>OY288240.1:23787890-24987890 GCA_958450325.1 Agrostemma githago | reverse complement strand
CGGTTTCCTCGTACTGGGGGAGCGGTGCGTTGGAGGCGGCCTGCTTGTTGCTTCATCTTCTGTCTCAGGGGAGATTTGCCTGGGTCTCTTTCTCTGAGAGTGGCAGAGGTTCTCACCCTGGTGGTATCTAGATTCAAGCGGTTGCCCCCGGTTGAGCCTAGACTGCAGGCTTTGGGACAAACCCGGGGCTGACTACTCTTTGACCGCCGGTGTTAACCTGGAGAAGACCCCGCCTTACTTTTCTCCCAGGCGCTTTGACATGGGCTCCCTGGGCCTCATTCGCTCCTGCAATTCCCGGGATAAACCTCTTTGTTCTCCAGACGCGGATTCTGTTGTGTGAATGGAGAATGCCTGCTGGACAGGCGGCTCTGGGCTGCCTGTTGTGATACGCCTTTGCACCTGCGCGTATACTTGTGCCGTCCTTCTCGCTTTCCTCTGAGCATTTCTGGCGGCGGTCCGCTTCGTGCCCCCAGCTCCATCCCTGCTTATTGAGGGTGGCTGTCTGGGGGCCGATGCGACCCTGCCTACAAGGTCCTCAGGAGTGAACTCCTGGTTTAGCATTGCAGAGAAGAAAGCGGCTGTCTGCGCCATCTTAGCTGGGGTCAGATTCAGAGTGTGTCCTGGGTGTGTCCCCAACTCAGGTGCTATAGCAGCGTTTGGCACGCCGAGGAGACTGGTTCCCCCCATCCCCAGAATCGTGGTGGGAGGAACCCTCTCCAGCTGCGGCATGCCATACAGGGGGTAACCGGTGGGACCGTCGGACCCGCCCCTGCACTGGCGTCAACGATTTCTGGCATGATTACTTTGATTGTTTTAGTTTTTTGTGATTAGGAATGGTTGATTTTTGTGGGTGATTCGTGAGCACAACCGTACTTCCCCACAGACGGCGCCAAATTGTTCCGGTCACGGAAACAATTAACCCGGCTCTGGATCCGGGTCGTGTAATCGGATTGTTGGTAAATAACTGATCGCCTGATTTCCTTAAACCTCTCCTTTGTCTCTCTCTCTTGATCGGACCTTCCCGGCGGAGTTGGCTTGCTCCCTGCACAATGAACGCACAGGGCCTCGGAGGTTGTCCGAGGGAACCCTCTCCGATGCCTAAGTTAGTCCGTGAAATGCCTTGATGAACCTAGCTCGTGAGGAACTAGGTGGCGTTTTTAGGAGTGAGAGTCTAGAGAGAGAAAATCCAACCCCTCTCATGTGGGAAATGGAAGAGTATTTATACCTTCCCACAAGAGAGAGGAAAAGAGGAGTGGGGAGAGAAAGAATGAGTGGATGGGAAATTGACACGTGGTTTTTCCCCATCCACTCGTTCTCTCTTACCTGTAGGCAAGATGACAGAGGGGGCTTCTGGGACCCCGGCCCTGCTCAGGGAGGAGGTCGCTCGGAGGCAGGCGAGCAGGTAGTGCCTGCGCGCTCTTCACAGCCAGTTGCCTTACCCTGCCGGGCAGGCGGCTTCCTTGCAGTTTTGTTTTACTGGGGGAATCCTGGTATCTTATCCCAACGGCCTGTTGGGCGGGCTCCTTGGTTCCTTGGACGGGGTCTTCATGGGGCCTGCTAGGCAGGTGGCCCGACGCAGGCTCTTCGACCCTCATCAATAGTAAATAAAATATTATCCACATACGTGAATGTGCTTCTAAGAAGGTAATATCTGCGGTAAATGTCTAATTAAATTATAGGCGTGTATTGTAGTTAGAAAGACTGATTAAAGTACCTCAGCTCACACACAAATACATTTTTAATTACATATTCGTACTAATATTCATTTCTTACATTTGTAGAAATTTTCGATGTTCTTAAGAACTCTTTTTATAAGTCAAAAGATTTCTGTTTTGATATCTAAAGACGAATGATTACTTTTATTTACATAATAGAGTTTCATCAACTTCTCGACGTGAGATCATTTTTGCCTCAATTTATAACCTTAAGAGTCGTTATAAGACTCAAAAGATTTTGATTATTATCTAAAAACGAACGATTTCTCTTATCTTATGATGTAAAATTTCTCACCTCATTATAATTTTTCAATTTGGGATAATTCAACTTAAGTTTAAAGTAGTTTACAAAACTCTGTTCAAAACTCAATCAAAAGATTTCACGTTGAAATCTAAAGACGAATGAAAACTCTTAATTATATACGGAGTAATAAAATTTCATCAACTTATTACTTCGTATTATTTTTCGATGCGGGATATTTCTACTTAAATTTATAACCTTAAGAGCTTTTATAGGCTCAAAAGAATTTTGGTTAATACAGTATCTAAAAACGAACGATTTCTATTACGTATGATATAGAATTTCATCATCCCATCATAATTTTTTGATATGAGATAATTTTTTACTTAAATTTATAGTCTTAAAAACTGTTTTTAGGATTCAAAATATTTCAAGTTGATATCTAAAGACGAATGATTACTCTTAATTATATAATAGAACTCCATCAACTTGTTATAATTTTTCGATGTGTGATATTTCTACTTAAATATATTGTCTTAAGAACTCTTTTTAGGACTCAAAAGATTTTTGGTTGAGGATGAATGATTACTTGTATTTATATAATAATAGAATTTCATCCCCTCATTAAAATTTCTCGATGTGGGATAATTTTGCTTAAATTTATAGCCTTAAAAGCTGTTATAAGATTCAATTTTTTTTGTTAATATCAAAAAACGAATGTTGTCTCTTATTTATGATATAAAATTTCATCACCTCATCATAATTTTTCGATGTGAAATAATTCTACTTAAGTTTATAATAGTCTTTAGAACTCTTTTTCGAACTCAAAAGATTTCATATTGATATCTAAAGACGAATGATTACTCTTAATTATATACTAAGTAATAGAATTTTGATCCATCAACTATTATTATTTTCCGATGAGGGATATTTCTACTTAAATTTATAGCCTTATAAGGCTATTATATGACTCGACAGATTTTTGATTAATATCCAAAAACGAATGATTTCTCTTATTTAATTACTCGTATGATATACTATATGTAAAATTTATCAACACATCATAAGTTTTCAAAGTGAGATAATTTTACTTAACTACTCAAATGATTTCTCTTATTTATGATGTAGAATTTCATCACACCATCATATTTTTCGATATAGATAAATTAACTTAAGTTTATAACCTAAAGAATGCTTTTTAGAACTCAAAAAAATTCTGATTGATATCTAAATACGAATGATTACTTTTATTTATATAATAGAATCTCATCAATTTATTACGGAGTATAATTTTTCGATGTGGGATAATTTTACTTAAATTTGTAGTCTTAAGAACTCTTTTTAGGAGTCAAAATATTTTTGATTCATATCTAAAGACAAATGATTACTTTTATTTATGTAATAAATTTTCATCACCTCATTATATGTTTATCGAGGTGGGATAATTTTAGTTCAATTTTATATTATATACTCCCTCCATTCATATCCAATAGTCTCACTTCTGTTTTTAACACTATTCACAAATAAAAAACGAAATTACTTTTTCCTAACGAGCTTTGGTTCAATCCTAACGAAACTAACGTCACTTTTCCAGTTTTACCCTCTCCATAATTTACCCTAAATTGTAATTTTCTCTCTTCTTCTTTTTCTTTACCTCCATAATTTCTTTAATTATTTTTACTCTTTCGAATTCAATTATAAATTTTAATTCAATTATCAATGAATTAATACTCCGTATCATTTTAATTAATTATTTAATTAATTCGTTTTATATTTTAAGGCTTAATTAACTTTTTAAATTAGGGTTAGGGACTTAGGGTGCATTATGAGTGGTTCTAGGGCATCAATTGTATATCTGGATATTGCATTGAGGTCTTGCGCCTTGCTAGTAAACAATATGGGTATCTTAATATATTTTTTTCATGTAATTTTTTTAATTCAGTTTTTTACTATCTTATTTTCTTCCTTTTGTTATGTCAAATTAAACTTAATTAATTGTGTTTTGGGTGGTGGTTGTTGGTATTGATGGGTGGTTGAATTTAGGGATTTTTTTGAAAGAAAATCAATTTGGGTGAAATGACAAGGACAAGTTGGTAAAATATTGTTAGGATTGAGTAAAAGCTCGTTAGGAAAAAGCACGACCCAAAAAAAATTCTCAATATTCTTGACAATCTATAAAAGTGAATATAGTCACGTGAAATCTTGTGTATTGTGTTTCGTCGTTATAAGTATATATTAAGAATATCAAATTTTTACGGAGTTTATCTTTTGTTAATGTAAAATATTTGATATTGATGGTACAAAACGCGTCTCGGTAAATGTGAAAAAAGCAAAAGGAAGCATTGTATATGAATAGTAGGTAATAGTTTCGCCGTTTACATTATTTCTTGGATGTGGGAGAAAACAACATTAAAACTTACTTAGACAATTTTTTGAGCAAAAAATACAATATGTATGAGACTCATTTTTTAAAAAATTTACCTAATGACCAACGATTACTCTTATTTATAATCACGTCATTATAATTTTTCAATGTGGGATAATTTTACCGTTTTACATACATACACATATATATAGGGTTATTTAACGATAAAAATACCAACTATAGGGCGTCTTCCCAAAATAATATCAATTTTAATAAATCTGGGAATACGTATTATTGAAGTAGTTAAACTAGAGTAGTATAGGTGACCGGTTACCTGTAGAACCCATCTACCTTCCTTTTTCACCTTTAATTTTATTTAACGACAACAATACCAACTATAGAGCGTCTTCCGAAAATAATTCCAATTTTAATAAATCTGAGAATAATACGTATTTTTGGAATAGTTAAACCGGAGTAGTATAGGTGATCAGCTACTGGTAGAACTCGTTCACCTTTATTTTTCGCTTTTAATTTATTTCATATTACTTCACTCCTTTTCACTTACTCAGTGTACAGAGCATTAAATGCCATTAATATCCTCTGCCTTTCTCTTCCTTCAACCTCACCAAATCTAGCTAATAACACAATCCTACACCGAAATCAACACGTTAATCCAAACGAAACGTATAGAAAAAAATTGAAGAAGGATGAAGCTGGTGATGGAGAGAGAGGATGAATGAGAGAAGTAAGGAGGAGTAGACCTGGCAAAACTGACCCAACACGAATAAGTCAAACCGAACTCGACCCGACACCCGAACTGAATATCTGATTTTGACCCGTAATCCAAATTGATCCGAACTAACTCGAAACTGACCCGACTATTATTATAGTAAACGAGTCGATATCTGTAAAAAAAAATTGAAAACAGCAAACCTGAGAACGAGCCGGACCCGAAATTATCCGACCCGACCCGAAGTCAATCCGATTATTATAACACGAAAGTGGCCTGACCTGAAGTTGACCCGAACCAAACCCTACTCGGTTAACCCGTTGTCTATGTCTAAGGAGGAGGATGAAGGATAAGTAGCAGGTTAAATATTAATTAGGTGACCTGATGTAGCAGGTTATAAAGCCACTTATACTACTCTGGTTTAACTACTCCAATAATATGTATTATTCTCAGATTTATTGAAATTGGTACTATTTTGGGAAGCCCAAATTTGCATTATTTTCAAATTGGTAATATTAATTAGGTGACCTGATATATATATATATATATATATATATATATATATAGAGAGAGAGAGAGAGAGAGAGAGAGAGAGAAGTAGGTTCAAATAAGGTCAACAATTTTTTTAAGTCTATATTAAAGTTACAGATGACATACGATAAAGTTGCATTTGTTCAAAATTGATATGTAACTATAACATTCAACACTTTTATCACCTCAAGTGATAAAGTGCAACTTTATCACTCATCTCGTGTAACTTTAAACACTTTTTGTGTAACTTTAACACTGGAACTTATGAACTTAAAAAAGTTGTTGACCTTATTTGAACCTCTCTCTCTCTCTCTCTATATATATATATATAGAGAGAGAGAGAGAGGCTCTTATGATATATATAGAGAGAGAGAGTAAGGCTCTTATGAGTCCTTTACTCTATATGAGTCCATAAGTTCTCATCCAATCCATTGGATGGGATGAGGATGGATGGACAAGATGCATTGCATTAAAACAAAAAGATTTACGTTCCTAAAATAGCTCCCAAGAATTTAGGAAACAATAACTCCCTTGATCACGTTCATTCATCATTCATCACGTTCATTCATTCATTCAAACGTGAAAAAAAACCCTTTCTTCATCACGTTCATTCATTCATTCAGTCAATTATGTGCTTGAAATCCCGTTACAATGGATTCAATGACAGCGTCATCTTCTTCAACTGTTGATAAGCAATTGATCGAGTATAACAATGGTGAGTTTCAATATTTCTTTCACGTCAATTTTCATTGTTGCTATTGCTTTCATTGTTGCGTTATTTTTTAACGTCAATTTTAATGTTGATATTGCTTTCATTGTTATTTCATTCATCATAGTTTCCTATTAATGGTTATTTTTTAACGTCAATTTTAATGTTGATATTGCTTTCATTGTTATTTCATTCATCATAGTTTCCTGTCAATGGTTAGTTGCTCTCTCGATCTTTATAGATTCAAGGTTTTATGTTTCTTATTTAGGTTTTGCATGATATATATACACTGATACTACTGTTTTGTTTTGTATTTACGCAGAAACGTCACTGAAGTAACATACCTTCTGAGTTACAGTAACACTTAATTGCAATTACAGTAACACACTGAACGTTTAGAAAAAGGGTTTTGATGATAATGATGATGTTAAAGTAACGTACTGTACTAGTTAGAGTAATACAACTTATGAATTAAAGTAACACATTGGTTGCATGGGTGTAACGTTGCTTAATTTTGTGCAGGTGGTATTGGCAAAGAAGCGAACGCACAGAACAACAGTGGAAAATGTGCAATTTTATTCATTTGATTAATCATGGATTAATAATAGTGGTTCATTGCTCTTGTTTTAGTATAGATTCCAGATTTAACGTATGCTTCACTGATATTATTGTTTTGTTTTATGTCGAAGCAGACACGGCGTTGAAGTAACATACGTTATGAATTACAGTAATACCTAATTTTAATTAGAGTAACACAAAACATGCTTTAAGAGTTAAAGTAACTCAACGTATGAGTTGAAGTAACACATATGTCCCATGGGAATAACGAGTTTTAACTTTTTGCAGGTAGCATTTGCCAAGAACCGAATAAATCATGACAAAAGAAACTGTCCAAATCCGTACGCAACACGACACCCTAAACAGCCTACTAAACTACCCATTGGTGAGGATGAGGAGGATGAAGTGGATGACGACAATGAAGATGAGGAAACTGAGGAAGACACTGAGGAAGATGAGGAGGAGGAACATGTGTTTTGAGAATACTTGTGTCTTTGGTCATGATAAAAATATTTTTCTTTTTTTTGTTTACAAGAATAACTTATTTTGTACACATTTTTTTACAAGTAGCGCTGTGCTACGTAGCAATTAACTCTATATTTTATTTAATACATGTGCATTTGGTTAGAGTAACACCTCAGTTCTATTAGAGTAACACCTTTCGTCAGTTAGAGTAACAGACATAATGCATTAAAGTAACTGAGGACAACAACGTTGTTTAAATAAATGATTACCAAAGTAAGCGAGGATAACTTGGATTGGAACCATTTATTACCAAATTAACGATTGTCGTTCTTTAAAGAACGATATATAATGCGTCAGAGTAATTGATGATAATAGCATTGTTTAACCATGAGACAAAGAATAACACCATTAATTACTTAGAGTAACATCATTTGTTCATTAAATTAACACTTATAATACCTCAATGTAACATGCTGATTATGAGACCACATGTATTTTGGGTAAACTTCATTCATTGCCATAGTAAAACCATTCGTTACTTAGAGTAACAGGTACAGTCAGTCACTGTAACACAGAGTTTAGCAGCTTTGTTACATTGGTGATAGTAAAAATACCAATGTACATAACAAGTATCTAAAGAATATAAACCATTAATTCGTAGCTAGAAAGAATATGACATGATTCATTAAACACATTATTTTTTTCGGCCCTTTGTTGGCTTGCTCTTGAGACCGTCGATGATCTTTTGTCTCGCATCGACGTACTTATCTACATTATCCAACAATTGCGACCGCACCTTGTTCCTGTCTGCCAATAGAAGTGTGGCTGCAAGTTGGACCACCAAATATCGTCTATTATTAGAGCTTAGTATGCACCAGGTAAGAGGAAAACATCAACAATGCTAAGGCTCACAGGCCTGCAACTGACCTGCCTCTTGCGATGCGATTTCGCACCACCAGTGTTCCTTGATTTGTCTCCACCTTTTGTCATCTGCGAAGTACAATAGTAATGTAAAACTATTGTAACAAGTAGCTGGTATGTACAATAATCTTGTATGTAAAATAAACGTACAGCCGATACGCGTTAAAGTAACATAAATATAGAACAAAGATGCAAATTAAAGTAACACGTCTTCTAGATTACAGTAACACACTCAATTCTTTAAAGTAACACCATAAGTGTTATAGTAACACCACAATATAGAAGTTCAGCTGATAAGCGTTAAAGTAACACAAGGAAAGTGTTAGAGTAACATAAAATGCGAATTAGAGTAACACGTCTACACAATTGAGTGTACCAGATTACAAGGATTCAGAGTAGCACGAAGATGGGAGTTAAAGTAACACGTTTTCTACATTACAGTAACACATGGTCGTCTTTAGAATATTACCATACATGTAACACTATATCTAAACGATCTCTTGCAGTAACACATCAAGTATATTATAGTAACTGAGTATGCGAATTAGAATAACATTCGAAGTATGTTCGTCTGAATATGCAGTTCAATTCAATTAGACGAAACAGGTGAAAACTCAGATACCGCAACGATTCTTAGTGAAGCCAATTAATTATAGGGCACAAACGCAGCACAGTAAATCAATCAATATATTAGCGAGAAAATTAATGAAATCGGATATGAATATAATCTAAACCCTAGTTCTTCAGTACAAAAATCGAATATTAGCGACTTAACTTATATTACGCCGCCTGAAAATTATCTTTGCTGAAGTAAGAAAGCTGCTTCAATGTGAGAGCCGAAGTTAGAGAGCTGAAGACGAGAGAATGAGCGGGTGTGTTTTAAAAAAAACAGAAGTCGAGAGATTGAGTTTGGGATGATGAAGGTGAAGGGTTTTAGTTAGGCGGGTGAGTTTGAATGAGAATAGTGAGTGTGATGAAACGTGATCAAGTGAGGAGAGAGGATTTTAGGCGGGTGGAGGTAATTAAGGGAAGAGAGATGATTCTTTTATATTTTTTCCAAAATATGGTAGTTATTACCTTAATTACTAGACTCAATCACCACCATCCATCTCATCTAAATCAATGGCTCTAAATAAGACTTATGGACTAAAAAAAAGGGGGACTCACTTGATCTTTATATATATATATATAGAGAGAGAGGGGTTCACATAAGGACACCCCTTTCTATAAGTACATAAGTCTTATTTTGGGCCATAGGATAAGGTAAGGATGTGTGGTTGAGATTTGATCTAAATACACAAATTTCCACCCTAATTTACACTCCCCATGTAGCAATTACTACCCTCTTTTCTCTCTCCTTCCACCACATTAATCAACTTCCATACAAATTTAATTTAAAAAAAAAAACAGATTTCTTTAATTACTCTAATTTCCTCTCTTCTTGTTTTATTTTCATTTTATCTTTACCACCGTCAATTTTGTTGATTAATATGAGTTTTTTTTTCATGATATACGAACATGATTGGAGTTATAATATATATGATCTAAAGTTACAAAATATATAAACTGAAGTTACGTGATATATAAACTGAAGTTACAAAAATATATGAAATGATTAGAATTGAAGTTACAAAAATGGATTTGAGTTACAACATACGATCTGAAGTTACGTGAACTGAAGTTACAAAATATTGTGAACTGAAGTTGCAAAATATGTGAACTGAAGTTACAAAATATATGAAGTAAAATTACAAAAATATATGAACCGATTAGAATTGAAGTTACAATATACAATCTGAAGTTACAAAATATGTGAACTAAAGTTACAAAATATGTGAACTGAAGTTACAAAATATATGAACTGATTAGAATAAATGGAATATGTGAACTGAAGTTACAAATAAATGGACTGAAGTTACAATATACGAACTGAAGTTATAAAATATGTGAACTGAAGTTACAAAATATGTGAATTGAAATTACAAATATCTATAAAAAGCACAACATTTACAAAACTCGTCCGACCTTCATCTCCATTTTTAATTCTTCCTCTTCGTCTTCATCTCCATTTTTAATTATTCATCTTCATCAAAAATATGCAATAATTAATTGAAAAACATATACTATATTAATTGAAATTAAAAAACATAATGAAAAAAAAATATCAATTAGCATATAATAGTCAAACCAAATGAAAAAGTGGAAATAAAGATGCAATGAACAAACTGATATCGAGTCCCAGAAACAGTAAAATTGAGTCTTAATGAACAAACTGATATTGAGTCTTGAGAGACAGATTATAAACATGAATACAAATTGATAAAACCCGGAAACAGTAAACATCAAAAATCCCAGAAATTACCCTAGAAAACCCTGAAAATCACAAAACAACAAATCGAAATCCACTGGATCTGCTCGAAATAATTTAACAACTCGACATTGCTTTTCTAATCTCGAAATAACAAAACAACCCGATTAAACACAAAACCCCCAATTTGTAAAAAAAACCCTAATTTTGCAAAAAAACCCAAATTCGTGCAATTAAACAACAAATCCCCAATTTTTACTAAATATAAGAAGAAAATACGCACAATCTAATTAGAGAACGAAAATTTACCTACAAAAAGAGATAAAATCGACCGAAAGAGAATGTCGGAAATAGAGTACTGAATGGCGTGATGAACAATGAAGATGAAGACTCATGAGTGAATAGTGAGGCTGGGAATATTGAGTAATAAAATTGAATGGAGTGAATATGAAGTAATGAAGATTGATAGAGTGAAGTGAATGGAATATTGAGGGTGGATGGTGGGAAAAAAGAGGTTGAATAGGTTGGGAATAATGAAGGTGAGAAAAAAGAGGAGTTGAACGTACAACTTTTTTTTTTAATTAAATAATAAACCACATCTCAACCATCCATATTGCTTTGATCCAAGGGTTGATATTGAGCCTTATGGACTTATAAGGGGGTAAGAGACTTATATATTTATATATATATATATATATATATATATATATATATATATATATATATATATATATATATATATATATATATATATATATATATATATATATAGAGAGAGAGAGAGAGAGAGAGAGAGAGAGAGAGAGGTAGGTTCAAATAAGGTCAACAACTATTTTAAGTTCCTAAGTTCCAATGTTAAAATTACACAAAAAGTGCTTAAAGTTACACGAGATGAGTGATAAAGTTGCACTTTATCACTTGAAGTGATAAAAGTGCTGAATGTTATAGTTACATATCAATTTTGAACAAATGCAACTTTATCGTATGTCATCTGTAACTTTAATAGAGACTTAAAAAAATTGTTGACCTTATTTGAACCTACCTCTCTCTCTCTCTCTATATATATATATATATATATAGAGAGAGAGAGAGAGAGAATGAATCATATAAGTCTCTTACCCCTTTATAAGTCCATAAGGCCCAATATCAACCCTTGGATCAAAGCAATATGGATGGTTGAGATGTGGTTTATTATTTAATTTGAAAAAAAAAAGTTTAACGTATCCCAACCCCTTTTTTTCCCACTCTCAATATTCTCACCATATTAATGGTCTCTTTTTCCCACCCTTCACCCTCATTATTCCATTCACTCAATATTCATTCAATCAGTTTTCATTACTCAATATTCACTCCATACAATCTTCATTACTCAATATTCTTAGTCTCACTATTCACTCCATTACTCACACCATCCGTCTTTGTCTTCATTATTCATCACATCATTCAGTACCTTGTTCCTGACATTATCTCTTTCGATTGATTTTATCTCTTTTTGCAGGTAAAGTTTCGTTATTTAATTAGATTGTGCGTATTTTCTTCTTATATTTAGTATAATTTGGGGATTTGTTGTTTAATTACACGAATTTGGGGTTTTTTTTTTGCGAAATTAGGGTTTTTGTACAAATTGGGGGTTTTGCGTTTAATCGTGGTTTTCTGGTTTAATTTCGAGTTTCTTGTTAAATTGGAATTTTTCTATTTGAGAATTTGGTGTCTAATCAATTTTTGGTGGTAATATTGTTGTTAATCAATTTCTTAGGGTTGTGTTTACTGAGTTTTTGATGGGGTTTTTGTTCATTCCATCAATAAAATTGGTGGTCATATTTTTCTTAATTAATTTTGTAGTATCATGTTTACTGAATTTTTTGGGTTATTAGATCTTCGTGTTTAGCTAAAATATTAGTCAGATTCTTCAATTTTAGGTTTTACTCAATTTGAATTTTGTCATCAGGATCTATATAAATTGTTTAGGATTGAATTTTTATTGTTTTGGGTGTTTTGGGATGAATTTAATTTCTGGGTTTGTTTGTTTGTTTATTTGAATTAGAGATATGATTTGGGATGAATTTAATTTATGGGTTCATTGTTTTAATGATCTGGGTTTGTTTGTTTGTTTGAATTGTTGTTCGTTTCTGGGTTTATTCTTCATTATGTTTTTTTTATTGTCCGTTTACTCATTTTTCTTTTTTTTTGTCATTGAAATTGTTTCCGTCTTCATTTTTTAATTAAATGTTTTTCAATTAATATAGTATATATATAGTTCAATTAATATAGTATATGTTTTTCCAATTAATAATTGCAGATTTTTGATGACGATTAAGAATTAAAAATGGAGATGAAGACGAAGAGGAATAATTAAAAATGGAGATGAAGACCGAACGAGCTTTGTAAATGAGTTGTTTTTTATATATATTTGTAACTTCAGTTCACATATTTTGTAACTTTAGTTCACATATTTTATAACTTTAGATCGTACCTTGTAACTTCAGTTCATATATTTGTAACTTCAGTTCACATATTTTGTAACTTCAATTTACATATTTTATAACTTCAGATCGTACATTGTAACTTCAGTCCATATATTTGTAACTTCAGTTCACATATTTTGTAACTTCAGTTCACATATTTTGTAACTTCAGTTCACATATTTTATAACTTCAGATCGTACATTGTAACTTCAGTCCATATATTTGTAACTTCAGTTCACATATTTTGTAACTTCAGTTCACATATTTTGTAACTTCAGTTCACATATTTTGTAACTTCATATCGTATACGGTAACTTCAATTCTAATCAGTTCATATAACTTTACATATATTTATAACTTCAGTTTATATATCATGTAACTTCAGTTCATGTATTTTGTAACTTCAGATCATATATTGTAACTCCAATCATGTTTTATAACTTTACATTAAAAAAAATCTAATGAAACCGACTTTATTTACACGTGATTTTTGAAGCACACGAAAAAATACAATAAATTACTTTAATAATTTATTGTGTAATTTCAATCACTTTTTGTGTAACTTTAGTAACTTATTAACAACCTACCGAGTAAGTTTAATATAATACTAGATAAAAGTAACAAAATATTGACTAACTTTGAACAATAATATATGTATTTTGGTTAAGTTTAATATAATACTAGGTAAAATTAACAAAATATTGACTATCTTTGAACATTAATATACGTATTTTGGTTTACCCAAAAAAACTACATAATCAATATTTAGGCAATTGGGAAAAGAAAGTTCATTAAATGTTAGATGTTTTTTTTCTTTTTCTTTTTCTTTTTTTTGTTGCATTGAAGATCCCCCACTATACATCAAATCTTAGCCATTCATTTATCATCATCCAAGAGTTAATATGAGAACTTATGGACTTAAAAAACTTGGTGACCTTATGAGAACCCTTCTCTCTCTCTCTCTCTCTCTCTCTCTCTCTCTATATATATATATATATATATATATATATATATATAAACGACAAAATTATTGTATTTTTAGAGTTTCTGATATTGATTAGAGGGTGAATAAATAAATACTCGTAAATATTAAAAAATTGATCAAATAGAACTGACTACACGTTCCACGCGGTTTCTTTTAAATTTTTATACTTGAGGTGATAATTGACTGTTTATATAGTGAATTTTTTTAATCTTAGGTGTAGTAGAATTATTTTTTCCTATACGAATCTAATATCGCCTAAATCTGAGGTGGAGTAGGATTAATTTATCCTATACAAATCCCTATATTCTTATTTAAATTAAAAAATATATTAAAACTTTTAATTAAGTAATTTAAAAATTTGAACCAATCATATCGTTCGAAAAGTTTCTGCTTTATTAATATATATTGTAATATTATTATTATTATTATTATTATTATTATTATTTTATTATGGAGCAATTTTATTGATAACTCAAAAAGCAGTTTACAAAAAAATGGTGGGCAGCCGAGATATAATCTGGCCCCCACCCCCTTAGCTATAGCAAAGCTAAGCCTAGTAAAAATAAAAGGAGCAGCGCGTGCTCCGGCATCCTGCGCCATCGAAATTTTTTGAATCCGTTTAAGCAAGCCGATAGCATCCGTCTCGAATTCCCCCAATGAAGAAAAGGAAAGAGGTAAGAACCCATAACCAAGCACCGTGCACAGGTCCTGGTACTTAGCGCACTTGCGCCGAGCAGGATCACACACAACACGACCTGACAAGAATTCGGAGAGCCCGGGCTGAGTCAAAGGAGAATACCCAGTAAGATCCACGCATACGTCATGCCCCTTGTCCCACGAATAAAGTAACAAATCTGCAGGACGCAAGCATCTAACATGATCACTGATCAGGCCAATATCGACCTCCTTACCTGCCGAGACCCCAGAATGGAAACAAATATCCAAAAGAGTGTCACGGACGAGGTTATGCTGATGTTTCATACCAACAACTCCCGCACATGACACGTCATGGTCCCCATAAATATCGTCACCAAAATTTCGAGAGTAGACAAGACATGGCCCAGGCACGGAAAACAAAGGAACGCCCAACCGATAGCAAAGTATACATCGGTATGTCCGAGTACATAGTCTGACCCAACCCTGAAATAGGGACAGCGCGCAGCCAATCAGAAGCATGACTACCTTGCTGAGACTTCCATAACGCAACCTGACGGGGGTTCAAAGAGAAATCTGATTCTGTAGTAGCAACAATAACCCTCGTGAAATATATATCTGCCAAAGACTTCATAAGTTTGGGGCAGTGATCTCACTAGGATTACACACAACAGAACCCAGAACCTCCTTAAGCCCACACAAGGCCGCATCAAAAGCAGGGCCAGGGGCCAAGACACCTGCAACACGAAACAACGTAGCTTGCAAACCTGCTGATTGCAGCCAAGATGCCACAAAAGCATAATGAAGGACACCTCCTGCCGCATACACCCCGAGCCCTCCAAAATAAAAGGGAAGGGTGACAAGCCGCCACTGCCAGACACCAAACCCGGGCCCAGACGCAATAACAATACGTTCTAAATGAGAACGAAGTGCCGCGTGAAAGGCTAGCTTAGCCGACTCAAAAACTGCCGGTGAGCAAGTACGTAAAGCAAAATAAAGTTTCGAAATACCAGTACAAGCCTGAAGTAACAACAACTCACACTGCGGATCATCAAGTAGAGCGACAGAATCCATAAGCACGACAGTTCTGGACACTCTTGTCATCACGAGCTCACTGCTAAAATCATGACAAACACTAACAGGCCCACCTAGGACTTTGACACCACGTATAGGCCTAGCGATAGCAGGGGAAAGACGCCAGGAACCCGGTTCCCAGGATCTTCTGAAGACCAAAAAACCTCGGTTTTAATGATATTAAGATGAAATCCCGATCGAGGCCCATCATCCATAATCAGCTCAAGAACCTTTCCCACGATCAAGGTATCTCCAACGATAGTGCCATCATCCAAGTACCAAGCTTGCAACTTCAAGTTAAAAGAGTCTCGGATCTTACAAACCAAGGGATGTAACATCAAAGAAAAAAGAAGAGGGCCAGAAGGATCACCCTACTGTACCCCCTGACAAGACCACATGCTGTGCTCACCATAATATAACCAAGCTGGACTAGAATAACAAAATTCCACCCACCGGGAGAGAACAGGGCAGTGATTATATATATGAACCTCTTGTAATATGATCTCCCGATCGACCATGTTAAAAGCATTCTGAAAGTCCACCAGGAGCTTGGAAAGACCCACCTTATCACCCTGGTCCTCAACAAGTCGGTTCAAGGCATGCAAGATAGCCTCACCCCCACCAGACACCCTAATTCCAAACTGGAGACCAAAAAAATAGACACTCAGCGATGGACCGATCAGGAAAGCACCAACCTTAGAGACAAGTCGTCTCCAAATCGTACCAACAACAGTAGAATGAATATTTCCGCCAGGTTTAACAAGCGAGTTGAGCGGAGGACTAGCAATGTACTCCCCAAATACCTGCGGGCAACTGCCCTTGAGAAAGAGATTAACCACCCGAGTGACAGATGTGATCAAATTGTCCGAAACAGCGTAGCACCACTCAAACAATCTAAAAGATGCTAGGCACAAAAATCCTTTCTCCCATAGGAAGTGCCACGTGGAAAACCTCTAATCATATCCAGGACCACTCATTCAGACATGGTGAAGGAATGATGATTACAAGGCAAAGGAGGCAAAACGGGAGAAGGGACGACGGGTGCTTATCCTTCAAAGCCACAAGAGTACATCTGTGTAAGGAGCAACGCCAAAAGAAGAAAGCACTCGAACAACAACAGTATAATGCCCGTCACAAATCTTCCTCCGACACTGCCTAATGTTGAGGTCACTCAAGTTAAGGTCCTCATTCACACTAAAAGAAGGAGCAACCTCAGCCAAAGTATCCTGCAAAAGCAACAAACGGCCAACCGGCTCACCCCAACAACAAATGGCACTTGAAATACTCTCCTCCTGGTGCTGTCGTCGAATAATGGATCGGCACTCAAGGTTGCTCCTAGGGGAGAAAGTCTTAAGTATACAACGAGGCAACGCAAGGAAGGTGACCCAACAAGAGAGATCACGAGGAGAGGCAGCCACATCATCAAGGGCCCCCCTAAGAACCCGAGAAAACCCTAAACGACACTTAGAAGGGATGAATTTAACAGTACGTAACCCCTTAGCCAACAAGAAATCTACAGAAGTCACGTTAAAACCAATAGTTGGGGGACCAACAACGCCACTAGACGACGAAACAACAGGGGAAGATGGTAGGGGAAAGCCGTAAAGGACAAAGAGAATAACACCGTCACTAGAATTAGGGGCCTCAATAGACTCCCTACCGTGTTTACACCCTTTGCTATGAGTGTGAGTGCTAAAGAAAACCCCATATAACCAAATACCCATTCGACAAAACGTAGTCTCAGCAGCCAAAAAAATAGGTAAAGAAGCAAGAGATTGACGTGTGATCGCTCGGGCATCCCCCTTACAGTGATGATCATGGACGTGAACGAGCAAATAGTCTTTAACAAGTCCCTTGCCCCGACCGTTTGTGCACCTACAGAGGCCCACAAAAGGGCAGTGGAACCGTACAAGGTCGGGCATGATGCATAAAACCAGATAACGAAAAAAGGAATACCCGAAGAGGAGCCACAAGGAGCGTACCTGCGATCCACCCACGAGAATAGGAAAACAACTAGAAATGAACTAAAGTAAGGCGGCAAGAGGAAGGTCGGCCATACACACATGACCTATCCCAGACACAACTGGCACCGGCAACAACCAGGCCACATAGCACCCGCCAGAGAAAGAACGAAAACAACCAGAAAACCAAAAGAAAAAACAAACGGAGAAAGCAAACCCCCACAACGTCGGCAGATGAAAATCAACGAGACCAGCGATGCCTCAGCACAGGGATCACGGAGGAAGATTGCGAGCACGAGGGCTGGAGGAAGTTGGCCAAAACCAGCCTGAACCGCAGCACCCGGCTGGAGGAAGGGTTGAAACACCCTGAACACACCCAAAAAAACCGCCTACACACTCCTCTCCCCCGGCAAAAGGCCGGCGACGTGGCTGTGGGATGCCGGTGCGAAACGACCGTGGGAGGCATTGGCGACGATGACAACGACACCAATGGCGAGCCCACAACGGAAACCGCTCCCTTCTCCCTCAAACTACACCTCTCTCGCTCACTGTTGACACAACCGACAAGAAGAGCAGAACAGCGACGCCGGCAGGTGGCGGCGTGACCGGCAGTAGAACCCTACGGACACCTTTTGCCATAATCGCAATTCGCCCTACCCACTCTCTCTCGCACACCTTTATTCTTATTATTATTATTATTATTATTATTATTAAAAAGTAGAATTGTATTGATGAATCAAAACGTAGTTTAAAAAAATTGGTGGGCAGTCGAGATACAAAAAATGCAGTTATGAAACATGCATGCAATCGAACATGAAATCAATTTCCCCAATCAAATACGTGTTCCACCTATTACGACCATAGTAGCTATACAATAAAAACAAATCCAATCAAAAATCCCGACAAATAACGTCGAACCACTAACTAGAGATATAAACTCAAAATTAGGTGTAAGAGGGAATTTTGTTCATCCTCAAAATTGATCTCTAGTTTCAATTTTTTTCGACCATTCCCCGAAATATTACAAGAAGCATATATTTCACTTTTTCTTTTCTTTTCTTCATTCTTTTTTTTCTTCATTCTTTTCTTTCATGCTTCTATTTTTTTTACGAATTTTGAATAGGGGAAGACGAATACAAAATCACATCAATAATATAAATAATCTCAATAAAGCACACTGCGACTGTCCTGGTAAGGTAGACTATTATGGATTGTAGCTAAATAATATGGTTAAAGAAAACAGGCTACAAAGGCTCAGACGAGCTAAACAAAGGAAAAATGATCTAAATCTACAAGGTAGTAAAATCAAGTCTTTTTGGCTATATGGAGCTCATCAAAACAACATAAATGCCTTTCCTCATGTACTTCCTCCTCAAACCAGACACGTATTCATTATCAAGAGACGGGCGTCATATTTATGGAAATTGATGTTACACATTCCACAAGGAGAAAACCACTCAAATCCTTAAAAATAAATGAGACAAGTTATGAATGTTACAGGCATAGAAAGCTCTATATCCTCAGAATTTTGTGGTTTGCCGACAAGTGGTCAAATTTACTCGATTTGGTGATTAAGAGTTCAAATAGGCATTTCATATCAATATAGTCAAATCTCAAGACAAAACATGTTTTCAGGCATGAAGTCAGCTGAAAATTAGGAGAAATCACGTTAAGTGCATTATCATCATTGTCGTTTTGCATGCTTCTACATCAGACACACTACACAAAAACACAAAAAAAAATTGGAATTATCTGATTTTTCAATTTTTGGGATTTTTAGAATTTTTTTTGAAAGCGGTAAAACACATGACGGAAAATAAAACACTCAATAGGAAATAAACACACAAAAGGCACACATACTCTCCCCCAAACCTAAATGTCACAGTGTCTTCAATGTGACTGTACAACAGATAAAAACAGGAAAACCACAGTCAACCCTAAGGACAACATAACCTAAGGGGAAGATAAAATCTAGATAATCGAAAAATGAAAAAAAAAAAAGGAAATAAATAAAATGGAAAGAAATTATCGTATACACAAAAGAGCTTCCCCAAACCAGCTGCAATGTGGGGGTTCGTCTTATAGATCAGTTGTTCACAAATGACTTAAACTCTAATTAAGCACTATTTCGGGCTAAACATTTAAGGATTTTCAATCGTTTCTCGTAAGAGATATAATTAAACATCTCTCTGCAGTTTTCCTCAATTCTAGCTCGTGTCTAATCATCGACACCATTATATATCATATGGCACATATCCCTTATATCAACATTAAAGCCACTTTGAATTATGAAAGACTCAAGTCTATCCCAATAATTATGTTTGAATTGTAGAAATTAAAAATTGGTCATAATGGTGAACGATAAAAAAACGTATATAAAAAATAAATAAATAATTAAATACAAAAAGTAATCTAGAACCTAAAAAAGATCAACAACTAAATAACACCGTCTCCCCGGCAACGGCGCCAAAATTTGATAGGGTTAAGTCGTATCCCTAATCAAAAGTACCCTAAGAACACCAACTAATGTAGATAGTGAAGTGAGGGGTCGAACCACAAAGAGATGGGATTTAACAGTCTATCCCCAAGGATTAGATTCTAGATTATGGGTCACAATTTTTTTGGGTTTTGTAACATAGGTTCACTATGAATATTAGTCAGGGTCAGGGAATTAACTAACTAATCATTAATCGAACTACTTAAGGTGCAAGTTTGGTCGGTACAATACAACCTTTAGATCTAAATTTAACCTGCGGTCGCAAGCATTAAGTCAGTCTATCCGAATTATCGTGGCCTAATTAGTTCTTAACCCGATCGGTGAAAAGCCCTAATTTGCTATGCTAATCAATTGAATTATGCTTCAAACAATCAATCAGGTTTAAGACGATAAACAAGTGATAGTTCATGCGATTAACAAACAATCAATTAATTATAACCCCTCCTAATATGCATAGATCCTCCTTAATCCTAGATGAGAAATTAGCTACGCGTAATAATAAAACTAATCACACAAACAAGAAAAGCATATCAAGATGAATTAAAAAAAAACTAATAAGGAAAGCCAAATAAGATCAATTTTAAAACTAATCTAAACATATCAAGATGAATTTAAAAAAGCATTAACAATCGAAAAATAAGGAAAGACAACAAATTGAAAGAAATAATAATACTAGAACAATAAATAAAGATGAATTGAATGAGAATTGAAATTGAATACCGAATGATGAAGGAAATTCTAAAAGATCTCTAGGTAGGTAAACTGAACTAAGAAAACAGAATTATCAAAAGTGTCCCGATTGTCTCGTTCTAATAGGGATAAATAAGAAAGAAATTTGGGTCAAAAGAAGTGAGGACGAAATAAGCTTTGCGGCTCGAAAATAAGGTCACTTGATCAAGTCCAAGGAAAGGGACTCGATCGAGTAGACCCCAAAAAAGTGACTAGGGAACTCTAAGATGGCCACTCGATCGAGTACAAGTGGAGTGACTCGATTGAGAAGCGTTGTACGTCACAACATCGCGCGCTCGACTTCAAACAGCTGCCATTTCTTCTTTACTTGTTCAAATTGGACGCGCAATATACCGTTGGAAAGATAAGAAAAAGATCTTTACAACTCCACCTGAATCACTCTCATTAGGGTTGTAAAAAGAAAGTTATTTACGTTTTTATATGACCCATTTGTAAGCGATCATTCATTCTTCTCGTTTCGCGTCTTTTCCTTCTTTGATCTTTGTTTCTTTGTTTATTCTGCATCTTCTTCCTTCGATTCCGTGCTTAGGTGTAAATTATCTAATTGTCGATTCTTTAATGCTCCAATTAGCTCCAAATGAATCCTAATCTACAGGATACACACAAATACGGAAGTATCGACATTCAAAGTATATTGCATCATTATTAACGAGTTGGGCACAAAAACTTAGACTAAACTAACAATTGGGGGATGAAAATATGTATGTAAATAACAGTCATTACATTTTCTGAATGCTATCTTGCTATCTGCTATTTCCACTATTTTTGCCTGCGTATCTAACATTTCAGGTACCAGCCTTTACTCCCCATCGGAAAATCCAAGTCGGCGTCTCTCCTAAAAATGCTACATTCAAATATGATGTGTCTGCATACATGTACACCCAATACTTCGAAAGCGATTCAAAATCTCCACAAAGTTACCATCGTCAAGACAGGTACGATCCTCTACTTATGGCTGCCGAGTCCTTCACGCAAGTCTAATGGACTATAAACGACCCGATCGGAAGGCTGCCAGGTTGCAATCCTCGATTGACGTAGTGGCTACTCTGATTTTCGCCTTGTCCATGCCTCAGTCAGAGTGGGGGCTCTGTAGACAACCGCATTTTGCTTGCTCGTGTCTATAAGAGTCTGAAATAAAACACCCGATGATGATCGGACGCTAACATGTATCAATACGCTCGAATACGGGCTCGAAATCAATAGTATCCGACTTGGACACTTAGCGGAGTACAAATCTCTCAAAACTGACCCCAAATCCAGACTCAATGGGTCATTTCCAATAAAATAAATCTACTTTTAGCTTAAACCGCCACCCGAGACAAAACCATCTTTGTCGACCGTGTCAAACCCGGTCAAAGTCGAAACCCAAAAATGAAACAAGCCACAATAGCGTCTCAATACGCAATCAATCAAAGTCAAAACGGAGTAAAACCATTCATTGAATAACCCGGATATCAATCCGTATTTTGAGCAACTTTCAATACGCGATTTTTCAGCTACCTGAACCCAGGCGCCTCAGAACAGAGTCGCCTTAGGTAAAGCGCATAAATATTAGGGCGCTAGTGTGGACATGACGTAGGTCCATCCCGACGCGGCCACGCGCGGGTTTGGGTAGGCGAATGAATCTCGTGGTGAGATTGTTCTCGGGTTCGAAATTTAAGTCAAAATGGAGTCGCCACCGAATTTTGTGGTTATTCGGAACCATACGAGCCCACTCTATGTCGTCATGGGCTATACACAAAGTAAGCCCACTTCGATTTCAGAGTTCATGGGGCTCATCTCTTTGCATTATTATACCGGTACCGTTTACACCGGCTTTCGCATATAAAATGACTCTCGTGCGCCAACGGTTTCGGGCATCCGGAAACCGAGGTTCTGAGTAAGGGGTGAGAGTACGTGTTGGGAAGCCCACTAAGGACACCCAACCCCGCCCGCACATGGCGGCCTCTACTAAGACACCGTTCGTGTTCGTGTACGCGCGTTAGTAAAATGATAAAATGATATGCAAACAGCGTTTTCGGGCTAAGCATGCGAATTATATGTGAATTACGTCATTTAATGCATCTAATTATGGTTGAAGTGATTTAGCATGCGAGGTTCATTTATAAAGCGATAAGCAAGTAAATAAACGACAAAACTCGAAAATAAGTAACGTACAAGTTACACGGGCGGAAATACAACCCGGAATTCACAATACAACGATTATTATAACGATTAAAAGAAATAATAAACTAAATAAGAAAAGCGAGAAATAAAATACACGACTCGACAAAGACCCGTATATAATAAATGTTCGCTAGATCGTGAATTAGTTAGACGGACGAACCTTAATTAATAACGCATTATATTGCATATTAATCAAAGGACGGAGGTTCGAGACCTAGGCGTGAATCTAACCCGATATCGAACCTCGATGTCTTGTCCCGACTTATCACCTCGAAAAATGGAGTCTAAATTAATTATGTGTCGGATACGACTAAAGAGTCGTCGACATAAAAACTAATAGTGTTAGACCGTCGATCAAAGTCGTTTTTTTAGTGCCGTGATGCGCGCAAGTTTTTAGAAAAATGGGTTCACATGATGGCCTTTACACGCGTTGACTAAAAGTCGCAACAAAAAAAGACGAGTCTTAAAATATGGTCGTATGTCGCGAAGGTCGCATATTAATGTAAGGACCGAAAAGGGGAGAAAGTCGAGAAAACGAAAAAGTGGGCTCGGCCAAACAGGCCTGCCCGCGAGTCGCATGGCCGGTCGCACGACTCGCGTGTGGGTCTGGTCGGGCATTTTTTATTTGTCGAAAAATCGTCAATTTTTATAATCACGTGCCAATGCGGGTTTATTTACTCGATTTATGTTTTTTATAGATTAAGATTTTTGAATTAGCGACGAAATTGTATCCCTCTACGTCACGACATCGAAACTAATCCTTCCGGATTATGTGATGTCGGTTTTCGTGTCAACGGGTTTCGCACTAATTGAAATGGGATCGAATGCGTTCAACTACGACCGATTGCAATCACGTCACGCCCTTGAGAACATTGGGGCGGGGCTCCTCGAAAAGGCTCCACCTCCGTCGCTACTCGTAAAGGGATTAGACGGACTTTAGGCGATCGTCGTAGTCAAACGTTTTTGAAACCGAATACTAGTATTAATATATATATATATATATATATATATATATATATATATATATATGCGCGGTATTATAGTGTTAATAACGAGAAAATAAAGTTAGTATACGAGAAATAAAAATGTTAGCGTTATGTTAGTGTTAGTATTACGATACTAGTATAATTATAATATAAATAATGCAAAAACGTAAATAGAAACAAAGTAAAAAGGATCGAAATGGGGTTTAGGACACCCTCAACATACATGCTTGGTATAGGCCTCGGAAATAGACTCATAAATAGCGACGGAACGCCGGAGTATCGAGGATGAATGTGAGTTATGGTGTGTATATGTGTGTGTGTGTGTGTGCCGGTTTGTTTGAGAGCAAAATGGCTCTGTTTTTTGTATGGTTTTTGCCTAGGGTTGTAGTGTGGGATGTTTATGTGGATTAGGGTAGAAGATGTAGGATGATTGAGGGTTGTAAAGGCTCTTTTTTCAGCTTTTTAAAGGCTTAAAAAATCTGGAAAATGTGAAGGGTTAGGGGAGTATTTATAGAGTGAGTGAGTGAGTTGTGTGATTAGGGTTGACTCTTGATTTGATTTGTTTTTTGAATTCTGATTTGGGCGCCAACTTCTAGAAGCTGAATTGGGCTGATTTGTGTGACGGGTTCGTCCTTGACCGGGTTTTGACCCGGTCGCTAAAAGACGGGATTTATTTTTGGTGTCGGTTTTGGCCCAAATTAGTCTTATTTTGCTCGGAACGACCCACTGGGCCTGGATTTGAGGTCTGTTTTGTGAGATTATTACTCCTTTAAAAGTCCATGTCGGATATT
The DNA here is from genome assembly GCA_958450325.1 of Agrostemma githago. Classification (NCBI taxonomy): domain Eukaryota; kingdom Viridiplantae; phylum Streptophyta; class Magnoliopsida; order Caryophyllales; family Caryophyllaceae; genus Agrostemma; species Agrostemma githago. The sequence continues at coordinate 24,963,018 of OY288240.1, read as the reverse complement.
ATTGATTCCGAGCCCAAATCCGATTATACCAAGTCACGTTTGCGTCCGATCATCATCGGGTGTTTGTTGGAGACTACCATAGACACCTAGCAGTCAAAATGCGGGTGTCTACAGAGCCCCCACTCTGACTGAGGCTTGGACAAGGCGAAAGTCAGAGTAGCTACCAGGCCAATCGCAGATTACGACCTGGCAGCTTTCCGGTCGGGTCGTTTATAGTCCAGTAGACTTGCGTGAAGGGCTCGCCAGCCATAAGCAGAGGATCATACCTGTTTTGATGATGGTAGCTCCGTGGGGAGTCAAAATTGCCTTTGGGGATGTAGGTGTACCTGTATGCCGACACATCCTGCCTTGGATGTAGCATCTCGGAGGAATTACCGACTTATGCTGGGGGATAAAATAGCTCTGTGGAGACTTGCTTCTTGAGTCTGGGGTGTACCTGTATGCTGACACATAACAATTTGTATGTAACACATAGGCAAAATACTGACTCGCGCTGGGGAGGAAAGATACCGAATTTTTGAAAATGCCACGACTTTTGAAAAAAAGTTATCACAATTTTTGCCACAGAAAATTTTAGAAAAAATTTTTTTAGGAAAGCTCGGGACAACTTGATTCCTATTCTGGGTACTTGACTTTCTAACAGAATTCTGAGGGACGGTACCTCCAATTCGACGTGCTGGACTGCTTCCATCCCATAGGTTAGATAATATGGTGTTGCCCCAGTTGCGGTGCGAATTGACGTCCGGTACCCCCATAGGGCAAAAGGTATTTTGTCGGGCCAATCCCGGTAATTATCAGCCATCTTTTTGAGTACGGTGACAATTGTTTTATTAGCCGCCTCCACTGCTCCATTCGTTTGGGGACGGTAAGGCGAGGACGTGTGCCTTTGAATTTTATATTTGGTCAGCAAGGCTGCGGTCTCAGCTTGGAAATGAGTCCCGTGATCACTGATGAATTCATGTGGGATCCCATACCGACATATTATCTTGTTCTGAATGAACTTGGCGACATGCTTAGCGTTGAGAATGTGATATGACTCAGCTTCGACCCACTTGGTGAAATAGTCGATAGCTACTAAAATAAAGCAGTGCCCACCAGTACCAGAGGGATTTATTTTCCCGATTATGTCGATACCCCATGTTGAGAATGGCCAGGGTGACGTCATGGTATAAAGCATAGATGACGGCATATGTTGCACATTGCCAAAGATTTGACAGTTATGACAATGTTTGACATATAACTGGCAGTCGGCTTCCATAGTATTCCAGTAATAACCGAGCCTCATGATTTTTTGGACCAGCATGTGGGCGTTCATATGGGGGCCGTTTTCACCATCATGTACTTCGGCCATGACCTTTTCAGCCTTGTACTTATCAACACAAAGGAGAAGAGCCCCTTGTGCCGTCTTTTTGTACAGTTGTCTGTCATCGGTACGGATGAACTGAGTGGCTAGCCTTTGTAAGGCTTTCTTGGCTCGACCTTCCATCCCGGGAGGATATTCTCCGTTTGTCAGGTACTTTAACACAGCCTGGTACCATGGTTCGGGATCAGTTATCTCAATGTCTTCAATATCGTGAATATATGCCGGCTCGGACCGTCTTTCGACGCAAATTGGCATACTGGTCACGTGGCTGGGAATATTTAATAGAGATGCCAATTTCGAAAGTGCATCCGCAAACTGATTCTCTTCCCGAGGTAGGTATATGTATTCTACCCTGGAATTGTTTCTCGAGATCCCTTACTCGTGCCTGGTAGGCCACGAGATTAGCATTCCGAGTCTTCCATTTTTGCAGTGCTTGGTTAATGACCAAGGATGAGTCACCATGTACCCGGAGATTTGTGATCCCCAGATTGGCGGCGGCTTGTAGCCCGTAAATGCATGCTTCGTATTCTACTGCATTATTGGTAACATCGAAGTCCAGTTTGATGGAGACGGGAGTATGCTCCCCTCTTGGTGAGATCAGGAGTATCCCGACTCCAAACCCTCGAAAATTGGACGCTCCATCGAAGTATAAATCCCAAGTTTCGGCATCGGTATGGAAAATATCTTCGTCTGGGAAGGACCAGGTGTCGGTGTGTCCTTCTTCGGTTATGGGGCTGTCAGCGAGGAATTCAGCTACCACCCGTCCCTTAATGGCCTTTAATGGCACAACTTTTAGGTCGAACTCTGCCAACATTAGAGTCCATCTAGAAATTCGGCCATTGAGGATGGGTTTTTCGAAGAGGTATTTGATGGGGTCCATCCTGGATAACACATGGACCTCGTAGCTGAGCATATAGTGCCGGAGCTTCTTGGTGGCCCAGACTAGAGCCAAACACGTCTTTTCGAGCATGGTATATTTGCACTCATACTCTAAAAATTTCTTGCTGATGTAATAGATGGCTCTTTCTTCGGAGTCAACCGTCTGAGCCAGCATAGCCCCCATGGCTGTCTCGGTCGTTGTTAGGTATAACGACAAAGGCAAACCGGGCTGAGGCGGCATTAAGACTGGCGGAGCAGACAGAATTTCCTTGATTTTGTCGAAAGCAGCTTGGCACTTGTCGTCCCATAGTATTCGTTCCCCTATTTTCAGTTTCTTGAAAATTGGTTCACACACCATGGTTAGTTTGGAAATGAATCGACTAATATACTGGACTTTCCCGAGAAATCCCCTTATTTCTTTTTCGGTTTTAGGAGCTTGCATCTCGGTGATGGCTTTGATTTTAGCTGGGTCGACCTCGATACCTCGTTGGCTAACGATATGACCCAGTAATTTGCCTGATGTTACCCCGAAACTGCACTTTTGAGGGTTTAGCCTCATGTTGTATTTGCGCAATCGGGTGAAGAATTTTCTTAGGGCGGTGATGTGACCGTCCCGTTCTTTAGATTTGACGATCATGTCGTCCACATAAACTTCTACCTCTTTATGCATCATGTCGTGTAATAAAGTGGTAGCGGTCCTTTGGTATGTGGCCCCGGCATTAATGAGACCGAATGGCATGACGGTATAGCAGTAAGTACCCCAAGGTGTGGTGAAGGTGGTCTTACTCATATCTTCTTCTGCCATCTTGATTTGATTATATCCGGCATACCCGTCCATGAATGATAGAAGGGCATGATCGGCCGTGTTATCCACCAGTTTATCGATGTGTGGTAACGGAAAATCATCCTTCGGGCTTGCTTTGTTAAGATCCCGAAAATCTACGCATACCCGCACCTTACCGTCCTTTTTAGGAACCGACACGATGTTTGCCACCCAGTCCGGGTACTCGGACACTTGTATGAAGCCGGCTTTGAATTGTTTATCGACTTCTTCTTTTACCTTGAGAGACCATTCGGGCCTCATTCGACGAAGCTTCTGCTTGACCGGTTTGCACCCGTCTTTGATAGGTATGCGGTGCTCGGCTATTTCCCGGTCTATCCCCGGCATGTCCTTGTAGGACCATGCGAAGACATCTTTGAATTCTTGGAGGAGGTTTATGAATTGTTGTTTCTCCTCGGGATCTAAGGATAACCCTATCTTAAGTATCTGAGGCTCTAAGGTTGTTCCCACGTTTATGGACTCAGTCTCTTCGATTACCGGATTCCGGGATTCCCTTTGCTCTAGTTGCTCGATCAGGTGTGGAGGTAGGGGTACCTGTTCGTCGGATTTCTCAATGTCATAGCACAAAACATTTTTGAAAGCGGAATTTAAAAGAGACAATTCGTAAGCAAAACAGTTGTTATTATTGATTGAAAACTTGGAAAACAGCTCAAAGAGAGCAGCCATCTGATCATTGGTCAGTGGCGGAATTGGTAAGGCACTCGGGACAGACCCCGAAGTGCCAGCAGCAGGAATGATAGAAGGGAGAGGGGTTACAGGAGTGACTCTAGCACCGACTTCCCTAGACTCGACCTCAGACTCTGACTCCGACTCAGACTCGGACTCAGACTCAGGCATGTCTCCCTCTCCGGTGACCAGCTTGTAGATCTTTCCTTGACTGTCAGTCCACTTGACAGTCTTCCTCCAGGCCCTGTTTCCCGTCTCGGAACCAACATCCGAGATTAGCTTGGTCGGGTCAAACCTGTTGCTGCGGAGAATCAGGTTGACCAGGTCTTCTTTTGGGGTCGGGACTATGGTGTCTTCCCCGAAGAGCAGCCCCAGCGCGGGCTCAGCATCATTAGCTTCATTAGACTGGATGAGGGCGAACACGTCATCCGGGATGTAGTTGCAGTCCCGGGCCGAGTGGGTCCCGAGGTGCGTAGCATTGGGTTGGTACAGTCCAACCTGGATAGCCCCAAACACGGGTGTGACAAAGTAGTCGGCCAACCGTGGGCTGTAAGGGCTCAAGTGGATACCCTTCATGATGTTGCAGGCTTTTTCGATTCCTGCTCGGACAACGTTGCCCGGAGTGGCGGCATAGCCAAGGCCGAAGTGAGAGTCTTCGTCCTTAAGGACCTCGATGATCTTCCCAGCTGGAAGGTCGGGTCGAGAGGTAGCCCCCGGAAGCTACCCTAGGTTTTGGAGCATTGTGTCAATGCTTGTGGTGAAGTAAGGCCTAAAGAGGTACTCTTCCTCGATCATCCCCACAAAGTCGAACCCCCAGAGGTCCGTGCGGCCCGTGGCGTTACAGCTAGCCACAGTCATTGGGGTTGCCTCTAAAGTAATAACATTGTCGAGCAAAGGCATTTTGATTTTTCGGTGGAGGGTGGAGGATACCGCCTTGACCGCGTGGATCCACGGCCTTCCTAGGAGCAAGTTGAATGATGAGGTGACATCAATCACCTGAAATTCGAGCTCCTTTTCTATCGGGCCTATTATGATGGTCAGTTTTATGGCCCCAGCTACCGACTTTGGGCTCCCATCAAAAGCTTGGATGGTCTGAGCAGTCGGGATATAGTCAGCCTCGGTAATGCCAAGGGCTTTGGCGGTCCTCAGAGGAAGGACATTTACAGCGGACCCGTCATCAACCAAGGTCATAGGGAGGTATTTCCCTCGACAAATCACCGTGATGTAAAGGGCCAGATTGTGGGAGGCCCCAAATGGCGGCAGGTCGGCTTCAGAGAAAGTGATCATTGGGCCGCCTTCCTTGGCCTTACCCTTTAGGTGGGGTAGGACTGTGGCTACCATTTCAGCAGGGGTAGCCAAAGAGTCGATCTTGACTTGATCGAGAGCCTTTGTAAGTGCTTCTCGATGTTCTTGTGAGCTGACTAAGAGTTGCCATATAGTGAGGTCAACTCGGGTCTTCTTCAGTTGCTTCACAATAGCCGTTTCAGCAGTAGGCTCTTCGGGGGCGACTTCCATCCCGAGTGGATCGGTGATGGTTGTCGGGATGGGGACGTCCCTAGTGCTTGTGGCTAGATAGGGACGACCAAGGTGGTTGCTGGCTAGGACTCGGGTTTTGGCCTCGCGAATCTGTTCAGGGGTGATGGGAACGGTTTCCCCTTTAGCGAGGTAGACATCATCCTCGTCATCAAACCAGATCCCGTTCACTTGCGGGATAAATGGGGAGATAAGGTGAGAGCAATCAATCACCTCCCCGGCAAAGATGGCATGGGAGCTGAAAGGGTTCTCCTTGTTGCTTGGCTTATCTCCGGGTAGCGGGATTTTACCGCTCTCGATCAGGTCCTGAATCAAGTGTTTCAGCTTCCAACACTTTTCGGTATCATGCCCATTGCCCCGGTGGTATTGGCAATAGGCCTGAGCATTGTAGTTTTTGGAGCGTCGCTCGACCGGAACTTCAGGAGTTGGGCCTATCGGTTGGATTAGGCCTTTGGAGGACAACCTTTGTAAGGCATAGGTATAGGTGGTACCTATATCAGTGAAAACCCGAGGTGGGGTGCTCTTCTTGGACGGGGCATCTAGTAGATTAACCGCGTCAAAAATGCTGCGAGTGGCAGCCTGGGGCTTACTGGTAGAGGAAGAAGCCCCTTGGTACCCTTTGCTAGCGGCCTTAGTGAGGCCTTCCAGTCTCAGATCGTCTTCGATCCTCATACCCATTTCAGTAAGGGTGGTGAAATTGGGTATGACAGCGTACCGGAGGTGAACCCGGTAGGAAGGGAGGAGGTTCTTGACAAAAGCCTCCACCAGAGTCTTCTCATTGGGCTTATCAACCAGTTTCACGCTCTCGGCCCTCCAGCGTTGAAGGTATTTAGTAAAACCTTCCTTCGGCTCTTGGGCCATAACCTCCAGAGATCGCATTGTGGTTTGGATCTCGGTGTTGTCAGCATAGTTCCGAGCGAACTCGGTGGCCACATCATCCCAGGTAGGGAACTTCTTCGGGTCTAGATTGTAGTACCAGGCCCGTGGGTGTTTCTCGAGAGATGCAGCAAAGAGGTTCTTGAACATGGACGAATCCACTCCCTTGATGGCCATGAATTCCTTGAAGGCCCGTACATGTAGTAACGGGTCTTTAGTTCCCTCAAACATGGGCAAGCCTGTAAGGTTCAGGTTTGCGGGTAGTTTGTCACTCACCGTGGAGTACTCTCGGCTATTCTCCCGGTGGATATTGTTACTCCCAGTCAAATGGACTTGTTCTTCTAGTCGGCGCACTGCGCTGACCAGTTCAGCTAGAGGCCCAGTGGTCTCGACATTAGGAGTCCTTTGCTCTACTGTAGCTAGGCGAGCAACGATGGCCACTTGGCCAGCCCTCATTTCAGTCAGTTGGGCTTCGATGTCGGTTTGCTTCGCGACCATGGCGTCCAAAGAGGTTTGCAGACTGTTCAAAGTAGTCATCCTGCGGGCGTGTCTGGTTGCCGGTGGCCTGTCTCTAAGAATCACCGCGTAATCAGTAACCGAACCCAGATCTTGGAATCATAAAAAAGTACATCCCGAGCGACACTAGGAAAGAAGACTAGAGACTCGAGAAAGATACCTAGACGGATGACTCGTAGGTGGGACGACTTCCTTAGGATTTTGGCTTTGTGGGCCTAATCCCGTTCGAAGGAAGGTCCGCGTGAGACTTTTCCCCAGACTTTTGACTCGAGTGTATGGACGGACTTTCCTTTGTAGGGGTATGCCCTACGGGGGTTGGTCGTGCCTTGACAGATAAGGCGGACTCGGGAAAGGGGGGAAACACGTGATATAGGATCAGCGGAGTTTCGACGCTATAGACCTTCGACAAACTATGCAAAGACCCGAAATAAAGAAGGTTCACTAGGGAGGTTGGATGTTTGAAATTTGAATATAAGATGGGCGAATTTCCGAGAGTTCGCAAATTGAAAAATTTCGAAAACTGAGATTAGAATTTTGAAGAATTCAGAAAATCAGGGTGGTTTCGGAAATTCGAGAGTTAAAACGGACGGCATGTCGACTTAAAGAAAAGGATATTTTGAGTCAAATCATTGATCCTAAATTTCGGCGGCATTCCGAGTTTTTGAAAATTGGATATTTTGAAAAAGACGGGTCCCGAAACGGACAGTATTTCAGGTTTTTTTTCAAAATTCGGTATTTTTGGAAATATGCATTTTTTGAGATGACGGTTTTTGAAAAATGACACGGAAACCAAGTAGCACTTAGTCAAACAAGCATTATAACGACGCTTATGTATGCTTTACACTAAGTCTCGGTCGGTCAAAATAGGGTCTATACCAACGACGATAGTATTCTCGTATACAGGACGGACTCCCTAAACCGAGTTGGCCTTAGGACATGCCGCGAAACCCTTACGAGTTCCACCATCGAAGTCTTTAGCGCACCCATGTAAGAATGCACCGTGGTATAGTGGGACGTCGGTCACAAGTAACCGGCCCGGGCAAAATTTGGGTTATGCATGAATCATTAAACTAATGCGCGCACACTAATATACGAACGATTTCTCTTCGAGACTCACCCTAGGAACCCCGATGACATGTGGTACATCAGGTATCCCCAGCGGAGTCGCCAAATTGTGGACATGACGTAGGTCCACCCCGACGCGGCCACGCGCGGGTTTGGGTAGGCGAATGAATCTCGTGGTGAGATTGTTCTCGGGTTCGAAATTTAAGTCAAAATGGAGTCGCCACCGAATTTTGTGGTTATTCGGAACCATACGAGCCCACTCTATGTCGTCATGGGCTATACACAAAGTAAGCCCAATTCGATTTCAAAGTTCATGGGGCTCGTCCCTTTGCATTATTATACCGATACCGTTTACACCGGCTTTCGTATATAAAATGACTCCCGTGCGCCAACGGTTTCGGGCATCCGGAAACCGAGGTTCTGAGTAAGGGGTGAGGGTACGTGTTGGGAAACACACTAAGGACACCCAACCCCGCCCGCACATGGCGGCCTCTACTAAGACACCGTTCGTGTTCGTGTACGCGCGTTAGTAAAATGATAAAATGATATGCAAATAGCGTTTTCGGGCTAAGCATGTGAATTATATGTGAATTACGTCATTTAATGCATCTAATTATGGTCGAAGTGATTTAGCATGCGAGGGTCATTTATAAACCGATAAGCAAGTAAATAAACGAAACTCGAAAATAAGTAACGTACAAGTTACACGGGCGGAAATACAACCCGAAATTCACAATACAACGATTATTATAACGATTAAAAGAAATAATAAACTAAATAAGAAAAGCGAGAAATAAAATACACGACTCGACAAAGACCCGTATATAATAAATGTTCGCTAGATCGTGAATTAGTTAGACGGACGAACCTTAATTAATAACGCATTATATTGCATATTAATCAAAGGACGGAGGTCGTGAATTAGCTAGATCGTGAATTAGTTAGTCGTCGACATAAAAACTAATAGTGTGAGACCGTCGATCAAAGTCGTTTTTTTAGTGTCGTGATGCGCACAAGTTTTTAGAAAAATGGGTTCACGTGATGGCCTTTACACGCGTTGACTAAAAGTCGCAACAAAAAAAGACGAGTCTTAAAATATGGTCGTATGTCGCGAAGGTCACATATTAATGTAAGGACCGAAAAGGGGAGAAAGTCGAGAAAACGAAAAAGTGGGCTCGGCCAAACAGGCCTGCCCGCGAGTCGCATGGCCGGTCGCGCGACTCGCGTGTGGGTCTGGTCGGGCATTTTTTATTTTTCGAAAAATCGTCAATTTTTATAATCACGTGCCAATGCGGGTTTATTTACTCGATTTATGTTTTTTATAGATTAAGATTTTTGAATTAGCGACGAAATTGTATCCCTCTACGTCACGACATCGAAACTAATCCTTCCGGATTATGTGATGTTGGTTTTCGTGTCAACGGGTTTCGCACTAATTGAAATGGGATCGAATGCGTTCAACTACGACCGATTGCAATCACGTCACGCCCTTGAGAACATTGGGGCGGGGCTCCTCGAAAAGGCTCCACCTCCGTCGCTACTCGTAAAGGGATTAGACGGACTTTAGGCGATCGTCGTAGTCAAACGTTTTTGAAACCGAATACTAGTATTAATATATATATATATATATATATATATATATATATATATATATATATATATATATATATATATATGCGCGGTATTATAGTGTTAATAACGAGAAAATAAAGTTAGTATACGAGAAATAAAAATGTTAGCGTTATGTTAGTGTTAGTATTACGATACTAGTATAATTATAATATAAATAATGCAAAAACGTAAATAGAAACAAAGTAAAGGGATCGAAATGGGGTTTAGGAAACCCTCAACATACATGCTTGGTATAGACCTCGGAAATAGACTCGTAAATAGCGACGAAACGCCGGAGTATCGAGGATGAATGTGAGTTATGGTGTGTATATGTGTGTGTGTGTGCCGGTTTGTTTGAGAGCAAAATGGCTCGGTTTTTTGTATGGTTTTTGCCTAGGGTTGTAGTGTGGGATGTTTATGTGGATTAGGGTAGAAGATGTAGGATGATTGAGGGTTGTAAAGGCTCTTTTTTCAGCTTTTTAAAGGCTTAAAAAATCTGGAAAATGTGAAGGGTTAGGGGAGTATTTATAGAGTGAGTGAGTGAGTTGTGTGATTAGGGTTGACTCTTGATTTGATTTGTTTTTTGAATTCTGATTTGGGCGCCAACTTCTAGAAGCTGAATTGGGCTGATTTGTGTGACGGGTTCGTCCTTGACCGGGTTTTGACCCGGTCGCTAAAAGACGGGATTTATTTTTGGTGTCGGTTTTGGCCCAAATTAGTCTTATTTTGCTCGGAACGACCCACTGGGCCTGGATTTGAGGTCTGTTTTGTGAGATTATTACTCCGTTAAAAGTCCATGTCGGATATTATTGATTCCGAGCCCAAATCCGATTATACCAAATCACGTTTGCGTCCGATCATCATCGGGTGTTTGTTGGAGACTACCATAGACACCTGGCAGTCAAAATGCGGGTGTCTACAGCTAGCCTTCAAGCGCCTGAATTTCGAAATCAGAACATTTCGTAAAACTCTATAAATACACTTGATAGGGTCAGCTACCTGCTGAGTGTCGCCCGTTAACTAGAGACCCGAGACCGACCCGACCCTGAAAGAGCCCGGACCAACAGCGGGTCCAGTGCCGGAACCTTCAACCGGATCCAGCCGGTCGACCCCTTGGGACACACCTCTGGAAATGGCTGGCCCATTTACCCTTGAACCGACCCTGAGGTTCGACCCCCGGTCGTCTAGGCCGGGCCCTCCTACAATCCCTCCAGGGGATTGCTAACCCTCGGTCGATCCAACCCCGAGGGTCCTCCCGCCAACCCCGAGGGTGATCCAGCCAACCCTCCTGATCACAGCCTAAGGTAAAGGGCACGTGTGAAGCAGGCGCCCCCTCTTTTCTTTCTCTCTCTCTCTCTTTCTCTCTCTTGTGGAAACGTATAAATACCCCATTGTATTCATTCATAAAGGGGTCATTTACTTTCTCTCACTAAAATATCTCTCTAGAAAACGCCACCTTGTTCCTCACGAACAAGATCCATTAAGTGCATTTCACGGACTGATTTAGGAATCGGAGAGGGTCCTCTCGGACACCCCCGAGGCCTTGTTTGCTCCTTGCGCAGGTGTGAATGGCCCAATCCACCAGGAAGGTGACCTTATGACCTTATGAGAACCCTTCTCTCTCTCTCTCTCTCTATCTATATATATATATATATATATATAAACGACAAAATTATTGTATTTTTAGAGTTTCTGATATTGATTAGAGGGTGAATAAATAAATACTCGTAAATATTAAAAAATTGATCAAATAGAACTGACTACACGTTCCACGCGGTTTCTTTTAAATTTTTATACTTGAGGTGATAATTGACTGTTTATATAGTGAATTTTTTTAATCTTAGGTGTAGTAGAATTATTTTTTCCTATACGAATCTAATATCGCCTAAATCTGAGGTGGAGTAGGATTAATTTATCCTATACAAATCCCTATATTCTTATTTAAATTAAAAAATATATTAAAACTTTTAATTAAGTAATTTAAAAATTTGAACCAATCATATCGTTCGAAAAGTTTCTGCTTTATTAATATATATTGTAATATTATTATTATTATTTTTTTTTTTTTATGAAACGGAACTTTCATTAAACACCAGAACAAATTACAAGAAGTTAGAGGGTGCCTAAAATGCACAGGAGCTTGGAAAGACCCACCTTATCACCCTGGTCCTCAACAAGTCAGTTCAAGGCATGCAAGATAGCCTCACCCCCACCAGACACCCTAATTCCAAACTGGAGACCAAAAAAATAGACACTCAGCGATGGACCGATCAGGGAAGCACCAACCTTAGAGACAAGTCGTCTCCAAATCGTACCAACAACAGTAGAATGAATATTTCCGCCAGGTTTAACAAGCGAGTTGAGCGGAGGACTAGCAATGTACTCCTCAAATACCTGCGGGCAACTGCCCTTGAGAAAGAGATTAACCACCCGAGTGACAGATGTGATCAAATTGTCCGAAACAGCGTAGCACCACTCAAACAATCCAAAAGATGCTAGGCACAAAAATCCTTTCTCCCATAGGAAGTGCCACGTGGAAAACCTCTAATCATATCCAGAACCACTTATTCAGACATGGTGAAGGAATGATGATTACAAGGCAAAGGAGGCAAAACGGGAGAAGGGACGACGGGTGCTTATCCTTCAAAGCCACAAGAGTACATCTGTGTAAGGAGCAACGCCACAAGAAGAAAGCACTCGAACAACAACAGTATAATGCCCGTCACAAATCTTCCTCCGACACTGCCTAATGTTGAGGTCACTCAAGTCAAGGTCCTCATTCACACTAAAAGAAGGAGCAACCTCAGCCAAAGTATCCTGCAGAAGCAACAAACGGCCAACCGGCTCACCCCAACAACAAATGGCACTTGAAATACTCTCCTCCTGGTGCTGTCGTCGAATAATGGATCGGCACTCAAGGTTGCTCCTAGGGGAGAAAGTCTTAAGTATACAACGAGGCAACGCAAGCAAGGTGACCCAACAAGAGAGATCACGAGGAGAGGCAGCCACATCATCAAGGGCCCCCCTAAGAACCCGAGAAAACCCTAAACGACACTTAGAAGGGATGAATTTAACAGTACATAACCCCTTAGCCAACAAGAAATCTACAGAAGTCACGTTAAAACCAATAGCTGGGGGACCAACAACGCCTCTAGACGACGAAACAACAGGGGAAGATGGTAGGGGAAAGCCGTAAAGGACAAAGAGAATAACACCGTCACTAGAATTAGGGGCCTCAATAGACTCCCTACCGTGTTTACACCCTTTGCTATGAGTGTGAGTGCTAAAGAAAACCCCATATAACCAAATACCCATTCGACAAAACGTAGTCTCAGCAGCCAAAAAAATAGGTAAAGAAGCAAGAGATTGACGTGTGATCGCTCGGGCATCCCCCTTACAGTGATGATCATGGACGTGAACGAGCAAATAGTCTTTAACCAGTCCCTTGCCCCGACCGTTTGTGCACCTACAGAGGCCCACAAAAGGGCAGTGGAACCGTACAAGGTCGGGCATGATGCATAAAACCAGATAACGAAAAAAGGAATACCCGAAGAGGAGCCACAAGGAGCGTACCTGCGATCCACCCACGAGAATAGGAAAACAACTAGAAATGAACTAAAGTAAGGCGGCAAGAGGAAGGTCGGCCATACACACATGACCTATCCCAGACACAACTGGCACCGGCAACAACCAGGCCACATAGCACCCGCCAGAGAAAGAACGAAAACAACCAGAAAACCAAAAGAAAAAACAAATGGAGAAAGCAAACCCCCACAACGTCGGCAGATGAAAATCGACGAGACCAGCGATGCCTCAGCACAGGGATCACGGAGGAAGATTGCGAGCACGAGGGCTGGAGGAAGTTGGCCAAAACCAGCCTGAACCGCAGCACCCGGCTGGAGGAAGGGTTGAAACACCCTGAACACACCCAAAAAAACCGCCTACACACTCCTCTCCCCCGGCAAAAGGCCGGCGACGTGGCTGTGGGATGCCGGTGCGAAACGACCGTGGGAGGCATTGGCGACGATGACTACGACACCAATGGCGAGCCCACAACGGAAACCGCTCCCTTCTCCCTCAAACTACACCTCTCTCGCTCACTGTTGACACAACCGACAAGAAGAGCAGAACAGCGACGCCGGCAGGTGGCGGCGTGACCGGCAGTAGCAACCCTACGGACACCTTTTGCCATAATCGCAATTCGCCCTACCCACTCTCTCTCGCACACCTTTATTATTATTATTATTATTATTATTATTATTATTATTATTATTATTATTAAAAAGTAGAATTTTATTGATGAATCAAAACGTAGTTTAAAAAAATTGGTGGGCAGTCGAGATACAAAAAATGCAGTTATGAAACATGCATGCAATCGAACATGAAATCAATTTCCCCAATCAAATACGTGTTCCACCTATTACGACCATAGTAGCTATACAATAAAAAAAATCCAATCAAAAATCCCGACAAATAACGTCGAACCACTAACTAGAGATATAAACTCAAAATTAGGTGTAAGAGGGAATTTTGTTCATCCTCAAAATTGATCTCTAGTTTCAATTTTTTTCGACCATTCCCCGAAATATTACAAGAAACATATATTTCACTTTTTCTTTTCTTTTCTTCATTCTTTTTTTTCTTCATTCTTTTCTTTCATGCTTCTATTTTTTTTACGAATTTTGAATAGGGGAAGACGAATACAAAATCGCATCAATAATATAAATAATCTCAATAAAGCACACTGCGACTGTCCTGGTAAGGTAGACTATTATGGATTGTAGCTAAATAATATGGTTAAAGAAAACAGGCTACAAAGGCTCAGACGAGCTAAACAAAGGAAAAATGATCTAAATCTACAAGGTAGTAAAATCAAGTCTTTTTGGCTATATGGAGCTCATCAAAACAACATAAATGCCTTTCCTCATGTACTTCCTCCTCAAACCAGACACGTATTCATTATCAAGAGACGGGCGTCATATTTATGGAAATTGATGTTACACATTCCACAAGGAGAAAACCACTCAAATCCTTAAAAATAAATGAGACAAGTTATGAATGTTACAGGCATAGAAAGCTCTATATCCTCAGAATTTTGTGGTTTGCCGACAAGTGGTCAAATTTACTCGATTTGGTGATTAAGAGTTCAAATAGGCATTTCATATCAATATAGTCAAATCTCAAGACAAAACATGTTTTCAGGCATGAAGTCAGCTGAAAATTAGGAGAAATCACGTTAAGTGCATTATCATCATTGTCGTTTTGCATGCTTCTACATCAGACACACTACACAAAAACACAAAAAAAAATTGGAATTATCTGATTTTTCAATTTTTGGGATTTTTAGAATTTTTTTTGAAAGCGGTAAAACACATGACGGAAAATAAAACACTCAATAGGAAATAAACACACAAAAGGCACACATACTCTCCCCCAAACCTAAATGTCACAGTGTCTTCAATGTGACTGTACAACAGATAAAAACAGGAAAACCACAGTCAACCCTAAGGACAACATAACCTAAGGGGAAGATAAAATCTAGATAATCGAAAAATGAAAAAAAAAAAAGGAAATAAATAAAATGGAAAGAAATTATCGTATACACAAAAGAGCTTCCCCAAACCAGCTGCAATGTGGGGGTTCGTCTTATAGATCAGTTGTTCACAAATGACTTAAACTCTAATTCAGCACTATTTCGGGCTAAACATTTAAGAATTTTCAATCGTTTCTCGTAAGAGATATAATTAAACATCTCTCTGCAGTTTTCCTCAATTCTAGCTCGTGTCTAATCATCGACACCATTATATATCATATTGCACATATCCCTTATATCAACATTAAAGCCACTTTGAATTATGAAAGACTCAAGTCTATCCCAATAATTATGTTTGAATTGTAGAAAGTAAAAATTGGTCATAATGGTGAACGATAAAAAAACGTATATAAAAAATAATTAAATAATTAAATACAAAAAGTAATCTAGAACCTAAAAAAGATCAACAACTAAATAACACCGTCTCCCCGGCATCGGCGCCAAAATTTGATAGGGTTAAGTCGTATCCCTAATCAAAAGTACCCTAAGAACACCAACTAATGTAGATAGTGAAGTGAGGGGTCGTACCACAAAGAGATGGGATTTAACAGTCTATCCCTAAGGATTAGATTCTAGATTATGGGTCACAATTTTTTTGGGTTTTGTAACATAGGTTCACTATGAATATTAGTCAGGGTCAGGGAATTAACTAACTAATCATTAATCGAACTACTTAAGGTGCAAGTTTGGTCGGTACAATACAACCTTTAGATCTAAATTTAACCTGCGGTCGCAAGCATTAAGTCAGTCTATCCGAATTATCGTGGCCTAATTAGTTCTTAACCCGATCAGTGAAAAGCCCTAATTTGCTATGCTAATCAATTGAATTATGCTTCAAACAATCAATCAGGTTTAAGACGATAAACAAGTGATAGTTCATGCGATTAACAAACAATCAATTAATTATAACCCCTCCTAATATGCATAGATCCTCCTTGATCCTAGATGAGAAATTAGCTACGCGTAATAATAAAACTAATCACACAAACAAGAAAAGCATATCAAGATGAATTAAAAAAAACTAATAAGGAAAGCCAAATAAGATCAATTTTAAAACTAATCTAAACATATCAAGATGAATTTAAAAAAGCATTAACAATCGAAAAATAAGGAAAGAGAACAAATTGAAAGAAATAATAATACTTGAACAATAAATAAAGATGAATTGAATGAGAATTGAAATTGAATACCGAATGATGAAGGAAATTCTAAAAGATCTCTAGGTAGGTAAACTGAACTAAGAAAACAGAATTATCAAAAGTGTCCCGATTGTCTCGTCCTAATAGGGATAAATAAGAAAGAAATTTGGGTCAAAAGAAGTGAGGACGAAATAAGCTTTGCGGCTCGAAAATAAGGTCACTTGATCAAGTCCAAGGAAAGGGACTCGATCGAGTAGACCCCAAAAAAGTGACTAGGGAACTCTAAGATGGCCACTCGATCGAGTACAAGTGGAGTGACTCGATTGAGAAGCGTTGTACGTCACAACATCGCGCGCTCGACTTCAAACAGCTGCCATTTCTTCTTTACTTGTTCAAATTGGACGCGCAATATACCGTTGGAAAGATAAGAAAAAGATCTTTACAACTCCACCTGAATCACTCTCATTAGGGTTGTAGAAAGAAAGTTATTTACGTTTTTATATGACCCATTTGTAAGCGATCATTCATTCTTCTCGTTTCGCGTCTTTTCCATCTTTGATCTTTGTTTCTTTGTTTATTCTGCATCTTCTTCCTTCGATTCCGTGCTTAGGTGTAAATTCTCTAATTGTCGATTCTTTAATGCTCCAATTAGCTCCAAATGAATCCTAATCTACAGGATACACACAAATACGGAAGTATCGACATTCAAAGTATATTGCATCATTATTAACGAGTTGGGCACAAAAACTTAGACTAAACTAACAATTGGGGGATGAAAATATGTATGTAAATAACAGTCATTACATTTTCTGAATGCTATCTTGCTATCTGCTATTTCCACTATTTTTGCTTGCGTATCTAACATTTCAGGTACCAGCCTTTACTCCCCATCGGAAAATCCAAGTCGGTGTCTCTCCTAAAAATGCTACATTCAAATATGATGTGTCTGCATACAGGTACACCCAATACTTCGAAAGCGATTCAAAATCTCCACAGAGTTACCATCGTCAAGACAGGTACGATCCTCTACTTATGGCTGCCGAGTCCTTCACGCAAGTCTAATGGACTATAAACGACCCGATCGAAAGGCTGCCAGGTTGCAATCCTCGATTGACCTAGTGGCTACTCTGATTTTCGCCTTGTCCATGCCTCAGTCAGAGTGGGGGCTCTGTAGACACCCGCATTTTGCTTGCTCGTGTCTATAAGAGTCTGAAATAAAACACCCGATGATGATTGGACGCTAACATGTATCAATACGCTCGAATACGGGCTCGAAATCAATAGTATCCGACTTGGACACTTAGCGGAGTACAAATCTCTCAAAACTGACCCCAAATCCAGACTCAATGGGTCATTTCCAATAAAATAAATCTACTTTTAGCTAAAACCGCCACCCGAGACAAAACCATCTTTGTCGACCGTGTCAAACCCGGTCAAAGTCGAAACCCAAAAATGAAACAAGCCACAATAGCGTCTCAATACGCAATCAATCAAAGTCAAAACGGAGTAAAACCATTCGTTGAATAACCCGGATATCAATCCGTATTTTGAGCAACTTTCAATACGCGATTTTTCAACTACCTGAACCCAGGCGCCTCAGAACAGAGTCGCCTTAGGTAAAGCGCATAAATATTAGGGCGCTAGTGTGGACATGACGTAGGTCCATCCCGACGCGGCCACGCGCGGGTTTGGGTAGGCGAATGAATCTCGTGGTGAGATTGTTCTCGGGTTCGAAATTTAAGTCAAAATGGAGTTGCCACCGAATTTTGTGGTTATTCGGAACCATACGAGCCCACTCTATGTCGTCATGGGCTATACACAAAGTAAGCCCACTTCGATTTCAGAGTTCATGGGGCTCGTCCCTTTGCATTATTATACCGATACCGTTTACACCGGCTTTCGTATATAAAATGACTCTCGTGCGCCAACGGTTTCGGGCATCCGGAAACCGAGGTTCTGAGTAAGGGGTGAGGGTACGTGTTGAGAAGCCCACTAAGGACACCCAACCCCGCCCGCACATGGCGACCTCTACTAAGACACCGTTCGTGGTCGTGTACGCGCGTTAGTAAAATGATAAAATGATATGCAAACAGCGTTTTCGGGCTAAGCATGTGAATTATATGTGAATTACGTCATTTAATGCATCTAATTATGGTTGAAGTGATTTAGCATGCGAGGTTCATTTATAAAGCGATAAGCAAGTAAATAAACGACAAAACTCGAAAATAAGTAACGTACAAGTTACACGGGCGGAAATACAACCCGGAATTCACAATACAACGATTATTATAACGATTAAAAGAAATAATAAAATAAATAAGAAAAGCAAGAAATAAAATACACGACTCGACAAAGACCCGTATATAATAAATGTTCGCTAGATCGTGAATTAGTTAGACGGACGAACCTTAATTAATAACGCATTATATTGCATATTAATCAAAGGACGGAGGTTCGAGACCTAGGCGTGAATCTAACCCGATCTCGAATCTCGATGTCTTGTCCCGACTTATCACCTCGAAAAATGGAGTCTAAATTAATTATGTGTCGGATACGACTAAAGAGTCGTCGACATAAAAACTAATAGTGTGAGACCGTCGATCAAAGCCGTTTTTTTTAGTGTCGTGATGCGCGCAAGTTTTTAGAAAAATGGGTTCACGTGATGGCCTTTACACGCGTTGACTAAAAGTCGCAACAAAAAAAGACGAGTCTTAAAATATGGTCGTATGTCGCGAAGGTCGCATATTAATGTAAGGACCGAAAAGGGGAGAAAGTCGAGAAAACGAAAAAGTGGGCTCGGCCAAACAGGCCTGCCCACGAGTCGCATGGCCGGTCGCGCGACTCGCGTGTGGGTCTGGTCAGGCATTTTTTATTTGTCGAAAAATCGTCAATTTTTATAATCACGTGCCAATGCGGGTTTATTTACTCGATTTATGTTTTTTATAGATTAAGAATTTTGAATTAGCGACGAAATTGTATCCCTCTACGTCACGACATCGAAACTAATCCTTCCGGATTATGTGATGTCGGTTTTCGTGTCAACGGGTTTCGCACTAATTGAAATGGGATCGAATGCGTTCAACTACGACCGATTGCAATCACGTCACGCCCTTGAGAACATTGGGGCGGGGCTCCTCGAAAAGGCTCCACCTCCGTCGCTACTCGTAAAGGGATTAGACGGACTTTAGGCGATCGTCGTAGTCAAACATTTTTGAAACCGAATACTAGTATTAATATATATATATATATATATATATATATATATATATATATATATGCGCGGTATTATAGTGTTAATAACGAGAAAATAAAGTTAGTATACGAGAAATAAAAATGTTAGCGTTATGTTAGTGTTAGTATTACGATACTAGTATAATTATAATATAAATAATGCAAAAACATAAATAGAAACAAAGTAAAAAGGATCGAAATGGGGTTTAGGACACCCTCAACATACATGCTTGGTATAGGCCTCGGAAATAGACTCGTAAATAGCGACGGAACGCCGGAGTATCGAGGATGAATGTGAGTTATGGTGTGTATATGTGTGTGTGTGTGTGCCGGTTTGTTTGAGAGCAAAATGGCTCGGTTTTATGTATGGTTTTTGCCTAGGGTTGTAGTGTGGGATGTTTATGTGGATTAGGGTAGAAGATGTAGGATGATTGAGGGTTGTAAAGGCTCTTTTTTCAGCTTTTAAAAGGCTTAAAAAATCTGGAAAATGTGAAGGGTTAGGGGAGTATTTATAGAGTGAGTGAGTGAGTTGTGTGATTAGGGTTGACTCTTGATTTGATTTGTTTTTTGAATTCTGATTTGGGCGCCAACTTCTAGAAGCTGAATTGGGCTGATTTGTGTGACGGGTTCGTCCTTGACCGGGTTTTGACCCGGTCGCTAAAAGGCGGGATTTATTTTTGGTGTCGGTTTTGGCCCAAATTAGTCTTATTTTGCTCGGAACGACCCACTGGGCCTGGATTTGAGGTCTGTTTTGTGAGATTATTGCTCCGTTAAAAGTCCATGTCGGATATTATTGATTCCGAGCCCAAATCCGATTATACCAAGTCACGTTTGCGTCCGATCATCATCGGGTGTTTGTTGGAGACTACCATAGACACCTGGCAGTCAAAATGCGGGTGTCTACAGCTAGCCTTCAAGCGCCTGAATTTCGAAATCAGAACATTTCGTAAAACTCTATAAATACACTTGATAGGGTCAGCTACCTGCTGAGTGTCGCCCGTTAACTAGAGACCCGAGACCGACCCGACCCTGAAAGAGCCCGGACCAACAGCGGGTCCAGTGCCGGAACCTTCAACCGGATCCAGCCGGTCGACCCCTTGGGACACACCTCTGGAAATGGCTGGCGCATTTACCCTTGAACCGACCCTGAGGTTCGACCCCCGGTCGTCTAGGTCGGGCCCTCCTACAATCCCTCCAGGGGATTGCTGACCCTCGGTCGATCCAACCCCGAGGGTCCTCCCGCCAACCCCGAGGGTGATCCAGCCAACCCTCCTGATCACAGCCTAAGGTAAAGGGCACGTGTGAAGCAGGCGCCCCCTCTTTTCTTTCTCTCTCTCTCTCTCTCTCTTTCTCTCTCTTGTGGAAACGTATAAATACCCCATTGTATTCATTCATAAAGGGGTCATTTACTTTCTCTCACTAAAATATCTCTCTAGAAAACGCCACCTTGTTCCTCACGAACAAGATCCATTAAGTGCATTTCACGGACTGATTTAGGAATCGGAGAGGGTCCTCTCGGACACCCCCGAGGCCTTGTTTGCTCCTTGCGCAGGTGTGAATGGCCCAATCCACCAGGAAGGTTCGATACTAGGAGAGAAAGAAGTGAGACGTGAAGTCCAAGCAAGATCCAAGAGTACGATTTGAACTAGATCCAAACCCGATTTGGAGTTGATTGTTTCCTAACCGGAACAACACCCTTATGTACACCATTTCGAGGGTGGAGTTCTCACTTTTCTGAATACCAAATCAAAAGTGCGAGACCAATTCCATGAGCCTAAAAACCTCAAAACATTCAAGGTTGAAAAACCGAGATCAAAAATCTCTCTTCAACCATTTCAAAAAACTACTCCCTTCATTCGACAAGGGTTCGGTAATCTCAAACACAAAAACACACCCTAACTCTTCCTACATTCCTCGAATTGCTCCCTGTGTCTACGACGATACTCCAAAAGCTCGTATTTCAAAGCAACTGACATGTAGGTTGAGGGTGTCTAAACCCCATCTCTAATCTCTTAACTTTTTATTATCGTATTCTGACTATACTAACATTTACTTATTTGCATTCAACATTTATTTTCTCGTTCCTAACATCTAACTACTAACATCATTCAACGATAAAATACTCGCCCTTTTACGTATCGAATACTAAGGGTGACGAGATAAGAAAACCTGAACACAAGAGTACTACACTCGCGTCACCAGTCGCTTATCTCTTCACCTCGCATATTTGGTTGTTTAAGGCAAGTCAACCCCTAAAATGCTTTTACGTTTTTGTTATTAATACCTGTGGACGTTCGCCCGCACTGCCCGGCGCCTCGCACGCCGCACGGGACCGACCCGGTTTGTCGCGGCCCCCACCCGGTCGGGGGCTGGTCCGATCTCGCGTTTCGGGCGATGGATCGGACCTCGATTTGGATGACGATTCGGATAGTACTAAACGGATGCGGACACCCGTGTTTCCGTTAGAATTGATCGAGCCGTGATTGTAAATGTTTAAAGGCCGATATGTTTGGTAAGACGACCTTTTAGTGAACCGAATTCGTTGCCGATTTGTGAAGTCGCCATCGAGTCAATTATGGGGACTCGGAAACCGTTCAAGTCAACTTTGATCCTTAGCCGGCTCAAAGTTGAGTGGCACGGGACCTAAAAATAAAAACTTGTACCCTTACGCACTCCATGCCTGGAATGACTCTCATTGCCAATTCTTTCAGACATCCAGAAACCGTCGATTCTGAGTAAGGGGTGAGGGTACGTATTGGGAAGCCAACGTCCGCTAGACATTGGCACCCAATCCCGCCCGCACGTAGCGGCCTCTACTAATCAATCGGTGGGCTGGTAACTTTGTTCCTTTATTGTGGCGGAAGTACAGTAACATCCATTGTTTTAACCTTATATCGTTGCTATGTCGGTTCTTTAAGGACAAGTAAGTTTTGTAGTCGAAGTAGTTGTGTTTCCATTCTTTGCATGCGATTTCATGTGACAAGCAGGCCATGAAAAGATGCACATAGGAGAGTAGAGGGTATTAATGTATTATACGTATTAGCAAATCTGATTTAACGTGATAATACGGATATTAGCCGTTCTCGTGGTATACCTTACCTGGTATTCTTCTTAAGATGCGTCAGTTCGGTATTAATAGGGATGCATCGAACCATGGATAGTGAGCATCGGGACTGATACGGAACCCGACCATCACTTTGTTCAGTTTTAGTTTGTTTACATTTTGAATTCCGTGTTAGGTGATTTAGCATGAGATTATGGGGTCATAAAAGCGGTAAATTATACGAAAGCAGTAAATGCGAAATGTAAGTAAATCACATAGTGAGGAGTTGCACCCTCGGAGTGTACACTAAACAAGACACGATGCGTAGAAAGTTGAGAACGAATCTCGGAACTACTCGGGTTTAGTTAGGGTGTTTTAGTGCTTATGGTTGAAGTTGAGGACGTTACGTGTTTTAAGACGTATCATGGACCTAGTGTCCATGTTTGATATTATCGAAGTGCATAATAAAAGTACAGGAATGTAAAGCTTTGTTTAGATGACAACCTAGTGACGGTTCGACTTCGAGGCGGATCCTCCTAGCTTGTCCTAAGGTGATTTCGGCAGAGCTTCGTTACCACGGCTAGTTCTGCGGTTAATCCGGCAGAGCTTCGCTCCTAGACCCGGGGTTGGCTAGTCGAACGCGGGTGCTCCTCGGGTCGAGTGGGGTGCTCGAGAGTGAGGAGTAGCGTCGATTCGCTAAACGATCAAGTGGATCGTACTTAATGTCGGAGTGCGACCTAAGTTAGAGAAGAAGAGGGGGAGAGCGAGTTGTGGGAGAAGTAAGTCACGAACTCGTTAATGATGTGTCGAAATGAATGAAGTATGGGTGTATTTATAGTTGCTCATGCAGTTCAAATCGCCCTCTAGGACGCTTGAGCTCTGGTGGAACAGAACTCAATCGCCCGGTGGCATGCTCATCAGTCTTGGGACGCATGGTGTGAGGCGCCTGGATTTTTGAAGATCCGATTTCGAAACTTTCCAAAAAGGAGAAGATGCGTATATTGCATTGTCTTGGGGATTAAGCATTCCCATAACCCTAGAGCGCCGGGTGGGCCTCTGGCGCATGTCTCGAGGTTTGCTCGGCCCGACGCGTTGACTCGAGTTTCACTTCGCATATTTCGGGACCGATTCGGAGTCCCGGTGTCGGAATTGACTCTAATTAGTGTCGACGCGACCGTAATGACACGACTAAGGCTGTCTTGATGTTAAATTAATTTTTCCGAGTAATTATTTAATCCGTTCTATAGAAAAACTATCTAAAACATCAAAATCTCGCATCGCGTTGCAGTTTGATCATCATCGGGTGTTTGTCGGGCACTTTTGCACCCACCAGGTCCAAATCTGGGTGTCTACAGAAGCCCTCACTTTCACTGAGGCTTGGACAAGGCAAAAGTCAAAGTATAGCCGCCCAGGTCAATCGAGGATTACAACCTGGTGGCTGTCCGGTCGGGTCATTTTGAGTCCGTTGGACTATGTATTTGAGGCTCGTTAGCCAAGGCTTAGAAATCATACCTGACCTCCTCGCATGCGGTTGCTTGTTAAAGCTCCGGTCTTGGGATTGCTCGTTTTGCTTTGGGTTTCTTAATGTTGGCTAGTATTTCGGATTTTGACATGGGCCTTTTGCTTAAGTATTTTACTAGCGATTTAGTCGTGGTTTTAATATCCTCGGCGGATGGCCTGGTTGTGTTGATTATGCTTTGCCTTTTGTTTCGGGTATTACTCTGGGGTGCGTGAATTGAATGCTTAAGGACTCGTTATATTCACGGATTTTAAAGGTTTGCTTTTTGATCATTTTGGGATTCAATCGGGTTTATTATCTTGACTTGACTTGAATTCCCTTCAGAATGCATTGGGGTTCATTTGGCTCACGGGTTTAAAGAATTTGTGAATACTTAAGGATTCATTCGCACTTGTACTTGAACTTTAACTTGAATTGCCTTCAGAATGCATTAGGGTTCGTTAGGCTCACGGGTTAAAACTTTGGAATGTGTAAGAATCCATTCGAACTTGAATGTGTAAGAATCCATTCGAACTTGAATTGCCTTCAGAATGCTTAGTGACTCGTTATGCTCAAGGGTTAAAAGTTTCGAATGTGTAAGAATCCATTCGAACTTGAATTGCCTTCAGAATGCTTAGTGACTCATTAGGCTCACGGGTTAAAATTTTCAAATGTGTAAGAATTCATTCGAACTTGAATGTGTAAGAATCCATTCTTACTTGAATTGTCTTCAGAATGCTTAGTGACTCGTTAGGCTCACGGGGTAAAATTTTCGAATGTGAAAGAATCCATTCGAACTTGAATTAGTGTAAGAATCCATTCGAACTTGAATGTGTAAGAATCCATTCGAACTTGGATTGCCTTCAGAATGCTTAGTGACTCATTAGACTTAAAGGAATTTTGAATGTGTTAGGGTCCATTCGAACTTGAATTGCCTTCAGAATGCTTAGTGACTCGTTAGGCTTATAGGTTATAGATTCGCCGATGTTCACTTGGATTTGATTCGGTCATATTCGTTTTTAGATTCGGGGATGTTCACTTGGATTTGCTTCGGTCAGATTCGTTTTTTAGGTTCTCGGATGTTCACTTGAATTTGTTTCGGTCAGATTCGTTTTTTAGGTTCGTGGATGTTCACTTGAATTTGCTTCAGTCATATTCGTTTTTTCGGTTCGCGGATGTTCACTTGAATTTGCTTTGGTCAAATTTGTTTTTTAGGTTTGCGGATGTTCACTTGAATTTACATCGGCCAAATTCGTTTTTTACTTAATGTGCTTGAGTATGAGTAGTCTTGTTAGCTAGAGATTTTCATGTTCGTTTTTTTGCTGGGGGCAGATTTCGACTAGAGGAGGTTTCTGGGCTTGCTTTACCGGTCATTGTTAGTAAATTGTCATGTCGTTGTTCATTTTGCTTGATATAGGAGTGTGTAGCTTACGGCTATTGGATACCACGTCCCATTTGTTCTCGTTTTTGCTTTGAGCCAAATAGTCAGACGCGCAACATTGTGCGCCTTACTCTTCAGAGGCCTAGCCCCCACCAATCCAAAACAAGGACACTTGACTTGGGGCGCCCAGGGTTTTGAGGATCGAGTTTGTTTAAAGTCAGCGAAGGAAAGGAGGTATGGGTCATTCGTTTCTAGTCTAAAACGCGCGACCTCTCTCGAATCAATCTTGCTTTGTCGACTCAATCAACTGATTTTCATCTCGATTGCCATACACGATTATGTCGACCTCGGGTAAGTGTTCCTTACTCGCCTATTGTCGATTTGCTTAGCTTGATTGATTGTGGGTCGATTTTGCTTAAACCCTAAAAATCAATCTGGGTATTTTGAATTTGCTAGGTTTCGATGTTTAATCTTGATCCCATTAGGGCCGAATAGAGCTTGATAGGGTAGCTATAAGCTTGATGGGAGGTTTAGGAACATTAATGGCTTCCCATGGGATAAATTCGAAATATAAGAGTTCAGGGATTGTTTACCCGGTTATTCCCATACTCGACCTTCGTAATTTCGCTTGACTAGTGTTTGTGATGTTATGGGTGACTTCCATGTCGACCTTTGTGAGTTAGAATGCAATCTAAGGCGTTCTGTGAGGGTTTGTGTGACTTACGACATACCAAATAGTACCGTAATGATATCGGATTTTCCCGAAACCACTTTAATTGTGATCGGGGTCGAAATAGGGTGCTAGTGGACTTTTCGGAATTTTGATATCCCTATCCAAAATTTTGACCTTATTTTGACTCGTTTATGCTGCTTTGACCTGACCTGAAGCACACTTTTGTGTTTTTGCTTGGTTTTATAGCTAGAGATGATACTGAGCGTCCCGAGGAGGCTCCTTTGACTAGTACTAGTGGTGAGGCCATCGGGACGAGCTCGCTGACTCCCCGGGGGGTTCGTAAGAGGTGACGAAGCGTTCCTTCGCAGCGTTGTGAACCAGGGGCCATAAATGAGGCTGATTTTGATAGGGTTACGAGGCGCAAGAAGCCTGTGACGGTTATGAAGAGGGCTTATGTCTCGGATCCGGTACATGAGGGTGAGGAGGTTGGTTACGAGGATCCCCCTTGGGCCGAGGATTGGGACTGTCATCAGCTATTGTTTCGTCCTGATTTGCACATTTCTAGCCGTGTTGTGAACGGCCTGGTAAGTATCCTGACTCGTGCTTATTAGTTTAGGTTTAATTTTGGTTTGGGTTGGTTTAGCTTATTTATGCTTGTATTATCTCGGTTTGCAGACCTCAGGTCCGATGAGAACCTTCTTGAGTTTTACGACATGTTTAGAGATCTATTCTCAGCGGCTCAGCCCCGTGGCAAAGGAGATTATCACGGGGACGGCTTTAGGTCCCGTGGTTGGGCACTCGGCCAGGTTGGTAGGTTGTAAGACCAAGTGCAACCTTATGGTGATCAGGGCGATGATGGATCGCTTTCACGACACTACCTCGACTTTCCACATGTCTTTTGGGGAGGTCAGGATGACTTTGGAGGACTACGGGGTTATTACGGGTTTACTCTGGGGTCCAGAGGTGATTAGGTGGGCTGCTGAGGGCCCTAAGTTAGATAGTGACGTGGTCCGTGGATGGATCGGGGATTGTTTAGAGCGTGAGGCTTACAGTACGTCTCTTGCTCTGGTGAGTTTGCACATTACCGACCACTTCGAGAGGGTGGCGGTACTAGAGAGTCGAGTACCCAACACACCGGTGCAGGATGCCCGTCTGTGGTTATGGTACTTCCTAGGATGGACCCACTTCTCGGATAAGAGCGAAAGGTTTAGTACTAGGATTTTGCCTTTCCTGCCTGATATAGATCAGCTGGGACGTTTTGATTGGGTGACCACGGCTTTCGCGGAGATGACCCGTTGATTACAAGTCATGGTGAGGCCACTGAAGGTGGATTCAGGCTCGGCTTTGCCTATCGTGGGTCCAGGTCTTGTACTAGAGGTTAGTTATCATCTCTGTATTCAGTTCTGGGATTTTGCGTGGCTAGGTCGGGTTTTGATGTTTTCGGTTTTTTTTGCAGGCTTGGATCTATTCATACTTCCCTCGACTGGCACCTAGGACGGTGCGTGCTCGTCCGGTTAGGTTTCCGGCAGGGATTGAGTGGAGATTGGCTCAGGCCAAGAGTACGACGAGTCACTACCCATCGAAGAATGTGCTGGTGAACAAGTTGCGCCTCGAAGATGTAAGTTTCCTTCTTACGACTTGTTTTACTTAGTAGCTCCGAAGGTTTAGGATTATTGAAGTGTCGATTTTGTTTATGTAGTTTGTGGCCCGTCCTTGGGCCGACTATGAGGGCATGCTTGAGTAGGTGGGGGCAGAGTTGAGGCCCAGGAGCTACAGGAGGATGCTTCTTCCTGCGTTGTTTCGCCCGGTGTGGTACCTGGGCGAGCAGTTGGTGCATCAGTGCTTATATGACGATTTCAGGGTGCCGATTGATCCTCCCCGGACCTTGTTTAGAGCACCGACCGCCACAGAGGTCCAAGAGGGTAGGGATGGAGAGGGAGGCGATGCGCTACTAGTGTCGGGTGCCTCCTATCTGTCCCACGTCTGCCAGCAGCTAGCTTGCCATAGCCTCGTGGTGAGTACTCGGTTATTTGTCTTATTGCTTGTTTTGTTCTATGGTTTAGTATTTGCTTGCATCTTGATCCGTTCGCTTTTCCTTTAGCTGGCCGATCCGGCTGATGTTATTCAGCCCCCAGACTTCCCCCTGACACTGCTCAGAGTCGACGCGGCTGGGCTAGCCTTTACAAAGCATTTGCCCCCGTGTTTTGCTGAGGAGATGGAGGTTGGGGTGGAGTGGCGCGACCGGGTATACCGGGTAAGTTTCGGGATTTGCCTCAAACTTGGTTCTCGAGGGCTAGGTGTCATTTGACTAATTTGTTCGGTTTTATCTTTCAGGTTTCGTCGATCTCCCATCAACGATTGTGGCAAGCTGTCAACTGCATCCAGGCCTACGCGTCGAGGGCGGCGGCTGCCTCTTCCCGTGACTCTTCAGGACCTCGATCGGTAAGTATGTGTTTCCCAAGGCTGGTTTTCTAGGCTAGTTGTACTTTTTCCTAAAGTACGGATATATTTGCAGGATACTCCGGATATGGTGAGGTAGTTGGCGACTCGGGTGACCGATCTCGAGACGGAAGAGGCCAAGTTGCTGCAACTTCTACAGTCTCGGGAGAACGAGATTGCTCCGCTCAAGGAGCGGTTGGCTTGGACTCAGGACGAGACCTCAGCGTAGGGTGATGCCATGCTAGGAGCTGAGGTGGAGAGAGGGGTCGAGGTGGAGGTTGAGGCTGAGGCTGAGGTTGAGGGTCATGCCACGGGTGCTACCGAGGATGTCGGAGGGATTCCCGAGACAGCTACTCTAGATATGCTGTTGGGTATGGATGGCACCGAGTCTCCTCTTGTTGAGCTGGAGGATTTGGGTTTGGATGACGACATCGGTGAGCTGGTGATAGCCATAGATGCAGCCTCTAGGGGTCCTCCCTAGTTTATGATATCGGTTTGTGTTCAGATTTGTATAATTTGTATATTTTAGACTTTTAGTATTCAGATTGATTCTTTAGTCTTGTGTTTTGTTTTGCTTTTGAAATGTTGACTTAGATGACAAGTAATCACTTCAAGTTCGATTTATTTGCGACTTCATCGTAGCTTAGGATGTCTCAGATGCGTTAGGATTTCACGAGAATGACTTTCGGAATTATCGAAATGCGTTAGTTTGTCGGAATTTTCGAAATGCGTGAGTTTGAGCCGGGAGTTGGACCAAGTAGTATGTCGGTTAAGATGTTTGACTCGAGACGTGCGAAATGTAAGAAATGCTCTTATAATTAAAGTGTTTCGACTGAGTGCGTGAGGAGACAAACGTGATCGTCCCGACATTCGTGTTTACAAAAAGAAAAAAGTTAGAAGACCACCTTTTGAAAAAAATTAGACCACTTTTGTATATTCATGACAATGCCATACTAGGCTACACACACAGATTGACGATGCCATTAAAGGCTACAACACGCCTAGGTGGGGTAGTTTATCCCCCTAAAAATAAAATAAAAAAAACGTCTAAGTCTGGTGGATCCGACGGGTGAAATGTGTTGTCCGTATGGTTTCGTCACTCTTGCGCGGGTATTTCATCTTTCGGAAAGTTTTTAGTGACTTCAGGAGGTCGTTCCCAACGTCCGGGCTTGTCAAGTGGTGACTGATGGGGTAAATCACGGTTGGCGGTGTGGAACTTGTACGTTTTGAGGGGTTAACGACCCAGGGTTTCTACGCTTGGGCCTGGACGGCTCGATTCTGGGTCGCTTGGGCTCAGGCGGCCCGATTCTAGGGAGCCCTGGCTCGGGCGGCCCGATTCTTAGTTATGGAAATTTTTCGTAATTTCCTAATTGTTGTGGGATTAGAGCTATATATGTGGGATATGGGTGCTCGTTTTAGACATAATAAATTACCCATAGTGTCTCTATAGCTTCCTTGTATTATTTTGAATCATGTCGGGTTTTGGGAGTCTCCTAACCGAGTGGATGGGTCGTCTTAAGAAATGTGACCTCGAGGTTTGTCCAAGTCATGGTTTGTCCACAATTATCGCGTTAAGACAGGTTAAGGTGCAAGATGACTTCTTGTTAGCGTGTTCTAGTTTTTGGGATGTTAAGAATCATGTTTTTGCTTCCCCTGGAGGTAAAGTTTGCCCTCTTCCCGAGGAGTGGGATGCTATAGGTGGGTGGTGTTCAGTTCGACCTTGTACACCCTTTGGAGACGATGCTCTTGTGGAATGGTTTCGCCATTTTTTGGACCTTTCTTCGCTAGAGGAGGCTAAAGTTTTCTTCGGGGAATGTGGTATTGACCTAGAGTTGCTTTTTAGGATGTTCTCACATAAGGGTTCTCATGATATTTCACCTCTGGCTTGTGGACAGGCTTTTAATATTGCGATGGCATGTTATTATCTTTTCGAGGACATGTCAGTGCATGAGGGTTGGGGTAATCCTTGGGTTTTGGATGTTGTAATGGGGATGGAGCATGGGCGATCACCCTCTTTACTCATTCTGGGTGAGCTTATCCTAGGTCATGACGCTCGTGCCCGAATGCATCGCGCTCCCTTTCGGGGTTCTAGGATTGTTTTGCAGGTATATTGGGGTGCTACTTTTCCTTTTTTGAAACTTTCCTTAATTCGAAAATGTGACATTGTGTCGTGATTTGTGCAGGTTTGGCTACAGGAGAGGCTTGGTTTGGTTGACCCTCCTCGGTCCGTCAAGGGCTATAGCTATAAAGGCTTCACGGGTCGTAAGATGGCGCAAGCATGGAACGATGGTTATACCGAGGAAGGGTGGCATTCCTATTTGCAGGCTAATGGGCGAGTTGATATCAGGTGGACAATCCTGTGGTGGCATATCAGTGGACAGGCCGGATTTCTATTCTCGTCCTCGACTCATGCTATGCAGATATTATCCTTAAGGGATTCGGTTTACATTTACCCGTGTGAGTTGTCGCGCCAGATGGGTGTAAGGCGAACTGTATCGGAAGTTACTAAGGGTGCTCCTAAGTCTGATCCGTGGACGGAAAGTTCTCTCAGGGAATTTGGGATGTCTTGGAGACAGAGGATTTCACATCCCGTTGTTATAGAAAATGCTCGACCGACTGACCTCACTTCTTTCTGGCGGGGAGTTTATGAATACCCGTCCGGACAAAGCAAGTCGAAAGTTAGGAAGAACGTGGTGCTAGAGGATAAGGAGGCTACTCAAGACAACGCCACAAAGCGCGTGACCAAAGATGGTGTTACTGATCCTAGTGTCGTCAGTTCATCTATACGGGCCAAGACTGACAAGATTCATATTGAAAATGTGAGTGAGGAGGGGAAGTGGGATTGGCTGGGCTCGCCTTTGGCTAGGGTGGTGGAAGCCTGTGTTTGAAGGGGTCGATGGTGAAAGACCCGAACAAGCACACCCGAATAGCAAGAAAAGGGGAAAGTTGGACCGGTAGAGTCCAGTCGTTTAGTACTATGTTCTATTAATTGATATTATGTGGCGTATTAGTACTAGTTTTTTTGTAGGGTTTTGACACGTTGTCATTTTTTGGGGTAGCCGGATTTCGGATGCTCGATGTAAAGGGCCTCGACAAAGACTCGATTTAACTGATTTTTTTATTAAAGAGAAGCACACATTTTTTTCATTTTTTTTTATGGTGGCTCGCAACTCGATTCTTCATTTTGTCTGGAGCGCCCTTTCGGGTTTTCACTCTGTCCTCGGCTCACCCTTCTTTTTTGCTCTTTTTTTTATTTTTTTTACGGCTTGCAACTCGATTCTTCAGTTTGCTCGGAGCGCCTTTCGGGTTTTCACTCCATCCTTGGCTTGTCATTTTTTTTACGACGGCTCACAACTCGTTTCTTCATTTTACCCGGGGCACCCTTTTGGGTTTTCGCCCCTTCCTCGGCTCGTCGTTTGAGCTTTGTCATTGAAATCACTCGTTAACCGGAACGCGGGGGAGAGGTTCCGATTTCCATGTGAATTGCGTAATTGATTTTGTTATTTCTTATTGGTTATACCCTTGGAAAGGTTGCCTACGTATCCGTGTTTGGACGGAATCAAACCAAGTTCGTAGTTCATATTAAACGTAAGTGATTTTGCCTTAGACTTGTTATGTCAATTATCGATGCGAATTATTTTTAAGCGTTTTGCATTGGTTTTCCCCCTAGTTTAGAGATCAGGATGGGGTTGTCTTAGGAGGTTAAGGATAGTATCGTTTAAGTTGGTCCATGTTGGCCGGGGTCGAGAATTCTTGACCGTCTAGGTCAGTAAGGATTACGGCGCCCCCCGTGAGTATCTTCTTAACGAGGTAGAGGCCCGCCCAATTTAGTTTGAATTTCCCTCTAGGGTCGACAGAAAGGGGTGCTCTAATGGATTTGACTACCAAATTTCCCTCATGTATGTTTCGGGATTTGACTCGTTTGTTAAAGGCTCGTTGTATTCTTTGTTGGTAGGCTTGCACGTTGGTTAGTGCGTGTATTCTACGCTCGTCTAGGAGTACTAGCTCATCGTAACGTTTTTGGTTCCATTCTTCTTCGGGAATGCCGCTTTTGGCTAGTATCCTTAGTGAGGGTATTTCTAGTTCAATTGGTTGTACGGCTTCGGACCCGTAGGTTAGGTAGTAAGTGTGGCTCCGGTGGGTGTTCGATAGGAGGTTCGATATCCCCATGATGCGAAGGGTATCTTATTGGGCCAATCCCGGTAGTTGTCTATCATTTTCTTGAAGATTGTGGTGATGGTTTTGTTTGCTGCCTCCACAGCTCCGTTTGTTTGAGGTTTGTAGGGTGAGGATTTGTGTCTTTGGATTTTGTATTTGTTTAAGAGTTTTAGGGTGTCGGCCCTGAAATGAGCCCCATGATCAATGATGATTTCATGTTGTATGCCGTAGCGACAGATAATGTTGTTTTGTAGGAATTTGACTACTTGTTTGCAGGTTAGTATGGTGTAAGAGGCTGCTTCTACCCACTTGGTAAAGTAATCAACGGCTATTAGTATAAAACAGTGCCCGCCGGTTCCAGATGAGTGTACCTTAACTATGATGTCAATTCCCCAGGTAGAGAAGGGCCAGGGTGGTGTTGTGGTGTGGAGTGGGTATTGTAGTAGGTGTTGGATGTTGGCGAATATTTGGCAGTTGTGACAGTGACGGACATGACGCTGGCAGTCTGCCTCTAGGGTAACCCAGTAGTAGCCTAGTCTCATTATTTTTCAGGCTAGTAGGTGTGCGCTCATGTGGGGTCCGCATTCCCCATCATGCACTTCTTCCACGACTTTTTTGGATTGGGTTTTGTTTATGCATCTAAGGAGTACTCCTTGTGGGACTCGTTTGTATAGTAATCATTGGCTTAGGACGTAGTGAGCCGCTTGTATTCTTATGGCTCTTTTATTTTTGGTGTTTGTGTCAGGTGGATATGACCCGTCGGTTTTGAAGTCTAGGATCGCTTTGTACCAGGGTTCTTTGGGGGTGTCATCGGTTTCGATGTTGTGGATGTAGGCGGGTTCCTCGCTTATCTCTACGCGGATAGGCATGGAGAAAACGTTGTCGGGCATGTTTATTAGTGAGGCTAATTTGGATAGGGCGTCGGTGAATTGGTTTTCTTCGCGGGGTATGTATTTTGTTTCATAGTCGAGGAATTTCTTACTGATGTAGTAAATGCCTCTCTCCTCTCTGCCGACAGTTTGTGCTAGCATGGCTCCCATTGTGGTTTCGGTTACGGTGAGGTATAGGGAAAGTGGTATCCCCTTTTTGGGAGGCATTAACACTTGGGGTTGGGTTAGTATTTCCTTCACTTTGTCAAAGACTTTTTGGCACTTGTCATCCTAAGCGGTTGGTTCAGTAATTTTGAGTTTCTTGAAGATGGGTTCGCCGACCATTGTTAGTTTGGCGATAAAGCGACTGATGTATTGTACTTTTCCTAGGAATCCTCTGATCTCTTTTTCGTTTTTGGGCGCGAGCATGTTTAGTAGGGCTTTTAGTTTGGATGGGTCTGTTTCGATCCCTCGCTGGCTCACGACGTGACCTAAAAGTTTCCCGGATGTAACCCCAAAGGCACATTTTTGTGGGTCAAGCCTCATGTTGTACCGGCGTAGGCGTTTGAAGATTTTCGAGAGCGGGGACGTGCCCTTCTCGGCTCTAGGATTTGACTATCATGTCATCCGCATACACTTCCACTTCTTTGTGCATCATGTCATGAAGAAGTGTGGTGGCGGTTCTTTGGTAAGTTGCCCCAGCATTTTTTAGCCGGAAAGGCATGACCGAGTAACAATATGTTCCCCAAGGTGTTGTGAAGGCTGTTTTAGACATATCCTCTTTGGCCATTTTTATTTGGTTGTAGCCGGCATACCCGTCCATGAAGGAAAGTAGGGCGTGGTTGGCGGTGTTGTCTACCAGGATATCTATGTGAGGTAGAGGGAAGTCGTCTTTTGGAATGGCTTTGTTAAGATCTCGGAAATCTACACAAACTCGGATCCTCCCGTCCTTTTTGGGAATGAGGAGTATGTTAGATACCTAGTCAGAGTATTCGGAAACGTGAATGAATCCGACTTTGAATTGTTTGTCTACTTCCTCTTTGTCTATAAGGGCCCACTCGGGTCGCATACGGCGTAGTTTTTGTTTTATGGGTTTAAATACGGGTTTAATCGGGATTCGGTGTTCGGCGATGTCTCGGTCTATGCCTGGCATGTCTTTGTAAGACCAAGCAAATACGTCTTTGTATTGCGTGAGTAGGCTTATGAATTGTTCTCTCTCAGTAGGATTTAGGGAGGTGCCTATTTTGAGGTTTTAGACTTCTAGAGGTGTTCCAACGTTTATGGATTCAGTATCTTCAATTACCTGTGCTCCTAACTCCTACTTGGATAATTCTCTTAAGGTCTCAGGTGGGAGAAAATATCTGTAAGATTCATCTTGATCATTTATGTTTTGTTCGCTATCGATAATGGCATTGCATGTTAAGTGCGACGAGTCATAAGCGAAAGTATTTTTATTATTAGTTAAATTAAGCATGTCGGGGACTTTTGACAAGGAGACCCTTTGTTCATTTGTGATGGAGGGATTTGTCGTGAATCCCGCCGATCAAATAAACCAACTAACCTAGGCTTGGTAGCAAGGGCAATTCGGGTCGAAATCCTCAGGAACGGAAAATGGGTTTAGACTAAGGTGAGCTACAATTCTAGACTAGGTTCAGGCAAAGCAAGGATAATTGACTAAGGTTGACTAACGACTAAACTAAAGTCTATAACAATAAATAAAAAGGCAAAACAAGTAACTAATGATAAATGGAAGCTAATTAAATCAATAAGAAGGAAACTAGGGCCAGGTCGGGTTCATGGATGCCAAGTAGACCAAGGGGAAACGGGGGTTACTAGCATGTTTTCTTAGCCTAGGTTACATTCGGGCTCTCGCTACTTAAACGGCCCAGGGGTCTCCTCACCATGCTCTCGCTACTAGTAGAGGAATCAAACCTATCACCTAAACAAGAACATGCAAGAGAAGAGGCAAGAAAAACAAGGAATGATCATCTCAAGTCTCACAAGCATTTCATCAAACATGTAGAGTGCAAGCCATTAGGAAACAACAAAAACCAACAACTAGCATCACCCATCTCACCCTAATCATCCCTAATCACACCCAATCCCCCTACTAACCCTAGGGGAAAACTACTCACACATCATTAAGGATACAAAAACATAAACCAAAGAAATCAACAAAACAATGAAAACATTCATCATGGAATCTAAACTAGAAACAACAACAAGCATAAACAAAGATTGGAACTTTACTAACTATGAAAGATTAAGAGAAAAAAGAGAAGAAAGATTATACCAACTAGAAGAGATGAAAAGATGAACACTTGCATAGAAGAAAACCCAAATAATTCCACCAAGGTTGTCAAGATTGGTAGATTCTTCAAGAATTCCAATAATACAAGAGTAACTAACTAGATTAAGGCTTAATAGAAGTGTGATTAAGGAGGGATTAAGCTAATCTACACTAATCTAAGCTAATCTAACCTAAAGTAGTCTAGGGTTTCGTGAATGTAAGGTAGAGTGCTTAAAACAATACAAGAGGGGGGTATATATAGGGTTCTATGATTAAAGGAGGCGGAAAAGCGAAGCGAGTGAGTAACTGGGCTCTTCCCGGCCGGGAAGGTGATGATCCCGGTCGGGAAGGACCTCTTCTCGGTCGGGAAGGGACTCCAGAAGCTCCTGTTTGTCGTCTCACTTCGTCCCGACTGTGATGGTCATGGTCTCGGTCGGGAAGGCCATGTAGGCTTCAAATATGGTCACGTAGGTCCGTACTTGCTCTTCCTAGGCTTCTTATCGACTCTCGGTGCTCGAGACTAGGCTCCATGGGACTTGGGATCTAGTCTAAGTCACCGAATCATCGTCGCTTCTCTTCATGGGCTCCATATGCTTCGGAAACGAGTCGGAATCGTTCCATTTCTCCAAGATAGGCCTTAGGAACCTAAAACAAGCTAGAAGAAGCATAAGTAGCCTCAAAACCGCTCCAAAGAGCGACTCCACAAGAGAAAACGAGACCAAACACGAGAAATAAACACTACAAAACACACTTATCAACTTGACAGAGACAACATTATGGGGATTTCCAGGACAGACCCCGGTTCGTCCTGGACGGACACGGAAGTGGATGGGAGGCAGACAATACTAAACTCTTGGCCCGTTTCAGACTCAGATTCGGACTCGGACTCGGACTCTGTTTTGGATTTGGACTCGAGATCCTCGAACATCCTCCCTTCTCATATAGTCAGCTTGAACCTCCTACCATTCTCGTTGACCCATGTGACGGACTTCCTCCAACCCCTCCCTTCTTGGTTTTTGTCGGTATTGACGATGAGGGAGATGGGGTCAAATTGCTTGTCGTTCATGACCATGTTGACTAGCTCATTGGGATCTACGGGGACAAAACGTTCTTCCCCGAATAATAAACTGTTAGCTAGGGCCATCTATGCAGGGTTTGGGTTCGGGTTTTGATAAGTTTGGGGTGGTTTCCGGGATGAAATAATAGTCTTGGAATATTTCTATCCCGGGGTGGCGTACGACTTTGATGTAGGTGGGTTCGAAAAATCCCATATAAGGTTTGAAGTCGCCCTCCCTTATGAAGGAGCCATTCAGGGTTAGGTTATATGGCGGGTTTGGATGCCCTCGGTTTTACGCAATCGCATGACGGTCATGCATTCCTGAATTCATCGTCGGTTGCGGGGTATCCGAAACCTATTGTGTGGGTTTGTCCGACGGAATCTTGGAGTTTGTGGCAGTGTTTGGGTTTTTTCCTAGGGACACTCCCGGGAAATGTGCTTGTTGCTTCATCATAAAGTTAATGACAAGGTTCGAGTATTGGTCGAAGTCAAAAGGGACTAGATCTTGTTCTAATAGGTTTACTACGTGGAATCCCCTTAACTCGGTATCGGCGTCTTCCGTAACTTGTGAGGTAGTGGCTTTTTCTGTGAAGGCTTTCATGGGTGAAGCATGGATGGTGATTATTTCACTGTTGAGGGGAACCTTCACCTTTTGATGCAAGGTGGATGGCACAGCTTTAAGGGCATGAATCCACGATCGCCCTAAGATCATGTTATATGACCCGGTTTTGATGTCTAAGACTTAAAAGTCCATTTTTCTTTCTATTGAACCTACGATGGTGTTGACGTTCGTGACCCTGCGATCGGGCGTCGTGTACCGTCATAGGCGCTTACCCCGGATTCGGTGGGTATGAGGTCGGTATCTGACATGCCTAGGGCACGGACGA
Source organism: Agrostemma githago (assembly GCA_958450325.1). Lineage (NCBI taxonomy): Eukaryota > Viridiplantae > Streptophyta > Magnoliopsida > Caryophyllales > Caryophyllaceae > Agrostemma > Agrostemma githago. The sequence continues at coordinate 24,925,410 of OY288240.1, read as the reverse complement.
TTTTGAGAGGGATTATGTTTATGGCGGAACCGTCATCCACGAGGGTCATGTGTACCTTTTTGCCCAAACATGTCACCGTCACGTAAAGGGCTAAGTTGTGTTTTTGTTCGAAGGGTGAGAGATCTTCATCGGAGAAGGTTATAGGGTCTTTTAATTCCCTTGTTTCTTGAAGGACATGTCCTACCATGTCCTCAGATGTGACAGTCGGGGATATGTTCATCGTTCCTAAGGCTTGGACCAAAGTCATACGGTGGTTATAGGAGCCAGCTATGAGTTGCCATATGGAAAGGTCATTTTTAGCCTTTTGTAGTTGTTTGACTATTTGTACTTCAGGAGTAGTGATGGGGATTTCATCGGTGGTAATGGTGTTTTCGGGGGTATGGTTGGTGATTGGTATGTCGGTGGCGACGTTTTGGTAAGGTCGCCCATATCTGGTGACGTGGCTTACGTCTTTGGTTTGTGAGGTAGTCGGAGGGATCATGACTATTGGATCGTACATATAGACATCGTCGTCATCATCCGCCCATACTCCATGGATGGTGTGGTCACGTTGGTATTGTTCATAGTTGATTGTGCCGAATTGAATGTATGGTGGATTTTCGAGGGGGGGAAAGGCTCCTTCCTCGACCAGGTTTTGGATGGCATGTTTTAACTTGGTGCTGGATTGGGTTTCATGACCAGGTCCTTGGTGAAAGGAGCAGAAGGCTTTGGGATCCCACGATTTTCTCTTTCGTTCTAAAGGGATTTTGGGTGTTAGTTCTAAAGCAGATAGCAGACCATTTCTGATGGCGAGTGCCAAGGCTTCATCGTATGGGACGTCTAAATTAGCGAATTTCCTAGGGATTTTCTTCTTTTGGGCGACCATATTCTTATTTGCTCAGGCTGGTGGAGGGTTTTGGGGTTTGGCTGCGAGGGAATCCACCCGCTCATTAAGGTTATGGATAAAGGCTTCAATGGAGGTTATAGATGCGACCAGATTGTAAATCACGTGGGTTAAGTCTTTGACGCTAAAGTTCGGGATAGTGGTCATGTTGGAGGATGATTTTTGCAAGATAATGTCGGGGGTCAGAACGGATCCATCGGATGACTTAGAGACTCGAGGAATGCTCTTTATTGAGCGACACGGAGAAGAGACCCTTGGTTCGCGCGTGTTTGCGGTCATCGAATTAGGGACTCGAGTGCCTTAGACTCTTGGTATATTCGGCGCAGCGCCTAATAGACTTGTGTACCTGGAGCGAGACGATTTGACGTAAATCTCGGGAGTGAGATTTAAGAAAGAGGACTTCTCAAGATGAGACGACCCAAAATGTAAGACCTCGAGCAGAGGCGACCCTAGTAACTAACACAGACAGTTAATCACACGGTTTTACGACGTAAGGAAATGATCTCGATCCCGGCTCGGAATCAAAGAGTTTGATGTTTCGAAAACGGATGGATTTTGAAAGCAAACTTTTTCGAAAGCGAAAGCTTGTAAAATTGGTGTTACGATGGTTTAATGACATCGTTTGTGATGTGTTGAAAATGTGTTGCTACGTGCGCGTCGAGGACTCGACGATAACAAAGGTGTAAACGGTGATTTTGCAAAAGAAGTGCGGTTGTAAATGAACCGATTTTGAAAATAATGATGTAGTGCTTTTTATCGAGAGTACTATTAATTAGTTAGTTCGACGTTTGTGGTGTAGACGGTGTTTGTGAGAGAACGTGGTGTCTGTGGTGTTTTTTTTTGTTTTTGAAGATGACCAAGTTCTTGTCGTGGATCTTGGTGGTGTTTTAGAAAGCTTGAGAATGTGCGACCATATCTGCCGATTCCGTTAATTGGAATCGTCAATGGGGATGATGTGTGTGTAATGTTTTGTGAGTGTAACCGTGTTCACGTTTCTTGACTTCATTAATTTGAAATTTTGGTAAAGTTAACGGTATGTGCAAAAAGATGTTTTGAAAAATAAAGTGTAACCGTTTTGGGTGCCTTAATCCCCTTGATTAGGAATTTGGCGATGGTAACGGTGTGTTTGTGTGCGTGAATGTTCCAAAAACAAAATGTAACCGTATAAGGTACCTTGATCCCACTAGTTGGGAGCTCGGTGATAAAAACGGTCCTTGTTGTTGTTTGAAAACATCAAGTTTTTATTTTGGCCAAAGCAATGCCGCTCAAAAAGGTGTCCTTTGGAAGTGATGAATGTAAAATCCGTCATGGTGACGGTGCCAAAATGTTTTTTTAGAAAAAATTATTTTAATTTGGTCGGAGTATTGGCGCTTAAAAGATGGTTTTGAAAAGAAGATGTTCTTTTTCGAAAACGGAGTTGGGTGCGGTTGAATATGTTGTCGTGGTTGAATCCAGATTTTAGTGTTTTATTTGGGTTGTTCAAACACGCTACACATAACTAGGAACGCATACACTCATGCAGGATGCAAACACGGGTAGGTTAGGGTAGGCTACCGCCCACGAATAGTCTTTGTTTAGGTGACGACATGTCACCTGGGGAGGTGAGTGTCATATCGTTTGCTTAGAACCACTCGTTTGGTATATCCGCGCGATGCGCGACTACCTTAGGCGGCCGGAGCGTCAATCGAGGGTCTCTTCGATTGTCCGTAATTTCTAGCAAGAATCATCCAGCCCATAAACCTCTGCCAAACCTTAATAACTAGATTATGAATATGGTTCGAACTCATATGCCCCGCGTTAGTATACGGGGAATCAGCAATACACTCCCAAAAATCACTCACCCTGAAATTAGCATGCTCAGGTGGTGTATGGTCCTCATAATCCTTAAAATCAAAATAGTCCCCAAACTGCTTCAGACTCAACTCAAAACTAGTATTCAGAAGACGGAAACCAACAGAAATCGCCCCAGACCGTCTATTCTTAGTCATCTCAAATGAACTCAGAAATTCCAACGTAAGCTGACTATACGTATTACGACGCATCGTAAATAACGTACTCATACCAACACCTTTAAACAAAAGTTCTAAAGCAGAATCTAAGCCCAAAGTTCTCATAGCATCGCGATCGATAAAACGAGTAGGAACAACAGACCGTTTTCTCAAATTATGAAATCGTACCTTTTGGTCAATAGTGGTAAAAATTACGCCCGAAAAGACTTGGTCGGAAGGAACGTCTGGTTGAGCATGATCTAGTCTGGTGCGTTTATTCCGGGAACCCATCACAAATTGGCCGAAAGTAGCAGAATTTGGGGAAATATGGGGAAAATTGAGGTGAGAGAGTGAAGAAAAGGGAAGGGAGATGAAGCTTTAAAATTGAAGGGGAGGTGAGAGAATGAAGGGGGGCAAAATGACATGTGAATAAAGGAATGAAGGCTGCGAAAAAAATTGAATTGGGGGTGTCACATTGATGGTGGGATTTGTCGTGGATCCCGCCACCAAATAAATAACCGGCTAGCACCTAACGGTAGTTAGGGTAAGTCGGGTCGTGTCCACGGAGACGGTATTGCAAGGTTTAGACTAAATCGGCCTAAAACGAGACTAGGTCACACAAACAAACACAAAGAGGGTATAAATGGAAAACTATGATGGAGGAGGAGTAGGAACTAGGCTAATGATGAACTAGACTATAAAATGCTAAACAATGCTAATAATCAAACTAACTAGCAAGCTAAAGAGATGATGACTAACTAACAAGATGAATCAAATATGAAGAAGAAGAAGTGGGTTAGGTCGGGTTCATAAGTGTAGTAGGGTGACTTGGGTGGTCAAGGGTGTAGGTGCCTCCTAATTGCTAGATTCGGTCCGGGCGGTCGCAACTTAAACCGATGTCAAGGTGGGTTTAGCGTTGATAGCGTCTAAACCCTAGTATTCTCAACATGCCCACACACAAAACAAACAATGAGTAGAAGAAGACTAGCATGAGAAGCATGGCCACTACAACTCATACAAGCATATCAACAAACACATGGTGTGCCAAGTATGTGACTAACAACAAAGACTTACCCTTTACCCCCAATCAAACCCTAATCACCCATATTCTACCCTTAATCCCCCTACTAACCCACTAGTAAACTACTCACTCATAATCAAACTAACTACAACAATAAAAAGAGAAAACATCACCATAACCCTAACATTCATCATCAAGAACAATATGAGCAATAACAATCAACACTAAGTAAAGATTCAAACTTGAATTAATAACAAAGAACAAGAGTAAAGAAAGTTATACCCACACAAGAGGAAGAAAAAGATGCAATCTTGTATAAATAAGAAACCCCAAAATAATCTCAAGGTTGTCAAGCTTGGAGAAATCTTCAAGTATCTTCTTAATACAAGAACTAATTAACTAAGATTAACTAGAATTAACTAAGGATTAAAGAGAGATTTTTGCTAATGTGAGGAACTAAATATAGGGTTTATAACTTGTAGAGAGGCTTAAGAGAGTCTAAACTAAGGTAGGATACATAAACAATACAAGAGGGAAGTATTTATATGGGTACAAGAATGAAGGAGGATGAATTAAATGAAGTGCGGCTACAGCTTGCCGGTCCCGACCGGGACGGGATCATCCCGACCGGGACGGCCGGTGGTCCCGACCGGAACGGCCTGGCAGTGGCTCCTCTAAAAGCGCACTTCATCCCCGACGGGATGAGGTGCATACCCGTCGGGGATGAGTCTTGTAGGCCTCCAATATGATCCTTTTGGTTACTCCTTGCGTCACATGAACTTCTCATCGATTCTTGGGACTCGGGATCGGGTCTCGGAGGCTCGGGATCGGGTCCCAAGGTCTCGGGGTCGAATCCAAGGCATCGAGTGATCGTTCCTCCGCTTCGTTGGCTCCGTAAAGTGTATGCATGGAGTCGGAATCACTCCAACTCCTCACGAATGGTCTCGGGAACCTGAAACGAGCTAGAGGAAGCATAAGTAGCCCATGAATCGCTCCCAAGGAGCGATTCCACAAGGAAAATGGGACCAAAATACTACGAAATAGGAACTACAAACTACACTTATCAACTCCCCCACACTTAACCCTTACTCGCCCTCGAGTAAGCACACACTAACTACTAAACTAGCCGAGCGGGTATTAGTGCACCATACGCCCTTTCAACTCACGCGAGTACACTTAGAGGAAAAGTGCACTCCGCAAGGCAAGTGGGGTCTTGCAACAAAACTGTGGATGCAACCGGACACCAAACACATAAACAAACAAACACACCAAAGGTTGCATCCAAAAGAAAAGAAATACCGCTTCCCTCGAACAAGCGGTGAAAGAAGCACCGGTTTAGGACTCAAGGCAAGTGACAACGTTCTCAAGCTAGCAATACAAACCAAGATGGACTAAACCCTAATAGTATGACAACAAAGCAATAAAAACGTTGGTAACTTACCTCGGTTCCTCCTAACCTTCTAAGAACGTACTACGAGACGATCGGCGGGATGGAAAAAGGATGAACCACGGTGTTAGTCGACACTGTAGGTAAGTGAGACCCCGCCCCCTTTAGCAAAGAGCCAAGAGGGTCGTCCCATGTCCGAAACCGCCTAACTAGTCCAAGTAAAAAGGTGGAAATATGCAAAATGAGGGAAGACCGACCATTACCGCTATCATCCTTCCTAGGGACTCGGTCCTTTGGTAGGCTCTTCACGGTAATAGTCGGTAAAAGGCTTATTTTGTGAGGTAGGGGTTATTTTTGTGAGATGGGTTTTCTTTTTGGCATTTTTCTTTCTTTTGCATTTTCGCTCGTTTGTTGCCATGCCATTCTTTTTCTTCTTTTCTATTTTCTTTTTGGCTTTTGTGCCTTTTCTTTTTCTTCATTCTTTTCTTTCTTTCATTTTTCTTTCTTTTTCTTTTCTTTGCCCTTTTTGGCAAGATTTGGCTTTTTGGCACTTCTTATTGCAACAAGAAAGAAGACTTCAATAATTTGCAATTTTTATTGTGTGGAAATGTGTAGGAGGTAGGGAAATGGGTGAGTCGGGACGGGCCCTTCCCTTCAAACCCACAAAAAGTGGAGAACTTGGACTGATTAAACAATCTTAGACACGGTCACCTAAGGGACGAGACTCGGTAACCAAGGCCTTTTCACACCGTGGGTGGTCATAATGGTCAAAAGTGCAAATCCCGTAGTAAATCCCTAGTAAACTAGGTGGACTCAAGGTAAAGGACCAACGAATTCATTGATTTAGGGTCATTCTACTAGATTAAAGTCCAAGACTCGATTTATACCACTAAAAAAAAGGAAAGTAAACACTTGCACACTAGCCTCTAAACCAGGTTTTCCAAAAAACCATTTAGACACAAAACACACAACAAAACACAAAACCAAGACTCAATGAAAACGAAAGAAAAATAAACAAAAGCAACAAAACAAGAACAACACAAAACGAACACATACATAACACAAACACCACCCCTAGCTTCCAAACCAATCACCAAATCACCCACAAACTTTACAAAGCTCCACCCGAGCATACAACATCACAATCTCCTCCAAAATCCGAAAGAGACAAAGAAGGAAAAAGGGATAGAAGATGTTACCGGACATCTTGAAAGCTTTCCAAAACTAATGGTGATTAAGCAACCTATAAGGAAAAGGGAGACAAAACACACAACAAAACAAATATACGACACAAAAGAAAAACACACAAAAGAAATCTTTTTTATTTTTATGAAAAAAATTTCAAATTTTTAGGGTTTTTAAAGATTTTTTCGAAAAACTACAAAAATAAAGCTAACTATGCTAGAAAATCGCTCCCCCCACACTTAAACCGAGCCATGTCCTCATGCTCGATCGCAGTGTGCGGAGAGACAAAAGAAAAAGAAAAGAAACTACGAAAATAAAGCTAAAAATCAAAAATAAATGAAGAAAAGGGTAGAAAGTGTCCGTCCGGGGTGTAATCAAGTCACCATGGGCCGAGACAAGAAAAGATATGGATGGGGGAAGAAATAAAAAGAAAGAAATAAAAAGAAATGGGAGGGGAGGACTAGGTGTAATCAAGTCACCTAGCCCGGATTCCGCCCAAATCCGACTAATTCCTACAAAAGGGGTGAAAATCTTGAGAAATTTAGATTTTGAAAAGACTCTCGATGTAGTCACGTCATCGAGAGTCGGGAGCAATAACTACCAATGCCCCGAGGGCTACCATGACACAAAGGATAAAAGGGAAAGGGAATAAACAAATGAAGACAAGCTAAAAAAAACGGAAAAGAGAGGATAGTTGCCGTACCATACGGTTACCAACTCACTCGCTCCATCGTCTCATAAGCCAATATAGTCACTTGCTTGTCTTTGTCGTCGTTATTCCTCTCCAATTGCGATCCGGTTCCATGGTTGGGGCACAAAGGTAAAATGAGGCGGGTTTTCGGTGTGAAAGTCGGTTTTAAGTGAAGAGAAGGTGAGGTGAAAACGTGTATGTGAGGTGTAAGGGTCATACAATGAGAGTAAGGACGTGTAGGGAGGTTGGGAGGGGGTATAAAGTGGTTGGGTGGTCTCAAACAACGAAGAAAAGAGGCAAAGGAGGACAGAGGGTCCATCCCGGTCGGGATGGGTGGTCCCGATCGGGATGACCGTCTCGTCCCGGTCGGGAAGACCTCGTCCCGGTCGGGATGAGCTGTCAGTGAACCCATCTTTTGTGCACCTCATCCCGGACGGGATGGCATCCTTCCCGGTCGGGATGGGCCTTCCATCCCGGACGGGATGACCTCTTCTAGGCCGGGAAGAGTCTCCTAACCCTCTATATCTCCCAAAAGCTCGTACCAAGCTTCAAAAACCGACTTCCCTTCACACAATCCAAGCTCCAACAATGACCGCTCTTCCCTAGAAATCACTTCCACTTCACACCTATCACAATAAACTCAAATAACACATCAAATTCCCTCCCTCACAACGCTCATCAATCATCCATAAAATCAAGAAATTCACAAAACCAAACAAACTACAAGAGAAAGAGATATGTACAAAGAGACGGTTCTTGTGGAACTCCGTCAAACCAAGGTGGTACATTCTTCAATCTTTTTCAACAACCAAAATTACTTCCATCTCCATCAAGGGCACGAAGGAACAAGTCGAAGGCCCTAGCAAAGTCCTCAATCAAGCTTGAGATATAACCGACCACATACCAAGGCTCTTCATGGCCTTGCCTTGACGTTCCCGGGGCATCCCTATCTTCCAAGTTCAACGATTTGAACTTGTACTTTTGGTCTTTGGGGACATACCCAAACGTCCACCGGTCTTCATGTGGCCCCAAGTGAGGCTCATCCTTCTCCTTGCTTTTCAATTTGTCATCAAGCCCACGAAATGGGCGCTCATCTTCCTCCAAATCGGAGTCATCATCCTCAAGTACATAGGAGTTCTTGTTCAAGCTTTGTCCCGACTCACCCCCTAGATCAATGTTTTTCTTGGCTTGGATCATATTGCATGACTCATCATTAGTGGGCGAAGTGTTACCTTGGAGGTCAAACACTAGCTTCTCTTCACCCAACTCGAAGGTGATCCTACCATTCTTCACATCGATCATAGCACCGGCGGTGTGTAGAAATGGGCGCCCAAGAATAATGGGAGTGATTGCATCTTCCCGCATATCGAGCACGATGAAGTCAACCGGAATGAAGAACTTACCGATTCTTACCGACACATCCTCTAGCATCCCCAATGGTAAGTTGAATGAACTATCGGCCATTTGGAGCGTGATAGAAGTACTTTTAAGCTCCTTCATCCTAAGTCGGCAACAAATAGAATAAGGAATGATGCTCACACTCGCCCCCAAATCACATAATGCTCTTTCGATCTTGTAGTGGCCTATGGTGCAAGGGATCGAAAATCTACCCGGATCCTTCAACTTTGGAAGCATAGAACCTTGAATGAGCTCGCTCACCACTCTTGTGAACGCAATGGTCTCTTCCTTGTCGACGGATCTCTTCCTAGCCAATATTTCTCTCATAAATTTTCCATATGCCGGGATTTGGGTAAGTAGCTCGGTAAATGGGACACTCACATCCAACTTCTTCACAATACTAAGGAACTTGTCATATTGAGAGTCTACCTTGGTCTTCATTTGCCTTGTTGGGTAAGGCAACTTGATTTGGTATTTATTTTGCTCAATCGGGGTAGATTCCTCAAATGACACTTTCCTTTTGCCCTTATCTTTTGCTTGAAGTGGGGGAAGCTTGTCTTGTTGGGGTTTCTCAACCTCCCATAAGACTTGCTTCTCTATTGGATTATCAAGGCTTGAGCTTTCTTGCATTGGAGATGCCATTTTCTTTGTCGGTTCTTGCATTGGCTCTTGCTCACTAGGGAATGGAGGGGAGTCATAAGATGTACCTCTCCTTGTGGTGATGGCATTGACATGCTCAAAATTCGGAGTTACACCTTGAGGAGGTAATTGCCCTCTTTGTCTTGAAGAACTTCCCGATGCAAGTTGTGCTACTTGATTCTCAATCATCTTCAAATGATTTCTTGTCTCCTTGTTTTCATTTAAGATTTGGGCTATGATTTCTTGTTGTGATCTTTGCGTCTCCAATTGACTCCTTTGCATTTCCATCATTTGCTTTTGCATGTTGAAATCTCGAGGTGGAGATTGTGGATTATGCGGAGTGTCGGTGATGGCTAGAGGAATGCCATAGTCATGAGTAGGAGACCGGCTCCTAGGCTTGCTTTGTTGTTGATTGCCTTGATTTGCTTGTTGTTGACGGTTCCCTTGGAACCCATGAGAATTGCCTTGATTAAGGCCTTGGTTGTTGCCATGGTTGTGGTTTTGATAGCCTTGGTTGAAGTTCCCTTGTTGGAACCCTTGATTGTTGTTGAATGAACCTTGGTTACTTTGCTTGAAGTTGTTGAAAGGCCTTGAGTTGCCTTGGTAACCTTGGTTGTTGTCCCTTAAGGGAGGTGGAACATAAGGACGATGTTGTTGTTGGTGTTGAAAGGCTTGTTGTTGAGGGACTTGATTGGAAGCTTGGTATTGATTAGAGTAGGAGGCACCTTGCTTGAACGCTTGAAAAGCATTCACTTGTTCAATACTTCCTCTACAATTCATAGGGTCATGACCAACGATTCCACAAGTGTCACACATGCCATAATAAGGCAAAGGAGGTGCAAATCCCAAAGCATTCACTTCTTGAATTGAGTGTTGATGAGAGGAACCAATGCTTTGAACTTGAGTGAGGTGGCCTTGGAGCTTCTTGTCAATGGTCTCCATATGTGTCTTCAATTGGGCTCCAAGGTCAATGCTTAATTGGGTGATAGCATCAACCTCGTGCCTACCTCCTCGATTTGACTTCCTAGGCCTTGAATATTGCGAATTACGCACCGCCATCTCTTCGATTCTCGCCCATGTTTGGTCATCATCGACCTCGGTAAACCTACCATTGGAGCCCATGTTGAGTATAGTTCTTGAGTCCTCATAAAGACCATTCCAAAATTGTTGGACCAAGAACCATTGTGAGAGTCCATGATGAGGGCATGATCTAACCAAAGACTTAAACCGCTCCCAAGCTTCATATAAGCTCTCTTCATCCCGTTGTTGGAAACCGGTGATGGAGGCCCTAAGCAAATTAGTCTTCTCCGGAGGGTAGAAAGTTTGGTAGAACGCCAATGCAAGCTTCTTCCAAGTGTCGATGCCCATGGTTGCCCTATCGAGACCTTTAATCCATTGCTTCGCTTTTCCAATAAGAGAAAACGGGAAGAGTACCCAACGAATTTGATCTTGAGTAACCCCGGGTTGAGATATGGCGTCACAATAATCGGAGAAGGTCTCCATATGTTGGTGCGGGTCTTCGGGGGGCAAACCACTAAATTGATTCCTTTCCACAAGTTCTATGAAGTGAGTCTTGGCCGTAAAATTTCCGGCATAAGCGGCCGGTAGAGCATTGGGTCCCGGCAAGACGTCTTCCGTGAATGTAGAGTGAGAGGAAAATTTCGGCATTATTGGATGTAAGGGAGAAGATGGTGTAGACGGAGTTGAAGTAGATGTGGAAGGGGAGCTAGGACTAGAATCTCCAAAGGGATTGGTGAAATTCCCTTCGGCCGTCTCTCGAGATGCTTCCTCAATATCGCTTCCTTGAGCTTGCTCTTAATGAGTATTGATTGCACTTGGTTGAGAGATCCTAACCCGGTTAATCGTCCGTTGGCGAAAAGCTCGAAAAAGCCTTTCCGGCTCTGGATTAAAGAGAAAGGATTCGCCTCCCCGCCTAGGCATACACTACACACTAGATCAAACGTGAGAACACCTAGTGCTTTATGGGCACTAGGTAACGACAATAAACAAGCACAACTAGAGACAAAGAGAAAAGAAGGCTAAGAAAGCAAGAAAAACTAGAGAATATTCACAGGAGATGATAGAAGGGCACAAAGGAGGGTAACTAAGTCTAGAAATAAGCAAACAAAGTCTAAACAATGCACCGTCCCCGGCAACGGCGCCAAATTGATGGTGGGATTTGTCGTGGATCCCGCCACCAAATAAATAACCGGCTAGCACCTAACGGTAGTTAGGGTAAGTCGGGTTGTGTCCACGGAGACGGTATTGCAAGGTTTAGATTAAATCGGCCTAAAACGAGACTAGGTCACACAAACAAACACAAAGAGGGTATAAATGGAAAACTATGATGGAGGAGGAGTAGGAACTAGGCTAATGATGAACTAGACTATAAAATGCTAAACAATGCTAATAATCAAACTAACTAGCAAGCTAAAGAGATGATGACTAACTAACAAGATGAATCAAATATGAAGAAGAAGTGGGTTAGGTCGGGTTCATAAGTGTAGTAGGGTGACTTGGGTGGTCAAGGGTGTAGGTGCCTCCTAATTGCTAGATTCGGTCCGGGCGGTCGCAACTTAAACCGATGTCAAGGTGGGTTTAGCGTTGATAGCGTCTAAACCCTAGTATTCTCAACATGCCCACACACAAAACAAACAATGAGTAGAAGAAGACTAGCATGAGAAGCATGGCCACTACAACTCATACAAGCATATCAACAAACACATGGTGTGCCAAGTATGTGACTAACAACAAAGACTTACCCTTTACCCCCAATCAAACCCTAATCACCCATATTCTACCCTTAATCCCCCTACTAACCCACTAGTAAACTACTCACTCATAATCAAACTAACTACAACAATAAAAAGAGAAAACATCACCATAACCCTAACATTCATCATCAAGAACAATATGAGCAATAACAATCAACACTAAGTAAAGATTCAAACTTGAATTAATAACAAAGAACAAGAGTAAAGAAATTTATACCCACACAAGAGGAAGAAAAAGATGCAATCTTTTATAAATAAGAAACCCCAAAATAATCCCAAGGTTGTCAAGCTTGGAGAATTCTTCAAGTATCTTCTTAATACAAGAACTAATTAACTAAGATTAACTAGAATTAACTAAGGATTAAAGAGAGATTTTTTCTAATGTGAGGAACTAAATCTAGGGTTTATAACTTGTAGAGAGGCTTGAGAGAGTCTAAACTAAGGTAGGATACATAAACAATACAAGAGGGAAGTATTTATATGGGTACAAGAATGAAGGAGGATGAATTAAATGAAGTGCGGCTACAGCTTGCCGGTCCCGACCGGGACGGGATCATCCCGACCGGGACGGCCGGTGGTCCCGACCGGGACGGGTTGGTCCCGACCGGGACGGCCTGGCAGTGGCTCCTCTAAAAGCGCACTTCATCCCCGACGGGATGAGGTGCATACCCGTCGGGGATGAGTCTTGTAGGCCTCCAATATGATCCTTTTGGTTCCTCCTTGCTTCACATGAACTTCTTATCGATTCTCGGGACTCGAGATCGGGTCTCGGAGGCTCGGGATCGGGTCCCAAGGTCTCGGGGTCGAATCCAAGGCATCGAGTGATCGTTCCTCCGCTTCGTTGGCTCCGTAAAGTGTATGCATGGAGTCGGAATCACTCCAACTCGTCACGTATGGTCTCGGGAACCTGAAACGAGCTAGAGGAAGCATAAGTAGCCCATGAATCGCTCCCAAGGAGCGATTCCACAAGGAAAATGGGACCAAAATACTACGAAATAGGCACTACAAACTACACTTATCACACATGCGCTCAGGTCGGTAGGGACCGACCCCCGGCTGGCCGACCTGACACACCATTTGATTATTTTCAATTTTTTAAATTCTAATCTTCCCTCTCACAAACACCCGGGGTGGCACCGGCCCCCAGCTGGCCGGCCTGACAGCCCATTTCCCTTAATTTCGAGATTTTGCTCCAATTTTCTCCCTTTTTCTTTGTGCCTCGGCCCATGAAGTTAATAGGGGTCCTGGGGGCAGGCTAAGGCGCACAAATCCCTCTCCGTCGAAGTAGAATTAGTATTGTACTCCGGCCCCTAGAATCAATAGGCCCCCTAGGCCTAGGCTTTGGTGACCTGCTATACAATCACAAGCATAGTGAATTTTTTTTCCTCTTTTTCTAATATCTTCATTTCAAGTCTTTCCGATGATTCTGCGCATCTCCAAAAACATTATCTTTCCTCTCTTGCTCACTAAAACAACAAAAGAGAAAGAAAACATGCATAAGGGAAATTATTTACATACTGGGATGCCTCTCGGTAGCGTTGGTTTATAGTCCCGCACGACTTGGTGATCATAAATTTTTAGTGGGATGAAGGAACGGGATGAAGTTGTATAACTTCAATCGCTCCAATGTGAGCACCTTCATGATATAATTTCAATCGTTGACCGTTCACCTTGAAACGTTCACCCGAATCACTCTCGACTTCAATCGAGCCAAATTTACCAACATGGGTGACGGAGAAAGGTCCGGACCAACGAGATTTTAACTTTTCGGGAAACAACCGGGGTCTAGAATTGAACAATAATACCTTATCCCCTACGTTGAATTCACGATGAAGGATATGCTTGTCATGTCACCGCTTGGTGCGCTCCTTGTAAACCCGAGCACTATCATAGGCACCCAGACGGAATTCTTCTAACTCATTCAACTGCATGAGTCTTTTCTCTTCACTTAACTGCGGGTCCAAGTTAAGCTCCTTGATCGCCCACCAAGCCTTGTACTCAAGTTCGACGAGTAAATGGCATAACTTGCCATATATCAATCGGTAAGGTGAAGTACCAATAGGCGTTTTAAAGGCGGTACGATAAGCCCACAACGTATAATCTAGCTTAGAGCTCCAATCCTTTCGAGCTTTTGACACAACCTTATGGAGAATAGACTTAATTTCCCTATTAGACACCTCAACTTTCCCACTCGTTCAAGGGTGGTAGGCAAGGCCGGTAAGGTGAGAGACACCGTACTTAGCAAGTAAAGCATCAAGTCGCTTCTCATGAAAATGGCTTCTACCATCACTAATGATCGCCCTTGGAACACCAAAGCGGAGAAAAATAGTCCTTTTGAATAGAGTTATTACCGTCCTAGCATCATTAGCAGGAGATGATACAGCCTCCACCCACTTGGAGACATAATCAGCCGCAACCAAAATATATCGGTTGCCCTTGAATGACGGAAATGGACCCTGATAATCTATACCCCAGACATTAAAAATTTCTACCTCAAGGATCCCATTTTGAGGCATCTCATGCCTCCTTGAAATATTACCGGTCCTTTGACATGTGTCGCATGACTTAATAAAGGCTTGGGCATCCCGAAATAAGGTTGGCCAATAAAAACCTGATTGGAGGACCTTAGCCGTGGTTCGGCTCGGTTCATGATGACCACCATATGGTGATGAATGACAACTCTCTAAAATTCCTCTAACTTCCCATTGAGAGACACATCGACGGAAAATACCATCAGCACACTCCATAAACAAATAAGGATCATCCCGAAAAAATTGTCGAACATCATGTAGAAATTTTTTCCTTTGCTGATAAGAAAGATCAGAAGGTAATACCTTACCAACTAAGTAATTAGCATAATCTGCATGCCAAGGACCATCGCTTTCACCGGTGGTTAAGGCCATGACAGAATCATCAGGAAAAGAGTCATCTATGGGGATGACAACTCCTTCCTCCTCAACCCTTAGCCTCGATAGATGGTCCGCAATGGCATTTTTCGCTCATTTCTTATCCTGGATCGATAAATAAAACTCTTGGAGGCGGAGGATCCATCGAAGCAGTCGGGGTTTCGCTTCTTTCTTAGCAAGGAGGTACTTAAGAGCTGCATGATCGGTAAAAACAATTACTTCCGATCCAACCAAGTAGGTTCTGAATTTTTCCAAAGCATACACTATAGCTAGCAATTCCTTCTTGGTGATTGCATAATTAACTTGAGCATTATCAAGTGTTTTACTAGCATAGTATATAGCATGCAAGACCTTGTCCTTCCTTTGACCCAAAACCGCTCCCACGGCATAATCGCTCACGTCACACATTATCTCGAATGGCAAATTCCAATCCGATGACTGAATAATCAGAGCCGATATAAGGGTCTGCTTAATCCTGTTAAAAGCTTCCACACACTCATCAGTAAAATCGAAAGGGGCATCCTTTTGGAGCAATTGTGTAAGTGGCTTAGCAATTTTTGAAAAGTTCTTGATAAAGCGGCGATAAAATCCCGCATGACCAAGGAAACTTCTCACTCCCTTTACATTGACCGGCAAGGGTAATTGCTCAATCACTTGCACTTTTGCTTTATCCACCTGGATACCCTTTTCGGAGGCCACATGACCCAAAACTACACCCTCAGTGACCATAAAATGGCACTTTTCCCAATTTAAGACCAAACTGACCTCAACACATCGATTTAAAATGGTATCTAAGCTAGCTAAGCAAGCTGAAAAACTCATACCATACACAGTAAAGTCGTCCATAAACACTTCCATGATGGACTCGATGTAGTCGGAAAAGATGCTCATCATGCATCTTTGAAAGGTGACGGGTGCGTTACATAATCCAAATGGCATCCTGCGATATGCGAAAGTGTCATAGGGACAAGTAAACGTGGTCTTTTCTTGGTCCGCGGGGTGTATCGGGATTTGAAAAAATCCCGAGTAGCCATCCAAATAACAAAAATACTTGTGAGAAGCTAGCCTCTCAAGCATTTGGTCGATAAAGGGTAATGGGAAATGGTCCTTAAGAGTAGCAGTGTTCAGCTTTCTATAATCTATGCACATTCTCCATCCCGTCACAAATCGTGTAGGGATTAACTCATTCTTCTCATTCGAGAAAACGGTAGTCCCTCCCTTCTTAGGCACAACTTGTACCGGACTCACCCACTTTGAATCGGGAACCGCATAAATGATTCTTGCATCCAACAATTTCATAACTTCCTTTTTAACAACCTCTTGCATATTCGGGTTCAGCTTACGTTGACCCTAGACACAAGAACGATGACCTTCCTCGAGATTAATTCTATGCATACAGAAATCGAGACTAGTTCCCCTCCAGTCATCAAGACTATACCCCAAAGCTTTCTTATTTTTCTTTAAAACAACTAACAAATCAGAAAATTGTTTCTCAGTTAAATCAGCACTTACAATCACGAAAAAACTCTCGGTATCGTCTAAAAAGGCATATTTTAGGTGAGATGGAAGTGGCTTACGCTCCGGAACAGTTATGTCTATGACAAATGAGGTGTGAACGATGTTGGTTACATCGACACCTTGCTCCTCCATGAGCATCTTTCCTTCCAAAGCAGCTTCCAAAGCATCAATGACAGCAGAGTCAACGGAAGCATCACCTGCACACGCTTCCAAACATATCAAAGCCTCTCATGAACTAAAGCATCAACCACATCTATCATGCAACAAGAATCCGTTACCATCGGGTTCTTAAGTGTACTATCTAAACAGAAAACAATGGTGTCTCCACCCACTTCCAAAGTCAATTTACCGTTCTTGACATTAATCACCGCGTCGTCGGTGTGCAAAAATAGCCTCCCCAAAATTATCATAATTTGGGTGCCCTCGGTCATGTCAAGGACGATAAAATCAACTGGGATAAAAAAAAAATCAACTCTAACGGGTACGTCTTCTAAAACTCCCAAAGGGCGTTTTATGGAACGATCCGCCATCTTCAAAGTGACACTAGTACACTTAAGAGGACCCATATCAGGTTTTTCACAAACGGAGTAAGGCATAACACTTACACTAGCACCTAAATCACATAAAGCCTTATCGATCGATAAGGTGCCTATAGTGCAAGGAATTGAGAAACTATCGGGGTCCTTTAGCTTCGGTGGGGCTTTGTTCTGTAAGAAAATCACTACACGCTGCAGTAAGAGCGACGGTTTCTACCTCACCAATACTTCTCTTCCGAGTCAAGATGTCCTTCATAAACTTGGTATAAGACGGGACCTGCATAATGAGATCGGTAAATGGGACCATAACCTGCAAATTCTTCACAATCTCCATGAACTTGCCAAATCTCCTTCCGATTCTTCAATCGACCCGGGAATGGTACTTGGATTGTTGGACTAGTCGGAGTGGGAACGGGAGTAGTGGGTGGTGGAACTTGCTCATCACTTGGAGTTTCCACAATAACACTCTAATCGACATCTTCCACTAAAACCTCCTCTTTCTCAGTCGGCCTATCATTCTTAGGCATCAATGGACCCTCATAGTGTGTGCCACTACGAAGAGTGATCGCATTAGTCGTATCATGTTGTTGATCACCTTGAGAAGGGAGTTTACCTTGTTGACGCGTTGCTTGTGACGCGGTAAGGTGTCCGACTTGGTTTTCCAAATTTTTAATGGCATTATCCTTGGCTTGATCATTCTTTTACATTTGAGCCATCATAGAATCCTGGGTCTTAGCCATCATCTGCAACATATTATGAAGCTCAGCCATTTCAATAGAACTCGAAGAAGAAGAAGAAGAAGAAGAAGAAGAAGAAGAAGAATTACCTTGAGCTTGTGTGAAGAATTGGCCAAAATTCTGCTGACTAGTACCAAAATTCTGATGAGAATTCTCGAAGTTCTAATTACTGTTACCAAAATTCTGTTGGTAACCCGATTGGGGTCGCTGCTGATAATTTCCTTGATTATGGAAATTCCTTTGATTATTGAAATTTTGCTGATTCAGAAAATTTCCTTGATTCTGGAATTGCTGCTTGTGTGGGGGTACATAAGCTGGTGTAATAGGCGGGTTCAACACATTAGTGCTCCTATAAGATAAGAGAGACGCATCATAGCCCGGTTGATTCATATAAGGATAATGCGGGCGCATGGACTGGAATGCATTCACTTGTTCTATGGGGCCTAAACAATCTTGAGCTTGGTGGTTCGCGGCACCACAACAAACACATGCATAATCTTGCATGGCATGCACTTGATGCATGCCTCCTCGCCCTTGCGAATTCGATGCTTCAAAGGAATCGAACCTCTTAGCTAAAGCAGCTAATTGAATAGCCACAGCATTAGAGGACCCACTATTACCGGAATTAGATCGCGTATTACCACGTGGATTACCCCACTAGGAGTGGTGAGATGTCATTTCTTCAATGGTTTGCCAAGCTTTATTGTCATCCACATTACATTGGAAACGCCCATTGCATGTCGAATCAAGTGTACTCCGGCAATCATCATATAACCCATTATAAAATTGGTTGCAAAGAAACCAAACCTCAAAACCATAATGCGGGCATTCCTTCACAAGCTTCTTGAACTGCTTCCACGATTCATAAATATTTTCGTTCGGAGTTTGACAAAAATTGGTAATTTGACTCTGGAGCATATTTATCTTTTGTGGCGGATAATAATGCTTGTAGAAGGCAAGAGCAAGAGAATTCCAATCAGTGATCCCCTCGATGACTTTATCAAGATCAGTTATCCACTCCCTAGCGGAATCCTGTAATGAGAACATGAAGAGCATCTCCATGACTTGTTCTTGAGTTACCCTGGCCGAAAGTGGAATCGTGGAACAATAATCGGTAAAAATCCTCATATGCTTGTGAGGATCCTCCTTAGGGTTACCACCAAATTGATTCTTCTCCACCAAAGTAATAAAGGCGGATCGAATCTCGAATGTACCCTGGGTGGCAGTTGGTCGTTTAACCAACTTAGGAAGAGCAGTTTACTCGGGCTCCGAGAGACTAGAAAGCTTCGGCATTTTTATGATCGGAGGTGGTAAAATGATCTTGGACTGAGATTGATTTCCCTCTTCAAAGGACTGATTCTCAGCTACAAATTTAGTATGAATAGTTCCAAAGTCTCGAGATCGGGAGCTGCGGAAATCTCTCTCCAAAACTGTCGTCGTCTACGAAAAGTTTTCTCGGGTTCAGGATCGAACGGAGTAAGCTTTGATGACCGAAAAGACCTAGGCAGAAGCAAAAACTACAAGAAGGGAGTGAGATCAATCTCAAGGAGTTTTAATTCCTTGAGACGAAAGAGAGCAAAAAAGAAACAAGCTAAAAAAAATAAGAAAAATCGTTTCCCCGGCAACGGCGCCAAATTTGATGTCGGTTAAGTCGTCTCACCAATTCAAGATAAACCTAATGCTACTAACTAGATGATAGCGGCAAGTAAGCTAAGGTATCGAATTCACAGGATCGGAAGCGGCTAAAAAAGTTTATTAGCTATGGTGATTCTAAGATGCTCTAAATGTTTGTTGAGGTGAAAATAATTAAAAGACTACTAAAATGCGATAGTGAATAATAAATTTTAACAATGAGATGAAAACTAAGGTCATGGGTTCACGATAGATATTTGACAATTATACGACAATGATAATAAACACATAAACATGCTAGTCGGTTATAACACTTTCTCTCGAATCGTATCAACCTAGGAAGGATCTAACGGGATTTTGCAACTTATTAGATTCCTTACCAAATCGCACGTGATCTAATCCTAATTCGGCTTTCGCACAAGAACTAGAATTTCCCAAACAGAATAAAATGTTATGGCCTTTAAAAGATTAATCGACAAATAAAACGCGCGAAAATGACACTAGCATAATTACGAGTTACTATCGAAATAACAAAATCGTGTAATAACCCATCGATTTCCCTCGACCCTAGCGAGAAAATTAGCTACTCATGATAATTACGGAACAACAAATTGAATACATAAAATTCATGATAAAAAGGAAAGCAAATGAATCTAATGATAAACAAACGAGAATCTAGCGAACTAAATGAAACAATGAATTGCAAATAAAGAAAATTATGACGAACTAAGTAATTCACGATGAAGATTGAAACATAAAATTGAAAATTGCATAAACGAATTTACCGAAATTGAGTACGAGTTTGAGATAGAGTACGGAATGCTAAGAGTCACACGTTATTTTTAAATGAAAAATTCTAAGTAATGAAGTGATAGTGAAACAAAAAAAACATCCCCTAGTAATACAAAATGGGCAGAAAACAACTGAGTGTGTGTGGCGGCCGGTCACATGCAGGGGCCGAGGCACATATTAAAATTAAGCTTAAATCCTTCAAAACTAAGGCATTATTGTGCACTCAGGCCGGCCCACAGGGGGCCTGTCCTATGCAGGATGGCGCGCACATCTAGCTTGAAACACGGTTTGGGCCGCTTCCGATGGCCCAAGGAATCGACTTGTCTTGATTTCTTCTTCGCCTAAACGTCTTATAGCACGGGTCTCGTTCCGAGATCATTCTTATAACCAGAAATGAGTGTAGATGCGCATAAAAATCTGAAATTATGTAAAATCTACAAAAACACTCACTCAAGGCAAAATGTTAGAAGAAACGGCTCTGAAAAGCGCGTTTCGACCGGAAAAGACAACGGAATCGAGGGAATAAAGCTATATAAACATGATACATCAGTTCGACAATGCCATTGATGCTCAAAGGTGGGAGCAGTCCAAGCTGATTGCTGATTCTAAGAGCACTTCCGCTTCATTGATCAGTCTATTTTCTCTTGAAAAACATGCTTCTGAAATCTACACATACACGAACTGTCTTCTATGAGTTGCAGAAGGAGTTAAAGGCATCCATGTACAATTGTGATGTTGATGAGATGATAAAGGAGGACAATGTTGAACATATATCTATACAGGACAACTTCAAAAACAGGGTATATGTAGTTGACTCTACACCTGCATAAGAGAAAATTGTTTGTGCCTGCAAGATGTTCCAGCTAGAGCTGATCAAATGGCCCAGGCCCGACGACCCAACCCGACCCAACCCGACCCAGCCCAATTTTTTCAAGGGCTTGGGCCGTCTTGTTGGCCCAAAAAAGCCCGAAGCCCGACCCGATCTTAGCCCGATATAAATTTTGGGCCGGGTATGGGCCGACCTTAAAGCCCGAATTTTGGCCCGGCCCGGCCCGACTTTTTTAAAAAAAATAAAACATAATTTATGTTTTTAAACTTTTAAACTTCTTTTATGTGGAAGTTCATGTGTTTTTTATCCCAATTTTTTTTAAAAAAAAGTCATGCAATTTTTGTATGGGAGTTTATGTTTTTTTATGTGTTCATAGTTATTATACACGAACACTAATACCGTGTGTGTGTATATATATTTGTACTGTGATATGTTAGTGTGACACATAATAATACGAAAAATTGTCCAACACCAAAACTCTGTGAGAAATGTCTAATCGAGGACTCGAGGTAAACTTTGTTCATATTTTATATCATTATGTACTCTAGTCGTCTGATTAATTTTGAGTAAATTTTAGTAAAAACGGGTTTGTTTATTAGTCGGGTCGACTGCGGGCAAAAAACTTGATTAAATGTTGGTTAATTTGTGCTAATAAATATATTTTTTAAGGTGACGTAAAAAAAGTATTAACTTAATCCCGAACAATCGTTGTGACCCGAACGGGCCCGAAAAGCCCGCAAGCCCGAACGGACCGGGTTTGGGCCTTACAAATCGGCTCGTTTGATGGGCCCGATCCGACCCGACCCACAAGGTGGACTGTAATTTTATGGCAAACCCGGCCCAAACCCGACCCAACCCGGCCCATGATCACCTCTAGTTCCAGCAGCATGGGCTGTTGTGTCGTCATGCTCTTTGGGTACTGAAAGAAAGAGGTGCCAAGAAAATACCTAATTCATATCTACTTCCTCATTGGAACAAGTTTACAACATCCAGAGAAATGTTTGATGCAAATGGCACACTTCTTTCTGATTGTCGGTCATCTGATGGAATAAAAACAAAGGTTGTAGAATTATGGTCTGAAATTTTTGATTGTGTGACTGTGGTTGAGAACAAGAGAAGGTGGATGCGCTCTTAGAAGTAGTGAGAGCATTCAAGGAGAAGGTTGTGGAAGAAGGAACAAACATGAGAAATGACAAGAGGTCTGAGATCGAGTTTTTGATGGGTGCCACTATTTCCACTGACATTAAGATCTTGCCACCAAACCAGTCTAAAACTAAAGGCTCTGGAAGGCGAATTTTTTTGTCTAAAGAAAAAGCCACGAAAGAACATAAGAAGCCTCCTCGGAAGTGCAATGCTTGTGGAAAGATGGGATACCATGATTCAAGGAATTGTCCTGGCAAAGTTTAATCATCATACATTCTCTTAATTTTACTTAATTTTAAGGGTTTTTCTATGGAGTACCCCTCAACTGTTGGCTTTTCCAAGTGGTAACCCCACATTTTTCGAATTACAAGGTGTACCCCTAAACTTTACTTATCACTCCATATCATAACCAACGTGAGAAGTATATTACAATTTTGTTTTGTAAATGAATAATTAACATATTAATCAATCCAATTTAATGCTTCAAACCACCTCTCTTTCTTTACCATTCACCAAGCCACTAAATGCCCACCACAACGCACCTCTGTTGTCGGTCGACGTTGACCTCTCTACCTCACTCTTTTAAATCCTTCAACTTCAATTCCTTCATCACCCTTATGTAGTAGTGTGGTGGAATGGAGTTTTTCGAGTAAAGGATGCAAATTGAAGAAATATATCATGGTTGATGAAAGTCAATTAAGGAATAATCACTATTTACACCATCAATTGAGAAATTTTCGTTGGAAAATCATAACTTTGGTTACTATTTAGAGTAATTTACAAAGTTTAGGGGTACACCTAGTAATTCGAAAAAGGCGGGGGTACCACTTGGAAAAGCCGATAGTTGAGGGGTACCCCATAGAAAAACCCTAATTTTAATATATTTTAAATATAATAAATTGTCCAAGGATACATTAAGTACAATATACTTTTATCAAGTACACTTGATTTTCAATTGAAAATTATTCATATGAACATCTCTATTTGATTTTATGTGCAGCAATTCTACTTATTTCCTCTTTTGATGTAGATAATTTACTATATATTGTATATGTGTGAAGTTTGTACATAGTTAAAGCAGTGTTGTACTTATGTAGATAACTTACAACTTATTGTATATAACTCATACAACAGATATACATAGTTAAAACAATGTCTATTTTGATGTACATAAGTTAATACTTGTTGTAAACTTATTGTATATAACTCATACAACAGATATACATAGTTAAACCAGTGTCTATTTTGATGTACATAAGTTAATATTTGTTGTACATTTCGATATTTTTACATATTTAAAGCACTGTCTATTTTGATGTACAAGTTACTATGTGTTGCAGATGTTCAAATTTTGTACATAGTTAAAAACAGTGTCTGTTTTGATGTACATAAGTTAATACCTATTGTACATTTCAAAAAATTTACATATTTAAAGCACTGTCTGTTTTGATGTATATAAGTTAATATATGTTGTACATGTTCAAAATTTGTACATTGTCAAAGCACTGTCTGTTTTGATGTACATAAGTTAATATCTGTTGTACATGTCTATATTTTTACATAATTAAAACACTGTCTATTTTGATGTACATAAGTTACTATGTGTTGCACATGTTCACAATTTGTACATAGTTAAAACAATGTCTATTTTGATGTACATAAGTTAATACTTGTTGTACATTTCGAAAAATTTACATATTTAAAGCACTGTTTGTTTTGATGTACATAAGATACTATGTGTTGCACATGTTCAAAATTTGTCCATAGTTAAAACAGTGTCTGTTTTGATGTACATAAGTTAATATCTGTTGCACAGGTTCAAAATTTGTACATAGTTAAAACAGTGTCTGTTTTGATGTACATAAGTTAATATCTGTTGTACATGTTCAAAATTTGTACATAATTAAAACAGTGTCTGTTTTGATGTACATAAGTTAATATCTGTTGGACATGTTCAAAATTTGTAAATAGTTAAAACAATGTCTGTTTTGATGTACATAAGTTAATATCTATTGTACATGTTCAAAATTTGTACATAGTTAAAACAGTGTCTGTTTTGATGTAGATAAGTTAATATCTGCTGCACATGTTCAAAATTTGTACATAGTTAAACAGTGTCCGTTTTGATGTACATAAGTTAATATCTGTTGTACATGTCGATATTTTACATATTTAAAGCACTGTCTATTTTGATGTACATAAGTTACTATGTGTTGCACATGTTCATAATTTGTACATAGTTAAAACAGTGTTTATTTTTATGTACATAAGTTAATACCTGTTGTACATTTCGAAAAGTTTACATATTTAAAGCACTGTCTGTTTTGATGTACATAAGTTACTATGTACTGCACATGTTCAAAATTTGTACATAGTTAAAACAGTGTCTGTTTTGATGTGCATTTAATATCTATTGTACATGTTCAAAATTTGTACATAGTTAAAACAGTGTCTGTTTTGATGTACATAGTTAATATTTGTTACACATGTTCAAAATTTGTACATAGTTAAAACAGTGTCTGTTTTGATGTACATAAGTTAATATCTGTTGTACATGTCGATATTTTTACATATTTAAAGCACTGTATGTTTTGATGTACATAAGTTAATATTTGTTGCACATGTTCAAAATTTATACATTGTCAAAGCACTATCTGTTTTGATGTACATAAGTTAATACCTGTTGTACATGTCGATATTTTTACATATTTAAAGCATTGTCTGTTTTGATGTACATAAGTTAATATCTGTTGTACATGTTCAAAATTTGTACATTGTCAAAGCATTGTCTGTTTTGATGTACATAAGTTACTATGTGTTGCACATGTTCAAAAAAATTCATAGTTAAAACAATGTCTATTTTTATGTCATAAGTTAATATCCGTTGCACATGTTCAAATTTTTACATAGTTAAAACAATGTCTATTTTTATGTACATAAGTTAATATCTGTTGCACATGTTCAAATTTGTACATTGTTAAAGCACTATCTATTTTGATGTACATAAGTTAATATCTATTGTACATGTTCAAAATTTGTACACTAATCAAAGCACTGTCTGTTTTACACGTGGCTGATTTACTCGAATTGGAGAATAAATAAGTGAGTACAATAAATGAAGTAGTTTAATTTCACCTTTATCATCTACTTACTCCCATCTTATTCACATCATCTACTTATTTACATCATCTCACAATATCTACTTATTTTCACATCCACCTCACTCAATCTATTTTTTTTTTTTCGTTAATTAAATTTACATTATGAAAATTTTATGCAAGGGGTGGTTGATAAATAATGAGGTTGAAGATAGATTAACAACTATAAAGAACCCAAGGCAACAGAAGATGCATAATCTTTCCTTCATTTTCTATCAGTCTCATCAGTTTGAGACATATGATAAACGATCTTCGTCAACAACCGAAGTTATGTGCAGCGAAGATTGCATGGAATTTTTTTCGAAAAACTTCCATCTTATGTTGATAAGACTAACACGACGATTGTCCGTAAAAGATGGGCGCATATGTTTCTATTACACTCCGATGCACCTCGTTGGATTGTGGATTACAATAGAAGTTTGATAACATTGATCCGTGATGGAATGAATATTGTACTTAGGGGTGGAATTATTGTTTCAAAGAGATGCAGATGCTTTCTGACAGATAATATACATGCAAAAACAGTATTGCACAATTATCATTTGGTAACTATTGATTGTAAGGAAAATAAACACTTGAAAACTATTGAGTGTACTAAAGAAGAAAGTGATATATATATATATATAGAGAAAGAGATGGGATCAGGTGAGTCCACTTATATATATTGAGTCCGTGAGTCTCCATCTTAGCCCTTGATTCAATGTTAGATTAATGGACAAGATTTGATCTCATAATTAAGGAAATAACTATAATATCTATCAAAATATATTTTCTTTCTCTCTCTTCCTTAGTTATCTCGGTACAAATTCTCTCTTTCCTATCAAATTTTTAATTGCCTCTTTCTCTCACACAACAAGTTTATATAAAATTAAGTTTTTTTTCATCTTCAGCAAAAAATCATCCGTTCCCTACTGCAATTGTACGTATGTTACCCTGTTACTGCCATAATCCATAAACTATGTTACTGTAACTCATACGTTGTGTTACTCTAATTCATGAACTGTGTTACTTTAACTCATAAAATCTGTTACGTTGCATAGTCTCTTGCAAAAACTGTTACTCTAACTCATACAATGTGTTACTTTAATTCATGAATTGTGTTACTTTAACTCATAAAATCAGTTACGTTGCATAGTAGTCTCTTGCAAAAACAGGAGTTCCAGTTAACAAAAAGAACAATGTTTGTTTTTATTAAGATACTCCAAAACAAAAAGTGGTACAATATTCCAAATAAATCAACTCCATTACAATTCCAATGTTTCACACTTGTTACTCATAATGTCCTATTTATAATTCTGCTTCTTCTTCATCCTTCTCGTTTTCTCCGTCTTCTTCTTTTTTATCTTCTTCATCACCATCTCAGAAGCTTTGATTTAATCTCAATGGAGAAAACTCTCACCCACATCCCTACATCATTCATATGGATTAAAGTAACAGATAACAAGAGTTAAAGTAACAGATGAAGTGCATTGAAGTAACAATTAATTAAATTAACAGAGTATGCTTATACACCAGGTATAAAGTAACAGAGGTCAGATATTAAAGTAACAGATAGTATGAATTAAAGTAACAGATAATGTTCATTAAAATAACACCAGATATAAGTTAGCGTAAAAAATTCATATAATGATAAAAAATGATAGTATGACGCAGTATCTTATTCTTTGATATTGTTTCCTATTTTGAAGTCATCACGTCCCATAATTATAGGAAGTAGTATTTTTTTTTCTTTTTTTTATATGGCATTACTCTTTGATATTGTTTCCTATTTTGGTGGCAATCACGTCCCATTATTATAGGAAACAATATCTTTTTTTTTTATTATTTTTTTAATATGGCAGTTTCCTAAATTCTTAGGACACTACAATGCACTACAATAACAGATGAAAAACACTAAAGTAACAACTGGAGTGTATTAAAGTAACACGACATATAAAGTAACAGATGGTAGACATTAAAGTAACAGATGTTCTACACTAAAGTAACACTAAAGTAACAACTGGAGTGTATTAAAGTAACACGACATATAAAGTAACAGATGGTAGACATTAAAGTAACAGATGCTATACACTAAAGTAACGCAATATATGAACCACAATAACTCAATATATTGTAAACGTAAAAACTAATAATTTAGTAGCATCTTAATGACTTCCATGGCGATTCCAGTATAAATTACAAAACATATATACTCACCGTTTGTGTGTTCTACGATTTGCATATGAATCTATGATGAATAACACGACCATGAAAACAATATCAACATGAAAATTGACGCAAAACATGAATGACACGACCATGAAAACAATATCAACATGAAATACGCAAAACATGAACACAAATTGAAGCAAATTAATCAAGATAATGAATAAAAATTGACACAAAACATGAAAGCAATATCGAAACTCACCATTGTTATACTCGA
This sequence comes from Agrostemma githago, assembly GCA_958450325.1. Taxonomy (NCBI): domain Eukaryota; kingdom Viridiplantae; phylum Streptophyta; class Magnoliopsida; order Caryophyllales; family Caryophyllaceae; genus Agrostemma; species Agrostemma githago. Next base: position 24,897,768 of record OY288240.1, on the reverse strand, counting down.
TGAATTGCTTATCAACCGTTAATGAAGATGTCACGATCATTGAATTCATAGTAACGGAATTTCGAGCACAGATTTGATTGAATGAATGAACGTGATGATCGATGGGAGCATTTTTTTTTAAGGTTTTGATGAACCTGTGAATGAACGTGAATGAATGAATGAATGAATGAATGAGGAATGATTGTGATTATGGGAGTTATTTTTTCCTAAAATCATGGGAGTTATTTTAGGATACTAAATTTTTTTTTTTTAAATACAAAATATTAGGATGCATCTTGTCCATCCATCCTCATCTCATCCAACGGATGAGATGAGGACTTAGGGACTCAACATATATAAGGGGACTCATTAGAACTCATCTCTCTCTCTCTCTCTCTCTATATATATATATATATATTGAAATTAATTCCATTAGAAGAGTGGAAAGAGGTGAGTGAATTATTTAAAATGTTGCGCAGTTGAAATGAATTTTAATGGAAATAAAATTTTAATTCTGATGTATATTAATTACCTTAATTTATTTATTAATTTGTATGTTTTGGTATACATAAGTTACTTTGTAATGAACATAAGGCATGCATATAAGTTAATAAACGGGTGTATATAAGTTTCTTTATAGAGTACACCAAAGTCATAGTTCAAATAAACGAGTGAAGATAATAATGATTTTTTTGTGAATATATTACTCTGTTCATTCAATCATGAAAAATTTTTCTTGGCTGGAGAGCATTTTACATAATCTACATCCTTTTAAGTAATCTTCTAATGAAACATGTGATCTGTAATCTTCCTCTTCCGTAGTTTCAATAATCTTCAAATGTTTATTTTCTTCAGATCCAAGTTGAAAGATGTGCAATAATCTTCTAGTGTGCATATTGTTCGTCAAATAACATCTGCATCTCTTCGAAACTTCAATTTCATCCCTATGAACAGTAGTCATTCCTTGAATATGAGTTGTTCCCAATCTTCTATTATAATCTATATTCCATCTAGGTGCATCGGACCGTAATAGAAACATTTGGGATCACCTCTTGCAAACAATAGCCATGTTAACTTTGTCATAATCAGAGGGAAGCTTTTGAAAGATTTTTTCCATACAATCTTCATTGCACATTACTTTGGTTGTTGATGAAAATCGTCTTCCATATATTTCAACTTCATGATGATGATTATAAATGAAAGATACATGATCAATCTTCTATTCCTTGCTCTTATTAATGGTTGTTACTCTATCTTCAATTTCATTATTCTCCACCCATCCCTTACACAATATTTTCATGGTGTTATTAATGAAGTGAAGTGAAAAGGGTGAACAATATACATTAGTATACCCTTTCAAACAAACACAAGTAACTGAACCATAGAAAAAGATGGGGTACTGCATAAGACGGGATGAAAAGGGTATTACTGAACCCTGTCGTGGACGTGATTCAAAGATGGGGTACTGCATAAGACGGGACGGAAATGGGTTTAGGGTTGGATTAGGAGTACCCGCTTCGCGGTTCCGCCTAATCCAACCCTAAACCCTTTTCCTTATTCAAGGTCACTAATCCCGCAAGTAACTGAACCCTAAGAGGGTATTAGTGAACCCTGTCGTGGACGTGATTCAAAGATGGGGTACTGCATAAGACGAGACGGAAAAGGGTTTAGGTACCATCCCCAACTTATACCTACCCCAGTTATACCTTCCCCACCTAGACCTTATGATGTCTTTAGATGGAATATGAATAAATGATATTTACATATATATACATTACGTAGTGGAAATATGTACATCAAGAATTATTAACGTAATTCAGCTCACTGTAATATGTCCTTGAATGATTATGTACATCTGGTATTTATATGTGTACTTTAAATTATGACCTATATACAGTATAGCTACAAAATATATTAAATTTGTATAGGTGGGTTATGTACTACTAATATAGAAATATGTACAATGATGTCCTTAGTTGTATTATATACGGTTGTTCTTTAAATATGTACATCACCTAGTGACCTATATACTGCACTTTGTGTTTTTTAAGTAAAAGTATGATATACTCCGTACATAATTAATAATATAGTGTATATAACTTATGAATAGGCAATCGATATCGGTACATAATTAATAATTAAGGCGATGCAAACGTTGTTATTACCAAATGAGGAATTATAAGATACGGTAAATGTTACAGTAAGATTATCACTAACATGTTTTAATGTTATAAATTCAAATGCTGGTAAATAAATCTAACAAGTTTTCTTTTAATAGGTAATCGATATCGGTGGAATATATGCAAACATTAGGGATGAGGGATATACGATTCATTCCAACAAAATCAGGGGTAAGTATATCAAAATTCTTGTACTTAAGTACTTTTTTGGTACATAATCTTACAGTTGTTTACCTATTGTGTATCCTTCAGTGCAGGAATTAGACTCAAACGTATATTCTTCTCTGACATCGGCATACTGTAATGTATCATACTTGCCTGAAGATGCTAAATTCTTAAGAAAGGTACAAACATCTAATTTATATACTCCTTTAGTAACTGTGAAATGCACATGTTCAAATTTTGTACATGGTTATAGTAGTGTCTGTTTTGATGTAGATAAGTTAATGGGTTGTTGCACATGTTCAAAATTTGTACATTAGTTAAAGCAGTGTCTGTTTTGATGTACATAAGTTACTATATGTTGAAAATTTGTATTACAATAACTGTGAAATGTATACTTTTTCAGATCTTTATCCCAGTTCATATCGACACACCATCACACTGGATTTTGGTGGTGTGTGATTTTGAAGACAAAAAGAATTACATCTTGGATTCAAGCAAAATAAAGGACAACAAAGCACGAACTGATATTTGCAACAAAATAGTGACAAATGTCTCATACATTATTGAGAACTACTCCGGCTTTGAACACATCTCCAAAATAATGATGAAAAATCCAATGGAGTATGTCAAAAATGCAGTGAAACAAAATAATGGATTTGATTGTGGAGTTTTTGTCCCGAAGTGGATAAGTGCATTACACGACAAGGAGAAATGGACGGACAAAGACTATTTTAATGACATCAATGAATTTCGCCGTCAAACATGCATAAATCTTATGCGGTGGGATAAGAACTTTGTTAGGGATTTTACAGTTAGCAGAAAATATAAGATTCTATTTTAGTTGCTTGTATGTATTTAAACACTGGTATTTAATATGGTTTTATCAGACATTGTTATATATGAACAATCAGTTATGTAAACATTACTCCATGACAAACATTTATATAAACATCAATGCTTTTTTAATGTCCTCGGATATACATAATAATGTCCTCAAATGGGTTGTGTACATCTGATATAGAATTATGTACATAATGTCATCAGATGGGTTATGTACAACTAATATAGAAATATGTACATTATATAATTTACTATATACTGTACTTTGTAAATTGTTACAAGCACAACAAAATTAACCTATGACATTCTTCTGTAAATAGTCAAAAACATAAAATGTACAAATTAGTACTTTAGATGGGTTATGTACAACTAATATAGAATTATGTACAATAGTGTCGTCAGATGGGTTATGTACATCTGATATAGACTTATGTACAGTAATATCCTCAGAAGGATTATGTACAGTTAATATAGAATTATGTAGTCCTCAGATGGGTTATGTACAACTAATATAGAATTATGTACAACGATGTCCTTAGATGAATTATGTACAGCTGATATAGAATTATGTGCATAATGTTATCAGATGGGTTATGTACAGCTGATATAGAATTATATACAACGATGTCCTCAGATGGATTATGTATAGCTGATATGTAAAATTATGTAATTATGTACAATTGTATCCTCATATGGGTTATGTACATCTGATATAGAATTATGTAGTCCTCAGATGGGTTATGTACAACTCATATAGAATTACGTACAATAGTGTCGTCAGATGGGTTATGTACAAGAATATAGTGTATACTGTATTTTGTGTTTTTTAAGTAGGAATATGATATACATAATTATGAACACAGTGTATATCATATTTGGTATCAGTACATTTTCACTCTAAGATGTAACTAGATGAGTTATGTACAACTAATATAGAATTATGTATAGTGATGTCCTCAGATGGATTATGTACAACTGATATGAAAATATAAACATTTTGTAGTGACAAATATGTACATCACGTGTTATCAACGTAATTCATCAGAGAATCTAGGTAATTCTTGATAATTGATTCACTAATTTAAAACAGATATCTTAATTTCTTGAATCAGTAGGTTCATAATCAGTTTTCTTTAAACGAATTGTTCAAGATTACAATCAAATCTGCAAGTGAAAATGACGACAATCAAAATCAAGCATAGAATTCCTTGATAATCAAGCATAAAATTCCTTGATAATCAAGCACAAAATTCATAAAATCAATTCTACGGACAAATTTACAAAGTGAACACAATGAAATCTGCAACTTAAATGATGATAATCGAATGATGAAGATCTGCAACTGAAATGATGAAGACGCTCGATTTTACGAGTGAGCACAATTAAATCTGCAAGTGAAAATGATGAAGATCGAACGATGAAGATCTGCAACGGAACTGATGAAGATGATCGAATGATTAGAATGAAAAAATAAATAAATTTCTAGAGAGAGAAAGTCGACTAATTAAAAAGGAAAGGAAGGAAATGGCGCGCGTTTGTTTTGGTGCTTTGACTTTTGATCAAACCTGGTCCATTGATCTTAATCAAATCTAACGGTCTAGATTGTGTCTTAACCGTTGCAGGGAGTTTGGCAGTCTCAATGGATCCTGAATATATACATACATACACACACACACATATATATAGAGAAAGTGGGGGTGGGGGAATCAAGGAAGTTACTAACCTCTTGGAAGTCTCTTAGTGTTGATCTTGGATGGATGAGCTTCAATTTAAAAAAAAGGGGGGGGGGGGAGGCTGACATAAAGTCTGTCAACCTTCCCCTCACCCAAATCAATCACTCTCATTACTTCTCTCCTCTATTCTCCCACCTATTACCCTTTCCAGGCCAATCTCTCATTTTGAATTCATTTACTCAACCACACTAACATTCCATCTAACAACAAAAATCCCTTTCTAACCAAACCCCATCAAATAAGCTCCATTAATAACTTCGACCATACTCCGTCAACAACTTCGACCATACTCCGTCAACAACTCCGATTTTAACAGAACATACTCCGTCAGTAACTCCGATCATCATACCAAAGCATGTTTATGCATATTCGATCATCTTCATGCTTATTTTATTTTTCATACCTTTATTTTTCATAACTTCGATCATCTTCATCTTCATCTTCATGCTTCTTTTATTATCCACAAAAAAAGAACAACGTCATCTTCAAGATGAAGTTTGAAGATGAAGTTGAAGATGAAGTTGTTCTTTTTTGTGGGATGAATGAAGCTTGAAGTTGGAGATGTTGAAGATGAAGATGAAGATGAACAAGTCATTTAGTGTGTAATGTTCTTGCAAAATTGCAAGGTCACACACTTTCAGTTGTATAGTCACACTCATTATGTTGTAGAATCACGCAACTGTACACTCATTGTAGTCACATATTCAGTTGTATAGTCACACTCATTATGTTGTATAGTCACATTCGCTATGTTGTAGAATCATGCAACTGTAGAATATCTTGGGATTAAGGGTATCATGCGTTTAATCATCTTCATCTTCATCTTCATGCTTGTTTTATTTTTCATACCTTTTTTGAATATGGATGAATGAACGACTGTGACTTTCCTCAGTAATGACATTCTAAAAAAACGATTCTAAAAACTGCGGGTACCCTCTTATTGATGCAGAGAATGTAATCATCGACTTTCATTTTGCCCAAAGCCCCATTTGACTAAACGTATAATATAATTGAATTCCGGCCCAATTAAGCCTTATGGGTGAGATCTAAACCTCGTAAGATCGGTTCGGTCTACGAGTTGGTAACACGGTTACTTCTATTGGTGAGATGCAAGCCAATATATATGGTGTAGCGGTGATACTAGGAGCCACGACTCGTGTGTTTATCTGTTTACGTGAAAAATAATTTATTTTAGAATCTAATGGTTGTCAATGTCCCATCTTCTAAACTTTACCATTTTCATCACCTCACATGTTGGTTAATTGAGTTAAAGGAAACTATTTGTTAAGTGATATCCTGTAATATTTCTATAAGCATGATATTTTTTAATCACATAATTGTCTTATGTGTATGAAGTGATGTTAGAACAATGGTTTGGTTGTTGTTCCGCTCAGCGGCCTCTATTTTATATTTTTGCAGGTATGAGACGATAGGGGAATCGAGAGAGAAATTTAATAACATGTTTTATAAAAAAAAAAATACAATCTATAGTTTGTACGAGACCCACGAATAATGAGCATCTTATCAGGCATCTTTTCCTTCCGTCCGAATAAGAACGCATACTAAATAATATAAGCTAAGGCTAAGTACGAGACCCACAAAAGACATTTGGTGTTGGTACTTAGAGAATGGTGGCATATACTCCGTCAAATCGGCATATACTCCGTCAATCATGGGAGGAAAGTGAATCGAAGAGGAGGAGTCGAATCGGGTTGAAATATATATCCTATGGAAACAAAGTTGGAAAGCCCGAGCTCTACCCCTAGGATAAAGATCTTCTTTTGTCAATTTTGTCATAAGGCGTTCGCAACAAAAGGCAATAATATTGCGAGGATGGTGAATGAGCTTGACCCGGGGTGCTCATTATGTAATAGTTTAATGGAGACGTGCCTTCATCTTGTCCGTGGTTGTGGGTGGATAGGAGGAATATTGGAAGGGTTGGATTTAAATATTAAACCGGATTGGGGTTCGAGAGAGCACGAGATTGGGTGGAGGAAGTTTTGCGCAAGATGGGTTGTGAGGAGCAAGCTAGATTCAAGATCGAGTGTTGGGCCATCTGGAAATCTCGTAATAAAGTCGTTTTTAAGCGGAAAAGAATGTGGGATGAGGATGTTATTCAAAGGGTTGAGGACATCAAAACAGAGATGTGGGAGTTGGAACACGGACAAGAGGATCACGAAGGGAGGAAGGCTTGGGATACGAGGTGGAGTAAGCCTCGAGAGGGGGTGATAAGGTGAACTGTGATGCTGGTGTGCGACCTGGGGGAGGAGTGGGCATAGGCGTGGTGTGTCGAGATGATGCTGGAGCGGTGATATGGGGTGAAGCCATGGGCCAACGAGGAGAAATGAAGGTTCAAGTGGCCGAAGGGGAAGCCATTCTGGAAGGGCTTAGGATGGCGGCTCGACGTGGGCTTCAACACGTGATCGTGGAGAATGACTCGCAAGACGTAATCAAGGCGCTAACAGATCAGAAGAAATGACGTAATGAATTCTAAGTGCTTGTTGAGGACATCACCCAGCTTTTGCGAAGCTTTATTTCAGTTGAATGGTAGTTTGTAGTTAGAAAATTGAATAGGGTCACCCACGAACATTGCTAATTGGGGGCTATGTAGTTTGTCGCATGATACTTGGGATAATGGTCTCCCGGACCATATTATGAGTATCGCTTTGTCAGATTTGAATAATAATGACTAACCCAATAAAGCAAAATAACGGTTAGTTTCTTGTGAGAAGGATTCACGTAAAACTATACTTCGTAGTGAAATGCCTTATAAAATAAAGTAACCACCAAATATAACTAACCTTGAAATCTCACTATAAAATTATTCTAAGATCGTGTTACACAAGAATTTATGAATTTTTTATTGTAGTTGCTAAATCATACTCAACTTTTACTACCTCATACCTTTTTTTTTCATTTTTTTCTCTACCTATCGTTCTTCTTAAAAAAATGTCTCTTTTTCATTCTTCTTAACCCTAACAAATTCGCTCTTTTATGATCCTCAAAACCTTGCCAAATTCTTAAAGGATTTTACGATTATGGATCATTATTCGCACGTGGGACAAGTAATATCATTTTTTTTATTAATAATTTCATTTTTAATACACGAAATATAGATTCTTATTGATTATTTTTTTGTTTAAAATCTAAATAAGCCCTAATTAAATTCTTCTATAGCTTTTGAATTACGAATATAATTGTTGGATAAGTATCCCACATCGTCATTTAGTGGCTCAGTTATATGCTTCAAAAGAAGCTTCCTTACTTGTTGTCCTACATTGAGAAAAATAAGGAAAAATGAGACTCATCTCACATTGACAATAGGAGGAAGACTTGATGTTTATAAGCTTCCTCCTTTCTAATGTTATTACTTGTAGTAAAGTGGTCCTTTTATGGAGATGTGGGGGCTTGGGCTTGAACCGCACACGCGCTAGCCTCGTGTTGGGTTTGGGCTGTGGGCTTCAGTCCACTTTTATGTTTTTGTTTGCTACAGGAATTTGGCACAAGTCCCAAGTAAATAAATTCTAGAGCCTTCCTGATTATTCTGTCAATGTGGGAGATGCATCTGGTTTGTTCATGCACCTACCCTTTTCGTTTTTTGCTACACCATTAATTTGAGCTTTGTTTTCTCCGTCAAGCTTGCTATATAAACCTTCACTCTACAATCACTCACAACACACGACATCATCTCTTCTCTTCTCTCTTCACTTTCTCTCTTCAATATTTTTGCTCTCAAATATTTCTGAGGTTACTTAGCAACGTTCTTGGTAGTGTTCAGTTTGCAGTTCCTTCTACACCGAAGCTGCAAAGGTTGTGTACTCCTGGGGGTCGATTTTCGTGAAAAGTCGCGTGTAGTGTTCATGACAAATTTGACTTTAGGACAGTGACCTTGTCACGCCACAACTTTCTTTTATCCAGATAAGCTATATATCTCATTATTACGTATTTTATATCAACTTATTTGTATTTATTTATCATCTTGTTTTGTCTTTATAATTCAATACAATAATCTTGTTCTACTTTCCTTAATGTAATCGTACTCATTTTTGGTACTAACCTTATACGGAGTAATGTTTATCCAACTATAATTAGCATTTGAAACAATTAGGTTTGTTGATTTTATTAACGATTTTACTTTTTAATATAATTATTGGAGGTTATATTATTGATTAATTGTTTTTTCCCAATTAAACTCTAATTCGACGCTCATCTTTTGGTTACGTAGAATGTTGTTCGTAATTACGAATTATTGATTAATTTTAAATAAAATCAACTAGGTGTTTTCATCTTTTATTATTAATTACATTTTCGAATTTATTTCTATTTTATAATTGATAAGGTGCTGAATTTACGGAGAAAAAGTGATGGTGATATGATTGAGAAAAGAGAGAAAATATATTAGGTTGATGAATTGAATAAATTTAAAGAATGAAAATTATGAAAATGTGGATATGAAATAGTAAAAAGTGTTATAATATGGAATGAGAAAGGTGTTTTTATTATATATGAGTCTAGCATATAAATAGAGAGAGATAGATGTCTAGGGTTTCATGGTATCTTGGGCTTTGGGCCTAAAACATCATGCAATATATGATGTCGACATATCACGGACATTCAAAATAGTATATACAATATCACATATAACACTCCTCCTTGGATGTCCATCACTGAAGACATGCCTAGTTAAAACCTTGGCTAGAAAAACCTTGTGCGAAAACACTAGTGAAGTGAAAAGAGTGCATAGGTCTTCGAACACGTATAACAGGCTGGTTCATTACAACCTTTCCATGGAAAACCCAGTGGGACAAAGCCATGACTTAGAAAAAAGAGTACATCGCGTGCTTATTCCCCTGATGATTACACAGCTTGATATGTCTTGAAATGATTTATGTGTTCGTGTAATTTCACGGAGTGTTGAAATGAATTTGTCGTAACCGATAAAATTGATATCTTCAATCAATAGAAATCCTTGATAATTTAGTATTGGCAACCACAATAAATAGTCATTCATGACTCTTGAATCTTTATTTCAAATAATATTAACACAAATTTTATTTTATTTTTAAAAAAATCCAACAAATGGGCTTTAGATAATTGCATAAAATCATCAAAAATAACAGCTTCCGCGTTCGTCGGACCAGAATAATGCTCTCAAACATGTCTTCCTACAGAAAATGACATAACACGCGCAGACTCATGAGCGACACGGTTACAAATATGCGATACAAAAGACGAGTTAATACAATCAAAGTTACAAGAAAATACAAGAATATCATCTAAAATGAGAAACAATTCGCCACGTCCCTTCCTCGCAAACCATAAATAATCTATGACCGTCTTGCAATCGCTTTCAACAATGACTTTACGGTACCTTCGTCTGCAAGCTTCCTTGATGCCTTCGAGAATCACCTCCGGCTCTGCAACTTTAATAAAATGTAATTCCAACTTATTCCCAATGCATGTCATAACATAATATTTCGTATGTCTGAAACAATTGTCATCTCAACAATGAAGATACTCCCTCTTTCCATTTGATTATTTGCATTTGCTTTTTGGACACTATTTATAGGTGAGTGAAATCATCAATGTAACTTCTAATATACGAAATATAAGATAAAATATAGTCATGTGAGATATTATTTAAATCGTCTAATCGAGTAAGTTATATAAATATTATGTTTTTATATACTCTATAATTTTTAGAAATATATAACTAAAGATATAGACAAAAGAAAACGTGTATTAATAAGTGTGAAAAAACAAATGCAAATAATCAAATGGAACGAAGGAAGTATAATTTGTTATACTCCGTGCGATAGACCTTAAAACTAGGAATTTATTAATTATAGTGATCACTTTAAGTTAAATAGTGACCACTTTTTAATATGAAAAAAATGGTAACTATGCGTATGAAAGTGGTAACTAACGGTAATTTTTTATTATAAAGGAAAAATTGATACTTTATGCCTTCAATAACTTTGTTTTTCAAACTTTATACCTTACATAATTTTTTTTCAAAATTTATACCTACTTATTTTATTAATTAAATAATCAATACCTAATCTTATTTTCCGTCAAAGAATTTACGAAAACCGTCACAAATGTCTCATTTACCCTTTGGTTCACCCCTCTCACTCACCTTCATTCCCCCAAATTTACTTTGCCACGAACGTTACATTTTTTCAGACCTAATTTTTTTTCCAGAAAATTGTTACCCTAATTAAACCTAAATTATCAAGATCTAATGAATTCAACCCAAATCTTCTACTCCTTACACCAATTTCGTGATTCAACCCTAATTTTCGATTGAGTTTCTTCCTCCAATACACCACAGGTTCGATTTTTTTTTTCAGTTCGTGATTAATCGACTGCAATTTCGATTAACTTGATGTTGTTTGTCTTTGTAATTACTTTACATTGAACAAAAATAAAAATCTGAGTAATCTCTTTTGATGGGTTGTGTCTTTTTGTCTTAATTTAACCCTAATTTTGTTTCCCGCTGAAAGTGATGAGTTGCTAACTCGGTTTGCATTTTAGATTAAAGACATGAGTTACCTGAATATGACATACGATGAAGATGACAGACGATGAAGGGTGGGTTGAAGGCTTGAAGCAAATGTGACTTTTGAATGACTTAATGGGGGTGAGGGGTATAATTGGAAGAGAAATTAAAGAAATTATAAATAAAACATTCTGGGTGACGGTTTCCATTAATTCTTTGACGGAAAATAAGATTAGGTATTGATTATGTGATTAATAGAATAAGTAGGTATAAATTTTGAAAAAAAAAATATGTAAGGTATAAAGTTTGAAAACAAAGGTATTGAGGGTATAAAGTATCAAATTTTTCCTATTATAAATTATAAATTTTTACTATTATCACGTGATATAACCATTGTAGGCAACAATTACAATCCTTTTTATTATTCCGTACGAGGAAGCCATTTGGCGTTTGCGTGACATACTGAGGCCCTGTTCTTTTCAGCTTATTTTCAGTCCGTTTCAGACCAGCTCAGCTTCTTTCAGCTCAGCCCAGCTCTTATCAGCTCAGCCCAGCTCCTATAAGCTCAGCTCAGCTCAACCCTAATATTTTCAGCCCAACTCCAATATTTTCAGCTCCTAAAATAACTTCAATAATAATAATAATAATAATAAAAATAAAAATATAATAATAATAATAAAAATAAAAATAATAAAAATAAAAATAAAAATAAAAATAAAAATATTATTATTATTATTATTATTATTTATTTATATGAAACGGAAGTTGCATTAAAATCGAAACAAATTACAATAAGGTGTTGTTGTTGTTGTTGTTGTTATGACATTTCGATATTAATGCAAGTTTATTTTCATAAAAAAATAATAATGATAATATTATTGTTCTTGTTGTTTATATTACCCATATCTCTTAATGTTAATAATAACAAATTATTATTATCATCGTCATTGTTATTATTATCGTTATTATTATTATTTTCTATTTTTTTTATCATCATTATTATTATAACAATTATTAATTTATATTATTATGCACTCTATAATATTTTTAGGTCTTGAAATAGATATTACATTCAAATATTTACAACTCTGTCTCAATGCCATTACAATTCATTTACGTTCTTTTTACAATATTTTTTAGTGAATAGAATATCTAATATATATATATATATACCATACAATATAGCATATTAGTATTATTTGTATTGTATTAAAATTTAAGAATATCAAAATATAAAATTTTGTATATTAAGTAATCAAAGATATATACCTAACAAATTTTACTATTGTCAAGTACGAAAAAACAAAGTAGAAATCAAATGAATTGGAGAGTACTATGTTGTTGTTGTTATTATTATTATATTACTATTATTAATTAATTAATTAATTTATTATAAATAATAATAATAATAATAATAATAATTATTATTATTATTAATTGGTGTTATATTTTTTTTTTTCATTTTTTAAAATATTATTATACAAGTAGTTATTAGTTTCAGATTCTTTTGGTTCAGCTCAGCTCACTCAGCTTTTATCAGTCCAGCTCAGCTCCTCAGACCAGCTCAGTTCTTATCAGCTGTATTTCAGCCGAAAAGAACGTGGCCTGACATTTCTTACTATCGTTGAAAATTGGGTATACTGGAGAGAGTAATTATTTATGGTACGAAATCGAGTGCAAAAATTAAAAAGAAAATCCCCATTTCTTGTTCATCATCCTTTTCCTCAGGTAAGTCAGCATCCCTCCTCTTTTTCCTCCTCCATAAAACCCTAAATCATAATCTTCCTCTAATTAATAGGAGTACCATTCATTGTCGCTCTAATGGTTTTTACTCGAACCATTATTAATGGTTTATTCCATTAATAATCAATAACGTCGACGAAGAAAGGAATTAATACAGATACTTTAATTCAAGACCGACGACGATTCCTTCTGGAATATTCTTCCCTAGACGCCATCGTCGCCGTACCTCCATTTCTACGGAGCTTCCCTATCGCAGGTTTCTTCATCATCATCATTATTATAATATTATTAATGAATTACTTTGGGTTTGATTTTGTTTTTTTTTTGATGATTTTTAGGGTTAGGTTCAGGACCTCAAGAATGGAAGGGGGAAGCTCGAATTCCGAGGGGAACAGGGAGCGGAATTCATCAGCTTCTTCTAGAAGATACCGAGTTCCACTATCGGCTTCCAATATCATACGTTCTCCAATTTCCGCGCTTCTAGAATATTCGGGATTGTTACGGCCACGCTCGACTAATCTTGAGTCCGAGCCATTGACAACTGCTTCATCATCACTGGCGACGCCACAGGTTGTGGAGTCAGCCGTGGCATCGAATGGCGGTGAGGTTTCCATTAGGATCATTGGGTCGTCAGAGGGGGATTCGTCAAACTTAGATCAGAATTGTGGGGGTGAGAGTGCAGTGACGGGGGTGGGGCAGGATGAGGGGAGGGGTGAGAGGGGGACGGGGGTGGCGGTTGCTGCGGGAGACGGGCTTCCGAGTTCTAGTGGTGATACTGAGGCTGCTGATGGTAGCGGGTCAGGTAATCGGGATAGTGCATACCAGAGGTATGATATTCAGCAGGCTGCTAGGTGGATTGAGCAGGTTTTGCCTTTCTCATTGCTGTTGCTCATCGTCTTTATACGCCAGCATTTGCAGGGTACATCATTTCTTCTACTCTTCCTGGTAGCTTGAAATTACTTTTTTTGCAACAAGATTGTCTTGTTTTCTGTTAATGGTATAGTGAAGTTAGTATGTTTTATGGTATTGTGGGTTGATTGGATTTTGTTTAGGTTAGTACGGAGTAATATACTTTGGACACAACTTGTTCTGTTTATTTCAGTATATCATTTTCTTTGCAGTATTTATTGTTCTTTCTTAATTCTTGTACTTTCATTTGAGATACGGAGTATTAATTAGATGGTCCTTTGTCAGTGTGTGTCCGTTGCTATTGAGCGTTGTCATACTTCAATAGTTGTTGATGTCTGTCTGAGGAGCATGAGTCATGACTTCTTGTAGGAGAATTCAAATGTTAATGTTTCTGTGATGGTTGAAATACTTTTTCCACAGTGAACATCTTGAAGTTAACCATGTGAACTCTTGGAACTTTGGTTCAGGATAAAACACGTAATTTTACCAAAGATCTTTAAATTAACTATGTGAACTCTTGGAACTTTGGTTGCTAAAACATGTGTCAACAAGTTTAATTTGGTTATACTTATTTTGTTTCTCTTGATCGTGGTTGTAGGACATGGTCCCCAATGGTAACACCTTGAGTGTGTGACTCTGCTATCTTATATTTTTTTGTTACTTGTGGAAACACACAGGCTTCTTTGTCACAATTTGGATTGCTGTTTTCATGTTCAAGTCAAATGACATCCTCCGTAAACAAACTGCTTTGAAGGTGCTCGAGTCTTTCTTTGCTTGGATCTTCACAGTAGCCACTAACAAGTTAATTTATGTGTCTTGCATTCTAGTAATAGTATTATGCTATTCAATGAATGCATTCTCATTTGATTGATGTTCTCTTTATGCAGGATGAGAGAAAAATACCTATTTTGACTGGAATTTGCATTTTGTTCACCCTTCATATTGTTGGTGTATACTGGTGGTACCGCAATGATGACCTTCTCTACCCATTGATTATGCTTCCTCCGAAAGATATACCTCCCTTCTGGCATGCTGTTTTTATCATCATGGTCAATGGTAGGGCTCTCTTTTTTATTTGGTGGTTCTCTTAACATCTTCATATGAGCTAACTGTACTTGCATTGACTATAGTGGTTATATGGCAATATTATTAGCCATCATTGCATATGTTTTTTTGGTGAAGCAACTTTTTTTTTGTTTTGCCATCACTTGTTGGGTAAACTAAGGTTGGGAACTATCTCTATCAAGGATACTATTGGTAGGATTATATCATGGACAGCCGTAAAATAACTGGTTAGCCAGCTAAGCTGCTAAGGGGTGAATAGAAATTACATGTAACTCCTTCGACGGCCTTGCTGCCTTCCTTATGTGTGGATAAGTGACCTTGTACCCTTTGTCAAGATGGAAGATAAGGATATTAAATTAATAAGACCTTAGTTGTTGTAGCTCCATGGCTTCCTTAGATCATGTTTCTTTTGTTCTTTGGTGTAACTTTCTTATTTCAGCTTCAAAGGGCATTTGGTATGTTTAGGTACCGCTAGTCCAATGTATTTATTTGTTTTTTTAAAATGTGATTGACTGATGAGTAGACAAATCTCTACGTCATTGACCCATATGCTAACTACACTCCACTGCCTTTTCTTTTGCTTATTTATTTTTCATTTTTATTGTCTTCTCTTTCATTTATCATTTGATTTATGGTGCTTTTGATTATGGACATTGGCCACTATCGTGCATACTTTTTTTTGTGACTTGGCATAGATTTATGGCAGTTACATTTAACGATCCGTTGTTAGCATCAGACACGAGGCCTAAAATTTTGATTTTGTTGATTTCATGTTTAAATTTTTCTGGATGATTTGGTCATATTGTTTATATTCTTTTCAATTTAAGTGCCTTCATTCTTATGGGTTCTCATCCTATGCCTATTATACGCATTAGGTTATTTAGGTGAACTTCAACAGTACTCCAATGCCTCAAGGGTTCCCATAAGGAGTTCTATTTATTCAACCTTTTCCTCAGGGGTGGATCTCATTGGGCTGGGCAGGGCCCCCCAGCCCAATCAAGAAGTTTGTATTAGATTCGGCCCAAGCAGTCTTTTAAAATAACAATAAATTACTTAGATCTTATATCACTTGTTTAATGTGTCATAGTTGGTTAGGAACTTTAGTTACTATCATGAAGGCCTAGGTTCAATTCCCACTATGTTCATTTTTTGTGCCCAGATGCAATGTTTTATTTATTATACACTCTAAATGAGTAGCCGTTTATTAATTTGGAAGTCTATTTTCCTTTAAAATACAATTTATCAGCATAAGGTCATAATTAGTACCCCGTACCATATAGTTCTCAAAAAAATTAATACTCCATATGAATTTATCGATTTTTTTCTTATAAAATTCCAATTTTATTTGTTTTTTTAGAGTTTAAACAAGAGTGATTTAATACCAAAAGTTGAAAATTTAAAAGTTTAATAAAAATTTACGGGGTGATAATTTATGAAAAATTTATTCGACCTCCCATATTTTTTTTCTCCAGATCCGTCACTGCTTATCCTTGTGCTGACAACATGACTAAGTTCATTTTCTTGTTATCATATGGCAAATGCATTTGTCTTATTGAAGGTTTGATATGTATTGTTGCCTGTTTTCAACTCCTGCTCATCTTTTTAAGATGCTGCTATGTGACATTCATGCTCCTTAAATAAGGATGTTAAATGACACTCATGGACTACAGTTAAACCTTTCGACTCTGGTTTTCTATCGTTCATGATGGCGGTGAATTAATTACTTGAAGTCCACATATAATGGCTATGACTATTGATAAAATATCTTTGTTCAGATCAGGTTGCAGGACAGTGTGCACACACCACAATGGTCCCATAATTCCTACCGCTCGGGGTTAGGTCCCCATCCATACATTTTTAGGAAATATAAAAGGACCCATTACCATCCTGTATAGGGTTTACTTGTTTTCATGTCAAAATATTATATACAGCTTTTTGTTAATACTTTGGGAAGAGTTTTTGCAATAGGGTTTTCACCTCTAATAGGCCAGATGCTGAATATTATTCAGCTTCTGGAATGTGATGGAACAAAGCAAATACCTCGTTAAACTCTCTGTTTTTTGCATCATGAAGTAGACAATTGTTGATTCATTTTATGATCCAAATTTTCATTATGAGCCATACAGAAAGTGCTGCTTTGTGTCTGAAACACGTAAGGACACTTAAATAGGATGTTCCTCCACCATACCATAGGTGGGAACTGTCGAGGCATTAGAGTGATGTTGTTCCCATATTTACTTATGAGAGGCATTAGGCTAATGAGAGGCATGTCATTTAATGTGTGTGGTCTGCGTGTAGTTTGATGTGTGAGAGGCTTTACTTTGGCTATGTCCTCCCTTCTGCTGCCTTATTGATGTATGTGTCCTGTATTTGCGGTAAGATGTTAATGTTTTATTGAAGTCCTTATGTAGCATAAAATTTAACCCAGTGTCTGAGGTTAAGAGGGAATCAATGAAATGTGTGTCCGTGATGAAGTCTGTAGATACGTGGCTTACCCTCTTTGTTGAAAATACTTATCTGTTGTACTTGATGGCACAAAAACATGCATGCTGTTTTGTTTTTATTATTCTTTCCCCTCTTCTCGCTGATAATTCTTTCATGTAGAATGGTAGAGTAATTTCGCTTTGCCACATCCTCTCTAACTCTTGCATTACTGGTCTTATCTAGATCATTGGCTTGCACAAAATAATTCTCAATTTCAATACTACCAGAAACTGGGATGATTGTTTTCCGTTGGTCCATCTTTTAAATTATCATGCCGATAGATGTGATATACTGATATCTCCCTTTTTTGTCTTTTAAATTTGTTGAATGTTTTTCTTCTACAAGATCTTACATTTGCTAATCACATATTTGTTTGCAGTTAAGACTCGGGTTAGAGGGTGACACATTGTTGATTATTAGCTTATGTAATTTGAGGGCATTGTTCTCAGATCATTTTATAAGGAACTTGTTCTTTCCATTCTCAGTGCTTCGAGAAGTGACTTTGTTACTATTGTGATCCTTCTGTAGCAGCATTTAGTTGTCTTTTTTAGTTTACTTTTATTCTGCCCCATATTCTATTCGGCTCCCATTCCGTCGGTCATTTCAGATTATGCAATAGGTTAAAGCATTTGACCTTTTTATACTCCCTCATGCAATCCAATAGTAACATGGGGTTGGACACAAATTTTAAGAAAATGGAAGAGTATGGGTATATTTGGTAAATGACAAGGTCTTATGAAGGGCCCCTAATTAAAGTTGGTACAAAATAATGACATTTTTGGTAAATAAAGGGAGAGTATGAGGATTAGTCGGTGAAGTATTTTTTTTTCAAATAGAGAATGAGTACTTTGGATTGCATGGGCCATTTATGGTAAGTGTTAACATTGGATTGGATTGAGGAGAGTACTTTATAAGTCACTAGAGAGTATTCTTTAGTGCAATCATTTATCTTTAATTCTTTATTGTGTTTGGGAAGTTATATGCTTATGGTTATGTCTCAGATACATTGGTCCGCCAGGCAGCGATGGTAATCAAGTGCCTTCTACTTATGTATTACAAAAATAGCAGAGGAAGAAATTATCGTAGACAGGTATACTAGTTTAAGATTCTCATTTTTTAACTACCTGAAAGCTGTCTTATGTATTTTCTAACTCTCTCCCCTTCCTTTCAAGGGGCAAATGCTGACTCTGGTGGAGTACCTATTGCTGCTGTATCGGGCATTGCTGCCCACTCCAGTTTGGTACAGGTTCTTCCTGAACAAAGAGTATGGCAGCCTCTTTTCATCACTAATGACTGGATTATATTTGACTTTTAAGCTCACGTCGGTGGTCGAAAAGGTTTGTCTCTGGATTATGTATATTCTAGATTTCGAACAGTTTTATGCTCTCTTGAAATTTGAGTGTAACTCTGCTTCTGTTTCATACTTTATCAGGTTCAGTCATTTTTCGCTTCTATTAAGGCATTATCACGCAAGGAGGTCCATTATGGGGCCCATGCAACTTCAGAGCAGGTACTGGAATTCTGTGAAAACTATACCACACATCTAATTAATTATAGTTGCACGTTTTTAAAGCTGACAACTGCTAAGTGCATCAAAGCCCCACACTAATCTCTTTAAAGCATGCCTTCTTTTAAGATTCAGCGTTGATCCCCTCCTATATATGTAGCCCCCTTTCTTTGCGTACTCTCTTTCCCTTTCCACTTCTCTGCTTCCGTTGTTCTCTTAGGGTCTTCTTTGCGTACTCTCTTTTCCTTTCCACTTTTCTGCTTCTATTGTTCTCTTAGGGTCTGTTTGGATGGGGGGATTTGGAGGGAAATGGAAGGGAAGGAAAGGGAGGGATTCAATTTCCTTTGTTTGGATACTCCCTCCATTCAAATTCAAATGGTACGTTTGCTTTTTCACACTTGCCGAGACACGTTTTACACTGTCAATGTCTTACGTTTTACATTAACAAAAAATTATAAAAACTCGATATTCTTAATCTTATCATAAAGACGAATCAAACAAGATCCCACATGACTATATTTTCTCTTATAGATTGTCGGGAATATTAATGATTCTCTTAAGTTGTGAATAATGTCCAAATGGGAAGCGTACCCTTTGGATTTGAACGGAGGAAGTACTATATAGAGGAGGGAAATAGAAGGGGAAGGAAATGGAGGATTTGGTTTCCTCCTTTTACACCAAAATACAATCTTGACAATGTTGGCAAGGTTTGGAAGAAAAAATATCATGATCTCTTCACTAATCATAAAATTACAATTTACCCAAACTAAAACATCTTGTTATATTTATTCGTTGGAAAAATAATTGCGGGTCACGTGTGAGTCGGGTTAGGATAAAAATGGGTAAAAAAATTACGATGCCTTTTTTTGTACCACTTTAAGTCAAGAACATATTGGTTATATCTAATCTTATTCGATATCACCTATTATCTTTACGGGTCTTAAACCTAGAATAAACAACTCAGGTCAAAATTCTCACAAACGATGATAGAGTGACTGATGCAACTTATTAAATATGTAAATTATGAATATCAATAATTAAAAATTGAATAAGATGATAGAACTAAAAGTAAATAAAAAATTGAATAACAACTAGCTGCTGCAGCATTTCATTACTAAAGCTAATACCAAGACATTATAGGGGTAAAGTTGTCATTGTAGATTTTGCTTGTTCACTATCCCCTCCCAAATAATACAGGATTTATCATCCTTCTTTTCCCTCCCTTTCCTTCCTATTCTTGTTATCCAAACAACCTTCCCCCGTTCTCCCTTCCCTCCTTTCCTTTCCCTCCTTCCTCCTCCCCTTTTCTCCCTTCCTTTCCCTCCTTCCCCCTCTCTTTCCCTCTTTTTTTGTTATCCAAACAGAGCTTTGTTGTTTGTGTCGTTTTTCATTCTCCTATATCTTCATAACACTTGCTTGATCAAAGTTTCCCCTGCCGTTTTTTTGGTAAATGTAGGCATCAATATAGTTAGTTGCTTTGATTATATTTTCAGGCACATTAATATTATTGCTATAGAATTTTGAGTAATGGATGAGTGTGCTTATATGTTAATGCTGTCTTTAGTTCTACCTCTGTCTCTTCTTTTCTCTACTTTCAACCCCAGAGGCCAGACCCCTCAATTCATTGAAAGAAAAGGGTATGGAAAAGATGCACCTGCAAGGAAGAGAGTGGTGAAAGAGCTGTTTTCTTTGGAATGTGGCCATGCAATAATTCTTTACTTGGTTGTGTGTGCAGGTTACTGCAGCAGGAGATATGTGTGCTATTTGTCAGGAGAAGATGCATGCTCCAATTTTGCTTCGTTGCAAGCACATTTTTTGTGAAGACTGCGTCTCAGAGTGGTAAGTGGTTGTTAGTTATAATTGTGGATTTGCTTTGGAATGTTTTCATGTTCGTGGGTTTCTATTGTTAGACTTGCAGAAAGATTATGGCTCGTTTGAAGATGACTTCACTATGTTTGTAATGTTTGTCTACATATAAACTCCTTGTACTGTTATAGGCGAGAGCCTTCACATGTTTGAGGTTGAAAAAGGATAATAGACATAGAAGGCCAGATAGCAGCAATTTTGCTGGTTTTGTTCTATTTATCATTTTTTGCAATTGCGTACGTCAAGTTCAACTGTTCCACCTTGAACTTAAATTGGTATACACCTGGTTTTAGTGCTCGTCTCTCCTGTGTTAATTAAGCCGAAAGGGCAACTCCAATGCCTGTAGGTGATAGGTGGATAGGTGATAGGCGATAGCTCATGAGTGTCATCACTTAGCAAATGACTTCAGCTGAACAAACATCTACATTGGTGTATACGGAGCAGTATTTATGTTGATGTTGAAATAATCAATTCTTAAGTGTATTGTATCTTGATGTGCATAGTGCATTTAAGTTATCTATGATATGGGAAAGGTAAATTGAGTTTAGGTTGACTCGAAAACTTGTATCGCATTGTCTTGCATGACTATTTAAAGTCATACCATAAAAGTTAGGGATTGGTCCGTACAAGACTCGATGATAACATAATGAGGATTAAGGAATGTACAAGGACTTGGGTTGGTCGCTTGGTCTCACACACCGGAGGTGTCTTAAACAAGTCTCTCTGTTTTTTTTTTTTTTTTTTTTTTTTTTTCCATTTTACTAAACTAACCATTGTTGCAGGTTTGAGAGGGAAAGAACGTGCCCTCTGTGCCGGGCTTTGGTGAAGCCTGCAGATTTAAAATCATTTGGTGATGGATCTACTAGTCTGTTTTTTCAATTATTCTAGGTGGAATTGGCATTTGATGCAGATGTTTGCTTTGCTAATTGTTAACTGCTGGAATTAAACAAATGCCTAACCGACAACACCTGTGTCCATATGTTTGTATTATTCTAAAACCTGCACTTGTATCTAAGATCTAGTTAGTAGCTATTCAGTAGTGATTTCATACGGTCAAACTTTGTATACAACTGTACAATATGCGGTAAAGGAAATTTTCTGGAAGAGAAATTTGTGCAACTCGACTATTCCACTTGTTGGTTCCATTTTATTCTTCTGTAACGTATTCATTATACAACTGTGCATTCTCCGGTTTGGTAGCGCGCCATCTTGATGCTTGTGTTGCAGGGTGATCTTCATGAACATATCCACTGATTTGCTCTACCTAGCTTGCATATCACCTTTGCAGAGTTCTCTTTCCCCCACTCCTCTCCACCTTCAGGTGACCTTGTTTTGGTTGTCTTTGGGTGTTTAGTGGCTGTGTCCTATTCGGATCATGGATTACATGACTTTTTGTGTGTTGTGTGTTTATTATTTGTCACCTTTGGAGTGTCCCTTCCCCTCACTCCCCTCCACCCTCAGGTGACATTGTCTGCTGTCTTTGGACTTTTGGTGTGTTCTCTACTAGGATCATGATTTGCATGTGGCTTTTTGTCTGTGGATTTATTTGTGCCTCAATTTTCTATTGGAGAGGCGACTCTGATTTCATGAAGTGTTGCTTGGCAGTGACATCCGCAGTGATTGATTGTTTCTGCAACTATGCTAGTGGCGTCTCTTGTTTGATGTCGATTCTTAGCTTCTTAGGGACCGTTTGGTTCAACAAATGGAATGGAATTGATTGGATTCTAATAGAGAGGAGAGATGAAATTAGAACTCCATACTTATTAATGGTTGTTTGGTTCGATCTTTAATGGATTGTAATTGTCATTCATGGTGTTTATTCGTAAGCATGGAGATTTAATTTTTAATTTTGTTTCTTTTGTTAAAAACTAAAACTCATTATTTATAATTAAAAATTGATCAGTACAAGATAATAACAAAAATAACCATCATTAATGGTCCACAAAAAATTCATCAAATTTTTTTATAGCAAACTTCAAAAATAAAAACATTATAATTCAAAGAAAAAAAAATGAAAAAAAATGTGTACTTAAATTTACGATGGTATACTTCACAATTTTTGTTTTTTATCTTTTATTTTTTTATTTCCTTTTCATTTCTATTAACCTAAGGTTGTAATGTGTGAACATAGATATAGAGTTAGAATCATGGGATGAGGGCAGAAATTGTGATTCAAAGGGGTTGAAGTGGATTTACAATCCTATGGAGTTCCAACTCCATCCAAACATTGGAATGAAGTAAATCTATTCTAATTCACTCCTAAACAGTTAACCAAACACCCCTAATAATGTCCTCTTGGATTCTCGGTGTTGAGTGCAGTGTCCTTGTTAAAGTGGTTTGGTTTGCTCTTTGGTGGTTTTTGTTGTGGTGGTGTTGCTAGAAATGATGGGCGACAGAGGTAGTCCTTTTTGAGTTGGTTTCATCCAAAGATGTTTTCTTATGGATTAATTGAGGGAGGTCTTGTCCTTAACATTAAAAATGTCCTCACATGAGTGGGCCAGATCGGGCCAAAAGTACGGGCCAATTTTAAAGCCCATGCTTGGCCCTAGTGGGCTAGAACGGGCTTTTCCAACTCAAATTGGCTTTTTGAGCCCTAAAACTTAAGGTTGTCATAAGAGATAAATGTCTTATTATCATTGTTTAATAATTTAAACTTATGTGTTTTGTTTATAAATTTGATAGATTCTTAAAAAATAATGATAACAATAATATATATATATATATAGAAATTGCATCCGGTGAGTTGCTCTTCTTTAAATGAGTCCGTCCCGCAAATCACAGTCACATGATCAAATCACATGAATGGCTAAGATTCAATCTCAGCGTCATCTTCATCGTATATAATCTTATTGTTACAGTAACAGAACACTATTACAGTAACACAAATATCTTACTGTGACACTGTCACAGTAATAAGAAATTACAATAATAATGTCAGAGTAATACGGTTACAGTAACAGAACACTATTACAGTAACACAAATATCTTACCGTGACACTGTCACAGTAATAAGAAATTACAATAATAATGTCACAGTAATAATGTCACAGTAATATGAAATTAAAGAGTTATAAATATCTTACTGTGACACTGTCACAGTAATAATGTCAAATTCATTTATCAATTGACACTACAAAGTAGTAACATCAACATGAGATTAACAGTAGCACTGTTCATTTATCATTGTTAACCTAACACTGTTACAGTAATATTTTTACCGTAACACTATTACATTAAAATTGTTACCGTAACACAGTTACAGGTTATAGTAATACTAGATTAAAGCCCGTGCGTTGCACGGGTTAGTTGGCTTCGGATTAATTGGCTTAATTACATTGATGATGTATATTCGTTAAATACAATAAGAAACTTGATCAATCTATATCATTACAATAAATAAGATAATCACATGATATTAGTAATCAAACTTAATTTCAACTAAGTTTATAGTCTTAAGAGCTTATTCTAAAACTCAAAAGAATGCAAGCGAATAATTTTTTTGATTGATAATATAAGATTCTATCGCCTCATCATAATTTTTCGATATAGGATAATTTACTCAAGGTTTATAGTTTTAAGATATGCTTTAAAGACCCAGAAAAACGCACGATTACTCTTATTTATAATATAGAATCATCACCTTATTTTAATTTTTTCGATGTGGGATAATTTTAGGTTTCTAGTCCTTTTAAAAACTTTTTAAGACTCAAAATTTGTTGGTTGATATTTAAAACCATAAGATTACTCACTTATGATATAGAATTTCATCACCTCATCATACTTAAGTTTATGTTAGATAATAGACGATTACTCTTTATTTATATAATCGAATTTGATCATCTTGTTGGAGTATATACTTTTGATGAATGATTACTCTTATTTATATAATAAAAAAATCCACCTTATTATAATTTTTCGATGTGGGATAATTTTAATTAAGTTTATTTAAGTTTAGATATAGTCTAATTAAGAACTTTTATTTATAGACGGATGCATGATTACTCTTATTTATAATACATAGAATTCCATCACACCATCTTAATTTCGATGCGAGATAATTATACATTAACTATATACTTTAATTATACCTTTTTTTTGAGTTCAAAAGATTATTGGTTAATATTTAAGAACGAAAGATTATGTAGACCTGATAATTTTAATTTAACTTTATTTGTAGTCATATTAATAACTTTTTTTAAGACTAAAAATTTTTTTGTTGACATCTAAGGATAAATGATTAGTCTTGTTTATAATATAAAATTTCATCACCATAGAATTTCATTGATTAGTCTTAAGAGTTTTTTGAAGACTCAACAGATTTTGATTGATATCATATCTAAGAACAAATAATTAGTCTTATTTATAATATAGAACCATAACCATATTATAATTTGTCGATGTGGGATAATTTAAGTAAAATTTGTAGTCTTATTTATAATATAAAATCATCACCGTACCTTATTTTAATTGTTTCAAAGTGGGATAATTTTAATTTTGTAGTCTTATTAACACTTTTTTAAACTCAAGGAAAAAATTATAATTAGTCTTTTGTGTATAGTCTTAAGAACCTTTTTAAGACTCAAAAGATTTTTGTTTGATAAAACTTTTTAATTTTTTGGATGTGGGATAGTTTTATCTAAGTTTCACCTTATTATAATGTTTCGATGTGAGATTATTTTAGTTAAGTTTGTAGTCTTATTAAGAGAGTTTTTAAGACTTAGAATTTTTTATTGCTATTTAAGAACGAATGATTAGTCTTATTTATACTATAAAGTTTCATCACCTTATCATAACTTTTCGATGTGGGATGATTTATTTAAGTTTATAGTCTTCCATCAGCTCGTCAATTTTTTTTCGATGTGAGATAATTTACTTAAACTTATAGTCTTAAAATAAAGCTCTTTTTAAGTTTTGATTATTATAATACGAAGTATAGAATTTTATCACAATTTTCAATGTGGGATGATTTTAAGTTTGTTTTTTTTAAAAAACAAAACTTTTTTTTTGGTTGATATTTAAAAACGATGATTACTCTTCTTTAGTACAAATTCATAAGCTCATCATAATTTTTCGATGTGGGACAATTACTTAAATTCGTTGAAATCTAAAGAATTTTTTTTAGTTTTATTTATAATATAGAATTTCATCACATTATTATAATTTCTTTATTTAAGTGTATAGTCTTGACAACTTTTTTAAAACTCAAAAGATTTATGTTTGATGAAACTTTATAATTTTTCAAATGTGTGATAGTTTTAGTTAAGTTTATAGTCTTAATATATATTTTAAGACTCAAAATATTTTTGGTTAATATCTAAGAGCACATGGTTACTACGGAGTATTATTTATAATATAAAGTTTCATCACCTTATTATAATTTTTCGATGTGAGATTATTTTTTAATTAAGTTTGTAGTCTTATTAAGAGATTTTTTAAGACTTAAAAGTTTTTTTGATTGATATTTAATAACGAATGATTATTCTTATTTATAATATAAAATTTCATCATCTCGATGGAGGATAATTACTTAAGTTTATAGTCTTAGAAACTCTTTTTGAGATTCGAAAGACTTTTGGTAGATATCGAAGAACGAATTATTACTCTTTATTTATAATATAGAATTTCATTATCATATTGTAATTTGTCGATGTGGGATAATTTCAAAACTGTAATATGTTATAATGTGAAACAAATGATATGAAATTTATACTCTAATGAAAGCATTTTTTAACACGAATCTAATTATTTCTTTTTTATAATTTATTTTACGATAATGTTTTTAAAAAAATGAACTCTAAAAGTTTTCACGTCAGAATTGTAAAATATCACATTAATATAATAGATTAAATATATATTGTAATAATCAAAAGATTCTCTAATTGATTTTATGATACTTTCCTAATTTGAGGTTTGATTGAACGGACCAATGAGATCGCTCGAAAAAAGCCTAAAATATATATATATATATATATATATATATATATATATATATATATATATATATATATATATATATATATATATTGATTGTTACTGTAACACTTCAACACTGTTACAATTTACAGTAAGTTATAATAATATTGTTACTGTAACACTTCAACACTGTTAAGCCCTTTTCATTTCAATTCAGTTCAACAAAGCTAATTTCAGCCGCAAAGAACACGGCTTTATAACTCATGTCAACTAGTTTCAGCAAACTTACTACAAGTATAAAAATTTCTAAAATAAACGCATGCATCAAAACTAAACAAAGTAATAATGCGAGAATTGATCTAGACTGAGGAAAGTTGGATTAATCTGACAACAATTAAAAAAATTGAAACCCTAACTTATACTCCACTGTACCAATAGAATCACAGAAAGGCATCTGGGCAAAAAAAAATCAAACAATTACGAGTGAGTATAACAATAGAAATCGATTCATCAATTCCTTCATCTTAAATTTGAATGAGTAATCAATAACGCCAGAAAAAATTGGGCTAATCTGATAAAATAATTTTTTTTAAAAAAAAAGTGAAGGAAAAGAAAATACTTGGGATGCAACACCAACACTGATGGGAGGAGTTGAAGGTTCTTCAGTTAGTAGGTTGATGTTAATGCAACACCTGCAGAAGGAGTAAGAACTTGGATTGGGATTTGGGATAATCGAGGGTACCTGCACTTTTTCTTTTGTGATTATTTTTGGGTTCATACTTTTGTGAGTAAATTAGTTGGGGACGTGGTTGAATGACAGCCCTTGAATCTCTTAGATCCAATGGTCTAAGATCGCGGGACGGACTCATTTAAGATGAGAGACTCACCGGATCCTCACTCACTCTCTCTCTCTCTCTCTCTCTATATATATATATATATATATATATATATATATCATTTTAAAATTTAAATGTGATATAATGAATAACGTAACAAATTTAAAATATTTAATAAAGTATACATGAATAATATATACCCGTATTGAGTATTACTTTGAGTAATTACGTATATATCACCGAGATATTAATCATAAATACGAGTGACTATATGAGAATTAATAAACAGAGTTATAATCTTATCACTAAGTTTAGAAGATAGTATAGAGTAATAAAAATTATTTATTTTAATATGGGCCGGGACGGCCCAAAATTTGGGCCAAACCCGGCCCAAAAATCTTTCGGGCTTTTTAGGGTTGGACCATGGTCTTTTTGGGCAATAATATAAGGGCCAAGACCTTCAAAAATGTGGGCCGGGCCGAGCCTATGAACTTGTGTCATTTGATCACCTCTACTCTATTCTCACCCATCACATTTGTGGGATGGACAAGTTCTCTATTATTGTAGCCTTTGCCTTACCAACTTCGACCCTCGATTGGAAATAACATGACTTATAACAACCTATTTATCATGAAATAACATTTTTTTAAAATTCAAGATAATATTTTTTTACCAGTGATAAAATAGAGTTTTACATTTATTAGTGTGCTTTAGTCGCTATCTTATGAGCACTCTTATTTAAGAATCAGACAACATAATTAAAAGAAAGACAATGAAAACAATCAGAGATATAAAGGATAAGAGATATAAAGGATATCGTTGATAATCCGTCTTGATTTTTGTCTATGATCTCTTTGGTTGAGGATCGACTACTCTAGGAATGCCAGATAGTCAGATGATAAGAGTGTCTATATCCCTTATGAAGTGCCCAGCTGATCGCTATCGCAATTCCTTTGGCGTGAGTTGGTGAGTTAGTTGGGAAATAACAAGATGAGCTTTCCATTATTGTTTGGGATAAAAATACGCATTTTTGAAAGTACGACGTGGCATATTGTAATTGGAAGGTCAATGGTCAAAAGTCAAAGGTTGAAAGTCGTAAGTCAGCACGATTGAAAGTCATTAGGATAATCAAGAGTCGAGGCAATATAAAACAATGGGCCGAATAGGACGTGGTGGCATCAGTCAGTCCATTAGAGGTTGCAGCCCATTTAATAACACCAGCCCCATACACAAGAGGAAAGGGTCAAGGGTGGTTCCTAGATCTTAGGAAACCCTCTCTAAGAAAGAGGAGCAGCTTCTAGGTGAAAGCACATTATAAGCAAGGGAAACAGAAGACAAATGCATTCAACCAATCCTCAGCATACCAACCCCAAGAAAAATCACAGCACAACACTCCATAGCTAATTATTATTAAGTACCAATACTTGTATTTCAATACCTTTTTCCGTTCTTTTGGTCATAGTAGGATATTGGCGGGATTCCGACTCCCCCGTGGTTTTTTCCACATCGGGTTTCCGCGTCACCAAAATCTTTTGTGTCATTTTCTTTTCGTTTTCTTCGTTCTTCGTTCATTAATATCATCACAATATCATTAGTCTGTAGTTATAGACCGATCGCTTTAACCCGCCACCAAAAACGATAAACCGGTAAATTTTTACCAAAACAAATTGGCGCCCACCGTGGGGCAAAGTGATCATTTCCTATAACCAAATCTCACAGTAAACAAACTTGCATATCGTCATGTCCGGATCCAGCCAGAATCCCTCCAGCAGCCAGGAAGCATCAACTCAGCCTTCTGGAGGAGGACCTCTTCCAGGGCTAACGGGGCCAGTCCTCACACCCCTCGTCCAGGCGATTCCCACCAGCTAGACACCAAGATCTATGCCCTTGATGTCTAAACCCTCTCAGGTGCCTAAGATGTTAGGAGCATCCAACTCTTCCAGATCCAGCAGGGAGAACATTTTAACTAGAGTCCCAACCTAGGGAGGACCGCTTGGAGATACCTCCATAGGCACGACTTCACCAGACCCGATGCAGAGCATGATCTAAGGAATCAACGCCCTACGCCAGGCGGTGGAGACCCTGCAAAAGGACAAGCAGGACCTCAAGGCCAAGATCTCAACAGTGATCGAACCGCCAGCCACGCCAGACCAATCTTCACCAGGAATGTTGTCCCTGGTACCTGAAGGAGAAGTACGTGTCCTCAGAGAGCCAGACACCAGCAGAAGATCCACCAGAGCAATCCCTTCAGAACTGGTCACCAGGCTGGAACTCAGGTTGGCACCACCTGGCAGAATCATTGAGCCTCAAGGACTCGGTTGTCTGTCTTACAATCGCACACCCGACAGACTATAAATCGCAGGTAACACTCTATCTGACATTGAAAGTTGGGAAACTAACTTACTGTCTCTCGCAGGTACCCTTGTCCACCAGACACCAGGATGGCAATCCGCGACTCAACCGGGAGTAATCGCCTTATCCGACAATCAGTCCTCTGGAGGAGCATGGTCAGCAGTCACTCCCATCCAGCAGATATCAGGATGGCAGCCAGGAGCTCTAACCAGCACGGTGACCCAAGCCAGCAACCCATATCCTGGAAGAGTCTGGCCAGCAGGAATCCCATTTCAGCAAGCAACGGGATGGCAATCTGAATCCACAATCAGCGCCACGCTATTGCCCAACCCTCCTAGTAATCAATATCTTGGAGGAGTCTGGTCAGGAGGTACCCCTATCCTCTAGACACCAGGATGACAATCCGCAACTCAACCAGGAGTTGTCACCCTATCCAGCGGTCAGTCCTCTGGAGGAGGATGGTCAACAACCACTCCCACCCAACAGATGTCAGGATGACAGCCAGGAGCTCCAACCAGCGTGACGGTTCAAGTCAGGAACCCGTATCCTGAAGAAGTCTGGCCAGTAGGAGTCCCATTCCAGCAGGCAACAGGATGGCAATCTAGATCCACGATCACTGCCACGCCTTTGCCCCACCCTCCTAGGAATCAGTATCCTGGAGGACCCTGGTCAGGAAGTACACCCTTTAACTTCTTTACCACCTGTCTCTAACCCTCTTGCAGGAATAGGTAGCGCAATGGATCAGCAGTACCAGGAGCTGAGGGACCTGATCAACAGGATTCCAGGAATGCCACGTCCCTTAGAAAGAGCAGCAAAAGATAGCTATGCAGATTCTCCATTCACCGACGATCTAGATTACGTCGCCATCCCCAAAGGATTCGTGCCACTGGTCATGACATTCTACAACGGTACCGCAGATCTGCTGGATCACATCAATCAGTATAAGCAGAAGATGATGGTGGTGACTACAGCAGGACCCCTGAAGGAGGCATGCATGTGCAAGGGATTTGGCTCTACCTTGTTAGGAGCAGTTTGCAGTGGTTCGTTAGTCTGCCCAATCGGAGTATCGCTTCCTTTGCAGACCTGGTCAACGCCTTTAACCAGCAGTAGAAAACCAGAGAGGCAAACCAGCGATCTATACCGGATGGCGCAGAAATTCGAGGAATCCACGCGTGATTTTCTCAATAGATTCAACAAAGAGAATGTGACAATTCCCAAATGTGACATAGCAACCGCTATAGAGGCCTTCCGCCAGGGACTCTACCAGGATTCAGACCTGTACAAAGACCTCACCAAATATCCGTGTACCACCTTTGAGAATGTGCAGACAAAGGCGTTGGCAGCCATAAGGCTAGAAGAGGATTCAGGTCCCAGAAGAGTTGCTTATAATTCAAATCACACCTCCAGAAAGGCGCCAGTAGAGAAGAAAGGCGAGAGATCAAAACCCTACAGCAGGAATGTGAACAAGGTCTCTGGAGGCAAAGACTGGAAAGACAACCCGGAGTTACCACCTAGAGGAGATTAAATTTCACTACGACCAAAGGAACCTGGATCACCTCATGCCCAAGAGCTCCACTAGAATAAATTCAGCAGACCAAGTGTTGCCCTCTCTTCCACCTATAACGTAATCTTGGGAAGACCCTCGATCCATGAAAGGAAAGCAATGCCATCAACCTACCACCAATGTTTAAAATTTCCTACACTCTGGGGTGTGCAGGAAGTCAGAGGAGATCAGGAAGACGCCAAAGACTGCTACAAGATAGCCCTCAAGACAACAGTAAGTCCTCCAGCATAGCATTCACATAACCAGCATATCAGGAGGAGTACATCAAACCACCCCAGGCGGAGGTAGATGAGGTCAACCTGGATAAGCTGCACCCAGAGCAGAAAGTATTAATCGGATCAGAATGTACAGGTAGTATCCGCCAGAATCTTATTAAATTATTAAAAAGTAACATGGATTGTTTTGCTTGGTCACATGATGATATGGTAGGCACAGATCCCAGCATCATAACCCACAGACTCAGCGTAGATCCCAGCTACAGGCCAGTCCAACAGAAAAGAAGTAAGTTTGCCCCAGAAAGAAATCAAGTTATAAACCTGGAGGAGGATAACCTGTTGGCTGCTGGAAAAATCAGGGAGGTGAAATACCTAGAATGTCAACGTGGTAGTAGTCCCGATGAAAAATGGCAAATGGAGGGTGTGCGTTGACTTCACCGACTTGAATAAGGCGTGCCCAAAAGACCCATTCCCTCTGCCACACATAGATGCCATGGTAGACACCACTGCAGGACATGAGATGCTGACTTTCCTCAACGCTGGAGTGGCTTCAACTAGATAAAGATGCACCCAGATGATCAGCAGAAGACAACATTCAGGGCTGAAAGAGAAATTTGTTGTTACAATGTTATGCCTTTTGGTTTAAAGAATGCAGGATCTACCTACCAGAGGCTCGTCAATATGATGTTCAAGAGGCAGATTGGCAACATAATGGAGGTATATATCGACGACATGGTGGTCAAGTCAAAACTAGCCTCACAGCACACGACGCAACTGGAGGACACCTTCAACACTCTGAGGGAATATAAAATGAAGCTGACCCATCAAAATGCACGTTCGGAGTATCATGCGGAAAGTTTCTGGGGTACATGGTCACCCAGAAAGAAATTGAAGCTAGCACCGAGTAGATCAAAGCCATTCTCCAGCTGGAATCCACGCAGAAACCTAAAGACGTGCAACGCCTGACTGGAAGAATTGCTGCCCTAAACAGATTCATATCCAGATCCTCAGATAGATGCAGGCTGTTCTATGATATACTAAAGAAGGTGGAGATGAATCACTGCTTGCAAGTCAGGGTGAGACCATTGCAGTTGGAGTCGGCCTCGGCTTTGCCCATTGTGCGACCGGGTCTCGTGCTGGAGGTTAGTAATTGTCCTTGCATTTGCTTTTCGGGTTTTGTTTAGTTTGGTTTGGTTTTTTCCTTTGGGCTTTTTAGGCTTGGATTTACTCTTACTTCCCTCGATTGGCACCCAAGACGGTGCGGGCTCGTTCGGTTAGGTTCCCAGCGGGGATCGAGTGGAGACTGGCTCATGCTAAGAGCTCGAAGGGCCACTATCCGACGAAAAATGTGCTGGTGAACCAGCTAGTCCTAGAGGATGTAAGTCTCCTTCTTACAATTTATTTTAGTTAATAGTCTCCTAGATTTAGGGTTGTTGAGGTATCAGTTATGTTTGTGTAGTTTGTGGCCCGTCCTTGGGCGATTACGAGGGCGTGCCTGGGCATATGACGACGGAGCTAAGGCCTCGGAGCTACAGGATGATGCTCCTTCCTGCGTTGTTTCACCCGGTTTGGTATCTGGTGCGTTAGTGCTTGTGTGATGATTTTAGGGTACCGGTTAATCCCCCCGGACCATATTCAGACCATCGACCGCCGCGGAGGTCCTCGAGGGTAGGGATGGAGAAGGAGGTGATGCACTCCTGGTGTCTGGTGTCTCCTATCTGTCTCATGTCAGCCAGTGGCTAGCTTGCCACCGCCTCGTGGTGAGTACTCGCCATTTGATTTTAAAGCTTGTTTCGTTTTACGGCTAAGTATTTACTTGCTCTTTGACCTGTCCGCTTTTCTTTTAACTGGCTGATCCGGCTAATGCCGTTCAGCCCCTAGACATCCCCTTGACGCTGCTTAGGGTAGACGCAGCTGGGGTAGCTTTCACTGAGCCTCTCCCCCCATGTTCTGTCGAGGAGATGGACGCTGGGATAGAGTGGCGTGACCGGGTATATTGTGTAACTTTCGGTTTTTGCCTTGGGTTTGGGTTCTAAGAGTTAGGTTTTGTTTGGCTAACTTGTATGCTTTCGCCTTTCAGGTTTCGTCAGCTTGCCATCAGCGGTTGTGGCAGGCCGCCAACTGCTTCCGGGCTTATGCCTCGAGGGTCTCCCGTGACACTTCGGGACCTCGATCGGTAAGTACGTGTAGCTAGGGCTGGTTTTTTAGGTTGTTTGTATGTTTTCTTAAAGTGCGGGGTGCATTTGCAGGATACCCCCGATATGGTGGGGCAGCTGGAGACTTGGGTGACCGAGCTCGAGGCGGAGGTGGCCGATGCGTGACAACTCCTGCAATCACGGGACGACGAGATTGCCCAACTTAAGTAGTGGCTGGCTCGGTCTCAGAGCGAGACCTCAGTGCAGGGCGAGGCTAGGCGAGGGATTGAGATGAAGAGGGAGGCTGAGGCTGAGGCTGAAGGTCATGCTACGGGCGTCACCGAGGAGGTTGGAAAGATTCCCGAGACAGTCACTCTAGATATGCTGTCGAGGATGGACGGTAGTGAATCTCCTACCTTTGTTTTGGAAGACTTGTTTGGATGACAACATCGGTGAGTTCGTGATAGTCATAGGCGCAGCTTCTAGGGGTCCTCCCTAGTTTATGAACTCGATTTATGTATGGATTTGCATATTTTGTATATTTTAACTCATAGTATTCGAATTGATTAGTTTAGTCTTGTGTTTTTATTTTGTGAAATGTTGACCTAGATCGACAAGTGATTACTTCGCGTTTGTTGTATTTGTGATTTCATCGTAGTTTAGGATGTTTTAAGTGCGTTAGGATTGCATGAGAGTACGAAAACGGGTTTTCGGATTTTTGAAATGCGTTAGTTTGAGCCGGGAACCGGATCAGATAGTACATCGATTAAAATGTTTGACTCGACATGTGCGAAACGTAAAAAGTTGACATGTTTTGACTGAGTGTGTTAGGAGGCAAGTGTAGTTGTCTCGACATTCATATTTAGGATGAGGCAAAAACCAAAAAAATGGTCTAAACCAAAAAGTTAGACCACTTTTTGTATATTTATGACAATGCCGTGCTGGGCTACAGACGCGACTTGACAATAACCGTTAAAGGCTACAACACGCCAAGGTGGGGTAGCTTATCCCCCTAAAAGAAAAAAAATGAAAAGTCGTCTATGTTCGGTGGGTCCGATGGGTAAAATGTGTTGTCCGCGTGACCTCCCAACTCTTGCGTGGGTGTTTCGGTCTCCGGAGAGGGTTTTAGTTACTTCGGGAGGTCGTCCCCGACGTCCGAGATGTCAGGTGGTAGTTATGATGATAATGTGGGGTTGATGCCTCGGTTTTTGGGCTGCTTGGGAGGCTGGTAACTTAGGAACGGACGCCTGGACTGAGGTAGTCGAGTCCCGGGTCACTTGGGCTCAGGCGGCTGGAGATTTGGGCGCTTGGGCTTGAGCGGCCCAGATCCCGTTTTTGGAAATATTTGTAGTTTCCTAATTGTTGTGGGCTTAGGGCTATATATACGGGTTACAGGTGCTTGTTTTAGACACACTAAAAAAATACCCAAAGTGTGCCTATAGCTTCCTTGTATTGTTTCGAGTCATGTCGGGTTTCGGGAATCTCCTAACCGAGTGGGCGGGTCGTTTTAAGAAATGTGACCTCGAGGTTTGTCCAAGTGACGGCTTGTCAATGATCATTGCGTTGAGCCGAGTTAAGGTGCAAGATGACTTCTTGCTAGCATGCTCTGAATTTTGGGACGCAAAAAGTCATGTTTTTGCTTTTCCCGGGGGTAAGGTTTGTCCTCTTCTCGAGGAGCTAGACGTTATAGGAGAGTGGAGTTCGGTTTGACCTTGTGTGCCTTTGGGAGATGATGCTTTTGTTGAACGGTTTCGTCATTTTTGGACCTTTCTTCATTAAAGGAGGCCAAAGTTTTCTTTGGGAGAGATACCATTGATCTAGAGATGCTTTTTAGGACATTCTAACAGGCTGGTTCTTACAATATTTCAACTCTAGCATGTAGCCGGGCTTTCAATATCGCAGTGGCTTGTTACTATCTCTTCGAGGAAGTGTCAGCGCATGAGGGTTGGGGTAATCCTCGGGTTTTGGATGTCGTAATGGGGATGGAACATGAACGATCACCCTCTTTGCTCATTTTGGGTGAGCTCATTCTAGGTCTTGACACTCGTGCCCGACTGCATCAGCCTCCTTTTCAGGGTTCTAGAATCATTTTGCCGGTGCCTAGGGTGTTATATTTCTTTGCTGCTTTGTTGTTGTTTTTTTAGGTTGCTTTAGTTTGAAGGTGTGATGTTTTGTCGTGGTTCGTGCAAGTTTGGGTACAAGAGCGGCTTGGTTTGGTGGACCCTCCCCGGGTCGTCAAAGGTTATAACTATAGGGGTTTCATGGGTCGAAAGATGGTGCGGGCATGGAGTGAGGGTCACACCGAAGAGGAGTGGCTTTTCTACTTGGCTAAAGGGCGCGTGGTTATCAGGTGGACTGTCCCGTGGTGGAACATTAATGGACATACCGGGTTTCCCTTCTCGTCTTCTACCCAGGCTATGCTGATCCTATCCTTGAGGGATCCGGTTTATATTTATCTGAGCGAGTTGTCGAATCAAATGGGTTTGAGGCCTACCATCTCGGATTTTACTAAGTGCGTTTTTAGGTTCGGCTCGTGGACGGAGAATTTGTTCAGGGAGTTTAGGGTGTCTTGGGAACAGAAATTTTCACGTCCCATTGTCATAGAGAGTGTTCGACCGACCGACACTACTTCCATCCGGCGTGGGGTTTATGAACACCCGTTAGGACAGAGCAATTCGAAAGTTAGGAAGACAGCGGCACTAGAGGATAAGGAGGCGACTCGAGGAAATGTCACTAAGTGCTTGACCAAAGACAGCATTACCGATCCTAGTACCGTCAGTTCATCTATACGGGCCAAGACTGATGAGACTCATATTGAAGGTGCTAGTGATGAGAGGAAACATGGTTGGCCGAGCTCGCCTTTGGCTAGGGCGGTGGAAGCTTGTATTATGAGGGGTCAATGGTGAAAGACCCAAACAAGCTTGCCCAGATGGCGATGGGAGCAGAAAGTTGGACCGGTAGAGCCCAGCCGTTTCGTATTATGTTCTATTAGTTGATATTATGTGGAGTATTAGTACTAGTTTTTGTAGTGTTTTGATGTGTTGTCATTTTCCGAGATAATCGGTTTTCATGTGCTTGATGTAAAGGAGCCCCGACAAAGGCTCGACTTAACCGATTTTTATAGTTAATGAGAAGCACATTTATTTTTCATTACACATTTATTTTTATGGTGGCTCGCGACTCGATTCTTCATTTTGCCCGGAGCGCCCTTTCGGGTTTTCACTCCTTCCTCGGCTCACCTTTTATTCTTATTATTTTTGCTCTCTCTTTTTTTTTGACGGCTCGCAACTCGATTCTTCATTTTGCCCGAAGCGCCCTTTCGGGTTTTCACTCCGTCCTCGACTCACCTTTTATTCTTATTATTTTTGCTCTCTCCCTTTTTTTGACGGCTCGCAACTCGATTCTTCATTTTGCCCGGAGCGTCCTTTTGGGTTTTCACTACGTCCTCGGTTCGTCGTTTGTGTTTTGTCATTGGAATCACTTGTTAATCGGAATGCGGAAAAGGTTCCGGTTTGCATGTGAATCGAATAATCGATTTTGTTATTTTTTTGGTTGTACCCGAAGAAGGGTCGCCTAGGTATCCGTGTTTAGACGGAATCAAACCATGTTCGTAGTTCTTTTAGATGTGTGTGATTTTGTTTTAGACTCGTTATGCCAATTATCGATGCGAATTTTTCTCTTTTTTTTTTGTTTTGCGCTGGTTTTTGTCCTAATTCGAAGACCATGATGGGGTTGTTAGGATGTTTATGGGTAGTATCGCTTGAGTTGGTCCATGTTGGTCGGGGTTGAGAACTCTTGGCCGTCTAGGTCGGTAAGGATTACGGCGACCCCCGAGAGTATTTTCTTGACGAAGTAGAGTCCTGTCCAGTTTGGTTTGAACTTCCCTCTAGGGGGGGTCGACGGGAAGGGGTGCTCTAATGGATTTGACTACTAAGTCTCCCTCATGTATGTTTTGGGATTTCACTCGTTTGTTGAAGACTCGTTGTATACGTTGTTGGTAGGCTTGTACGTTGGACAGTGCATGTATTCTACGCTTGTCTAAGAGTACTAACTTCTCGTATCGTTTTTGGTTCCATTCTTCTTCGGGGATGCCGCTTTCGGCTAGTATCCTTAGTGAGGGTATTTCTAGCACTACGGGTTGCACGACTTCAGAGCCGTAGGTTAATTAGTACGGTGTGGCACCGGTGGGTGTTCGATAGGACGTTCGGTATCCCCATAACGCGATGGGTATTTTGCTTGGCCAATCCCGGTAGTTGTCCATCATTTTCTTAAGGATCGTGGTGATGGTTTTGGTTGCTGCCTCCACGGCCCCGTTTGTCTGAGGTCTGTAGGGTGAGGATTTGTGTCTTTGTATTTTGTATTTGTCTAAGAGTTTTTGGGTATCGGCTCTGAAATGAGCCCCTTGATCGCTGATAATTTCATGAGGTATGCCGTAGCGGCAGATAATGTTATTTTGTAGGAACTTGACTACTTATTTGGAGGTTAGTATGGTGTAAGAGGCGGATTCTACCCATTTGGTGAAGTAATCGACGACCACTTGTATAAAACAGTGTCCGCCGGTTCCGGATGGGTGCACCTTCCTGTAGACACCCAGATTTGGACCTGGTGGCTTCAGAAGTGCCCAACAAACATCCGATGACGATAGGACTGCAACGCGACGCGGGTTCGCGATGTTTTAGGTAGTTTTTCTATAGAACGGATCAAATAAATTACTCGGAAAAATTAAACTAACATGATGGCAGCCTTAGTCGTGTCGTTACGGTCGCATAGACACTAATTAGAGTCAATTCTGACACCGGGACCCCAAGTCGATCCCGAAACTCAAACCGAGTCAGCACCGCGCCAAGTGAACCTCGGGATGCACACCCGAGGCCCACCAAGCTCACGTCGCTAGGGTAAACACAGAGAAGCCTTAAGCCCCAAGATACGTATTATACTCCTCCCTCTCGGTTTTGAAAAGTATCGAAATCGTATCTTCAAAATTCCAACCGCCTCACCTCACGCGTCTTAGACTCCCCACGCCTGAACCCAGGCGCCTGAGTCTTGGTGCGCCACAATTCAGGCGTCCATATGGGTGACGAGGGCCGAAAACACCTATAAATACCCCCCCTCACCTCATTCATTCGACACACAATTCTTCTCTTCTCCATCTAAACTTCTCGCTAAGGGATCGCACTCCGACACCCGAGGCAAACGATCTACTCGATCGTAGTTCCGACAAAAAGCGACATCGACGCTACTCCTCACCTTCAAGCACCCCACTCGATACAGAGTTGCCTGTGTTCGACTAGCTCAAGTCTAGTAACGAAGTTCTGCCAGATTAGCCGCAGAAACGGTCCATAGTAGCGAAGCTCTGCCGGAGTAGCCGCAGGAAGGGTCACCCTCTCGAACTGGATGGATGTACGAACTCACCAAAGCATGAGGCGTACTGTAAGCCTCACGCTCCAAACAATCCCCGATCCATCCCCGGACCTCAGCGCTATCTAACCGAGGGCTCTCGGCAGCCCATCTAATCCTCTCTGAACCAAGGGTAAGCCCGTGATAACCCCGTAGTCCTCTAAAGTCATCCCGACCTCCCCAAAGAACATGTGGAAGGTCGAGGTAGTGTCGAGAAAGCGATATATCATCGCTCTAATCACCAAGAGGTTACACTTAGTCTTACAACCGACTAATGTAACCCAGTGCCCAACCACGGGGCCCAAAGTCGTCCTCGCGATAATCTCCATTGCCGCAGGGGTCAGCTTTTGAGAATAGATCTCAAGGAATTTCGTAAAACCCGAGAAGGTCCTCATCGGACCTGGGGGCTGCAAAACGAAGCAATACAAGTATAAACAAAACAAACCAAACCAACCGAAACCAAAATTCAAAGCCTAAAACTAATAAGCATGAGTCGAGATACTCACCAAACCCTGCACAATGCGATGAGAGACGTGCAAGTCAGGACGAAACAACAACTGGTGGTCGTCCCAGTCCCGAGCCCACTCAGGGTCCTCGTAGCCGATCTCCTCGTTCTCTGGCACGGGAATTGGGACATGAGCCCTCCTAGAAAACGTCTCGGGAAGCCTACGCTTTCTTACTCTATCGAAGTCAACCTCATTTGTGGCCTCTGGATCACGACGCTGCGATGGAACGCTTCATCGTCTTCTACGAATCCCGCGGGGAGTCAGTGAGCTCGTTTCGGCGGCCTCGCCACTAGTGCCAACCAAAGAAGCTCCCTCGGGATGCTCGGTATCATCTCTAGCTGCAAAACCAAGCAAACTACAAAAACCATGCCTCAGGTCAGGCTAAAACAGCTAAAACAGGCCAAAATAAGGTCAAAATTTTGGATAGAGATATCAAAATTCCGAAAAGCCCACTAACACTTATTTTTGATCCCGGTCACAATGGAAGTGATTTCGGGAAAATTCGACATCGTTACGACACCTTTTGGTCCGTCGTAAGTCACACAAAACCTCGCGGAAGCCCCTAGAGGTCATTCTAGCTCACAAAGGTCGACATGGAAAACACCCACAACGTCATAAACACTAATCGAACAAGATTACGTAGGACAAGTACGGGAATAACCGGGAGAACAATCCCTAACCCTAGCATTTCGAAATCACCCCCATAGGAGGCCATTGTCGTACCTCAAAGTCTCCTATCAAGCTTATAAGTACCCTAACAAGCTCTATTCAACTCTAATTTAACAATGGAATTAAGCACAAGCATCAAAACTTAGCAAATTCAAAATATCCAAATCAATTTTCTAGGATTTTAACAAAATCGACCCACAATTTTCGAACGAATTAAGCGAAATCGACAATAGACGAGTAAGGAACACTTACCCGATGTCGACATTATCATGTATGGCGAAAATCGAGACAGAAATCGGTTGAACAAGTCGAGAAAGCAAGATTGAGGCGAAAGGGGGGGCGCGTTCGAGTTTTGGAACGAATAAATCAATTCGTCCTTCCTTCGCTGAACTTAAAAGGGCCTGACCCACAAGACCCTGGGCGCCTCAAGTCGCACGTCCAAAATCTGGACCGCTGGAAGCTAGGTACCTAAATATTGGGGCGCAGAAGAGTAAGCGTCTAACTAACCCGGCACAAGACTAAAAACAAGATCAAACAAGGCCTAATATCCAATATCCGCAAAACACGCACCCTTAAATCGAGTAAAATAAGCAACGGCAAGGCAAATATTAGCCAGTACCGATAAAGCACACCTATAAACTAACCCCGAACAATGAACAATAATAAAACAAGCATAGGAACCACGACTAACAAGAATGCTCACGCTCGAGCATGTGATAAAATAAGCAAAACAAAGGCGATCTAAACAAATTTCAAACGAATCCAAGCGCATAACAAATCAGAATAAAGCAAAGCAAATCCGAACAAAATAAGACAAGTCCGCAAAACAAATTTAACTTAACCAAAATAAATAATCGCTAGCAAATATATTCGAGCCCAACGGGTCTTAGTTATCCGGAGGGCAATTTAAGTTGAAGCGGATACTGAGACGCTCAAACATTTTGGAGTCTTATACCACCCCAGCAATTTGAGTTTGAGCGGATACTGACACGCTCAAACATTTTTTAGCCTCACGGGTCTTAGTTATCATGAAGGCAATTTGAGTTTGAACGGATACTGACACGCTCAAACATTTTTTAGCCTAACGGGTCTTAGTTATCCTGAAGGCAATTTGAGTTTGAGCGGATACTGACACGCTCAAACATTTTTGAGCCTAACGGGTCTTAGTTATCCAGAAGGCAATTTGTGTTTGATCGGATACTGACACGCTCAAACATTTTCGAGCCTAACGGGTCTTACTTATCCTGAAGGCAATTTCGGTTTGAGCGGATAGTGACATGCTCAAACATTTTCGAGCGTAACGAGTCTTAGTTATCCGGAGGGCAATTTAAGTTCAAGCGGATACTGAGACGCTCGAACATTTTGGAGTCTTATACCACCCCAGCAATTTGAGTTTGAGTGGATACTGACACGCTCAAACATTTTTTAGCCTAACGGGTCTTAGTTATCTTGAAGGCAATTTGAGTTTGAGCGGATACTGACATGCTCAAACATTTTTGAGCCTAACGGGTCTTGGTTATCCTGAAGGCAATTTGAGTTTGAGCGGATACTGACACGCTCAAACATTTTTGAGCCTAATGGGTCTTGGTTATCCTGAAGGCAATTTGAGTTTGATCGGATACTAACACGCTCAAACATTTTCGAGCCTAACGGGTCTTACATATCCTAAAGGCAATTTTGGTTTGAGCGGATACTGACATGCTCAAACATTTTCGAGCCTAACGGGTCTTAGTTATCCTGAAGGCAATTTGAGTTTGAGCGGATACCAACGTGCTCAAACATTTTCGAGCCTAACGGGTCTTAGTTATCCTGAAGGCAATTTGGGTTTGAGCGGATACTGACACGCTCAAACATTTTCGAGCCTAACGGGTCTTAGTTATCCTGAAGGCAATTTGAGTCTGAGCGGATACTGACGCACTCAAACATTTTTGAGCCTAACGGGTCTTAGTTATCCTGAAGGCAATTTGGGTCTGAGCAGATATTGACACGCTCAAACGTTTTCGAGCCTAACGGATCTTAGTTATTCAGAAGGCAATTTGAGTTTGAGCGGATAGTCACACGCACAAACATTTTCGAGCCTAACGGGTCTCAGATATCCTGAAGGCAATTTGAGTTTCAGCGGATACTGACGTGCTCAAACATTTTTGAGCCTAACGGATCTTAGTTATCCTAAAGAAAATTTGAGTTTGAGCGGATACTGACGCGCTCAAACATTTTCGAGCCTAACGGGTCTTAGTTATCCTGAAGGCAATTTGAGTTTGAGCGGATAGTGACACGCTCAAACATTTTTGAGCCTAACGGGTCTTAGATATCCTGAAGGCAATTTGGGTTTGAGCGGATACTGACACGCTCAAACATTTTTGAGCCTAATGGGTCTTAGTTATTCTGAAGGCAATTCGGGTTTGAGCGGATGCTGACACGTTCGAACATTTTCGAGCCTAACGGGTCTTAGTTATCCTGAAGGCAACAACAAACAGTAATTTAAGTTTGAGCGGATACTTACACATTCAAATGTATTTTGACCGAGGGGTCATAGGCATTCTAGAGGCACAGCAAACAACAATTTAAGTTTGAGCGGATACTGACACGTTCAAACGTATTTTGCTCGAGGGGTCATATGCATCCTGAAAGAAATTGTTCGAGTGGATACTGACACAATCGAACATTTTATTTTTTATTCTCGAGCCCAAGGGGTCATAGGCATCCCGAAGGCAATTGTTCGAGTGGATGCTGACACACTCGAACATTTTATTTTTTTTATTCTCAAGGCCTAGGGGTCGTAGTCATCTCGAAGGCAATTGTTCGAGTGGATGCTGACACACTCAAACATTTTATTTTTTATTCTTGAGCCCGAGGGGTCATAGGCATCCCGAAGGCAATTGTTTGAGTGGATACTGACACACTCGAACATTTTATTTTTTATTCTCGAGTCCGAGGGGTCGTAAGCATCCCAAAGGCATTTTATTTTATCAAGCCCGAGGGGTCATAGGCATCCCGAAGGCAATTGTTCGGATGAATACTGACGCATACGAACATTTTCACGCTTGACGCATCATACGCACTCGAAAGGTGATTCAAATGGATTCTTTAATATCCGAACAGGCAAAACACACGAACATGACGAGCCTAGAACGAGATGGGAAGCACGGGCCCGGGCACCGATAGGCGACCACAGGCAAGGACGTCAGGTATGATTTCTAAGCCCTGGCTGGTGAGCCTCAACACGTAGTCCAACGGACTTAAAACGACCCGACCGGACAGCCACCAAGTCGTAATCCTCGATTGACCTGGGTGGCTATCCTTTGACTTTCGCCTTGTCCAAGCTTCAGTCAAAGTGGGGGCTTCTGTAGACACCCAGATTTGGACCCGATGGCTGCAAGAGTGCCCAACAAACACCCGATGACGATCAGACTGCAACGCGACGCGAGATTGCGATGTTTTAGATAGTTTTTCTATAAAATGGATAATTACTCTGAAAAATTAAATTAATGTCAAGGCAACCTTAGTCGTGTCATTACGGTCACATAGACACTAATTTGAGTCAATTCTGACACCGGGACCCCGAGTGGGTTCCGAAATACGAACCGAGTCAGCACCGCGCCAAGCAAACCTCGGGAT
Source organism: Agrostemma githago (assembly GCA_958450325.1). Classification (NCBI taxonomy): domain Eukaryota; kingdom Viridiplantae; phylum Streptophyta; class Magnoliopsida; order Caryophyllales; family Caryophyllaceae; genus Agrostemma; species Agrostemma githago. The sequence continues at coordinate 24,853,590 of OY288240.1, read as the reverse complement.
GCGCACCCGAGGCCCACTCGGCGCGACAACGCTAGGTCAAAGTGGGGGAAGCTTAACCTCCAAGGCACGAATGATACGCAAACTCTCGGTTTTGGAAAGTATCAAAATCGTATCTTCAAATTTTTGAGCGCCTTACTTCGCGCGTCTCAGTCTTCATACGCCTGAACCCAGGCGCCTGAGTTCTGGTGCGCCTGGACTCAGGCGTCCATCCAGGTTACGAGAGCCGAAAACAACTATAAATACCCCCCTCCACCCCATTCATACGACACACATCATCTTCCCTTCTCTCTTTACTCATTAAGAGTTTCTCGCCTAGGGCTCGTACTCCGACACCCGAAGCAAACAATCCACTCGATCATAGTCCCGATAAGCGAAATCGACACTACTCCTCACTTTCGAGCACCCCACTCCATCCCGAGGTGTCTGTGTTCGACCAGATACTCCGAGTCAAGCAACAAAGTTCTGCCGAATTAGCCGCGGAACTAGCAAGTAGTAACGGAGTTTCGCTGGATTAGCCGCAAGAAGAGCCAATGGTAACGAAACTCTGCCGAAATCACCAGGCGAGCTAGGAGGATCTACCTTTCAAAGTCGAACCGTCACTAGGTTGTCATCTAAACAAAACGTTACATTCTTGTATTTTCATTATGCTCTTCGATAATGTCAAATGTGGACGCTAGGTCCACAACACGTACTAAAACACGTAACGTCCCAACTTCAACCATAAACACCAAAATACCCTAAATAGACCCGAGTAGTTATGATATCCGTTCTCCACTATCTATGCATCATGTCCTGTTTAACGTATACTCCGAGGGTGCAACTCCTCAGTACGTGATTTACTTACATTCGCATTTACAGCTTTCGTATGATTTATTGCTTTTATGACCTTATATTCGCATGCTAAATCATCTAACACAGAATTCAAAACGTAAACAAGCTAAAACTGAATAAAGCGATGGTCGGGTTCCGTATTAGTCCCGGTGCTTGCCGTACACGGTTCGACGCATCCCTATTAATACCGAACAAACGCATCTTAAGCAGAATACTAGGTAAGGTATACCACGAGAACGACTAATATCCGTATTATCACGTTAAAACTGATTTGTTAATACGTATAATACTAGTACTCTCTACTCTTCTATGTGCATCTTTTCATGGCCTGCTTGTCACGTGAAATCGCATGCAAAGAATGTAAACACAACCACTTCAACGACAAAACTTACTTGTCCTTAAACAACCGACATAGCCAAAGGTATAGGGTTAAAACAATGGGTGTTACCGTACTTCCGCCACAACAAAGGAACAAAGTTATCCTACAAAATTATCAGCCCACCGATTGATTAGTAGAGGCCGCTACGTGCGGGCGGGATTGGGTGTCGATGTCTAGCGGACGTTGGCTTCCCAATTCGTGCCCTCACCCCTTACTCAGAATCGACGGTTTCCAGATGTCCAAAACCATTGGCAATGAGAGTCATTCCAGGCATGGAGTGCTTAAGAATACAAGCCTTTATCTTTAGGTCCCGTGCCCCGGCTAGGGGTCAAAGTTGACTTGAACGGTTTCCGAGTTCCCATAATTGACTCGGTGACGACTCCACAAATCGGCAAAAAATTCGGTTCACTAAAAAGGTTGCCTTATCAAACATATCGGCCTTTAAACATTTACAACCACGACTCGATCGATTCGAAAGGAAATACGGGCACCTGCGCCCGTCTAGTACAAGTCCGAATCATCATCTGAATCGAGGTCCGACACATCGCCTCGGACGCGAGATCGGACCGGCCCCTGACCGGAAGGGGGCCGCGTGGGTGGCCGCCGAGATTGAAACCGGGTCAGTCCCGCGCGGGCGGGCGCAGGGCACCGGCCAGTGCTGACGGACATCCACATAAGGTTGTAGCGGTTCGTTGATAAGTGGCCCCGGCATTAATGAGGCCGAATGGCATGACAGTGTAATAGTAAATACCCCAAGGTGTAGTGAAGGTGATCTTGCTCATGTCTCCCTCTGCCATTTTGATCTGGTTACCCGACGTATCCATCCATAAAGGATAGAAGGGCATGATCAACGGTATTGTTCACCAAAAATCGTCTTTCGGGCTTGCCTTGTTAAGATCCCGAAAATCCACGCATACGCGCACCTTATCGTCCTTTTTAGGTACCGGTACGATGTTTTCAACCAATTTCGGATATTCGAATACTTGTATGAAGCCGGCTTTGAACTGTTTATCGACTTCTTATTTGACTTTGAGAGACTACTCGGGTCTCATTCTACGGAGTTTTTGTTTAACCGGTTTACACCCATATTTGATTGGTATCTGGTGTTCGGCTATTTCTCGGTCTATCCCCGGCATGTCCTTGTAGGACCATGGGAATACGTCTTTGAACTCTTGGAGAAGGCTTGTGAACTGTTGTCTCTCCTCGGAATCTAGTGATAACTCTATCTTAAGCATCTAGGGCTCTAAGGTGGTTCCCACATTGATGGATTCAGTCTCATTGATTACCGGGTTTTGGGACTTCCTTTGCTCTAATTGCTCGATCAGATGAGGAGGTAGAGGTACCTGTTCCTCGGGTTTCTCAATGTCATTGCATAAAATATTTTTGAAACCTGAATTGCATTTAAAAAGAGACAAGTCGTAAGCAGAACGGTTGTTATTATTATTAATTGAAAATTTGGAGAAAAGCTCAAAAAGAGCAGCCATCTGATTGTTGGTCAGTGGCGGAACTGGAAGAGCGCTCGGAACAGACCCCGAGGCGCCACCAGGAGTGACTAAAGGGAGAGGGGTTAAAGGTTGGACTCTAGCACCGGACTCCCTAGACTTGACCTCAAACTCCTACTCAAACTCAGAACCAGAATCAGTAGCAGACATGTCTCCTTCACCAGCGACTAGCTTGTAGATCCATCCTTGACTGTCGGTCCATTTGATAGTCATTCTCCAGGCTCTGCTTCCCGTCTTAGAGCCAACCTCCGAGATCAGCTTGGTCGGGTCAAACCGGTTGCTGCGGAGGATGAGGTTGACCAAGTCTTCTTTTGGAGTCGGGGCTATAATGTCTTCCCCGAGTAGTAGCCCTAGCGTGGGCTCAACATTGTCATCATCCTCCCTTGGTTCCGACTGGATGAGGGTGAACACATCATCTGGAATGTAGTTGCAGTCTCGGAATAGTTTGGTCCTAGAGTGCACAGTGGTTGGTTGATGGAATAGACCAACCTGGATGGCCCCAAATACCGGTGTGACAAAGTAGTCAGTCTGCCGTGGGCTATAAGGGCTCAAGTGGATACCCTTTATGAGGTTACAGGCCTTTTCAGTGCCTGCTTGGACGATATTGCCCGGTGTTATGGAGTACCCTAGGTCGAAGTGGGAATCTTCATCTTTCAGGACCTCGATGATCTTCCCAACTGGAAGATATGGCCTAGAAGTGGCCCCTGGGAAGTACCCCAAATTCTGTAGCATTGTATCAATGCTGCTAGTGAAATAGGTCCTGTAGAGGAAGTCTTTTGAAATGTCGAGAGTTTTGAGTTTCCAAATGGGCAGCATGCCGGCTAAAAATAGGTTATTTTGAAAACTCGATAAGTCTAAGTTTCGGCAGCATTTCGAGTTTTTAAAAACTTGACATTTTTGAAGAGATGCATTTTGAAATTACGGTTTTTTGATAAATGACACGGAAACCTAGTAGCAAGTAGTCAAACAAGCATTATGAAGACAACACGTATGCTTTACACTAACTAAGTCTCGATCGGTCAAAATAAGGTCTATACCAACACCGATGACTCTTCGTGAATCAGGACGGACTTGCTAAGCAGAATTGAACTTAGAACATGCCGTGAAACCCATACGAATTCGGCCATAGATGTCTTTAGCGCACCCCTGTAGGAATGCACCGCGGTATAGTGGGACGTCGGTCACAAGTAATCGGCCCGGGCAAGATTGGGGTTATGCATATCGCGCACAAAGCATGGCTTGCCTTATAGTACTAGAGCTTGCGGGGTTCGTCCCTTTGCATAACGATGTCGATGTCGATGTCGAGTTATCGAATATCGTATATCGAATGACTCTCGTTGCCAATGGTTTCGGGCATCCGGAAACCGAAGGTTCTGAGTAAGGGGTGAAGGTACGTGTTGGGAAGCCCACGAAGGACACCCAACCCCGCCTCCACATAGTGGCCTCTACTAAGATATCGATCGGTGTTTAAGTGCGCGCGTTAGTAAGACGATGAAAATGTATGACAACCATTATTTTTGGCTATACATGCGAATTGTATGTTCACTACGTCGTTTAATGCATCTTAAAATATGTCGAAGTTGAATTTAGCATATGGATTCATTTAAAAGCGATAAATGTCACGCAACGGAAATAAATAACTTGAAACTAAATTACAAATTACACGGGCGGAATATAACTCGGAATTCACAATACGACAAGCAAAGATATAATATTATCGAATTAGAAACGGTAACGTAAACTATAAACGAACTCGTAAATAGAAACATAAATTGAAACTATAAACCAAATAATTGGACAAACTCTAATCAGCTACGTATTGTGCTATGTATTGACCAGAGGACAGAGACTCGGACGCACAAAATGGTGCGGCCTGAAACTCAGGCGCTTGAGGTGAGGCGGCCTGATGTTCAGGCGCCTGACCCTGGGCGCCCAGACAGACAATGTTCGGGACCAAAGTGTGGTGCTAGCTTGATCCCGAAGCCTCGATATCTCATCCTGACTTATCCTAGCGAAATCTAACCGTTTCGATCCATCATATAACGTGTCCGACTAGGGAGTCGTCGGTATAAGACTTATGTCATGAGATATTCGCTCAAAGTCATAATGGGGTAAAAACAAATATGAAATGTGGATTTGGGAAAGGAGACACATGATTGATTAACACGCGTCGACTAACGTCACAAGCATTATTCCCTAGGCGAAATTTGTATCGTTGTGGACTATATTGAAAGTCTACGATATCTCATTTCGACCATAATAGGGTACTTGTCCTTAATCGTCTAGATTTATGATTTAGATCGAACATACTGAATTAATACGAATATCGGATCCCTCCATTTCGCGATAACATTATCGAGTCGCGTAGACCGTATGATTCTCGGATTGACGTCATCGGACTTTGTATTACTTCGATTATTGATAACTCTTCACGAGCGACATTTAATTACAGAATCGACATCGGGCATTTAGAGCGACATTCGAAAATGACATTGAAAGCACTTGACAAGGGATTTCTGCGATCGCGTCATAACCTGATGGGTCAGGCGCACGACATAAGGCGCCCTGACCCTCAGGTGCCTAGGATGGCGGCCCTCAATTGTGAGGCACCACCTTCCGTGCGTCCAGATTGAGGGTTATACGGAGTTTAGGCAGAATCAATTATCGAATATGTTCGATTGGAAAGATCGATTTGTCGTCGCGAACATTAGGCCCTTTGCATTTTGGCGTCGTAACTTGCCCTTTTAAGGCCTACGATGCTCGATTTAGCGTCATCGGACGTTTTCTCGAATCGAGTTTTGAAAATAGTTTTATAATAATGTACGTGGTATTAATATGACGGAAATGTAAAAAGTGTTTAGGGGGTGGACTCACCCTAGACAACCAATTACGCGGAGTAGCGAGATAAGCGACTGTCGACGCGAGTGCGATACTCTTGTGTTCGTGTTTCCTTATCTCATCACCCTTTGTATTCGATACGTTAAAGGCGAGTATTTTATAGTCGAATGTTAGTAGTTAGATATTAGGAACGAGAAATAAAATTTTAGTATACGGTAAGTAAAATGTTAGTAATGTTAGTAGTACGATAAATAAACGAGTTAAAGGATTAGAAAATTGAGTTTGAATACTCTCAACCTACATGTCAAATGAATCGAAATATGGGCTCGCGGAGTGGTTCGGTATATGTAAGTGAGTTAAGGTGTGTATGGGAAAAGGGAGGCTCTCGGTTTTCTGATTAAAGGTTTCGAGAAATGAGAATTCTTGACCCTTGAAACGTCGCACGTGAGGGTGTATTTATAGAGTTTTAAGAAATGTTTCGACTCGGAATTCGGGAGCCCGAAGGCCCGTGACTCGGTATGGGGGCGCCCCAGTTGAGGCGGCTCAGTTCTGGGGCACCTGGATGCAAGCGACTGGACTCACGCGTATCGGAAGTTGCTCAAAATACGGATTGACATCCGGTTTATTTGAGGCAAATATGGATTCCATTTTGACTTAGAATCATTTTGTATTTGGACCCTATTGTGGCCCTTTTGAGTTTCGGGTTTCGACTTTGACCGGGTTTGACTCAGTTGAGAAAAGACGGTTTTGCCCTCGGTGGCGTTTTTGGTTCAAAGTAGCTTTATTTTATTGGAAACGACCCACTGAGTCTAGATTTGAGGTCAATTTTGAGAGATTTGTACTCCGCTTAGTTCCCACGTCGAATACTATTGATTCCGAGTCTGTATTCGAGCGTATTAATGCATGTTAACGTCCGATCATCATCGGATGTTTTATTGGAGATTGCTACAGACACGAGCAGGCAAAATGCGGGTGTCTATACCATCGCTCAAGAGTTGTTCTTGGACATGCATGGAAAGACCAATGATAAAGGGGAGTCGACCTTTGTCACAAAGAGGGGCCGGGAGATTTGGGTGAGTATTAACCATTTCAAATAAATCAACTTTGTCTTAGTGTATGTGGTTAAATAACTATACCGATGTTTTCATATAATAACTAAAACTGAAATAATTGTTGTTATTTAGGATCCTACGTCAACTTGACCGCCAACCAGACCGCCGACACGCTTCTAAACCTACCCAACAAGGCTCAAATGTAGCATTTTTTGAGGTCGTCGACGGGTACAGGAAAGGGGCTGTGTACGACATAAGAAATGCACACCCCATTTTTTTCACACCGCGTCTTGGCACCGCTTCACAGACGGAATATACGCCCGCAGGATCTCAACATGACCCGAAGAAGGAGCAAATAAAAGAACGATCGGCGTCTCAGGAGGAGGAAATTAGGAAGATGCGGGAAGAAATGCAATTGCTTAGGACCATGTTTGCCAGATGCAACCAAGGACCTAACTACCACCCTCCAGATGATAAAGACCCATTTAACGGGGATGGTGGGAACTCGGGTGCTTCAGCTGGCTTCCCAGTTTGCTGATAGACTGTAGTTGTTGTAAACTTATTTATGATTAACGTATCTTCAAACTAATTTGTATATATGTGATTACCGTATCTTAAAACTTATTTGTATGAATGTTTTTTTGGCTAGACATGTGTTGAGAGTTGAAGTGTTGTGAATTTTGTATTGAGAGTTGAAGTGTTGTGGATTTTGGCTTTTTTGCAGATTATGGCTAGACATCAAACGCACGTTTACGGCCTTGAAGCAGCATACATGGCGTCCACTAACGGACGCCACGTAGCGTACATGGCGTCCACTATCCGACGCCACGTAGCGTACATGGCATCCACTATCCGACGCCATGATATGCCTGATATGGATAATAAACGTCAAATTTTCAGCTTCCTGGCGTGCGATAGTGGACGCCATCACTGCGTAGCTGGCGTGCACTGTCGCACGCCATCCACGTCAGATGGCGTTTAACGGTGGACGCCATCACTGGGCAATTGGCATTCACTGTCGCACGCCGGCTCTCTCAAAATGGCGTCTTTTGCCAGACGCCATCGTGGATGCCCGATTTCTGGTGTCCAATTGAAGAAGCTCGCTTCAAAAATAAGCGACCGGCCAGAGCTTCCACATCCTGGCGTCTGATAAAGGACGCATGTCCTTAAATGGCGTCCATAAACGCAAGCCGTTTATGGACGCCCTTGTCCTTTATTCTTGTAGTGTGTGTGGATGAATGAATTACTCTATGTGTAATGTTATTGAGCATAGAGTTGTTTAGATGAGAAATGATTTGGTGTTTGATCTTTGTCGCGCATTGTTATTGGTTTAGCATGTTGGTTGAGTTATGCCAAGTTACTCTCTTATCATTTGTTCATCCTTTGTGTTTGTGTTAACTAGTTTTAAACCAATCAGCAACCCCCCATTATATGTTTAGTTTAGTTGTGTTCTTAATTTCCTTTTATTTTATCTTTTGTATGACATTTCCCTTAGACAGATGACTTCCTCAAGGCTTTAGCCTTGTTTGTTTGACTTGAGTTTTGGTCTGTGGTTGTTTTAGGGCATCTGAACTGTGTTGTCCAGATTACGTGTCATTCTGTTGTGTTTAGGTTAGTTTCGTATTTTCGTGTTTAGTTTAGCACTTTTCTAGCTTGGTTAGGCTTTGTTAGCTCATTCTTGCATTATTTAGTAGTGTGATTCCATCTCTGTGATTCAACCCCTTTACTTGCTTTAACTACATTATTGTTGAATGATAGTTTTAGGTTTTATAAATGTTTTTGTATGATAAGGTTTGCTACTTGACGACATGGCACAATCCTTCTCATCACTTAGTCTATCAACAACAACAAAGATAGGATCAATTTAGGTGGACTTAGGTAGCTCATCTATAAAGTCCATACTAACCCCAGTCCATACACTAGAGGGGAGGGGAATACATTGTAGCTTTCCAGGACTGACAGAGGTGTCATACTTGCACTGCCTACGAATGGTACACTCCTTCACATATTCATGCACATCACTCTTCATTCCCTTCCATTAGAACTGTTGCCTCAACCTCTGATAGGTTGCTTCCTTTCAAGAGTGGTCTCCTTGCAGTGTGTCATGCATAATTGAAAGCAATTTCTTGTGTAAGCCCCCATGATTTCCCACTACTAGCTTCCCTTTGTGCCTGAGCTGGTTAGAACTCCAAGTATAATGCTTATGGAGGTTGGGATCATTCTTCAAATCTCTGATAATGGTGATGAATTGATCATCTTTCTCCCATGAATTTCGTATGTTAGCAAACAGATCTATGCTCAGAGTGCTTATAGATAGCTGGAATAGCGTAGAACTGTGGATTCTTGAAAGGGCATCAGCTGTAACATTCTCCTACCCTTTTCTTTTAGGTGATCTCATATTCATACCCGATGAGTTTAGATAGCCATTTTTGTTGTGGGGGTAGTGTTTTGGTAAATTTTCTCCCAAATTAGGGTAGGTCAAGGTATGGTGGGTCAACTAGTATCATCCTACTATACTTACGGATTTGCTAGCATAAGGTTGATTATTTGAGTGCGAAAATGAAGATCAAAGTGAACGAATACGGTGAAGAACAATAAGAAGACAAAAATTTCTACATGGAAAACCCTTAGGAATAAGGGAAAAACCACAGGCGCCAAGCCAGGATAGGTTTCACTAGTATCGTTCTCAGGTTATCAAGCTAATCAAGGTTGCAAGTTAACGAAAATACAAATATGGTTTTTAAGGATATGTTTTGCAGCAGGGTTAAAGTAAATATGAAGATGATTATGTGAGTAAAATATTAGCTTAAGGTGACCTCCCCTTCGTAACTAGCAAAGGATCCAATTTATAGTTCAAGTCTTCATCTTCTTTGTTACTCTGCAGCCATTAAATGTCATTAATAGGATTGATTGTCTTGTTTGTTGTACATTGACTGCCTTGATTGTCTTGACTAATAATGAAACAATAACCAAGGAGAAAACGACAATAACATGCATGATGATTAAATCTAAGGAAAATAACAACAATACGATGAAGGAAATTACGATCAACAAAATAAACTAGAAAACGATCTACGAACAACACAAATGAAATCAACAAAATAACAAGACAATGAAGGAAATTGCAATTGATAAAATAAACTACAATACGATCTAACAACAATATAAGTAAAATCAATAAAAACGGAGCAATAATAAAATAACAAAATTAAATCTATTCTAGAGATTAGGGAGAGGAAGAGAAATATACCAATTATGGAGGAAAATCAACAATAAAGAAGAAGATTGCATAAATAAGATGAAGGTTGATGAAGATGACAAGGGATTTGTCAATAATCCTTTGATAATCTCCAAGAATCTTCAATAAAAACTTGAATCCTTACAAAGCTTGAATGTAAATCTAGAGGATTGATGAAGAAATTGATGAAAACTATGAAGAACTCTTGCTTTCTATCTAAGCTAATGGAAATGATCTAATGAAAATGGACGGTAGTAAAGTGAACTAATGAAATGCTAATGGATGATAATGTGCAACTAACTAGTGTGTGTGTGTGTAGAGAGAGAGAGAGAGTAAAGCCTTAATGGATCCTTAAACTCAAGCCCAAATCCAACTTTTTGCTCCATTAGTGAGACTTTCACCCGTTGAGTCTTCATATGGTGAAACTTCACCCTGCGAGATCTGTAAATCACAAGTCAATACCGCCGGGTGAAACTTCACCCGGTGATTTCACCCGGTGGACTTCCTTCCAGTTTTGTGTCTTTTTTGGACATCTTTACCGTTGGGCAAAACTTCACCCGATGGGTGAAAGTTTCGTCCAGTCATTTCACCCGGTGGAGAAGTTTTTTTGAAAATGTTCGGGGAGGTGAAATTACCATCGGGCGAATTTTTGGCCTCTTTTCTTGTCTCATTCTTTGGTTTAGAGGCTAGTGTGCAAGTGTTTACTTTCCCTTCCTAGTGATGTAAATCGAGTCTTGGACTTTAGTCTAGTAGAATGACCCTAAATCAATGATTTTGTTGGTTTCTTACCTTGAGTCCACCTAGCTTACTAGAGATTTACTACGGGATTTGCATTTGACCATTATGACCACCCACGGTGTGAAAAGGCCTTGGTTGCCGAGTTCCGTCCCTTAGGTGACCGTGTTTGGGGTTGTTTGACTAGTCCAAGTTTTCCCCTTTTTTGTGGGTTTGAAGGGAAGGACGCTCCCCGACTCTCCCATTTCCCTACCTCCTACACATTTCCACACAATAAAATTGCAAATTGTTGAAATCATCTTTCTTAGTTGCAAAGAAATGCCTTCGAGCCAAATCAAGGCAAAAGGGCAAAGAGAAGAAAAAGAAAGAAAATGAAAGAAAGAAAAGAATGAAGAAAAAGAAAAGGCACAAAAAGCCAAAAAGAAAATACAAAAGATGAAAAAGAAATGGCATAGCAACACACAAAGCAAAAATGCAAAAGAAAGAAAAATACCAAAAGAAAATCGTCTCACAAAAAGAAACCTCGCATCCCAAAAATAAGCCTTTTTCCGACTATTGCCGTGAAGAGCCTACCAAAGGACCGAGTCCCTAGGAAGGATGATAGTGGTAATGGTCGGTCTTCCCTCATTTTGCAAATATTTCCACCTTTTTACTTGGACTAGTTAGGCGGTTTCGGGCATGGGACGACCCTCTTGGCTCATCGCTAAAGGGGGCGGGGTCTCACTTACCTACAGTGTCGACTAACACCGTGGTTCATCCTTTTTCCATCCCGCCGATCGTCCCGTAGTACGTTCTTAGAAGGTTAGGAGGAACCTAGGTAAGTTACCAACGTTTTTATTGCTTTGTTGTCATACTATTAGAGTTTAGTTCATCTCGATTCGCACTATTAGCTTGGGAACATTGTCACTTGCTTTGAGTCCTAAACCGGTGCTTATTTCACCGCTTTGTTGAGGGAAGCGGTATTTGTTTTGTCTTGCATGCAGCCGTTTGGTGTTTGTTTGTGTGTATGTTTGTTTGTTTGTGTGTTTTTTGTGTGTCCGGTTGCATCCACAGTTTTGTCGCAAGACCCCACTTGCCTTGCGGAGTGCACTTTTCCTCTAAGTGTACTCGCGTGATTTGAAAGGGCGTAGGGTGCGCTAATACCCGCTCGGCTAGTTTAGTAGTTAGCATGTGCTTACTCGAGGGCGAGTAAGGGTTAAGTGTGGGGGAGTTGATAAGTGTAGTTTGTAGTGCCTAATTTGTTGTGTTTTGGTCTCATTTTCCTTGTGGAATCGCTCCTTGGGAGTGGTTTATGGGTTACTTATGCTTCCATTAGTTTGTTTTAGGTTCCCGAGACCATTCATGAAGAGTTGGAGCGATTCCGACTCAATACATACACTTTTCGGAGCCAATGAAGAGAAGGAACGATCACTCAATGCCTTGGATACGATCCCGAGCCCCTAGGACTCGATCCCGAGCTTCGAGAATCGATGAGAAACCCATGAGAAGCAAGGAGGGACCTTAAAGATCATATTGGAGGCCTACAAGACCCATCCCCGTCGGGAAGGACCTCATCCCGTCCGGGATGAGGTGCACAAAATGCACTGCGCCCATTTTGGGTCCGTCCCCGACGGGACCATTTCGTCCCCGACGGGACCATTTCGTCCCGGACAGGACCATTTCATCCCGGACGGGATGAGGCAGCTGTAGCCCGCATTTGCTTCTTTTCTTCTCCTTTGTTCTTGTAACCCTATATATACCCCCCCTCTTGTAATCTTAGGTTATGTTCTTCATTACCCACTAAACCCTAGACTACTTTAGGATAGATTAACATATATTAGAGTAGATTAGTCGGTAATTAGTCCTTAATCTAGTTAGCTAATCTTGTATTAAGGAATTCTTGAAGATCTCCACCAAGATTGACAACCTTGGAAGATTGTTTTGGGTTTTCTCTTTTATACAAGTTTTCATTCTTGCTTTCATCTTCTAGTATGGTATAATCTCTTTTCCTTTCTCTAAATCTTTGTTTTATCATTCAAGTTTTCATCTTTATATCTTGTTTATTGTTTTGTTCATCATCTTTGTTAGTTTTACATATGTATGCTCTTGTTCTTGTTTTGGTTTCTCTTGTTAGTGTTAGTTTTCCGTTAGATATGTTTGAGTAGATTATTGCTAGGGTTATTAGGGTGATTGGTTGTGATTGTGGATGATTAGGGTGAGATGGGTGGTGCTAGATGTTGTTTTTGTTGTTTCCCATTTACCTTGCACTCCACATGTTTGATGAAATGCTTGTGAGACTAGAGACGATCAATCCTTGTTTTTCTTGCCTATTCTCTTATTTGTGTGTGTTTGGTTGGTTGGTTTGGTTCCCTCATTACGTAGCAAGAGCCCGGTGAGGACGACCCCTAGGCCGATTACGTAGCGAGAGCCCGATCGGCGTTACCTAGGCTACGAAAGCATGCTAGTAACCCCATTTTTCCCCCTTTTGTCTTCTTTGCACCCATGAACCCGACCTAACTCTAGTTTTCTTCCTTATTGTCATCTTTGCTTCCCTTAGTCGCTAGTTAGTTGTTTTGCCTTCCTTTTCTGCGTTTTAGACTTAGCCTAGTCATTAGCCTATCCCCAAGATTAGCTTGTCTCGAACCTAGTCTTTGACCGTAGCACCCATTAGTCGAAACGCATTTTCCGTCCCTGTGGATTCGACCCGACTTGCCCTATCTACCCAGTTAGGTTAGTTGGATTTTATTTGACGGCGGGATCCGCGGCAAATCCCTCCCATCAACCGCGGGGGTCAACTTCTGAAAGTAAATCTCGAGACATGTAGTAAAGCCCGAGAAAGTTGTCATCGGGCCTGGGGGCTGCAAGCCAAAATGATAAAAGTATAAACGAAACAAACCTAACCTAACCCGAGCCAAAAATCTAAGACATAACCAATAAGCACAAATAGGACACTCACCAGACCACGCACGATGCGGTGAGAAACGTAAAGGTCAAGGTGAAACAGCAACTGATGGCCATCCCAGTCCCGAACCCACTCGGGATCCTCGTAGCCAATCTCCTCATTTTCCGGTACAAGAACCGGAACATGAGCCCTCCTAGCAACCGTCTCTGGACGCCTACGCTTCCTCACCCTATCAAAATCGGCCTCATTTATGGCCTCGGGATCGCGAGGCTGAGACAAGATACTCCGTCGCCTCCTACGAATCCCTTGGGGAGTCTGTGAACTCTTCCCAGCAGTCTCGCCACTAGGAGCTCCCTTGGGACGCTCGGTGTTACCTCTAACTATAAAATCAAGCAAAAAATAAAAAATCCATGCCTCAGGTCGGGCTAAAGCAGCTTAAACAGCTCAAAATAGAGTCAAAATTTTGGATAAGGATATCAAAATTCCGAAAAGGCCGCTAGCACCCATTTTTTATTCCGGTCACGATTGAAGTGGTTTTGAGAAAATCCGGCATCGTTACGACACCTTTTGGTCCGTCTTAAGACACACAAAACCTCACGGGGAGCCCTAAGAGCCATCCTAACCCATAAAAATCGACAAGGGAGCTACCCACACCATCACAAACACTATTTGAGCAAGATTACGCAAAACAAACGCGGGAATATCCGGGAAAACGGTCCCTAAACCTAGCACTCAGAACCTATTTCCATGAGAAGCCATTGTCGTACCTCGAAAACCCCTATGGAGCTTATAACTACCCTAACAAGCTCTAATCGACCCTAATTTAACAATGGGATTAAGCACAAGTATCGAAACTTAGTAAATTATAAACACCCAAATCGATTTTCTAGGTTTTCAACAAAACAAACTCACAATCAATCAAATCAAGCAAAACAAACGACCACACGGAGTCGACATTGTCGCGTATGACGGAAACCGAGACGGAAGTAGGCTAGAAAAATCGAGAAAGCGGTTTAGAGGCGAAAGGGGCGACGCGTTCGAAATTGGGATCGAATGAAACGATCGCCCCAACCTTCGTTTACTTTAGCAGACCCGGTCCACGAGAACCCGACCGCCTCAGGTGACGCGCCCGGATCCTTAACCGTTGAGGGCTAGGCGCTTGAAGATTGGGGCGCAGACAGACACGCGCCCGAGTAGTCCAGCACAGGCTAAAACAGAAACAAACGAGGCTTAAATATCGATACACATGTGATGAGGGTCGGCAGCCTGCTCCGAACCGCCTGCTAAGCAGGCCCCCAGAGGACTACCCAAGGAGCCCGGGGACCGACTTGGCGGATAGTTAGAGCAAAGTCACTGAAAAGAGAACCCACTGGGAACTTCAGATGATCGCCTGACCAGCAGGGCGACGCGGTCTGCTCAAACCCAGCCTTCACAATCCCTGCCCCGCCTGCCCTCTAGGGAAATCTCCGCAGGCAGGGCAGGGATCACCAACGGACATCCTCGTCATTTCACCTAAGGTAAACAAGAATGGGTGGATGAGGTGAAGCCACTTGTCACCTCCTCATCCACTCATCCTCCTTCTACTTCCCTCTCTTGTGGGAAGGTATAAATACTCTCCCACTTCCCACAAGAAAGGAGTTGGATTTTCTCTCTCTAGAACTCTTACTCAAAAAACGCCACCTAGTTCCTCACGAGCTAGGTTCTTTAAGGCATTCACGGACTGACTTAGGCATCAGAGAGGGTTTCCTCGGACAACCTCCGAGGCCCTGTGCGTTCTGTGTGCAGGGAGCCAGCCCATTCCGCCAGGAAGGTCCGACCAGTGGAGTAGGAGGAAGGAGAGGTTGGCAAGATTGACCGAGTGTTAATTCAAAGAAATATCGTACACCTCATGCCCGAATTCCGAATCGGGTTAATTGATTCCAATACCGGAACAATTTGGCGCCGTCTGTGGGGAAGATCTGGTTGTATCCACGAATTACCCACAAAAATCAACCATTCCCAATTACAAAAAATAACCAATCAAAGTAATCATGCCTGAGATCGTTGACACTAGTGTAGGGATAGGTCCGACGGTCCCACCGGTGACCCCCTTATACGGCATGCCTCAGCCAGAGAGGGCTCCTACCGCCACGATCCTCGGGGTAGGGGGAACCAGTCTCCTGGGCATGCCAAATACAGCTGTAGCACCAGGGCAGGGGGCACATCCAGGGCACACCCTGAACCTAACCCCAGCTCAGATGGTACAGACAGCTGCTTTCTTATCCGCAATGCTTAACCAGGAGTTCACTCCTGAAGACCTGGTAAGCAGGGTCGCAACGACCCCCAGATAGCCCTGCTCAGTAAGCAGAGAGGGGGTTGGAGGTACGAAGCGAACCGCCGCCAGAAACGCCCAGAGGAAGGCAAAGAGAACAGCTCAAGTGTACGCACAGGAGCAGAGGCGTATCACAGCGGGCAGCCAGGAACCGCCTGCTCAACAACAGACATTCTCTATACACACTACAGAGTCCACGTCCCGGGAGAAGAGAGGTTTGTCTCAGGGACTGCAGGATCGAATGAAGCACAGGGAGCCTGCGTCTAGACGCCTGGGAGAAAAGCCGGGCGGAGTCTTTTCCAGGTTAACACCGGCAGCAAAAGGACAACCAGCTCCAGGGCTGTCCCAAAGCCTACAGTCTAGGCTTAACCGGGGGCAGTCGCTCGAGTCAAGGTATCACCAGGATGACAACCTCGGTCAATCCCGGAGAAAGCGGACCAGGCAACCCTCCCTTGACACAGAGGACGAGGCAACCAGCAGACAACCACCGAAGCACCGCTCCCCCAGTACGAGGAAACCGGCCCCTAGACAATGGGATGTTCACGGTAATCAGTCTGGGGAAAGCAGGTCACGGGTGGTAGGCTGGCCCACGAAGACCTCTCTCCATCCTGACGTACAAGAGTACCCCATCCCAAAGATCAAAATGCCCACAGTCAAGTTTGACGGGACTGCAGATCCAGAGGACCATCTGGCGGCGTTTGAAAGTCACATGGGCATGTATGATGTGGATGATGCGATCTGGTGCAAAATCTTCCCAACCACCCTGGTAGGGCTTGCACAGGGATGGTTCAGGGACCTTCGCCAGGGGTCAATCAGCTTCTTTATAGAGTTAGCCGAGGCATTCCTTGAACAATACGTAGGGAACAAGAGGAGACGACTCACTCATTTTGATCTTATGACCCTAAAGCAGAACAAGGGCGAGAGCGCCAGGGAGTACCTAAAGAGATTCGACTTGTCCTACCAACAAGTCAGGGAGATTGATGATTCAACTGCTGCCTACGCCCTGACAATCTCCCTACTCCCAGGGGAGATGAAAAACCAGATGATCAGGGCCCAGCCTGAAACCTTGGCAAAAGCCAGAAAAATCGCTGAAGGGTTCATTCTGCAGGAAGAGTTTCACAGCCTGCCGGACACCCTTGCAGGCCAAGCAAGGCCGCACGGGGGACCGCAGGGTGGACGTGGCAGGAACGAGCCAGGCAAGCAGAAGGAGGAGGGGGATACCCCCAAGAAAGAACGCACAACTTACCAGCCAAGGTTTGACAGTTACACGGCCCTCAACAGGCCGAGGGCAGAAATCTTTGAGCTGGAGAAGAAACTGCGAAATGGAATCGCCCGAATAAGCCGCGCAACCCAAAGGGAGATCCTAAAAAATTCTGCACGTTCCACGATTGCATAGGCCACACCACTGAAGAATGCCGACACTTAAAAGACGAGATAGAAAAACTCATAAGAAACGGCTGGCTGAGTAACTATGCAACGAGGAACAAATCCCAAAAGGAGGCGGCATACAAGCCTGAGGGTTCAGCCCAAAATCGCATGATAATTCATGTAGTGTCAGGAGATGCAGAGGGACGAACAAGCAGACGAAGCCAGAAAAAGCAGATCCGCGAATTGCGAAACCAGATTTGCTACGCCGAAAGGGCAGGAAGCCCAAAGGGCACGACCCTGAGCATCAGCCCTGAGGACGCAGGGAGAGTCATATACCCGCACAGCGACCCTTTGGTCTTAACTCTTGAGATTAGCAATCACATTGTCAAGAGATGCATGGTGGACACGGGCGCCTACTCAAACCTCTTGTACAAGGACGCCTTTGAAAGAAAGAACTTAGAGAAAAGACATCTTAAGCCAGCCCCTGGATCTTTGTATGGGTTCAGTGGGGCAGGTGTACTTCCTATGGGGATTATCGACTTATCGGTAACGTTCGGGGAAGGGGCCTCTGCCAGGAATGTCAGGGCGTCATTTGTTGTGGTGGATGCCAAGTCTGCATACAACGCCCTGATAGGGCGAGCCACCCTGGACGAAATCGAAGCGGCCGTATCAATCAGGGCCCTCACCATAGCCTATGTGACAGACTTTGGCATGGAAGGAAAGGTTCACGGGGATCAGGAGTCAGCCAGACATTGCTATTCCGTGGCTCTACAAGCCCATGAAACAGAAAGAAAGGGAAAACGAAAAGCCGAAGGTTCCCCCAGCAGGGAGGGCGAAATCCCGGTTGGTCAGCAAAAAGCAGCCCACCTGGAGCCTGAAGGGGAAAGCATGCTGGTGGACTTAGAACCAGGGAGGCATGTCCTCATAGGGGCCGACTTGGAGGAGTCCTACCAGAAGGAGTTAATTGCAGTCTTGAGAAAAAACAAGGACGTATTTGCTTACTCTGCAGATGAGATGCCAGGGGTCGACCCGACTTTTATTGTTCACAAGCTGAACGTTAACCCGGAGGCCCGCCCTGTAAAGCAGAAGAAAAGAAATATGTCCGTAGAAAAGGACGCAGCGATAAAAGAGGAGATAGAAAAACTCTTGAAAGCAGATTTCATTGAAGTCTGTGATTACCCTGAGTGGTTGGCGAACGTTGTGATGGTGAAGAAGTCATCAGGCGCATGGAGAATGTACGTAGACTTCACAAATCTTAACAAAGCCTGCCCGAAGGACTGCTACCCCCTGCCCAGGATAGACCAACTGGTGGATGCCACTAGTGGATATACCACGTTAAGTTTTCTGGATGCGTTCTCAGGGTACCATCAAGTGTACCTCTGGCAGTCTGACAGGGTGAAGTGTGCCTTCATAACCAGCCATGGAACGTACATGTATAAAATGATGCCATTTGGACTGAAGAATGCAGGCGCTACCTATCAGCGATTGGTGGACAGGGTCTTTGAAAATCAAAAGGAGAGAAACTTGGAAGCCTATGTCGACGACGCTATCGTAAAAAGCAAAGGAGACAGGGAGCACCTGGCGGACCTGCAGGAAACATTCTCCTCCCTGCGCTCATACAAAATGAAGTTGAATCCAAAAAAGTGCACGTTCGGAGTCCGATCTGGTAAATTCTTAGGATTCTTGGTCAGCTCCAGGGGGATAGACGCCAATCCCGAAAAGATTCAGGCGGTCCTAGACCTCCCAGAGCCTAAGACCATAAGAGACATTCAACGGCTCATAGGCAGGATGGCTGCCCTGGCCCGCTTTATCGCCAGATCAGCAGACAAGTCGACCCCTTTCTTCAAAGTGTTGAAAGGCAATAAGCAATTCAAATGGGAGGATGAGCAAAAGAAGGCCTTCGAACAATTGAAGGAGCATCTGAAAAAGCTCCCTACCTTGGCGAGACCAGTGCCCGGAGAAAAACTGTACCTATACATTGCTGTCACCAACTCAACGGTGAGTGCAGTCATCCTGAAAGAAGAAGCAGGCTCACAGCAGCCCATCTACTTTATAAGTCATGCCCTGGGGGCAGCTGAAAGAAAATATCCTTTGGTAGAAAAAGCCGCCTATGCAGTCGTCATAGCAGCCAAAAAAATCAGGCCCTACTTCGACGCACACCCTGTGGTGGTCCTCACCGACCAGCCACTAGAAAAGATATTGGAAAAGTTTGAAAAATCAAGGAGGCTGCTAAAATGGGCAATTGAGTTAAGCGGACTGGGGATATCATACCAGCCTAGGACAACCATCAAGGCACAGGCCCTGGCGGACTTCCTAGCTGAATGTTCTTATTCAGGGGAAGAGGAACCCCCCGCCGAAGAATGGATAGTATACACCGACGGGTCCTCAACGGCCAATGGTGCAGGAGTAGGCATCGTACTGACTAGCCCTGAAGGAGTGGATTTTGAGCCTGCACTCAGATTCACTTTCTTTGCATCAAACAACGAGGCGGAATATGAGGTCGTACTTGCAGGGATAAATATAGCTAAGGTTGTAGGTGCAGAGCGGATTATACTAGCAACTGATTCCCGGCTAATTGCCAATCAAATCAACGGAGAGTATGAGGCTCGAGATCAGGCCATGGCCGCCTACCTAGAAAAGGTGAAGCAGAGATTGTCAAACCTAAAATCCTACAAAATCAGGCAAATACCCCGATCACAGAATAATCGGGCCGACGCTCTGTCAAAGCTGGCCAGCTCCAGCCTGCAGGACATAAGGAGGTCAGTTTGGGTAGATGTTGTGCAGGAGAAATCCACTGCTACCTGTCAGACAGTCAACATCGTCGAAGAGGAGCAGGAAAACTGGTTGACCCCCCTCATTCTGTTCAAAAAATACGGCACCCTACCATCTGATCCAGTGCAAAAAAAGAAGGTACAGACTAGAGCTGATCAAAAGTGGGCTTGGGCTGGACATGGACGGGCCTGACTATAAAAAAATTGTCCGGTGGGCCATATATTGTTGTCCGTGTCCATTACAACGGGCCACATGATGCTGCCCAAGCCCGCCAACTTATGGGTAGTGGGCTAGCCCGTGGGCCTGAATAAAGTTAATCGAGTCTTTACTTTTCTTAAAATATAAGTTAGACATCGCAATTTAAGAGACTAAAATTCAAAAAAATACTACACATTGAAAAAAATATCCGATACTGTTTCAAAATTCAAATACAACTTCACCAACAAAAATATTCATTTCTCATCAAACAATAGTAGGATCAGCCTCATCATTCTCATCTTCGCCTTCAACGTCTTCTAAACCAAAGGTTTCATCATGAATCAATGAGAAATTGAGAATAAAGAAGGTAAATGGCTTGGTGCCTTGGTTTGATATTTTGATAGCTGATGGGTGATGCGTCAACATTTAAAGTGTGGTTGATTGCTTGATGTAGTGTAGGCTATTGCTAATCTTTAGGAGTAAGTGGGTAAGTAGGAGTTTAAGAGATAAGTCTATTGACTTTTTTAGACATTGGAATTTGTGGTTTCTTTGTAATTTGTATTATAATAATCATATTCAATGTCTCTTTTGTCAGTAATTTCTTTAACTTATATAAGTATATATATTTTAACGGGCCTAGTGGGCTGTCCGCGGGCTATTTTCTTTAGTCCAAACCCGTCCGTTTATTATAGCGGGCCTAGTTTCTTTATCCGCGACCCGCTTTTTTTAAAAGTTTCTGTCCAGACCCGCTTACTAAGTGGGCCAAATGGGCC
Organism: Agrostemma githago; assembly: GCA_958450325.1. Lineage (NCBI taxonomy): Eukaryota > Viridiplantae > Streptophyta > Magnoliopsida > Caryophyllales > Caryophyllaceae > Agrostemma > Agrostemma githago. The sequence continues at coordinate 24,832,712 of OY288240.1, read as the reverse complement.
GGGCCAAACGGACAGCCCGCACTTGATCAGCTCTAGTACAGACCAATGCAGCATGGTTAGTAATAATTGATGAAAAGCTATACAAGAAATCTTTCACTTTCCCACTGCTCAGATGCCTGAGGGCAGAGCAGGCCGCTGAAGTTTTGGATGACATCCACTCAGGGATCTGCGGGCATCACATTGGAGGAAGATCGTTGGCCCACAAAGCTCTAAGGGCAGGCTACTACTGGCCTACCATGTTAGCAGATGCAAGGAGCCTAACGCGGAAATGCAGAAAATGCCAACTCTTCGCTCCATCAATTCATGCCCCAGCCCAAGAACTCAGGCCAATTTTATCTCCCATTCCTTTCGCCCAATGGGGGATGGACATACTGGGTCCCTTTGCTACAGCCACAGGGGGACGAAAGTTTCTGATTGTAGGGATTGACTACTTCACAAAGTGGGTTGAAGCCGAGGCAGTCCCAAACATCACCGAGCCGGCAGTCAGGAAGGTCATCTGGAGAAACATCATAACCAGATTCGGCCTACCAAAAATGCTAGTGTTTGATCATGGGAGGCAGTTTGATAATGACCCCCTAAGAGCCTGGCTGGAAGGGCATGGAATATTCGTCGCCTATTTTGCCGTCTGCCACCCGCAGACCAATGGGCAGGCCGAGGCTGCTAACAAACAAATCCTAAATGGGTTCAAAAAGATGGTGGATGATCTCAAAGGAAGATGGGCAGACGAGCTACCAAGTATACTCTGGTCAATAAGAACCACCAGAAAAGAATCAACAGGTCAGACGCCATTTGGCCTGGTGTATGGAGCAGAAGCTTTACTACCCATCGAAGTGCGAATTCCTACCCTACGGTCTCAACAGTACAACAAAGCTGACAACGATGCAGCAATGGCCGAGGCCCTAGACCTGGTCCATGAGGTTAGGGAGGAGGCCAGCATCAACATAGCCGCCTATCAGCAAAGGATGAGAAAGGCATACAACAAAAGGGTACATGAGAGAAGGTTCCAGATAGGTGACCTAGTACTAAGGAAGACACAGGCTGTAGGAAAATCTAGGGAGCATGGCAAACTAAGCGCCAACTGGGAAGGCCCGTACCAGGTGACCCGGATTTTGGGAACAGGCACATACAAAATCGTCAACCCTGAAGGCCAAGAGCTGAGCGCACACTGGAACGCCGACACCCTGAAAAGATACTATGTTTAACCGAGTCTTAGGAAAATCTCGTCTTTAGGAAAAAGTACTGGCGGAGAACGATCGGAATGGAATGTCGACGGCTCCGACCACTCTTATGTTTTAACAAAGTTTTTATATATAACACTCAAAGATTCATACTCGTTGTCTGTTTAAACTTGCGCTCTCACACACAAACGAGCAGGGGGCAATAGGGGGAGGCCCCCTGTTGCCAGAACCGAGGAAAATGGACCCCCCAACAAAAATTCTTAACCCTATACCTACCTCTGGGCAGGAAGGGTGCAGGCCTCACACGCCGAACTAACAAGGACTGGGGGCAGCACCCCCAACCTTGTATAAAAAATGCAAAAGCCCTCCCTGCCTATCTCTGGGCAGGCAGGGGGTAGGCCCCCTGGACTCCAAGCAGAGGCCAGGGACAGGCCAGGCTACGCACAACTTACAAGGACTGGGGGCAGCTCCTCCAACCTTGTATAAAAAACGCAAAAGCCCTCCCTGCCTACCTCTGCACAAGCAGGGGGCAGGCCCCCTGGACTCCAAGCAGAGACCAGGGACAGGCCAGGCTACGCACGACTGACAAGGACTGGGGGCAGCTCCCCCAACCTTGTATAAAAAACGCAAAAGCCCTCCCTGCCTACCTCTGGACAGGCAGGGGGCAGGCCCCCTGGACTCCAAGCAGAGGCCAGGGACAGGCCAGGCTACGCACAACTGACAAGGACTGGGGGCATCTCCCCCAACCTTGTATAAAAAATGCAAAAGTCCTCCCTGCCTACCTCTGGGCAGGCAGGGAGCAGGCCCCCTGGACTCCTAGCAGAGGCCAGGGACAGGCCAGGCTGCGCACAGCTAACAAGGACTGGGGGCAATTCTCCCAACCTTGGACCAGGCCACACCTTGAAGAAAAGAGAAAAAAGCAGACCGAAACAAGGAAAAGCACTCCATAACAAACCCATGAAGAGTAAAAAGTTTTCACAAAGTGACAAAGGCAAAGATCCGAAAAACTAAATATTACAAACAGTTGGCCATAGCAAGGCTCAGCGCAGAGAATAAGGCTATTTCAAGAAAGGATAAACATTATGGAGCATCCTGGCTTGGACCGGCAGCCGCCTCAGGGAGTTTGGCCGCCCGAGCCTCGTTTTTAGCAGAGTAGAGACTTCGGAAAGCCTCTTCATCGAACACAGGGAACATCTCCCCAATCACCTCCATCACCAGCTCCAGGGAAGAGTTGGCCCCACTCACAAAACTTGCGTCCACCGCAGCATCGGTCTCCTCCGCAAGGGCATCCTTTTCTTTCTTCCATTCGCTCTTGGCCTGCTCAAAGGTTGATTCAGCTTTGGACAGGCGTTCCTCCAGATCAGCTGTCTTCCTTTTTAGGTGCTCCATCTCAGCCAGAGAAAGGGTAGCCTGCTCCATCGCCAAGCAACTCTCCTTCAGCTCAGCTTCAAACTTGGCTGCTTCCCTCACAGCTCTCTCTCCTTGAAGCTTCCACTGGCCTGCCTGACTCCTCGCCTCCTCTAGCTCGCCCTCCTGCTTCGCCAGCTTATCTTTCAAATTATTTATCAAAGTTATGTCCCTTTCCACCATAGCCAGACGGTCAGGGGGGGGGGGGGGGGGGAGCCCCGGGCGTGACAGTCAGCTCTTCGTCGCTCAAACGGCTAAGAGCCGCCAGCTCAGCAGAGGCCAGCAACACCTTGGAGGTACGCTGGATATACTGAATCACCTGGTGAGAAGTCGAAGTTACAGACTTGGTAAGACGGTCGGCCAAAACGGCGCCAGAATCGGAGAGCAGGCCCGACACGTCTAAGCTGTCGCCAGCAGTATAGTGAAACTCCGTATTCTCCTCCTGAAAAAGGGTGCTCGGTATATCACGAGCAGGGCGTTTTGCCTCAGGAGTACAAGCGTCAGCCTCCAAGTCCACCACATGAGTAGTCCCTGAGGGCTCCCTATCCCTTTTCCTTCTCAGCTCCAGGGGGACGCTCTCCCCAGTCCCCTCAGAGTTCACAGGACGTGATCCCTGGGGAACACGAGTCCCGGCTGGAGAGTCACCTTGCCTACATCCAGGGGAAGGAGTGGCCCCTGTGGTAACTTCAGCCTCCCCATCCTGGATGCTGGGGGAAGGAGTCGCCGGCTTTGCTGACGGCAGACGTGGGGGAAGAGGCAGCCTCCGGCCAGCAACGAGATCCTTGACGAGCCTCATTAAACTTTTCTCCCCTTTCTTGAAATTTGAAGGGAGGGAAGGACGCTTCGAAACGATGACAAACTCCTCACTCAAAGCTAACCTCTTAACCTGCTTGCTTGTCCAACGACGAGAAGCGGAATCTGCAGAAAAAGAAGGGCAGTCAGCTAAAAAGCAAAAAAATAAAAAGTCTCAGAAAAATCGCGCCAGCAAAAGCTCCCTAGAACTACCTTCAAGGCTAGGGATCAGGCCCAATGGGAGCAAGTATTCGTCTGTGGCTATGAGCTCCGCGTGGGGGAGCCAGAAAGGAGGGCCAAAAACACCAGACTTATCCGCAACAATCTTAAACTTCTTGACTAATATCTCTTCTTTCGCACTCAGCTTTACCTCCAGGGCCTTCCCCCCGACGCCTGGATGATACTCTTCGCGAGTCTCCATGCGGGTATGAACATGATTCCTAAAATGCTTAGGAATCCGCCACCCGGAAGCGCTATGTACATACAAGAAATTATTCTTCCACTCTTTCAGGCTACTTAAAGCCAGCCAGACTAGAGCATATTTCTTCTGTCTCTGGAGGGACCAAGACCGTCTCCCCCTGACGAAGACACCATTTGCAGCCCAACCATAAAACGAAGGGCATCAATATAAGGCCCCTCACCATGGAAAAGACAGGTCCAGGTATAGGCTATCAGGGACCTAATGGCTGAGGCAGTCAGCTGGGCTATAACTACATTCATCCTCCTGAAGGTCTCCTCCAGGAAGGAGTGAAGAGGGAATCGCAGGCCGAATTCCAAGCTTTTGTGGTAAACAGCCACACAACCTTCAGGGGGGCAGCATACTGTGTCCTTTTCCCCTGGGACTATGACTGTATACCCCTCCCCAAAATTATAAAACTTCTCAATTTCCCCAACAACATTGCTTTCTAAAATCAAGTCCCTATTCTTGGCTTCGGGGTAGGTTTTTAGGGGAATCAAGTATTTTTTCTTATCCAAATAATAAGTTTTCCCTCTCTCCCTGCAAATGAGGGGGCCGACAATCCTGGAGGGGTCCACCTCCAGTGCCTCATTGTCAGAATCAACAACGTCGAAGGGAGCGGGTTCGGGGGATTCAGCACCTTCCCCCCTGTCAAGGCGATCCTCCTCCCTGGGCCCAACCCCAGAAGAGGAGGCTAGATCACGTCTACCCCCATCTTCCCCCGCAGTCCTCTCAGGCAGTGAACCAAAAGAGAAAGCGCGAACTCGAGACATACTGGTTTACGAAGAAAAAGTATCGATGAAAGGGAAAAAAGGGGAAGATTTAAAGAGAGATTCTAACCTAGAGCGTTGGTCGTCGCCGGAAAATGTGATAGTAGGAACTCCTTGATCTCACGAAGTTCTCAGCAACAAAGACGGTTTGGAAGTATGAGAGGGACTACGAATTTCGAAAAGTGTAAAAGAAAGAAATGGAGGAGGGGAAGGGCTTATATAAAGCCCAGGAAGCCAAAAAGGCCTCCTCTCTGACAAAACGTCCCCAACAATCTACCCCACGTGTCACACTTTGAACATGAGCCGCTCACCCCTTCCCAAGAAGGGCCTCGAAAAAGCAAAAGTGTCAGAGGGACAGTCAGCTAGCAACGTCATCCCCGCATTCAAAAAAAAAGAGCAAATAACAAAGTCGCTCGGATTTTTCATTAACTTTGATGGAAATGGACAAGTTACATATCATGCCTGGCAAAGAAAGAAAATACAAAAGGAGCCTGGGTTTCGGCTCAATAAGCCTGCACCCTGCAAGCAGGTCTAGTCATCACCTAAGTCTGGAGAATAGTCCCCAGGGCTGCCTTGGCCTCCAAAGTCCGATCCCCAATCCCAGTCTGAGGAATCCTTGAAGGGATCGTCAGGGAGACCCTCCTCGTCTCTGTCACTCGAACAACCCAGACCCTCACTGTCTTCAGAGTCCCGGCTGCTGACGTCCCAGTCCCTGACATGAGAACTGTCTGGGAGTCATCACAAGTGCCGCAGCCCGTTTTTCTTCACTGGAGAGGAAGGGCCTGACCCCAGGGAAGAGTCTGCGTCAGAACAGTCGGGGTCGAACTGTTCAGGGTGCAACCATGGGAAACATTCGTGGCAAGCCCGATCAAAACACCCTCCTCCTTGAAGGCAGCGCTTGAACCTGGAAGCAGCAGGAGGCAAGGATCTTCTAGGGCGCTTGCCCGCCCTAATAGTAGCCTTCTGAACACTTCGACGGGGATGTGGCCGTGGACGACGGCTGCGGCGAAGGGCCCGGAAAGCCGCCCGAGCATACCTTAGTCTCCAAAATCCCTTAAAAAGAAAGGTAACAGTGCAAACTCCATGGCGAGTAATAGATTTCTTGATCCAAACCATGATTCAACAAAGAAAAGTGGAAGAATTGAGGATGAAATAACAAAATGGCGAAGGGAGCTGGAATTTATACAAAAGAAATGAAGCATTAAATGGCATCCCAACCATCCTGGCAGGGAATGCCACCAATCGCAAAGTCCTCACATTGCCCGAAAATCCACTAAGCATGAAGGGTAATCATTGCAAAAGACCTCTCAACTCTTTGTATACCTGACACAATTAACACTTCTTTCCTCGGAAAAGTACAAAGGCATTAAATGCAGCAGTGAAGTCGAAAATAAGTCAATCTCCCCCCATCTAAGCAAAAGTCGCCAGCCGGAAGGAAGCCTTGCTCCCTCCCAGCTTGCGAGGGCCAATTGATGAGGGTCGGCAGCCTGCTCCGAACCGCCTGCTAAGCAGGCCCCCCGAGGACTACCCAAGGAGCCCGGGGACCGACTTGGCGGATAGTTAGAGAAAAGTCACTGAAAAGAGAACCCACTGGGAACTTCAGATGATCGCCTGACCAGCAGGGCGACGCGGTCTGCTCAAACCCAGCCTTCACAACCCCTGCCCCGCCTGCCCTCTGAGGAAATCTCCGCAGGCAGGACAGGGATCACCAAGGGACCTCCTCGTCATTTTGCCTAAGGTAAACGAGAATGGTTGGATGAGGTGAAGCCACTTGTCACCTCCTCATCCACCCATCCTCCTTCTACTTCCCTCTCTTGTGGGAAGGTATAAATACTCTCCCACTTCCCACAAGAAAGGGGTTGGATTTTCTCTCTCTAGAACTCTTACTCTAAAAACGCCACCTAGTTCCTCACGAGCTAGGTTCTTTAAGGCATTCACGGACTGACTTAGGCATCGGAGAGGGTTTCCTCGGACAACCTTCGAGGCCCTGTGCGTTCTGTGTGCAGGGAGCCAACCCATTCCGCCGGGAAGGTCCGACCAGTGGAGTAGGAGGAAGGAGAGGTTGGCAAGATTGACCGAGTGTTAATTCAAAGCAATATCGTACACCTCATGCCCGAATTCCGAATCGGGTTAATTGATTCCAATACCGGAACAACATGAAACACACACCTTTTAAGACAAGCAAAATAACAATAATGGAGCAATTATTAATCGACATCGATAAAGCACACTTGATAATGAAACAAGCATAAGAGCCACACTTAACATGAGCGCTGCACCCAAACGCGTAATAAAGCAATCTAAACCGAACTAATCTAAAACAATTCTGAACAAATCACAAACGCATAACAAACCAAAACAAAGCATGAACAAACCCAAACTAAATAAGACAAACCCGCAAAACGAAAACACTTGACGAAGACAAATAAACAAAATAGCAATTTTGCCGAAGGGGTCTTAGCTATCCCAGAGGCACAGCAAACAACAATTTTTCGAGTGGATACCAACACCCTCAAAGGAGTCTGAAACCTCCACAGCAATTTTTCGAGTGGATACCAACGACCTCGAAGGAGTCTGAAACCACCAAAACAATTTTTTGAGTGGATACCAACGCCCTCGAAAGGAGTCTGAAGCCTCCACAGTAATTTTTCCAGTGGATATCAATGCCCTCGAAGGAGTTTGAAACCTCCACAACAATTTTTCGAATAGATACCAACGCTCTCGAAGGAGTCTGATACCTCCTCAGCATTTTTCATTCGATAGGAGACCGACGCCCTCGAATGATTTATTTTGTCCCAGGGGTCAGAGGCATCCCGAAAGACAGCTATTCAAGTGGAGACTGACGCCCTCGAGTAGTTTATCCCATTTTATTATGTCCTAGAGGTCAGAGGCATCCCGAAAGACAGCTAGAGTGGAGACTGACGCCCTCGAGTAGTTTATATCATTTTATTTTGTCTTAGGAGTCAGAGGCATCCCGAAAGACAACTATTCGAGTGAAGACTGACGCCCTCGAGTAGTTTATCTCATTTTATTTTGTCCTAGAGGTCAGAGGCATCCTGAAAGACAGCTACTCGAGTGGAGACTGACGCCCTCGCGTAGTTTATATCATTTTATTTTGTCCTAGGGGTTAGAGGCATCCCGAAAGACAGCTACTCGAGTGGAGACTGACGCCCTCGAGTAGTTTATCTCATTTTATTTTGTCCTAGGGGTCAGAGGCATCCCGAAAGACAGCTATTCGAGTGGAGACTGACGCCCTCGAATAGTTTTATCTCATTTTGTTTTGTCCTAGGGGTCATAGGCATCCAAAAGACAGCTACTCGATTGGAGACTGACGCCCTCGAGTAGTTCATCTTGTTTTATTTTGTCCTAGGGGTCATAGGCATCCCAAAGACAAGTGTTCGAGTGGAGACTGACGCCCTCGAACATTCACGTTTTGCTTTGTTTCGCCCAAGGGGTCACAAGCATCCCGAAGATGACCACTCGAGTGGAGAATGACGCCCTCGAACGTTTTATTTCATCAAGGGTTCACAAGCATCCCAAAAACATTTGTTCAAGTTGAAGCCAACACATACGAACATTCTTTGCACTTATGCTTAACGAGTCACCTACATATGAAAGCATTTAAAATTGAACAAACCTTTAAACTAACTGAAATAGGCAAAGCGCTCGAGCATGAAGAACTGAAGAACAAGATGACAAGAAATGGCCCGGGCCCAAGCGAGCAACTGCAACCAAAGACGTCAGGTACGATTTCTAAGCCTTGGCTGGCGAGCCTCAACACGCAGTCCAATGGACTTAAAACGACCCGACCGGACAGCCACCAGGTCATATTCCTCGATTGACCTGGGTGGCTATACTTTGAATTTCGCCTTGTCCAAGCCTCAGTCAAAGTGGGGGCTTCTGTAGACACCCAGATTTGGACCTGGTGGCTGAAGAAGTGCCCAACAAACACTCGATGACGATAGGATTGCAACGCGACGCGGGTTCGTGATATTTTAGATAGTTTTTCTATAGAACTGATCAAATAAATTACTCGGAAAAATTAAACTAACATGATGGCAGCCTTAGTCGTGTCGTTATGGTCGCATAGACACTAATTAGAGTCAATTCTTACACCGGGACCCCAAGTCAGTCCCGGAACTCAAACCGAGTCAGCACCGCGCCAAGTGAACCTCGGGATGCACACCCGAGGACCACCAAGCTCATGTCGCTAGGGTAAACATGGAGAAGCCTTAAGCCCCAAGATACGTATTATACTCCTGCCTCTCGGTTTTGGAAAGTATCGAAATCGTATCTTCTAAATTTCAATCGCCTCACCTCACGCGTCTTACACTCCCCACGCCTGAACCCAGGCGCCTGAGTCTTGGTGCGCCACAACTCGGGCGTCCATATGGGTGACGAGGGCCGAAAACACCTATAAATACCCCCCACCTCATTCTTTCAACACACAATTCATTCTTCTCGTCTCCCTCTAAACTTCTCGCTAAGGGCTCGCACTCCGACACCCGAGGCAAACGATCCACCTGATCATAGTTCCGACAAAAAGCGACATCGATGCTACTCCTCACCTTTAAGCACCCCACTCGATATCGAGGTGCCTGTGTTCGACTAGCTCAGTCTAGTAACGAAGTTCTGCCGGATTAGCCACAGAATCAGCCCATAGTAGCGAAGCTCTGCCGGAGTAGCCGCAGGAAGGGTCAACGGTAACGGAGCTCTGCCGAAATCACTAGGCAAGCTAGGAGGATCCGCCTTGAAAGCCGAGTCGTCACTAGGTTGTCATCTAAAGAAAACTTTACATTCTCGTAATTTCTTTTATTATGCACTACGATAACACTAGATGTGGACACTAGGTCCACAAACATCTACTAAAACACGTAACATCCCAACTTCAACCGCAAACACTAAAATACACTAAATAGACCCGAGTAATTCCGAGATCCGTGCTCAACTATCTATGCATCGTGTCCCGTTTAGTGTATACTCCGAGGATGCAACTCCTCATAATGTGATTTACTTATATTCGCATTTACAATTTTTCGTACGATTTATTGCTTTTATGACCTTATAATCGCATGCTAAATCACCTATCAAGGAATTCAAAACGTAAAACAACTAAAACTGAACAAAGTGATGGTCGGGTTCCATATTAGTCCGGGTTCTCACCTTATGAGGTTCGACGCATCTCTATTAATACCGAACCGACGCATCTTAAGCAGAATACCAGGTAAGGTATACAACGAGAACGACAAATATCGGTATTATCGCGTTAAAACTGACTTGCTTATACCTATAATATTAGTACTCTCTACTCTCCTACGTGCATCTTTTCATGGCCTGCCTGTCACGTGAAATCGCATGCAAAGAATGTAAACACAACTACTTTGACGACAAAACTTACTTGTCCTTAAACAACCGACGTAGGAAAAGGTATAGGGTGAAAATAACAGATGTTACTGTATTTCCGCCACAACAAAAGAACTAGGTTATCAGCCAACCGATTGATTAGTAGAAGCCGCTATAGTGCGGGTGGGATTGGGTGTTGACATCTATTGGATGTTGGCTTCCCAATACGTACCCTCACCCCTTACTCAGAATCGACGGTTTCCGGATGTCCGAAACCATTGGCAATGAGAGTCATTCCAAACATGGAGTGCTTAAGGGTACAAGTCTTTATCTTTAGGTACCGTGCCCCTCAACTTTGAGCCGGCTAGGGATCAAAGTTGACTTAAACGGTTTTCGAGTCCCCATAATTGACTCGGTGACGACTCCACAAATCGGCAACGAATTCAGTTCACTAAAAAGGTCGCCTTACCAAATGAATCGACCTTTACACATTTACAACCACGACTCGATCAATTCCAAATGGAAACACGGGTGCCCCCACCCGTCTAGTACAAGTCCGGATCGTCGTCTGAATCAAGGTCCGAAACATTGCCCCGTACGTGAGATCGAACCGGCCCCCGACAGAGAGGGGTCCCCGTGGGTGGCCGCCGCCACACGTTGAAAAATTGGTTCGGTCCCGCTCGGGCGCGCGCCGGGCGGTGCAGACGGACTTCCACACTTCCCTATGATGTCAATTCCCCAAGTAGAGAAGGGCCAGGGTGTGGTTATGGTATTAGAGAGGATATGGCGGTAGGTGTTGGATGTTGGCGAATATTTGGCAGATGTGGCAGTGACGGACGTGACGTGGACAGTCTGCCTCTAGGGTAATCCAGTAGTAGCCTAGTCTCATTATCTTTTCGGGTTAATAGGTGTGCGCTCATGTGGGGTCCGCATTCTCCGTCATGTACTTCTTCCATGACTCTCTCGGATTGGGTTTTGTTTATGCATCTAAGGGGTATTCCTTGTGGGGTTCGTTTGTATAGTAGTCCTTGGTTTAGGACGTAATGGGCGGCTTGTATTCTTAAGGCTAGGATTGCTTTGTACCAGGGTTCTTCGTAGGTATCCTCGATTTCGAGGTTACGGATGTACGCCGGTTGTTCGCTTCTCTCTACGCAGATAGGCATAGAGAAAAGATGGTCAGGCATGTTTATTAGTGAGGCTAGCTTGGATAGGGCGTCAGCGAATTGGTTTTCTTCGCGAGGTATGTCTATGAAGTCGATTTCGGTGAACTCCCGAAGTATTGTTTTTACTTCGGTTTGGTACGGAGCTAGGCTTTCGCTATAAACCTTCCAGGTGCCCACGGCTTGGTTGACTACTAGGGATGAATCTCCGTGTACTCTAAGGTTCTTAACTCCTAGAGTGACGGCGCCTTTTAACCATATTAGGCAAGCTTCGTATTCGGCTGCGTTGTTGGTAATGGGGAAAGTTCAGTTTGTATGTTCACTTATTGGTTATAGGCGTATTGATGTTTGGTTAGGGGGGTCAGTTGTGGGTTGAACTTAGGGTAGTTGTTCCTAGTCTCCTTGTAGAGTGAAGTTGTAGTGGGCCGTTTATTGTAGCCCTTACGTTTTAGTTAATTGTTATCGATAAATGGCATAGTATCGAGTTTCAAGCGATAAAGTATGTTATTAAAAAGAAGTCGAGCAATTGTCGAGGCGTGTTTGTAGAAGAAGAATTGTTTTATTGATATAATAGTAAACGGGCTAGATGTCCGTGACTTTATTTGATGGGGGAGGTGGAGGACATGTCCCCTCTCACCTCTCTGACTCGGTGCGTAAAAAGAAAATGCTTATTATTATTTTAGGTCTAGGCCTTAAGATTAACAAGACTTTATCTAAGACCGGCTTCACATGCCCCTAAAAGAACCTCCGTTGGTTGGATTCTCGGCATTCATAAGGGTCGCCTCCTTGATGGGTTTGGTATCGTGAACCAGTCCTCCTCCGCAAACATCCTACGGGGACATAGACTCCCTTGTCGATCAGGTCTTGCACTTCATGTTTGAGCTCAGTGCACATTTGCGTCTCATGCCCCCGACACTGATGGTATAGGCAATAAGCATTCGGATTCCAGGCAGCCCCCCTCTTTTCTATGGGCGGATCTGGAGTAGGTCCTATTAGCCACAACAACCAGGCCCCTTGTAGCTTACTTAGGGCTTCGGCATAGGACTCTCCTAGCTTAGTGAACTGCCTAAAGGGTAGGCGAAAAGTTGAGGGTTCGGTGGGATGTGCGAGCTTGGCGTATTCGACATATGGGTCTTCACTGAGTACCAGTTCTCGCCCTACTGTTCTTTCATGGGGTTTCCTCTCGGGCCCTTCTAGGGTCTCAAGACGACGCCTGACGTCGTCGATGGAGGAAGAAATGGATGACACCAGTCCTAGAATGCCATGGACCACGTTCATAAGGGCGTTGAGTTGGTCAATGCTACTTTCGTTGCCGTTTGATGCTATTTCTGGGTATGTGGAATAGAACATGCGGATGAGGTTGGACCCACCAGATAGCCTAGAGACTCGAGGAATGCTCTTAATCGAGCGAGCCGAAATGAGGCCCTTGACTTGCTCGTGTTTGTGGTCATCGGACTAGGGACTCAGGGGCTTCAGACTCTCGGTGTATTCAGCGAAACGCCTAACGAATTTATGTCTCTAAAACGAGACGATTTGACGTAAATCTTGGAGGTGAGATTTAAAGAGGACTTCTCGGGATGAGACAACCCAAAATGCAAGACCTTGAGTAGATGCGACCCTAGTAACTAACACAGACATTTACACGGTTGTACGACGTAAGGAATTGATTGCGATCCCTGCTCAGGATCAAGGAGTTTTGTTGCATTTTTTTTGAAAATGATCGAGCGTTTGAAAAGAAAACCATTTCTTTTGAGGGGGGGGGGGGGGGGGTTTGTAAAATCGGTGTGACGGTGTGACGTGAAAACGTGTTGCTACGTGTGTGTCGAGAACTTGATGATAGCAAAAGTGTAAATGATGGTTTTTTAAAAGAAGCATGGTTCTTAAGGGAACCGGTTTTGAAAGTGTGACATTGTGCTTTTATCAAGAGTACTATTGATCAGCTAGTTCGATATTTGTGGTGTAGACGGCGCTCGTGAAAGAACGTGATGTCTGATGACGGTGCTTTTGAAAACGTGACTAAATCTTTATTACAAAATTTAGGTAGTGAGAGTGTTTTTAGCAAACTTTTAAAATGTGTGGCCATATTTGTCCATCTTATTGATTAGAGTTTCGATGGTGGTGACGACATGTAAAAATGTTTTGTGAACGTAACCGTTTTGGATTCCTTGACTTCATTAATTGAAGCTTTGGTCGTGTTAACGATATGTGCAAAAAAAATGTACCCACATGTAGACACCCGCATTTTGCCTGGCTAGTGTCTATAGCAGCTTCCGACAAAACACCCGATGATGATCGGACGTAAACATGACTTAATGCGCTCAAATACGAACTTGGAATCAATAGTATCCGGCATGGGCCTTTAATGGAGTACAAATCTCACAAAACCGACCTCAAATCCAGGCCCAGTGGGTCGTTTCCAATAAAATAAGACTAATTTGAGCCAAAACCGACACCGGAAATAAAACTGTCTTTTAGCGACCGAGTCAAAACCCGATCAAAGTCGTTTCCTAGACAAAAGAAAACAGCCATGCATGCTTCAAGAGTCCAACTCAAAGTCAAAAACTCAAAATATCTCGACCATATCGATCCACTCGATCGACTGCCAGCTCACTCGATCGAGTGCCAGCTCACTCGATCGAGTGGGACTTTGAAAGGTCCGCTGTCTCCCTTAATTTGGCCACTCGATCAAGTCCATCAGGACCACTCGATTGAGTAACCCTAGGTCGAGGGGTCTGGTTTTTCTATAAATACACCCCCCTTTACACCTTCAATTGACAACTTTTTACAACCCTAGAACAACCCTAAGCAACCTACACATACATACACAATCCCGAGATGAAAACTCGTCAAAGATCCGAGAGCAACCTCTCCCCAACCAATCACACCATAACTCTTCCAACATTCTCGACACTCCCGCGCCTTTGACACTACTACGACTCTGTTTGCGAGATAACTAAGCATGTAGGTTAAGAGTGTTAATTCAAATCCCGATCTCTTCTTTCTCTCTTCTCCATCAAGTTTTTTTCATTCTTTTTTGTCTTTTTTATTTTATTTCATCACTAACATCGCATATAATTATATAGTATTAAAACAAACTTGAGTCAAATATGTTTAAAGATAAACTCCGTTTAAGATCCTTTTAATCCCTTCACAAGTCGTAACAGAGGTGGCACCCTTTCGAGGAGCGTCGCCCTAAACAATTAAGGGCGTAATACGATCGCGGACGTTTATCGTTAATTAAATGTATTTGATCCCGTTTTTTAAGGCTAATACGAAACTTGTTGATGCCGAATCAAACATCATGTAATCCTAAAGGATTAGTACGATGTCGTGACGCGGAAGGAATCAATTTCGTCCTAACCAAATTCTAATCGGTTTTACAACACTTTTCCAAATAATCGATAGCTGATCTCGTAATCATACAATTTACATTATGAGGGTCGTAAACCGGGTTGAGTTTAAGTTACATAATATTTTCACGCTACTCAGCTAGTTATCAATTTAAACTTTAAAAATTGGAATTACTATCTTTTCCGAAAGCGAGGAGCAGCTCGAACAGGGGGCACTCGATCGAGTGCCATAGCCCACTCGATCGAGTGGCACCCCCAAAACGAGGCAGGAAGTTTTCAAGTAGGGCACTCGATCGAGTCTCCCCCATGACTCGATCGAGTGGCCTCTGTCACGCCCGAAACCGTGAGCCTTCTACATACAACGAGCCTCGACAAATCTTTTTCTACGACTTCGGTCGTCACATGTTAAGTCCATCACGTGTTCATCTTCTCAAAACCATGCATCATGTTATCTCATGTCGTCTAATCCATTTACGTACCGTTATTGTCGCAATTGTCCTATATTTTTGTTCGTCGTGTTGTATTTCTGGGTTGTATTCCGCCCGCGTATCTGTAATCTTTTTCTTTGGTTTTATTTTCGTTATTTGCACTTATCGCATTTAAACGAACCTCGCATGCTAAATAACTTCGACGTTAGTTTAGATGCATTAAACGACATAGTTGAACATAATTCACATGTTTAGTCAAAATAATTGATTACATAACATTCAACTGTCAAACTAACGCGCGTACACGAAAAACGAACGATATTTAAGTAGAGGCCGCTAAGAGCGGGCGGAGTTGGGTGTCCTTTGTGGGCTTCCCAACACGTACAACCCCTTACTCAGAACCATGGTTTCCGGATGTCCGAAACCGTTGGCACACGAGAGTCATTTGATGCACGATTCCCAATAACTCGGCGTCGGTATCGTAATGCAAAGGGACGAACCCCTAAACTCTAGCACTAAAAGCGGGCCATGCTTTGTGCACGATACGCCTAAGTGTAGAGTGGGTTCGAACGGGTCCGAACTCCCACAAAGTTCGGTGGCGACTCCTATTTCGTTTTAAATTTTGACCCGAGATCAATCTTACCACGAGATTCATTCGCCCCCCAAACCCGCGCTTGGCCGGGTCGGGGTGGACCTATGTCATGTCCACACTGCTTTAGGTGCCTCGATCCCATTGATTGGGAATTTGGCATTTATTAGCGGTCCTCGTTGTTTTTGGAAAACTACAAGTTTTGCTTTGGCCAAGGAGATGGCGTTCAAAGAAAGGTTTTCCTTTTTTTCGAAAGTGATGAGTGTAAACCTTGTCATGATGACAACATTTAAAAGTGTTTTTTTCTTCGAAGATAATCATGATTTGACCGGGGTATCGGTGCTCAAAAGGTCGTTTTTAAAAGAAGAGATTTTTTTCGAAAAAGGAGTTGGGTGCGGTTGAATATGTTATAGTCATGTTTGAATCCAGATTTTAGTGTTTTATTTGGGTTGTTCAATCACGCTACACATAACTAGGAATGCGTACACTCATGCAGGATGGAGACACGGGTAGGTTAGGCTAGGCTACCGCCCACGAACAGCCTTTGCTTAGGTGTCGACAGGTCATATGGGGAGATGAGTGTCGTACCGTCCGCTTAGAACTACTCGTTTAGTATATCCGTGGGATGCGCGTTAGGCGGCCGGAGCGTCAATCAAGGATCTCTCCGCGTGTCCATAAGGATCTTACTGCGAAGAGGCCGATTGGTCCTAATATCGGTTAGGGTAGGCTTTTTAGGGCCAAAACTTGTAGTGACCACAACTAGGAACTAGAAAATGAGCTTCACCGACCTCGTTCGAGTTACACCATCGCTGAAAACTTGTTTCCAAATCCCCAGCGGAGTCGCCAAACTATGGACGTTGTAGACACCCGCATTTTGCCTGCTAGTGTCTATAGCAGTTCCCGACAAACACCCGATGATGATCGGACGCAAACGTGACTTAGTATACTCGGATTTGGACCCGAAATCAATAATATCTGACATGGACTTTTAGCGGAGTAACAATCTCACAAAACAGACATCAAATTCAGGCCCAGTGGGTCGTTCCGAGCAAAATAAGACTAATTCGGGCCAAAACCGACACCAAAAAATAAATCCCGTCTTTTGGCGACCGGGTCAAAACCCGGTCAAAGACGAACCCGTCACAAAATCAGCCCAAGTACATCTTCTAGAAGATGGCGCCCAACCACATTTTCAAAAGAGATCACACAATCAAACCAAGTCAACCTTTCCTCTTTTATCTCGGATCACCTGATCCACTCGGTCGAGTGGATTGACCCACTCGGTCGAGTGGAGCGTCAAAAACCGGATCAGGCCCATTTTCTAGGGCACTCGACCGAGTGCACTAGGGCCACTCAATCGAGTGACCCTAGGTCGTGGGGTAAAGTCTATAAATACCCCTTCAAACCCATTGCATTTTAAAAAGATTTTACTAATGCAAAATTACCCTAAGCCTCTACTCTAACCTATCTATACTCTCTACACTACAAGCCTTAGCAACCCTATGCCCTACACACAAAGAACCGAGTCCCTTGTCCCTCGAAAAACCGACATTTTCATCCCTACACACACACATACACCATAACTTACATACATCCTCGATACTCCATAGTCCCGTCACTATTCGCGAGTTCATTTCCGAGGTCCCTACTAAGCATGTATGTTGAGGGTGTCCTAAACCCCATTTCGATCTTTATTGCTTTACTTACATTTTTGTATCGATAATTTTGTACTTATACTAGTATTGCAATCCTAACACTAACTCTAACATCCTAACTTTTACATTTTCGCATACTAACTTTTCTATTTCGCATTGCTAACACGTTATTATCATACCGCGTATATATATATATTTTAATATCAAAATTTCGGTTTCGGAAACGTTTAACTATAATTGTCGCCTAAAATCCGTCTAATCCTTTTACGAGCAACGACGGAGGTGGAGCCCTTTCGAGGAGCCCCGCCCCAATGTGCTCAAAGGCGTGACGTGATCGCGACTAATCGTAGTTGAACATATTCGATCCCATTTTAATTAGTACGGAACCCGTTGACACGAAAACCGACATCACATAACCCGAAAGGGTTAGTTTCGATGTCGTGACGTAGAGGGAAGCATTCCGTTACTAATTCAATTTTTCTAACACAAACATTTTCATAAAGTCCCGACAACGGTATTATAATCGCACTTGCACACGATTATAGTACCGGAGGTCGAGTTAAATTCAAATCATGCGATATTCGTATTTAACTCGACCGACCGTCGTTTTCAACCTCAAAAAACGAGGCGAGTTGACACTCGTACAGGGGCTACTTGACCGAGTGCGTAGGCCACTCGATCGAGTAGCGTCCATAACACTGGGCAGAAACTTTTTTGAGGACGCACTCGACCGAGTCAGACCATGACTCGACCGAGTGGGTCCTGTAACCCAGAAAACCGAGGGCCTTGACACACCTTTCAAGCCTCGTCCTTTTATCGACATTAGTCATCACGTAAAGACTATCACGTGACTATTCCATTTTCAAAACCATGCACAACACGACACGTAGAACGACTTTGACCACCTTTCGACGTGATAAGTCGGGACAAGACTACGGGATATGAGATCGGGCTAGAAATATGCCACAGTCTCGTATTTCCGTCCTTCGTTTAGTACACGATATAATGTGTACTTAATCGGGGTTAGTCCATCTACACATTTCGCGATCTAGCTTACATACGGGTCTGTCCCTATTATTGCATCGTATTTTTTATTACTTTTACGTAATGTTGTATTGTGAATTCCGGGTTGTATTTCCGCCCGTGTAACTTGTACGTTACTTTTCTTATTTATTTTCGAGCTTTGTTTACTTACTTGCTTTTACGCTTTATAAACGAACCTCGCATGCTAAACCATTTTGACCAAGAATAAGATGCATTAAATGACGTAGTTCACATACTATTCATATGCTAGCCCGAAAACGCTGTTTGCATATCATTTAATCGTTTTACTAGCGCGCTCACACGAACACGAACGATGTCTTAGTAGAGGCCGCCATGTGCGGGCGGGGTTGGGTGTCCTTAGTGGGCTTCCCAACACGTACCCTCACCCCTTACTCAGAACCTTTGGTTTCCGGATGTCCGAAACCCTTGGCGCACGAGAGTCATTCTATATACCAAAGCCGGTTTATACGGTATCGATATTGCAATGCAAAGGGACGAGCCCAATGAACTCTGAAATCGAAGTGGGCTTACTTTGTGTAAAGCCCATGACGACATAGAGTGGGCTCGTATGGTTCCGAATAACCACAAAATTCGGTGGCGACTCCATTTTGACTTAAATTTCGAACCCGAGAACAATCTCACCACGAGATTCATTCGCCTACCCAAACCCGCGCGTGGCCGCGTCGGGGTGGACCTACGTCATGTCCACAGACGTCAGTCCGCACCGCCCGGCGCTCCGCGCGCGCCCTCGCGGGACCTACCCGGTTTCAATCGCGATGTCCACCCACGCTGCTCCCTCCCGATCAGGGGCCGGTCCGATCTCGCGTTCGGAGCGATGTGTGGGACCTCAATTCGGATGATGATTCGTACTTGTAATAGACGGTCACATGCGCCCATGTTTCCGTTGGAATCGATCGAGTCGTGGTTTTAAATTTTTAAAGGTCGATATGTTTGGTAAGGCGACCTTTTTAGTGAACCGAATTCGTTGCTGATTTGTGGAGTCGCCACCGAGTCAATTATGGGTACTCGGAAACCGTTCAAGTCAACTTTGACCCCCTAGCCGGCTCAAAGATGAGTGACACGGGACCTAAAGATAAAGACTTGTACCCTTAAGCACTTCATGCCTAGAATGACTCTTATTGCCAATGGTTTCGGACATCCAGAAACCGTCGATTCTGAGTAAGAGGTGAGAGTACGTATTGGAAAGGTAACGCCCGCTAGACATCGACACCTAATCCTGCCCGCACGTAGAGGCCTCTACTAATCAATCGGTGGGCTGATAACTTTGTTCCTTTGTTGTGTCGGAAGTACGGTAACATCCATTGTTTTACCCCTATACATTTTGCTATGTCGGTTGTTTAAGTACAAGTAAGTTTTGTCATCGAAGTAGTTGTGTTTATATTATTTGCATGCGATTTCACGTGACAAGCAGGCCGTGAAAAGATGCACATAGAAGAGTAGAGAGTACTAGTATTATACGTATTAACAAATCAGTTTTAACGTGATAATACGGATATTAATCGTTCTCGTGGTATACCTTACCTGGTATTCTGCTTAAGATGCGTTTGTTTAGTATTAATAGGGATGCGTCGAAACGTGTATGGCGAGCACCGAGACTAATATGGAACCCGACCATCGCTTTGTTCTGTTTTAGCTTGTTTACGTTTTGAATTCCGTGTTAGGTGATTTAGTATGCGATTATAAGGTCATAAAAGTACGAAAGCTGTAAATGCGAATGTAAGTAAATCACGTAGTGAGGAGTTACACCTTCGGAGTATATGCTAAACGGGACATGATGCATAGATAGTTGAGAACAGATCTTGGAACTACACGTGTCTATTTAGGGTATTTTAGTGTTTATGGTTGAAGTTGGGACGTTACGTGTTTTAGTACGGGTTGTGGACCTAGCGTCCACATTTTGACATTATCGAAGTGTATAATGAAAATACAAGAGTGTAAAGTTTTTTTTAGATGACAACCTAGGGACGGTTCGACTTCGAAAGGCGGATCCTCCTAGCTCGCCTGGTGATTTCGGCAGATTTTCGTTACCGTTGGCTCTTCCAGATGCTAATCCGATAGAACTCCGTTACTACTTGCTAGTTCTGCGGCTAATCCGGCAGAACTCCGTTGTTAGAGTCAGAGTAGTTAGTCGAATGCAGGCACCTCGGGATTGAGTGGGGTGCTCGAAGGTGAGGAGAAACGTTGATTTTGCTTATCGGGACTACGATCGAGTGGATCGTTTGCTTCGGCTGTTGGAGTGCGAGCCCTAAGCGAGAAACTCTTAATGAGTAAAGAGAGAAGGGAAGATGATGTGTGTCGAATGAATGGGGTGGAGGGAGTTATTTATAGTTGTTTTCAAATCTCGTAACCTGGATGGACGCCTGAGTCCAGGCGCACTAGAACTAAGGCGCCTGGGTTTAGGTGTGTGAAGACTGAGACGCGCGAAGTGAGGCGCTCGGAAATTTGAAGATACGATTTTGATACTTTCCAAAATCGAGAGTGTGCGTATCATTCGTGCCTTGGAGGTTAAGCTTCCCCCCTTTGACCTAGCGCCGTTGCGCCGAGTGGGCCTCGGGTGCGCATCCCGAGGTTCTCTTGGCGCGGTGCTGACTCGGTTCGTATTTCGGGATTGACTCGGGGTCCCGGTGTCAGAATTGACTCTAATTAGTGTCTATGTGACCGTAATGACAAGACTAAGGCTGCCTTTATGTTAATTTAATTGTTCCGAATAATTATTTGATCTTTTTTATAGAAAAACTATCTAAAACATCACAATCTCGCGTCGCGTTGCAGTCCGATCGTCATTGGGTGTTTGTTGGGCACTCCTGCAGCCACCAGGTCCAAATCTGGGTATCTACACCTTATTACATGATATGATGCACAAGGAAGTAGAGGTTTATGTGGACGATATGATAGGCAAATCCAAGAGCCGGGACGGGCATATCATCGACCTAAGAAAGTTCTTTACTCGACTGCTCAAATAAAACATGAGGCTAAACCCTCAAAAATGAAGTTTTGGGGTAACGTCTGGTAAACTACTGGGTCACATTATTACCCAACGTGGTATCGAGGTCGACCCATGAAAAATCAAAGCCTTCACCGAGATGAAACCTCTCAAGACCGAAAAAGAAATAAGAGGGTTCCTTGGAAAAGTCAAATACATCAGTCGTTTTATCTCCAAGTTAACCATGGTATGTGAACCAATTTTCAAGAAGCTGAAAGTGGGGGAACGAAAACTGTGGATGATAAGTGTCAAGCGGCCTTTGACAAAATCAAGGAAATACTGTCTGCTTCGCCGGTCTTAATGCCACCTCAACCCGGTTTGCCACTTTCGTTATATATAACATCTACCGAGATAGCCATGGGGGCTATGCTGGCACAGATGGTCGACTCGGAAGAACGATCCATCTACTACATTAGCAAGAAATTCTTAGAGTGTGAATGCAAATATACCATGCTCGAAAAAACATGTATGGCCCTAGTCTGGGCCACCAAAAAACTTTAGCACTATATGCTCAGCTACGAAGTCCAGGTATTATCCAAGATGAATCTCGTCAAATACCTATTCGAAAAGCTCATCCTCAATGACAGGATATCTAGGTGAACTCTAATGTTGGAAGAGTTCGACCTAAAGTTCATGCCACTAAAAGCCATCAAGGTCCGGGTAGTAGCCGAGTTTCTAGCCGATAGTCTCATAATCGATACTTGGTCCTTCCCTGACGAAGACATATTCCATACCGATGCAGAAACATGGGATTTATATTTCGACGCCGCATTGAACTTCTGATGGTTCGGAGTTGGGATCCTTTTAATCTCACCAAAAGGGGAGCATACTCCCATATCCATTAAGCTGGATTTCGATGTAACTAATAATGCCGGCGAATACGAAGCATGCATCCATGGGTTACAAGCCGCCGCTGATTTTGGAGTCACAAATCTCTAAGTACACGGCGACTCATCATTGGTCATCAATCAGGCTCTCCAGAAATGGAAAACTCGGAACGCCAACCTCGTGGCCTACCAGGCGAGAGTAAGGCTTCTCGAGAAGCAATTCCAAAAGATAGAGTATATATATACTTGCCCCGGAAAGAAAACCATTTCGCAGATGCACTCTCCACATCTCTGCAGAACACCCCCGATCATCTGACTAGTATGCCGATTTGCGTCGAAAGACAGTCCGAACCGGCATACGTCCACGCCATCGAAGATATTGAAATAGCCGATCCCGAACCTTGGTATCAAACTATTTTGACATATATGTGGACGGGAGAATATCTTCTCGAAACCGACGGTTGGGCTAGGAAAGCCCTACGAAGATTAGCTACCCAGTTTATCTACACAGATGACGGGCAGCTATATAAAAAGACAGCACATGGGGCTCTTCTCCTATGCATTGACAAAATAAAAGCCAAAAAGGTTATGGTCGAAGTACATGACGATGAGTGTGGTCCGCATATGAATGCTCAGATCCTAGTCGATCAAAAAAATCATGAGGCTCAGATACTACCGGAATAATATGGAAACTGACTGCAGACAATACGTCAAACATTGCCTTAACTGTCAAATCTTCGCCAATGTGCAACACATGCAATCGTCTTTGTTATACACCATGACGTCACCATGGCCATTCTCGACATGAGGAATTGACATAATTGGAAAGGTAAACCCCTCCGGATCAGGTGGACACCGCTTCATCTTGGTAGCCATCGACTATTTCACCAAATGAGTCGAGGCCGAATCCTACCATGTTTTGAACGCCGAGCACGTCGCCAAGTACATTCGGAATAAAATCATATGCCGGTACGGGATCCCACATGAATTCATCAGTGATCACGGGACCCATTTCCAAGCCGAAACAACAGCTCTGCTAACCAAATAAAAAATCTAGAGGCATACATCCTCACCCTACCGTCCCAAAACAAATGGAGCGGTTGAGGCAGCCAACAAGACAATTATCACCATAATTAAAAAGATGACTGATAATTACCGGGGATTGGCCCGATAAGATACCCTTCGCTCTATGGGGATATCGGACATCAATCTGCACCACAACTGGTGCAACACCCTACTATTTAACATACGGGATGGAAGCAGTCCAGCCAGTCGAGATCGAAGTACCGTCCCTCATAATACTGTTATAAAGCCAGGTACCTGAAGTAGATTGGGTCCAAGTGCGATATGACTTGTTGGTTCTATTGGACGAATGATGGTCCCATGCCCTCAATAATATTCAAGTATACCATAAGAGGATACAATGCGCCTTTAACAATATAGTTAGGCCAAGGCATACTAAAGAAGGGGATTTAGTCCTCAAATCTGTTCGAGATCTATTACCAGTCGACCCACGGGGAAAGTTAAAACCCAATTGGGCCGGACCATATCTAGTGACAAAAGGTTCTATTAGGAGGTGCTGTGAAGTTGACAGACTTGGACGGGAATGATTTTACTAATCCTACAAACCTAGACCAGCTGAAACGTTACTACCCCTGATCCTTTCTCAATGTCATTTGCTAAAGTTTATCAAAATTATCTTTTTCAAAACATAAACTTTCAAAAAAAACAAGTTAATAAGTATTATTTATCCTACTGTCATACACATCTTGAACCATTAGTCTTGGTGTATTTCGAGATTGCAAAATGATAAATGTTTGAACTACGTCTGGTTTGATTCCACTAGCTGTGGATACGTAGGCAGCCCCTCACAAGGGCACAACCACCGCAATCGCGAAAAAGGACAGAAGTGTTTAGTTAATAGAAACTTCCTTTATTATTACTAAAAACCCCGATAAACTCGGAAATCCAAATCACAAAAATACAAAAAAGCACACGACACTTGAAAAATAGTAATATTATTGAAATAATAATAATCTACGGAATCGGGTATTCAGGGCATCTTACCCTTACCCTTATCCTTGGCATCCTTGGCCGTTCAATGGCGACGAGACGAGGGCTGACGTTCCGGAATCACTACAGGGACTTTCTTAGCCCGGACACGTTTCTTCGAGTGCGGATCTTCGGCCACATTAATCAGCCTGAGTCTGGCCCACACAGTCTCAGGCAGGCTATCACGCGGGCCCAGCCGGTCCTTGTCCGTCAGTCTCGGTCCGAGCTTCTTCTCCAAGTCAGTCTGGGGGCTCAGTCATCCCCACACACCTCTACCATCGACATCTCTAGCTCGAGTCTTAGTCTTTAACTTGGGACCCGATTCTAATCGTACCAAGGTAGCAGGAGTATCTCCGTCATCAAAGAAACCCCTGTTGTCCTTAGCCGTCTCCCGGTGAACCATATTGAAGGCTTCATCGACCTTCAGGGCCTTGTAGGCCTCCTCCAAATCTTCAAAACTCCATTTCCGATAAGACTCGGAAACCCAGACATAATGACAAGGGCTGGGTATAGTCCAAATGACACGTGTGCGCCACCCTTGCAGCTTGGTTTCACACATCGCATTCGTCAACTGAAGTGGGACGCTGATTATGTCCTCAGTCTCAGGAATCCTCTAAGTCCATCCAAATTGCCACAAAATGCGGTCCAGATAGATATGAACGGACCAATCAAGTGATAGGACCACTAAATACCAAGTCTGGTCTCTATTGGCTAACCCCGTCAAGGTGGAAAGAAACCACCAAGCAACGGTCCACTTGATCAAGGGACCTCCGTGGAACACAAGTTCCTCCTCCCAGTAAGCCCGATTTATGTCGTGGCTCGGGCTCATACGCCTCTTCCTCGAACTCACCTGACTGCTGCGGTATTTGTGTACGTCAAGAGGGGGTTCCATGATTGACAACCTCTCGTACAGCCAAGTCTGGGAAGGCAAAGACTCATAAAAGAAACGAGACGAGAGGTGTATGTGTAGAAGTCGGCAACTGCCTGCCAATTACCTGTCGATCGGAGTCAATCCTTCTAGCATCAAGGCTCATGATAATCTCCCCAATTATCAGCCAAGATGGACTATGACCAGTCTGCATTTGGTCTACCACGCCCAACAGTGGAATCAGGCCCATGCACGAGTCAGCCTCTGTTCACCCCTCAAAGGCGTAGCGATGAAGCATACAAAAAGCAAAGGCCCTACGCCTGTGAGAAGCAATGATCCTCACATCTTTCCCATTCATGAACTTATCAGCTAAATCAAACAGGGAAACAGAATTTCCTTGCACTATTCGGTCTACCTCTACATGAGACAGACCTAAAAATTCGTTCTTTCAGCTTCCTCCTCAGGTCAGGATAAAATGAAGCAATAGCAGGACAGGCAGTTGGACACCACCCTCCAACAGCAGCTATCTCCTCAGGGAGAGGACAAATTTCTCCCTGAGGAAACACAAAATGTGACGGGTCGTATCCCAGAAAGACAGACGGGCGTCTAAAAAGTAAGGGTCAACCTTAAGACACTGCAACGAAAATAGGGCAGAAATCCCCATCTGATTAAGATGAACTTTCTCCTCATCCCTAAAGCTCTGAGACCATACCTGTAGCAATGCTGTCAAATTCTCGATACCCATGGAAAAATCACTTGGTTTTCTATGAGAGGTTTTATGGAAAGAATGCAAAGACGAATGCGAGAAAAGACGGGGCAAAAGGGTTGTATATAAGCACGAAAACCCTACGATGCCTCGGGATCCGCGCCGCAGCGCAAAAAATTAAAATTCAAAGATCGGGATGCCCAGGGCCTGGTGCCTGAACACCAGGGCGTGCGGGAGCCCGCACCTGATTTTTGGGCCGCCCCAGCATTAGCACCTGTGTGCGCAGGCTCGATCCACGTTCCAGCGCTTTTCTAAAGCCCCAATACAGGGATCGGCTCATCTCGAGCATTCCTCCATTAAATTTCTCCAAATTTCAATATATCAAAATTTTTACTCTCCAGCGGATAATCGAGCCGGTGTCTCACCTAAATGCTACATTCAAAACACGATGTGTCTGCATACAGGTACACCCAAATCTTCAGAAGCAAGTTCAAAATCCCCACAGAGTTATCATCGTCAAGACAGGTATGACCCTCTACTTATGGCTGGCGAGCCCTTCACGCAATCTAACGGACTTTAATCGACACAACCGGAAAGCTGCCAGGTTGTAATCATCGATTGGCCTGGTGGCTACTCTGACTTTCGCCTTGTCCAAGCCTCAGTCAGAGTGGGGGATCAGTAGACACCCGCATTTTTACCTACTCGTGTCTATAGCAGTCTGCTTCAAAACACCCGATTATGATCCGACATTAACCTGCATTAATATGCTTGAATACGGACTCGGAATCAATAGTATCCGACATGGGCACTTAGCGAAGTAAAAATCTCTCAAAACTGACCTCAATTCCAGACTCAGTGGGTCATTTCTTATAAAATAAAGCTACTTTGAGCCAAAACCGCCACCGGGGGCAGAACCGTCTTTTGTCAACTAAGTCAAATCCGGTCAAAGTCGAAACCCGAAACTCAAAAGGGCCACAATAGCGTCCAAATACAAAATGAGTCTAAGTCAAAATGGAATCTGTATTTGCCTAAAATAAAGTGGATATCAATCCGTATTTTGAGCAACTTCCAAAACGCGCGATTCCAGTCGTTTGCATCCAGGCGCCCCAGAACTAAGCCGCCTCAACTGAAGCACCCCAATACCAAGTTTCCGGGCCTTTGGGCGCCAGAATTATGAATCGGAATATTTCGCAAAACTCTATAAATACACCCTCACGTCTGACGTTTCCAAAGGTAAAGAATTCTCATTTCTCGAAACCTTTAATCAGAAAACCGAGAGCCTCCCTTCTCCTATACATACCTTAACTCACTTACATATACCGAACCGCTCCCCTTGTCTACAACGATACTCCGCAAGCCCGTATTTCAAAGCATTTGACATGTAGGTTGAGGGTGTTCAAACCCCATTTTTTAATCCTTTAACTCGTTTATTTATCGTACTCCTAACATTACTAACATTTTACTTACCGTATACTAACATTTTAATTTTCGCATGTAACATTTTATTTATTGTTTCTAACATCTAAATACTAACATTTGACTATAAAATACTCGCCTTTAACGTATCGAATAAAAAAGGTGACGAGATATGGAAACACGGACACGAGAGTACGGCACTCGCGTCGACGGTCGCTTATCTCGCTACCCCGCGTAATTGGTTGTCTAGGGCGGGTCCACCCCCTAAAACGTTTTTTACATTTCCGTCATATTAATACCGTGTACACTATTATAAAACAATTTTCAAAAATCGATTCGAGCAAACGTACGATGACGCTAAATCGAGCTTCGTAGGCCTTAAAGGCCAAACTACGACCCCGAAATGCAAAGAGCCTAATGTTTGCGATGGCATATCGATCTTTCCAATCGAACGTATTCGATAATCAATTCTGCCTAAAGTCTGTACAACCCTCAATCAGGACGCACGGGAGGTGACGCCTCACAATCAAGGCGCGCCATCCCAGACGACTGAGGGTCAGGGCGCCTTATGGTGTGCGCCTTACCCATCGGGTTATGACGCGATCGTAGAAATCTCTTGTCGAGTACTTTCGATATCATTTTCAAATGTCGCTCTAAATGCTCGTTGTCGATTTCGTAATCGAATGTCGCACGTGAAGAGTTGTCGATAATCGAAGTAATACGAAACCCAATGACGTCAATCGAGAATCATACGGTCAACGCGACTCGATAATGTTATCGCGAAACATAGGGCTCTGATATTCGTATTAATTCGGTACGTTCGATCTAAATCATAAATCGAGACGATTAAGGACAAGTACCCGATTATGGTCGAAATGAGATATTTTAGACTTTCAATATAGTCCACAACGATAGAAATTTTGCCTAGGGAATAACACTTGTGACGTTAGTCGACGCGTGTTAATCCATCATGTGTCTCCTTTCCCAAATCCACATTTCATATTCGTTTTTACCCTATTTTGACTTTGAGCAAATGTCTCACGACATAAGTTTTATACCGACGGCTGCCTAGTCGGACTCGGTATTCGATGGATTGAAACGGTCAGATTTTGCTAGGATTAGTCGGGATGAGAAATCGAGGTATCGGGATCAAGCTAGCATCACCCTTTGGTCCCGAACGTTGCCTGTCTGGGCGCCCAAGGTCAGGCACCTGAACATCAGGTCGCCTCACCTCAGGCGCCTGAGTTTTAGGCGGCACCGTTTCGTGCGTCCGAGCTTCTGTCCTCTGGTCAATATGTAGCTCAATACGTAGCTGATTAGTGTCTGTCCAATTATTTGGTTTATGGTGTCAGTTTATGTTTCTATTTACGAGTTCGTTTATAGTTTACGTTACCATTTCTAATTCGATAATATTATATCTTTGCTTGTCATATTGTGAGTTCCGGGTTGGATTCCCCCCGTGTAATTCGTAATTTACTTTCAAGTTATTTATTTCCATTGTGTGGCATTTATCGCTTTTAAATGCACCCACATGCTAAATTCAACTTCGACATATTTTAAGATGCATAAACGACGTAGCGAACATACAATTCGCATGTGTAGCCTAAAATAATGGTTGTCATACATATTCATCGTCTTACTAACGCGCGGACTTAAACACCGATCGATATCTTAGTAGAGGCCGCTATGTGCGGGCAGGATTGGGTGTCCTTCGGGGGCTTCCCAACACGTACCTTCACCCCTTACTCAGAACTTTTGGTTTCCGGATGCCCAAAATCATTGGCAACGAGAGTCATTCGATATACGGTATTCGATAACTCAACATCGTCATTGTTATGCAAAGGGACGAACCCCACAAGCTCTAATACTATAAGGCAAGCCGTGATTTGTGCGCGATACGCCTAAGAATAGAGTGGGTTCGAACGGGTCCGAACTCCAATAAAGTTCGATGGCGACTCCAACTTTGATTTAAATTTCAATCCGAGAACAATCTCACCACGAGATTCGTTCGCCTACGCAAACCCGCGTGTGGTCGCATCGGGATGGACCTATGTCATGTCCACAGGTGGGCTTTTTCCCAGTATCTTTTTGTATCTAACAAATTTAGATGAGTGTTAGGTGAATATTATGCAAATATAATTTAGGAGAATTTAAAAAAATACTATATTAATAAAAATCATACCTTCAACGCCCGACGGAATGACGACTGAGAACCCGATGATGTGTAGGGTTCGTCTTTCCCTCTATTTCCGCGTTCTTCATCTTGTTCTTCTTTCCGCGTTCTGATCTTACCTTGAAGTCTAGACCGAAATGATATTTATTCCACCTCTCCAATGCTTCACCTAAAATTTGAATTATTAACATAACAATTCAGAAAAGATTGAAGTTACATTATTTGTTAAAACTGAGTATTATAAAAAATTACACCTGTAAGATCTCTTAGCGCAGTCCCTCGATCATATCGTTTGTACATGACGTCCGCAAAACGTCGTATACAAGTCTCGTTATACCGATCACAAGCCCTACCTTCGAGCTCAGGCTTCCGAACGAATTTCAATTACAAAACCGATCCGGATTATCAGTAGCGAAAATATTTACAAAGCCTAAATTTGAAATAATAACAACGTGAGTAGAAAGCCAACGTACCCTAAAATTGTTGAACCACTGTTGGCATTGGTATAGTTGCACTTGAGTCCAACAAGTGTACCCCAAGCCTTTATCGATCATGTAGCTATTAGTACACCCTTTAATCACATCTGCATGCAAAAACCTACACCGTTTCGAGAATCACATATATATGAAATCTTAAAAAAATATTCCAACAATTGATTTTTGATATGTTGGATTATATTACCAGATGTTTTTAATGTCGATCTTTAAGCGTCCTTCATCCTCAAACTCTTATGCCCCCTGCCCCTTCCCCTGCTCCTGATTCTACTACTGCTCTGGTCTCGTTTCGGGGACCACTTCTTCCTCCCCTTCCTTTTGGTGGGACGTCTAAATCGACCTACTACTCCCACCACTACGTCTCTAGCCTCTGCCTGCCATCTTAACCTTCCAACAAACAATATCAACAATAATTAGAAATTAAAACTAGCGATAAAACAGTAAACCAAATGAGTAAAACTGTGATAAATAAAACCTATTAATATCGTTTTAATAATCATCTTCGCTATCCTTATCGCCATCACCCTCATCCTTCTCATTCTGATCTTCCTCCTCTGTCCTCGCCATCCACATCATCATCCTCCAAACCATCCAAATTCTCCTGCTCTTGTTCGTCATCCTCCTCAAGGATCTTCCGAACATCCATAAGGATGTCATCGTTATCACCACCATCATCATCCTCTAAATTTTCCTTCACCCCTTCATTAGTTCATTATGATTTTTATTTGAGAATATGGTTTCATCACTTGGAGATAAGCGTGTACCACATGAAACAACATCTTCCTGGAAAAGAGTATTGTCCATTACAAATGACATGTTCCTTAACCACAATGATCTCAAAAATTTTAGGTTCTTGCATTTAATACATGGACGCCTTACTTCCCCATTCGATGCCTAGTCAAGTGACCATTTAGCAACCTCCAAAAATGATTCAACGCCTTTTAAAAATTCAATGGTGGGACATCTTTTCTTATACTCATACATCCATTTTCGTTCAATTTTTTTCATTTTTTATGTAAAAAAAAATATAACAACAAATTAAAGTTGAATTTCCCTTACTTAATTTAGTACTAACTAAAACAAATATATTTACAAAGAATAAATAACTAACCTAAACTTAATATTATTAATTTAGAATTCACCTTAACATATTTACATTAACAATTTAGTCATACTAAATCCAATTTATTCACATCCTCACCCAATTCATCACAATATAAATACCACAAACCCTAAGATCATACCAACAACCTACCTAATCAAAATTGGGCAAAACTAATGGGCAAAAAAACAATGCAACTCAATTGAGACCTTAACAACATTAAATATCAAATTGACAATAATAACTGAAAAAAGTGAAATAAATCGAAAATACCAATATTAAAATGAATAAGTAGTAATTATAGTAAAAAAACATACCTTAGAAGTAGGCAAAAAAAGGAAGAAAATAGAGAGAAATGGCGCGATCGAGTTAGAGAGAAGGTAGAGAGTGATTTTTTTTAATGACGAAGGCAAAGGGGGTGGCCGATTATTTGTGGCGAATTCAGTTAAGCGGGCGTCCAACAGTGGACGCCCGTTTTTCTCAAATTGGCGTCCGCTTGTGGACGCCCGTTTCGCCATATGGCGCGTCCACTGTCGCACGTCAGGTGGCGTGCGATAGTGGACGCCCGCTTTTTTATATTAATTCCTCAAGTTTCTTTTCAAAAATTCATTGGACCCCATATTTAGCGTGCAATAGTGGACGCCCGTTATTTGGAATAGATGTCATATGGGCGTTAGTATGCCCAGGACTCCCATAATACGGACGTTCGGGCCCATAATTCTGGTAGTGACATATCAAGCAAACAGTCAATATGCATATTGAGTTTAGTAAATAATGAGGGAATAAGAACAAGTCAATAAGATGAAATAATTCCTACAGCTAGTTTTGGTAAAAATTTACCGGGTCTACGATTTAGGTTGCGATTAAAGTGATCGACCTATAAGTGCGTGTTAACGAAATAATGACGAATCTAACGAGCGAGGAACGACGAAAAGAAAAACAAACAACACACGAAATTTTGGTGACGCGGAAAACCCAATTTGGGAAAAACGGGGGGGGGGGGGGGGGGGGGGGGGGGGGGGGGGAGTTGGAATCCCACCAAGATTCTACTATGAATGGAAAATAGTGAAGAAAGGAATACAAATATGAGTATTTAGGCTAAAATTGTCGATAACTATTTTGTAAGTTTTCTTGGAGTTGGTGTGCTATGATCTCCCTTTTCCTCTCTCCTTCTTTGCCCTTTATATTGCTGCTGAGTTTGGGACCGTTATCCTCATTAATTGCCTAGAATCTTTGCATTCATTCCCCCCTTTATTGCATGGAGTCATTGCTCCCTGATTCTCCTCCAGCCGTTACAGCAGTTACAATTGCTCCCTGATTCTCCTCCTGGTCTGCAGGAGGGTTTCCTTGTTTATAGGAGCTGCTTTTGCTTCTCCTCGTTGTATGGGCTAGATTTCTTGCTGTGTTTGCTGGACCTGTTTGTTTATGTGGCCCATTATTTTACTTACTTCATGCTTTGTCCGACCCATCTTCGTATATTATTCAGGGTTTATTTGACCTAACGACTTTTGATTATTTTGACTTCTGTCTTTTAATCTTCGGCTTTGACCTTTTGACCGTTGACCTTTGACCTTTTGACCGTTGACCGTTGACTTTTTGACCTTTTGACCTTCGTAAAATGTCACGTCGTATTTCGTGGATGCGAATTTTGACCCTAACAAATGCTCCCAAATTTCCAACTAAGCTCATCTTAGGCGGGAATTTCCGTTCGCTTGGATTGTAGACGGTTTGCGTGATGATTGATTCTTTGACCCGACCATTCGGCCTAAACCCGGAGCATATGACATTTCGCGATTTGCTTTATCCTTCCACAAGTGGTCCTTCCTCTCCTCCCCCAGAAGGAGAAGAAAGAAGAGTCTGGTGAGAACATGTCTTCGGGCAAGATACGTTCATGCTTGGCTAGGTTTACCTGACCTCAAATTTTCATGATACTCATTTTCGCCTGCTTCCTCCTTCAAGATCCGCTAAGCCTCGTGTGACCCTAGAGCAAGTTGTGGCTGCTAGAGGGCGGATCGTTGCTACTAGGGTGGCCTCCAGGTGAAAAGTTGGTTCTGCTTCTACTGGCTTTGCTGGTTCTAAGAGAAGGCGTAACTCGTCCCATCTCTCAGAATTTACTCCTACAGAAAGAGAACCCCCAGTGGTAGATCTTTCTGAGTCTCACTCTTATTCTGCCCCCAGACTCGTTGAGGTTGTTCCTGCTGGAGTGGTGCTCAAATTTCCTGAAGGCTTCGGTACGTCCAAGTCTGCAGAGGACATGGCTTTTATGGATCAGATGCTACCTCCTGGTCCCAGATCTGCGCTAGAAGAAGTTCTCTGAAAGAGTTGGACTTGATTCGTAGATTGTCGGCGGAGGAATCTGGCAAAAGACAAAAGCTTAGTGCGGATCTGGTGGAGGCAAGGAGTGAGCTTTGGGTGAATCGGTTGACTCCCCTCTTCCTGATCGGGAGGCTGGGGAACCTGATGGAGCTAATCAAGAACATGCTGTTACTCTTGCTGTCGTGGAGCCTCTCGCCACTCTACCTCTAGAGGGAGAGGATGTTTAGGCTGTTGGGCATCTTTACTGTTGTCTTTGAATCTGCTGTCCTGAGTGACATAACAAAAATAGTTGTTAATTTTCAAACCTTGTTTCCGGATTCCGTTTATCCTTGTCCAAGGGGGCAAAGTGTTTTTTTGAATACTTTGTGATACTCGTGTGTTTAATTGTTGATCGTAATCGTTTGCTTTTGATCGCAATTGTTTGCTTTTGATTGTAATCGTTTGTTGCAGTTTTGTCTTACTACCGTCTGTTGTATGCATGCCTTATGTTTGTATGGTCGACCTTTGATATAGTGGTGGCCTGGGATTTTGTTTGCCAACTCAGTCGGAGGTGCCACGCTTTGTGTGGGTGCTAAGTGGCGCAGGAGACTGTAATGTCCTGGTTGTAGGCACTTAGTCACAAGACGAACGCCTTCTGTAGAAATTACACACTCCACCAGATTAGTTGTTAATTTTTGTTAAAAAAGCTGACGAAAGATGGTAAAGATGCTATGTTTGAAGGTGTTGTGGGAGGAAATTAAACTTCTGAAAATATGTGGAGGAGGAAAATCCAATTTTGGAGGCACATGAAAAGGGAATCGAATTTCGAAAACATATGAAAGAAGATTTAATTTTGAAGACGTGTGAAAATAAAATTAAAGCTTGAAAACATATGAAATTAGAATTTTGAAAGCATGTGAAAATAAAATTAAATCTTGAAAACATATGAAATTAAAATTTTAAAAGCATGTGAAAATGATGTTAAATCTTGACGTTCTATATTTTTGCAACCCGAAAGATGGATTGAGGGATAAAGTAGAGTTAAAACAACAACAGATAGGATTAAACCTGGGTTCTGGTGGAGGTGCATCTGGCAGACTAGGTGCCCTGTTTCTGGCGACATGGGCCTGTATTTCTGGCAACATTGGCCCGTATTTCTGGTGACTTCGGCTTGTTTAGAAGAAATACTTCTTCAAGTGTACTATATTCCAAGGCTTCTGGATGATTTCTCCTTCCATGGTCATAAGTCGGTAGGCTCCGTTCCCAACTATTTTCTCCACCTGGTAGGGTCCTTCCCAATTGTAGGCGAATTTCCCCACCTGCTGATTTCTGGTGTTCTGGAAGACTTTTCTGAGAACCAGATCTCCCTCCTGCATGACCCTGATCTTGACATTCTTGTTGTAGCTTCTGGCGACTGTCTGCCTGTAGGAGGCCATCCTGATCTGGGCATCGGTTCTGAGCTCATCTATGGTATCCAAACTATTTGCCATTTCCACATGGTTTCTTTCTTCTGTTATGCAACCGTATCTGTGGGTAGGCACTCTTACTTCTGAAGGAATGACCGCCTCAGCACCGAAGACCAAACTAAAAGGCGCCAGTCCCGTAGCTACTTTGGGTGTGGTTCTGTCGGACCACAGCACCAAGGGGAGTTCTTCTGCCCATCTGCCCCCTGTCTCCTCCACCCTTCTTTTCAGGTTGTCTATCACAATTTTGTTGCTAGACTCCGCCTGACCATTAGACTGAGGATTTCTGGGGGTAGACTTACTTAACGTGATATTCCACCTAGCGCAGTAGGCCTCCATCTTGTTGCCAATAAACTGGGATCCGTTGTCGCAGATGATTTCTGAAGGAATGCCAAATCTGCAGATAATGTTGCGTTTAATGAACGATATAACCTGCCTCTCAGTCACCTGTGGAAATGCTTCTGCTTCTATCCACTTGGAGAAGTAGTTTGTCATGGCCATCATAAAGACTTTATTTCCTGGGGATCTTGGTAATTTGACAACAATATCCATCCCCCACTTCATGAAGGGCCAGGGAGAGATTACTGGGTGCAATGGTTCTGCTGGCTGGTGGTTGACCGGTGCATGTCTCTGGCAGGCGTCACACTTCTTAACGTATTCCATGGCGTCCTTACGCATTGTCGGTTAGTAATAACCCTGGCATAGTGCTTTTCTGGATAGACTCCTACCCCCTGCATGATTTCCACATTCACCACTGTGGAGGTCATGCATAACAACTTTTGCCTCCTGCTGACCTAGGCACTTCAGGTATGGTCCAACAGTTGATCTCTTGAACATGACACCATCAATGAAGGTGTACCTAGAAGCCTTTATTCTAAAGCTCTTAACTTCTTTCTTATCTGCTGGCAGAATGTCATTTTGCAGCCATTCCTGGTAGGGTTTTCTTCAGTCTGAGATCTCCCCCTGTCCTGTTGTGGTGTTGCAGACTCCTGCTTCCTGTAGCCACTGCAACCCCTGGTCTGATGAGTTTTCCCCTTCCGTGGGCATCTTTTGTTCTTGTGTGCCCTTCCAAACTTCTGGCTCCAGTACGTGGACAATGGGTATGGTGGAGATTACTCCAGGGTTGAATGTTGCCCCCAGGGTGGCTAGGGCGTCTGCTTCTGAGTTCTGGTCCCTCGGGATTTGGCTAATTGAGAAGGCTACGAATCTGAGGGACAGATCTTTCGCCACTTCAAGATAGATAGGCCAGCATCTTGGAGTCCTTCGCTGCATACGAACCATTCACGTGATTGACTATCAGCTGGGAATCGCTGTACACCTCTAGACGTTTGATTTTGAGATCTAGGGCCAACTGGAGACCAAAGATCAGAGCTTCATACTCTGCTTCGTTGTTTGTTGTCCGGAACTCGCACCGTACTGCCTGGACTATGAGATCCCCTTGTAGCGACTTGAGAACTAATCCTTCTCCAGATCTTCTCATGTTGAAGGCGTCATCTACATTCAGCTTCCACACATGTTCGCCCTTGTCCTCCTCCAGGATGAGGATGTCTTTCTCTGCTTGGGACTGCAGTGTTGGGCTGAAGTCGGATATGAAGTCTGCTAACGCCTGGGACTTTATTGCTGTTCTGGGGACAAACTTCAGGTCAAAGACACTCAGGTCCATGGACCACTTGGCCATTCTTCCTGACAACTCAGATTTTCTCATAATAGTTTTTAGTTGGTAATTAGTTATTACAGAAATAACATGTGACTAAAAATAAGGTCGAAGTTTATAGGATGCTGTAACAAGTGCAAGTACGAGTTTTTCAAGAGACGTGTACCTGGTCTCTGCAGGAAGCAGAGACTTACTAACATAGTATAACGGGTGTGGCGCTCCTTCATGCTCTCGCACCAACACTGCGCTGACTGCCGCCTCGGTTACTGACAGATACAGAAGGAGTGGTTCTCCAGGCTCTAATTTTGAGAGTAGAGGCGGAGTGCTGATGTAGTGCTTCAGCTTGCTGAACGCCTTCTCGTGCTCTGCTGTCCAATCAAACCTTTGGGCCTTCTTCAGGATATCATAGAATGGCCTGCACCTGTCTGAGGACCTGGAGATGAATTTGTTTAGAGCAGCGATTCTCCCGGTCAAGGGCTGCACGTCTTTAGATTTCTGGAGGGATTCCAACTGGAGGAAGGCATTGATCTGCTCTGTGCTGGCTTCAATTCTCCTCTTGGTGACCATGTACCCCAGAAACTTCCCACACGATACTCC
This sequence comes from Agrostemma githago, assembly GCA_958450325.1. Classification (NCBI taxonomy): domain Eukaryota; kingdom Viridiplantae; phylum Streptophyta; class Magnoliopsida; order Caryophyllales; family Caryophyllaceae; genus Agrostemma; species Agrostemma githago. The sequence continues at coordinate 24,795,888 of OY288240.1, read as the reverse complement.
AAACGTGCATTTTGAAGGATTCTCCTCTTGGCTGCTGAGTAAGTTACCCACATAATTCTTACTCTCATGTGATCACATTGACAATTCCGGTACATACTGGAGGTGGAGAAGGCAATACTTGATCTGCTGCATTTACTCTGCTGGAGTTCCTGGACATGAGGTGGTCCAGGTTCCCCTGATCATACTGGAACTTAACCTCCCTCCTGAGCTGCACACACTCATCGGTATTGTGTCCAATGTTGTCGTGGAATTCGCACCTCCTACTGGCATCTCTTCGGACATTGGTGTACTCCTGTCTTCTGGGCCACCTGACTCTGCGTCCTAACTTCCTCAGTGCTTTGAGCACTCCCGCCAGGTTGGTGGAGAACCCGTACTCACTTACTTTAGGTGGTAGCTCTGGATTGTCTTTCCAATCTTTCTCTTCAGAGACTTTGTTTACGCTTATGGTGTAGGGTTTCGATCTGTCACCCCTCTTTTCTACTGGCGCCTTTCTGGAGACGTGCTCAGAACCATACGCATCTCTCCTGGGGCCTGAATCTTCATCCATCCTGATGGCTGACATCGCCTTGGTCTGCACATCCTCGAACGTGGCACACATGTATTTTGTGAGATCTTTGTAGAGGTCCGGCTCCTGGTGGAGCCCTTGGCGAAAAGCTTCTGTGGCGGTGGCTACATCACATCTAGGAATGGTTACTTTCTCGTTGTTGAATCTGTTGAGGAAGTCGCGTGTGGATTCCTCGAACTTCTGCACAACCCGGTACAGGTCATTGGTCTGCTTCTCTGGCTTTCTGCTACTGGCGAACTACTGGTTGAAGGCATTGACCAGATCAGCGAAGGAGGTGATACTCCGGTTGGGCAGACCAACGAACCAGTGGAGGGCTGCTCCTGACATAGTGGAGCCAAACCCCTTGCACATGCAAGCCTCCTTCATGGGCCCCGTAGCGGTCACCACCATCATCTTTTGTTTATACTGGTTGATGTGGTCTAGGGGGTCTGCGGTACCATCATAAAGCGCCATAGCTGGTGTCACAAAACCCTTGGGTACAGCAACACAGGCCAGATCGTCGGTGAAGGGCGAATCTGCATAGCTGTCCCTTGATGCTGTTTCTAGTGGACGCGACATTCCAAAAATTCTGTTGATCAGTTCCCTCAACTCCTGGTACTGCTGGTCCATAGCATTGCCTGCTCCTGCAAGAGGGTTAGAAACAGGAGGAGGAAAGCTGAAAAGTGCACTTCCTGACGGAGGTCCTCCAGGGTGTTGACTGCTAGGAGGAGGAGGTGGAGGCAAAGGTGTGGCGGCTGTTGCGGATCCGGACTGCCATTCTGAAGCCTGCAGGAGCGGGGTTTTGGGCGGCCAGATTGCTCCAGGGTACGGGCTGTTGTTAGCGGTTGCCAGGTTGACTGGGGCTTCTGGCTGCCATCCCAGTGTCTTCTGGTTGGGGGAAGGCGTTGTCCACACTCCTCGAGAGGATTGGTTATTGGATAAGATGGTCATCCATGGTGGGGTTACAAATTGCCATCCTGGCGCCTGGTGGACAGGGGTGCCTGCAAAAGATAGTGAGTTAGTTTCTCGGCTTTCGATGTTGGAGAGAAGGTTACCTGCGGTAGGAGATCTGCTGGGTGTGGGGCCATAGATTAGGTAACCCTACCCTTGGGGTTCAATGACTGGGCCTGGTGGAGCCAATCCTAGCTCCAGTCTGGTGACCAATTCTGAGGGGACTTCTCTGGTGGTCTTCCTGCAGGTTGTTGACTCCCTGCGGGTGCTGGGTTCTCCTCTAGGCATCAGGGGCAGCATCTCTGGTGACGTCTGGACCGATGCAACTGGTGTCTTGTCTGCTGCTGAGATCCGAGCCCTGATGTCTTGGTTGTCTTTCTGCAGGGTTTCCACTGCCTGGCGCAGAGCATCAATTCCTTGAAGCATACTCTGCATTAGGTCTGGTGACGCTGCGCCACTGGAGGCTTTTCCCACGAATCCTCCTTGAGTCGGGGTTCTGGGCGGTGTGCTCTCCTTCCTGGCCTTGGAGGAGCTGGTTGCCCCAGAAGTTTTAGGCGTCGGAGGGGGCCTAAACGCCGATACCGTGGGTTTCACCGTTTGGCTGGTGGAGATTGCTAGGGTAAGAGGCGTGAAAACTGGCTCTGCGGATCCTGGGGATGATTCTCCTCCAATAGGTTGATTTGATGCTCCTTGACTGCTCGAGGGACTTCGACCGGATCCGGACATGACGATACGGAATTGCTTCACTGTAGGATTTGGCTTATAGAAAATGATCACTTTGCCCCACGGTGGGCGCCAAATTGTTTTGGAAAAAATTTACCGGGTCTACGATTTCGGTTGCGGGTTAAAGCGATCAACCTATAAGTGCGGGTTAACGAAATAATGACGAATCTAACGAACGAGGAACGACGAAAAGAAAAACAAACAACACACGGAATTTTGGTGACGCGGAAAACCCGATGTGGGAAAAACCGCGGGGGGAGTCGGAATCCCACCAAGATTCTACTATGAATGGAAAAGAGTGAAGAAATGAATACAAATATGAGTATTTAGGCTAAAATTGTCGATAACTATTTTGTAAATTTGGTTGGAGTTGGTGTGCTATGATCTCCCTTTTCCTCTCTCCTTCTTTGCCTTTTATATTGCTGCTGAGTTTGGGACAGTTATCCTCATTAATTGCCAAGAATCTTTGCATTCATTCCCTCCTTTATTGCATGGAGTCATTGCTCCCTAAATCTCCTCCAGCCGTTACAGCAGTTACAATTGCTCCCCGATTCTCCTCCTGGTCTGCAGGAGGGTTTCCTTGTTTGTAGGAGCTGCTTTTACTTCTCCCTCCTTGTATGGGCTAGATTTCTTGCTGTGTTTGCTGGGCCTGTTTGTTTATGTGGCCCATTATTTTACTTACTCCATGCTTTGTCCGACCCATCTTCGTATATTATTCCGGGTTTATTTGACCTGACGACTTTTGATTATTCTGACTTCTGTCTTTTAATCTTCGGCTTTGACTTTTTGATTGTTGACCTCTAACCTTTTGACTGTTGACCTTTGACTTCTTGACCTTTTGACCTTCCACTCGTAAAATGCCACGTCGTATTCCGTGGATGCGAATTTTGACCCGAACAGCCATATCTCAACACCCAAATCAACTTGACCAAGAGTGCTACAATGGGTGTACATAGGTAGACAACTTCTTATACACACAAGCAATTGATGAATAACACCTAGAATAGGAATACATGGCCCTACTCAATGAATATTAAGCACCATTGAACATACAAAAGGAGGATCTAAAGATTGAAACTTTTTTTATGAAGATAAGAGTCTTACTATGCAATTGATTAAGGCATGAGGAGGAATTATACCTAGATATGAAGATTAGCTCTTCATAATTACCAAATTATAATAAGTCTTCTCCAACATAAAGAACTAAAACTCTAATTTTGATCCCTAATGGATCTCTAAGATCTTAAGTTAAGAATTAGAAATCTAATTCACACAAAAGATGTCACTAAAACCCTAAATGAAACCTATTTATACTCTAGGCACAAAACCTTAAAAAAAGATGAGCCACAAGCAAAACAGGTCACGAAACAGCGCACGAACTGTGCTTTAAGTGAATTTGCACAGCCTGCGGAGGAGACAGGGTGCAGACTGCACAGAAGTGGGCGCAAACTGCACTGAAATGCGCAGGCTGCGCAGTTGCGGTTCCAGCTTTACAACATCATCTTTTGAACGCGATAACTCTCTTGTTTCTGGTCCAAATAAGGCATGTGACCTATCATTGGAAATCTAAGAGAAAGATCTTTCACCTCCAATTGGCCTTCATCATTTGGAGTTCTAGAACTCAAGATATGCCCGTTTGAAGTTGATGTAGCGAAATCGGGCTATTGCAACTTGTAATTTCCAACTTCTTTCTTCGTGTTTTCTTCATTGTTTTGGATTCTTTATTTTATGACACGACATATAGTCCTCGCTACTCGGATGAGATGATTTTTGGGATGTAATCGGCCGAATAATGTCTAGTTAGGTAGTCGGCTACTCCCTTGATCGTCTCTTCTTTGGTTAACTCAAAGGACATCATCTTCACAATTTGCTCGAAGACCAAAATCATAAAGAGAAGCTAAAAATACAACAAAATACACCAAACGGGTACTAAAATGTGCAACACTATAAATATGCACAATAAGCATTAAAATTAACTCGTTTGACACCAAAGTGAGCCTAAAAAAGGTATAGTTCATGTCAATCACTAAGCAAATCAGCTCATTTTATTCCCCTACAGCATCCATACACTGCCACAGATGTAGCCCAGACTTTCTTTGATCATGTTTACAAGCTACAATGGGATGCCATAAGCCAAGATATCAGATAGAGATTCTATCTTCCTGAGTAATTTATGGCAAGCGCTCTTCTCTATCCATGGGGTAGACCTACAATTAACATCAGCATGCCACCCTTAGTCTGATGGAGAAACAGATGTACTCAATAGGTGCTTAGAAACCTACATTTGATGTTTCTGCAATGAAACTCCCACAAAGTAGTGTAAATGGCTCCCCTCTGCTGAATATTGGTGTAATACCTCCTTTCATAGCTCACCAAAAACCACCTCTTATGAAGTCTTATATGGGCATCCATCCCCTTAGTCTGATGGAGAAACAGATGTACTCAATAGGTGCTTAGAAACCTACATTTGATGTTTCTGCAATGAAACTCCCACAAAGTGGTGTAAATGGCTCCCCTCTGCTGAATATTGGTGTAATACCACCTTTCATAGCTCACCAAAAACCACCTCTTATGAAGTCTTATATGGGCACCCATCCCCATTACATCTACCCTATATATCCGGTGATAACATGGTAGATGTTGTGGACAGGGTTTTAATAGAGAGGGAAGAGGCCTTACAGAACATAAGGTTGCAGCTAGCAAGAGCTCAGATTGTTGATGAATTATGTCAGTTGTTGTAAAACCTAATTTAAAACCTATGATAAACTTTGAATTTGATTTCGGTAATTTACGTACATTAACTTTAAAGAGTCTAGTTAATGTTTCCAATTAGATTTGTTTTAAATTAAAGTTCTAAACGTGTTTTACTAAAGAAATACGATCGCGTGTTGGATTCTGTCAGTTTATAAAACTGCGAATAAAAACCCCTGTTAAGTTAGGAATTTTGATTTTCTCGAGAAACAAAAGTTGTAGTTAACCCTTTATAGTCTTCAACCTCACTAATCTTACATTGTTTTGATTTTTAATGATCTTTTATATATTAAAGTAGAAACTTTTTAAGTCTCCATATTCACCCACCTCAGCAATCTACTTGACAATGATATGGCACTTACGTGGCGCTTATGTGGACAACCTACATTTCTTCCGCAATATACTAGAGAAAGTATAACTGTCATCCTTAAGACCTTAACTCCCCACTACCACATTAACCATTTTTTGGAAAACTACCCCATTATATATCAATTAAAAAAAATAACTGCATCCCATCTTTTAATTGGTGTCAACTTCTCTTTCTCTCCCCATTTGTTGTCATCTGCCCGTCAGGAAAAAAAATAGTCCTCCATTGTTGAATTTTGGAGGTATCCTCTTCAGATTGATTTCTTCGATCTGCTCTTAGTTTGGTGGGATCTTGGAGGTTTGTTTCCCCATCCATTTTCTTTCCTTTGTTATTTTCTCGCCAAGTTTCAACTTTTTGTTTGATTTATTCTTTTGGCAATGCAATTATTACTTTGATATCATGCACAATTTTGAAATTTATTGTTTGTGTTTGATTTATAATAGAATAATGTAACTAAAATACATCGTTGAACGACAGTTTATGTATTCAATTTTGGACTGTATTGCTCATTTCTTTGTTTCTGATGCTGTGTTTTTGGTATTCTATTTAGGAGTTGAATTTTGACAGTCTATTTTCATGTCCTTGGACCTCACTCACATACAGCACCTCCGTATTACCAGTGTATGCAGTGGAGGAAGACGAGGTAGCGGAGGAGACATCGTCGGAGTCCGTTTCTTCTTGGTTATTGAATTTCGTTAGATGATGTTCGTAAATGATTCTTTGTTGGAACTTCAAGTTTAGAATTTCGCAATCAAATTGTGCTTCATTTTAGTTTTTGATTTTTTTTCTTCATACTTATATAGTTTTAGATCTACTTGATAATATGATGTTTATTGAATTTGGTGTGTTGATGTTGCGTAATTGATTTGTTGTAGCTTAAGGTTTATGATTTCACAATCAGGTTATGGTTAATTTTGGATTTTAGTTTTTGATGTGTGATTTGATTTGGTTTTTAAAGTATGTTTAACCATTTGATTTTTTGTTTGTTAGATACTTCAATTAATTTAGTATTTAGCTACTTCTAAATATTTTTGGTTATTTGTTTCAGCAATCGTAGAATTGAGGATGGAAGTCACTGAAGATAGGCAAAGCGATGGAGAAAGAAGGTTCGATGTTATTATGATCCTCTTCTCCCCAGTAATATACGTTATTCCTTTAAGTTTTTGTCAATTTTGACAACTGTTTTGGTAAAAATTTACCGGGTCTACTATATCGGTTGCGGGTCAAAGCGATCGTCCTATAACTATGGGTTGACGAAATTGAACGAGTCTAGCAAGTAAAGGACAATGAAAAAAGAAGGGACGACACACAAAGTTTTGGTGACGCGGAAACCCGATGTGGGAAAAACCGCGGGGGGAGACGGAATCCCACCAAAATTCTACTATGAACTAGAAGGAGTGAAGAAGAGACTTTGATTGATTGTGGGTACGTGAGCTTGGAATGGGTATGTTCGGATGATCCATCCTTCTTCCTCTCCTTGCCTTTTATATTGCTGCTGACCGTTGCCTCTCTCTCCCAGAATCTTGACATTTAATCCCCTCTTAATTGCCTGAGATCTCATCCTTTAACTCTCCCTCAGCCGTTACCTTCTTCTCCGGGATTCTCTCCTGATCTGCAGGAGGGTTTCCTGGTTTGTAGGAGGGGTTGTTGCCTCCTTCTTTCTTGGTGTGGGATGGGTTTCATCTTCCATGTGTTTGGCCTTCTTGATTAAGTGGCCCACTGTTTTATTTACTTCATGCTTTATTTGACCCATTATTGTGTATCGTCTCGGGTTTGTTTGACTTGACATCTTCCGATTATTTGACTTCCGTCTTTTAGTCTTTGACTTTGACTTTTCATGTGCGGATTTTAACTCTCTTATTGTTGACCTTTGACTTCTGGCTTTTTGACTGTCCATTCGTATTTTGCTACGTGGTACTCCGGAGGCGCAAATTTTTGGCACGAACAAATGCCCCCAAATTTCCGACTAAACTCATTTTAGGTGGGAATTTTCGTTCTTCTGCAGATAACTTCTGGTGTCGATCAACCGACTGCCCCTCAAAAAACTGATGCTTCCAACTCCCCAATTAATGCTTTTGTTCCACTCCCTCCATCATTACTTGTCTTTTCAACTCATCTTTCCCAATTACTTTTTACCCCTTCTCACCCTAATTACTCTCTCCTCATCTTCCAAAATTAAAAAAGACAGCCCTCATTCCTTTTGCTCGTTGCTGCTGCGGTGACAAGTTACGTACTCTTTGTCCCTATTTTCAAGTGATTCTCTTCTTCGTAGTGACTTCCTTCCTTTCCTGCTTGTTTTATTTCCATGGCTCCCAAGTTTGATCGTTCGAAATCCCCAACCCTTATTTCGTCGTCATCGTCTCCTTCATCTTCCATAATGTTATTTCCTTCTACACTTACCCTTAGTCCTCCCCACTCGTGTGACTCTTGCTATACTGAAAGAGATATTCCTACCATCAGAAAGATTTTCGGTTTCCATGAGGATGTAATTGTTCACGTTCCTCTTCATGACCAGAGGGCGGATTTCCTCCGTCCTGGATGGACTTGTCTCTATGCTTATCCTTTTTCTCTAGGCCTTAGGTTTCCTTTTTCTGCGCTGATTCGTGATTTTCTGTCCTTCCATCGCCTTGCCCCCTGCCAACTGATGGCGCATGCATGGCGCCTCTTGTTATGTTTCTGCGCTATGAGTCATCAATACCAAAGAGGCATTACCTTGGGTGATGTCTCTTCCATCTACCGGGCCAGGTCTGTTGGGAATGGCCTGGTGACCCTTCGTCTGCAGGAGGGTAGGGAATCCTGCATTTCTTTCCCTGCCAACCCTCCAGACGTCAAATGGTATCGGTATTTTATCTTTGTGAAGATTGATAGTATCTCCCCTCATTCTGTCAGCTATCTCTTATCCCCCTGGAAGCCTGTTGAAGGTACAAGTATCTCCCCTATCTCTGGATTTTCATCGCAGGCTCACTCTTCTCACTGAAACTATGGTGCAGATTTGGAGGAACCCTACTTTGAATCTGAAGATCCGGATTCTTTGTCTCGCCTCTTTGGTCTGGAGCCTGAGTTTCGGTCCTTCTACCACCTGGTGAGCCCTCTTGGGGATAATCTTTCCTCTTTTGCCTCTTCGGGGGAAGATTCTGCTGACACCATGTCTTCTGGTATACTTTGCTTTTACTTTTGGCTAGAATGCTCCATTTTTACCGTAATTTTGAGGTTTGTCTTTTGTCTTTTTCTTAGGGAATCCTAAGCCTCGTATGACCTTGAACCGACTGACTGCTTCTAGGAGGAAGAAAATGGTCGCCAGTTCCTTGTCCAAGGGGAAATCTAGCTCTACTCCCTCTGCTTCTCCTGGAGCCAAAAGAATGAGTGCCTCTTCTCCATCTCCCGGAGACACCTCTGCTGGGAAATCCCCGGTAGCTGGTACTTCTGCTCTTGTTTCTGACTCTGCCCCCCAGTCAGCAGACAATACGGCTCCCGAGTTAACGCTTAAGTTTTCCAGCGACTTTGGCTTCCTTAAATCTCCGGAGGATTGGGTGGCTTTGGATCAATTACTATTTCTTGGCCCTGAAGCTGCTATGGACAGAAGATCTCTGGGGGACCTGACTGACCTATTAACAGGGTAGACCTTCGAGGTATTTGTTTCCTTGTCTTATTGTTGGGCGTGATTTCCCTGACCGTGCCTTGACTTGCTGTGGTTCTGCTTAGGTCTTGCAATTGGGTTTATATTTGCGCAATGTCGTGCCCCGGCTGGCAAACGAGGTGGACTTTCTTAGGGATCAAAGGGACGGTCTGCGGAGCACGGTCGACGGAGCCAAGAAGTTGGTCTCCAAACTAGGTGGGGAGCTAGAGCAGGTTAGGAAGTTGCTGGCACAGGAGAAGGGCCGTCATGAGGTTGTGGTGGGTGAACTATCCCGAGTTCAGGAAGTCAATTCTTCACTAATGGAACAGATCTCCAAGTTGAAGCGGATGTTGATGGATGCTTTCAACTGGGCGTCTCTGCAAACTCGAGTGGAGATGATGGAAGCTTACTCGGAGGGAGAACATGAATCCTGGGATTTATCAGCCGAGAAAGAAGAATTGGCGGAGCAGTTTCCTGTGACACCTGACTTGGATCTTCTTGCTGACGAAGAAGGGGAAGTTGTGGGTGAGTCAGCTGCTTCCCTTCCCCCAGATCAGGACTGAGAGGGCTGATGAGGCTGATTAGGAGCATGCTGTGGCTCCCACTGTCGTGGAACCTCTTGCCTCCTTGCCCCCAGAAGGGGCTAGTGTCTAGGCACCTTTCTTTTCGTCTGTTGAATCTGTTTGTTGCCCTGTGTGGCACAGAAAACACTTTTTAGCTTCAAACTTCATATCTTAATTTTCTTTAATTTTGTCCAAGGGGCAACGAATTTTTTTGAATACTTTGTGGTACTTTATATTCGACTGTTGATCACGACTGTTTGTTTTTTACTGTAATCGTTTGTTGTAGTTTTGTCTGACTACCTTCTGTTGTATGCATGCCTTATGTTTGTTTGGTCGACCATTGATATAGTGGTGGCCTGGGATTTAGTTCGCCCACTCAGTCGGAGGTGCCACGCTTTGCGTGGGTGCTAAGTGGCGCAGGAGACTGTAATGTCCCGGTTGTAGGCACTTAGTCACAAGACACACGCCTCTGTAGAAATTTTGCACTCAAATAGATTAGTCACCATTTCCTAGTTTGGGAAAGGTTATAAAATTTGGCAAAGATGGGGGACGCAATATTTGAAGAAATATGCGGAAGAAAATCGAATTTTGAAAGCATATGAAGAAAGAAAATCAAATTTCGAAAATGTATGCAACAAAAAATCAAACTTTGATGCAAAAGAAATTTGAATTTTGACGACACATGTAAAAAGAAAATCAAAAGAGAAAACTTTAAATTTTGCAAAGAGAAAATTTTAAATTTTGCGAAAAGAAAGTAAGGCAGAGAGAAGAATGACAGGAAAACTTAAATATATGTTTACAAGGTTAGAAAACATTAAACCTGGGTTCTGGTGGAGGTGCACCTGGCAGAATAGATGACACGTCTCTGGTGGCTGTAGCCCATGTTTCTGGCGGCAGTGGCCCAGATTGCTGGCGGCTGTGGCCCTTTTAGAAGAAGTATTTCTTTAGGTGTATGATGTTCCATGGTTTTTGGATGATTTTCCCTTCCATGGTCATAAGTCGGTAGGCTCCGTTCCCAACCACCTTCTCCACTTGGTAGGGTCCTTCCCAATTGCAGGCAAACTTTCCTGCTCGCTGGTTCCTGGTGTTTTGGAAGACTTTTCTGAGGACTAGGTCTCTTTCCTGCAGGATCCTGACCTTGACATTCTTGTTGTAACTTCTGGCGACTGTCTGTCTGTAGGAGGCCATCCTTATTTAAGCATCGGTCCGGAGCTCATCTATAGTATCCAAGCTGCTTGCCATCTCCACCTGGTTCCTGTCTTCGGTTATGCATCCGTATCTATGGGTGGGCACTCTCACTTCTGATGGAATGATTGCCTCAGCACCAAAGACTACGCTGAAAGGTGTCTGTCTAGTAGCCACCTTGGGTGTAGTTCTATCAGACCATAGCACCAAGGGGAGTTCCTTTGCCCATCTGCCCCCTGCCTCCTCCAGCCTTGTCTTCAGGTTGTCTATCACAATTTTGTTGCTAGACTTCGCCTGACCATTAGACTGAGGGTTTCTGGGGGTAGACTTGCTTAGTGTGATGTTCCACCTGGCGCAGTAGGCCTCCATCTTGTTGCCAATGAACTGGGATCCGTTGTCGCAGACGATTTCTGAAGGAATGCCAAACCTGCAGATAATGTTACGTTTTATGAAGGATATAACCTGTTTTATAGTCACCTGAGGAAATGCTTCTGCTTCTATCCACTTGGAGAAGTAGTCCGTCATGGCCAACATAAAGACTTTGTTTCCCGGAGCTCTTGGTAACTTGCCAACAATATCCATCCCCCACTTCATGAAAGGCCAAGGAGAGATTACTGCATGCGATGGTTCTGCTGGCTGGTGGTTGACTGGTGCGTGTCTTTGGCAGGCGTCACATTTTCTTACATACTCTATAGTATCTTTGCGCATTGTTGGCTAATAGTAGCCCTGGCGGAGTGCTTTGTTGGATATACTCATGTCCCCTGCATGATTTCCACATTCACCACTGTGGAGGTCATGCATAACGACTTCTGCCTCCTGCTGACCCAGGCACCTCAGGTATGGTCCAGCAGTTGACCTTTTGAACATGACACCGTCAATGAGGGTGAACCTAGACGCCTTCATTCTAAAGCTCCTAGCTTCCTTCTTATCTGCTGGCAGAATGTCATTCTGCAGCCACTCTTGGTAAGATTTCCTCAAATCTGAGATTTCTCCTTGTCCTGTTATGGTGCTGCAGATTCCTGCTTCCTGTAACCACTGCAACCCCTGGTCTGATGAACTTTCCCCTTCTCCAGGTATCTTATGTTCCTGTGTATCCTTCCAAACTGCTGGCTCCAGGACATGGACAATGGGTATGGTGGAGACTACTCCAGGTTTGAATGTCGCTCCCAGGGTGGCTAGGGCGTCTCCTTCTGCATTCTTATGTCTCGGGATTTGGCTAATTGAGAAGGCTACGAATATGAGGGATAGATCTTTCGCCACTTCAAGATAGGCCAGCATCTTGGAGTCCTTCGCTGCATATGAACCATTCACGTGATTGACTATCAGCTGGGAATCACTGTACACCTCCAGACGTTTGATTTTGAGATCTAGGGCCAACTGGAGACCAAAGATCAGAGCTTCATACTCTGCTTCGCTGTTTCTTGTCCGGAACTCGCACCGTACTGCCTGGACTATGAGATCCCCTTGTGGCGACTTGAGAACTAATCCTGCTCCAGATCCTCTCATATTGAAGGCGTCATCTACATTCAGCTTCCACACATGTTTGCCCTTGTCCTCCTCCAGGATGAGGATGTCTTACTCTGCTTGGGACTGCAGTGTTGGGCTGAAGTCGGATATGAAGTCTGCTAACGCCTGGGACTTTATTGCTGTTCTGGGGACAAATTTCAGGTCGAAGTCGCTCAAGTGCATGGACCACTTGGCCATCCTTCCTGACAACTCAAGCGGGTAATTGGTTATTACAGAAATAGCGTGTGACTCGAAATAAGGTCGAAGTTTATAAGATGCCGTATCAAGTGCAAGTACGAGTTTTTCAAGGGATGTGTACCTAGTCTCTGCAGGAAGCAGAGACTTACTGACATAATATACCGGGTGTTTTGCTCCTTCGTGTTCTCGTACAAGTACCGCACTGACTGCTACCTCTATTACTGATAGATATAGGAAGAGTTGCTCACCAGGTTCTGGTTTTGACAGCAGAGGTTGAGTGCTGAGGTAGTGCTTCAGGTCGCTGAACACCTTCTCGTGCTCTGCTGTCTAATCAGACCTTTGGGCCTTCTTCAGGATATCATAGAATAGTCGACATCTATCTGAAGACCTGGAGATAAATCTGTTCCGAGCAGCAATTCTTCCAGTCAGCCTTTGCACGTCTTTTGGCTTCTGTGGAGATTCCAGCTGAAGGATGGCCTTAATCTGTTCTGTGCTAGCTTCAATTCCCCTCTGGGTTACCATGTACCCCAGAAACTTCCCACATGACACTCCAAATGTGCACTTTGAAGGATTTAACTTCATCTTGTATTCCCTCAAGTTGTTGAAGGTATCTTCCAAGTGTGTTGTATGTTGCGAAGCTTGCTTTGACTTGACGACCATGTCGTCAATATATACCTCCATTGTGTCCCCAATCTGTCTCTTGAACATCTTATTGACTAGTCTCTGGTAGGTGGAACCTGCATTTTTCAGACCAAAAGGCATTACATTGTAACAATATATACCTCTCTCATACCTGAAGGCTGTCTTCTCCTGGTCTGCTGGATGCATCTTGATCTGGTTGTACCCACTCCATGCATCAAGAAAGGTTAGCATCTCGTGGCCTGCTGTAGCATCTACCATGGCATCTATATGTGGTAGGGGGAATGGATATTTCGGGCATGCTCTGTTCAAGTCGGTGAAATCGACGCACACCCTCCACTTGCCATTCTTCTTTGGGACCCCACCACGTTAGACAACCACTCTGGGTACTTCACCTCCCTGATTTTTCCAGCAGCCAGCAGACTGTCCACCTCCTGATTTATGACTTGATTTCTTTCTGGGGCAAACTTCCTCCTCTTCTGCTGGACTGGCTTGTAGCTGGGATCCACACTTAGCCTATGGGTAATAATGCTGGGGTCTATACCTACCATATCATCATGCGACCAAGCAAAACAATCCATGTTAGTTTTTAATAATTCAATGAGGTTTTGGCGGATATTACATGTGCATTCTGATCCAATTAATACTTTTCGCTCTGGATGTTGCTTGTCCAAGTTGACTTCATCCAACTCCGCCTGAGGTGGCTCTACGTACTCCTGCAGAGGCAGATGAAGGCTCTGTAATTGCTATGCTGGAGGGCTCGCCGTCTTCTTAAGGGCTACCTTGTAGCAATCTCTGGCCTCTCCTTGGTCTCCATTGATCTTCTGCACTCCCCAGGGTGTAGGGAACTTCAGGCACTGGTGGTAGGTAGAGGTGATTGCCTTCATCTCATGGATCCAAGGCCTTCCTAGAATCACGTTGTAGGTGGAGGGTCCATCAATGACTAGGTACCGTACTTACTTGTTCACTCCTCCGGCATAGGTAGGAATGGTGATCTCTCCCATAGAATGCTTGGTCTCACCACTAAAACCTACCAAGGGAACCGCCTTCCTCGTTAGATCCTTCTCGCTAAACCCCATGTTCTGGAGAGTTTCCAGCATGATGAGGTTGACTGAACTCCCAGTGTCCACCAGAATCTTCTTCACGGTGCAATTCCCTATGGAGAGAGTAATTATTAATGCATCATGGTGCCTCTCTGGAGTAGCTTCTGCATCAGTTTCGTCAAAGGTGACAGCTGGAAGATCCTTGCAAATGATTCTGCAGGAGTGCTCTGGTCTGTCTCCTCCGGTCTGAGAAGCATGTCTCTTGGCTGCTGAGTAAGTTAACCCACATAATTCTGACCCTCCAGTGATCACATTGACAATTCTGGTACATACTGGAGGTGAAGAGGGCAAGACTTGATCTGTTGCATTTATCCTGCTGGAGTTTCTGAACACAAGGTGGTCCAGGTTCCCCTTATCATACTGGAACTTAACCTCTCTCCTGAGCTGAACACACTCATCGGTATGGTGTCCGATGTCGTCATGGAATTCGCACTTCTTGCTGGCATCTCTTCGATCATTGGTGTACTCCTGTCTCCGGAGTCACCTGACTCTGCGCCCTAACTCCCTCAGAGCCTTGAGCACTCCTGCAAGGTTGGTAGAAAATCCATACTCACTTACTTTGGGTGGGAATTCCGGATTATCCTTCCAGTCTTTCTCCTCAGAAACCATGTAGACACCCGCATTTTAACTGCCAGGTGTCTATAGCAGTTTCCAAAAAACACCCGATGATGATCGGACGCTAACGTGTTTCTACGCGCTCGGATGTGGGCTCAAAATCACTAGTTGCTGGCGTAGGCATTTACGGAGTAAAAATCTCACAAAACGGACCTCAAATTCAGGCCCAGTGGATCATTTCCAATCAAATAAGACTAATTTGGGTCAAAACCGACACCGGAAATAAAACCGACTTTTAGCGACCGGGTCAAAACCCGGTCAAAGCCGTTTCCGAGTAGCTCACCCACGGTCCACCTTCAGACGGGCCATCAGGTCAAGTTCGTCAAGGCACAAAACCCTAGACACCAAAGTGCATAGCTTGGCCTATATATACACCCTCATGCACATGCATTTAGACATCTTTTTGGAACCCTACTTTCAACCCTAATTAATCTCTAATCTACACTACATTCAAGCCCTAACCCTAGCAATTAAGAGACAAACCTTAATCACCATAACTTAACTTACATCTCGATTACTCCCGTGCAAGCCACAACTACGAGTCCCGTCTGAGAACAAGAACATGTAGGTTGAGGGTGCAAAACCCTGTTCTTTTCCCTTTCTTCTCTTCCTCACGTCATCTCCATCTTCTTTTTTGTTATTTATTTATTAATTTATTTTATCGTTGTACCTATAATATCGATAATATAACTAGTATAAAATACTAAAATATTCGTCGATTCGTGTCGAGTGTGAGTGATGGTGGGATAAGGAAACCCGAATATACAAGAGTATTGCACTCAGCGTTGCCGGTCGCTTATCCCATCACCCCGATCACTTGATTGTTGAGACGAATTAACATCAACCATAATTTTCTTATTCCGTCATAATCGCATATTTCGTCGATCTTTTAAACTATTTCCAAAACACATACTTTTTTTTTGTTAGGGTCGAAACCCGTTGACGCGGATCTGACATCACGCAATTTTTAGGGATTTTTTACGATGTCGGGAAGCCGAGGGAATCAAGTCTTTTAAAAATCGCAAAGTGTCAATCAATTGGATTCGATACCAATTCAATAATTGGCCATCGAATCCAAACGATTTAGTCAATATATTAAACTAACACGATTTTCGATGACGCTAACGTAGATGTCATTTAATTCGGCAAGAATTAATTACGACACTATAAACGCGGAGAAAAATCTATATCGTTTTAGTTAATTTAAACGACTTATATTATTTTCTTCAAGTTTTCACTCTAGCATTTCATACCGATTCAATAATCGAATATGGGATGTGACGAGCATCAAAATTAGAATCGAGTATAAATTATTCCAAGTACTTAATATCGATCTCATAATCGATTATTGAATACGACGAATATCGAAAGTATTAAGTCGAGTGCAAATTACGCAATATTTGTACGCGATTTAATAAAGTCATCAATTTTCCAAAGAAAACAATCTCGAAACAGCCGTTCCCAGGCGAGTCGCGCGACCGCCAGGAAACCCGGCACAATTTCGCTCTTTTTTTATTATTCTTCGAACATCGTTTTTTAGACAAAACATTTTTTTAGATCTCGATATATTTTTCCCTTGACCTCGGTGAACACGTGTTAATCCATCACGTGACATATAAAACTTTCCAAAATCATGCATTCATCGCATCTATATCTTTATTCAATTTATCAATTTTATACCGTTACTAACAAGTTTGCTATTTTCTTGTTGATTTTTCATTGTTTATTTTATTGTACTAAAATGAACCAACATGCTAAATTTAAATTCGACGTTAGAATTAGTAGCATTAAATCGACATAGAAACGCTTTCAATTTTCCGCATGTTTAGGGAAAATAATGTTTGCTTATTCATTTTAACCGAACTACTAACGCGCGTATTAGAAAGTCATTCAATATCTTAGTAGAGGCCGCTAATGTGCGGGCGGGGTTGGGTGTCCTTTGTGGGCTTCCCAACACGTAACCTCACCCCTTACTCAGAACCTCGGTTTCCGGATGTCCGAAACCGTTGGGGCACGAGAGTTATTCAATACACGGTATCCGATAATGTCGGTATCGGTATCAAATGCAAAGGGACGAGCCAAATAAACTCTGACATCGGAAATGGGCCGTATTTTGTATACGGCCCACTACGACATAGAGTGGGTTTGAATGGGCCCGAACTCCCACAAAGTTCGGTGGCGACTCCACTTCGATTTAAATTTCAATTCGACCCATCTCATATGGAGATTCATTCGCCTCCCCAAACCCGCGCGTGGCCGCGTCGGGGTGGACCTATGTCATGTCCACAATTTGGCGACTCCGTTAGGGATTAACTGATGCGTGAGTTACCGTCGGCATCCTCAGGGTGAGACTGGAATAGAAATCGTTTGACTAGTACAATACGCGTCTTAGTTTTACGGTTCATGCATAACCCTACATTTTCCCGGGCCGGTACTCGCGACCGACGTCCCACTCTACCGTGATGTACTCCAATATGGATATGTCAAAGGTGTCCATAGTCGATTTGAGTGGGTTTCGCGGCATGTTCTAAGCTCAAATCGACTTAGAAAGTCCGTCCCGATCAACGTCTAGACTATGCGCACTGGTATAGACCCTTTATAGACCGACCGAGACTTAGTGTAAAGCATACATAGTGTCGTTATAATGCTTGCGTGACTATATGCTACTTGGTTTCCGTGTCATTTTTTTCAAAACGTCTTTTTCAAAAAATACATCTTTTTTCGAAATATCCAATTTCAAAACCCGGGACGTATACCTAATTTAGGACTTATGATTTTACTCAAAATAGCCTACTTCTAGCCGGTATTCTACCCATTTCAAAACCCGGGACGTATGCCGAATTTAGGACTCATGATTCTACTCAAAATAGCCTATTCCTAGCCGGTATTCTGCCCATTTCAAAACCCGAAAATATTTTTCGAACTTTCAAAACCGTGGCCCGATATGTTTTCCGATTTTTTTCTTGAAAGATCGGGCCCCTCCACCGTTTTCGGATTTCTTTCTAAAAAAAACCCTATTCAAAATCTTTCTCTTCTTAACACTTCCCGTATTTAGCATGTGTCGGGTCGTGTCATAAGTCGTCGAAGGTCTTTAGCGTCGAAGCTCCGTCGATCTTACATCACGAGTTTCCTCCTTATCCCAGTCCGCCTTATTTGACTAAGGCAAGGCTAACCAACATAAGGCATACCCCTACTAAGGAAAGCCCGCTTACACCCTCGAGTCTAAATTAGAAAGTCCCACGTGACCCTTCCCTCTAGTGGGACGGGCCTTACGACCTTTCCTAAAGGAATTTCGCCCGTCTTTCAATCCGTTAGTCGAGTCGTCCCAATTCGAAAGTCCTTAACTTAAGGGTCCACCCTAATCACACGGCCGTCTTTATTCTGGTCGAGTCGAGGGTCTCTAGCGTCGAAACTCTGCCGATCTTACATCGCAAGTTTCTTCCCTTACCCTGTCTACCTTTCCTCGAGGCCGAGTCAACCTTTTACAAGGCATAGCCTTATAACAAAGGGTTCGTGATCCTTACGGGTCGCTCGTCCGACACTTGAGTCACCTAGGGTTAGGTCACCACGGTTGGCCCGAGCACGTGGCACGGTCAAACACGGTCGCCCCACTTTTGGATTCACCCTTCTGCAGCTTAAGTCTCATTCGCGGTTGTTATTTTGTCTAGGTCAGCGTCCGGGTTTCCCGATCCGAGAGTCTTAGTCATTTCCGTCATCCCGGGTCATGTCTAGTTTGACTCATCCTCTTGCATGTATGCAAAACCGAGCCTAGGCGAGTTCTAACACCTGTCATTTCTTCCGATCAGGGACCCTATGAACGAGACCCCACCAAACCACAACAAATCCCGCGCCGTCGAGAAAGGGGATATCCAGGGGAGTATGCTTATGCTGTCTTGCTCCATTAACAATATCTTCTCAAAAATCAATACCGCCCTAGATAACCTAAATACCAGGGTGACCACCATCGAAGAAGACCTTGTAAGAACCCGATCCCGTCTAACGCAGCTAGAGCGGGTAAGGCAGCCAATCACCCAACTGAGCCAGTTGAAGGGGGAACATTCTTACGAAACTGTCCGATACCCTCAAGATGGCAAGACCGAGAGAGGTAACCCTCAAGTCACCTCTCCGAAAATCAAGAACCAGTCAAAGGTAAAGACATTTACCCACTTGGATATGTCCTACACCGTCACTTTTCAGAGGTTGGTTTCGAAGGGCCTAATACTACCTATAGGCCCAACAGTCGACCCACCTTCAGAAAAACGCTCCAAATCATGGAACGCCGAGCATTACTGCAAATTCCATAGAGGGAGGGGACACGATACGGAGCAGTGCTGGAAACTGAAACACCTCATCCAAGATTCCCTCGATGCCGGGAGGGCTCCCGTTTTGGAAACATTATCACTTGCAAAGCCCCTCATGGACTATACAGGGCCCGATGACCAAAGCATCCAATCTACCTCCCATGCATCCAAGAGTCCGGATTTGATTTAAGTCCAAGTCTGAGTCCGAGTCTACGATATACTATTTATTTCAATTTCAAAGTCAGAGTCAGAGTCAATTGTATTCTGTCCTCTTTCCAAAATTCAATAAAATCAGCTTTCAATATTCTTTCTCATATATACTTTCCTTATGTGTTTTCGAGAACATGATGAACAACATCATAAACTGTGAGCACATGCACGTGACTATTACAGGCACATCTATAATGACTGCATGAAATTGAGACCCGTATTTTCCTTTACCTATTCCATGTCTGACATAGAAAGCCACAAAACTACCCTTAGCAGGAGCGGTATCGAATCCTATGACAAATCTAGGTAGTCTCCTTGTTTGGGTTCAAGACGGGAGGCAAGCCCATTTCCCACAATAAAACACCCCTCCAATAAGACTGACCAATCCCTACTTTAGGTGTTGGGCTGACCAAAAAAAAATGGACGAAAAAAAAAAGTCCAAGAAAAAAAAAAGGAAAAACTGGACAAAAAAAAATCAAAAGTCCAGGAAAAAGCAAAAGGCCAAAACAAAAAGCAGGCCATTATAAAAAAAAAGAGGCACCCATGACCGAGGATAAGCGGTCAATCCAAATGAAGAATCCCATGACCGGAGCAAAGAGGTCAACCAAAAAAATTCAAAAAACCCATGACCGTAGTTAACTTTCAACTCAAGTGAAACGGTCAATTCAAAATTATCAAAACCCATACCGTCCAATAGGGGAGTGACAATTAAGCTGGTCAGCTAACACCACACTTAGCCTTCCCACATTACAACCCTCAAGACCTTCCCGAGATCTAGGCTAAAGACAGCCCGAAATTTTGAGGATTCAAGCTCCATAGGATACCCCTAACTATTAGGGCCAGACATGGAAATCAGGTCCCGCATTATCAAAACCTATCCTGATCGAAGTTCGAGCCATTTTTACTCGACTTTCTCGTTGCACAACAACACAACACGACATAACAAAATAGACCCGAGATCAAAACTCATCAAAGACCCGAGATCAAAATTCATCAATCCCCGAGAGCAAAACTCATCAAATCCCCGAGAGCAAAAACTCATCAAATCCCCGAGAGCAAAACTCATCAAATCCCCGAGAGCAAAACTTATCAAATCCCCGAGAGCGAAACTCATCGAATCCCCGAGAGTAGAACTCGTCAAATCCCATCCCGATTCTTCTCATCCAAACCAGTTACCAACCCCGAACACGGGAGCTCAACCTGCGGTCAGTATAGAACATGCCCAAATAGTTCACACCACCTCTAGGGGCTACCCCGGAGAACGCTCACGGTCACAGGATCAACATCCTAACTATTCTAGCCCTTTGATCAAGACATCATTGGGAATGCACCTAGCCTACACCGTCAATATGGCTAGTTACACACAAAGTCCTATTAGACTATGCACCATAATATATCTTCCAATCCACTGAACTACGGCATGGTTTGATTTCACTACACGTGAATACGTAGGCAGCCTTTCAACAGAGGCACAAGCACTCACATTGACACACATTCAAAAAGCACCATCATTCCGATCACGACACTGTCATGTTCTCAATAGCTAGCTTTGTCGTCCTGGGGGCTTCTATTAGACAGAAGTTTTCCTTCCACTCACAAAATCTAAAATACTTTCAAAAACTAGCCTCTTTTCTGTAGTGTGTCCTAGTACTCGGCTCAGTCGAAGACAAGAATCTGTCAGGACTCGAAGCAATATCCACTTTGGGAATGTACCCTAAAATCAAAGATCCAGAAGAGCACTAGACTACAACAGTCTCATTACAGACTCCTGCAAGTTCCCTATAGCATATCTATCCCATTTCGATGTTCGACTGTGTTGCCACTCGCCTAGGCTACGGAATAGCGCAACTTAAGAGTCTTGTCATCTTAGATGGCCCACCCTCCTACAGAGTCACAGTCCAACCCCTTTGAGAGTCCAAGTCGTGTCTGTCGGTAGGCCTCTCTCTTCAAATTCCCGCTTTAAAATTTGCAAAACTTAGCGATTTGAGAAAATCCTTTTCGACAAGGTCAAATTTCGGTCTATTTAAAACTGCAAATTTCTTTTCTACCCCTTTCACTTTTGAAAACCTATTTCCTAGCACGTGAGTTGCTTTCAGGATTTCAAAAATTCAAAAAATTCAAAAATCACTATTCCCCAGCACGAGTCATATTTTCTACCTACGTGTTGCATGCAAATTTTATGTGACTTATACAGGTGCGACTCAAGGCTTCAAAAGCAAGCTCGTGCAGCTCATATATCTCCCCAGGGGAAGGCCCAAGGCGTTTTTTTCACGGGATGGGCCCACATATAGGCGCACCCGAGACTTACACGACAAGTCCATTTTCCCCACGGAGTTATCATCATCAGCTCAGGTATGATCTCTATCTTATGGCTGGCAAGCCCTTTATGCGAGTCTAATAGACTATAAACGACCCGATCGGAAGTCTGCCAGGTCTTGATCGTCGATTGGCCTGGTAGCTACTTTGAATTTTGCCTTGTCCAAGCCTCAGTCAGAGTGGGAGCTCTATAGACACCCGCATTTTGACTGCCAGGTGTCTATAGCAGTTTCCAAAAAACACCCGATAATGATTGGACGCTAACGTGTTTCTACGCGCTCGGATGTGGGCTCAAAATCATTAGTTGCTGGCTTAGGCATTTACGGAGTAAAAATCTCACAAAAATGACCTCAAATTCAGGCCCAGTGGATCATTTCCAATCAAATGAGACTAATTTGGGTCAAAACCGACACCGGGAATAAAATCGACTTTTAGCGACCGGGTCAAAACCCGGTCAAAGCCATTTCCGAGTAGCTCACCCACGGTCCACCTTCAGATGGGCCATCAGGTCAAGTCCGTCAAGGCACAAAACCCTAGACACCAAAGTGCATAGCTTGGCCTATATATACACCCTCATGCACATGCATTTAGACATCTTTTTGAAACCCTACTTTCAACCCTAATTAATCTCTAATCTACACTACATTCAAGCCCTAACCCTAGCAATTAGGAGACAAACCCTAATCACCATAACTTAACTTACATCTCGATTACTCCCGTGCAAGCCACAACTACGAGTCCCGTCCGAGAACAAGAACATGTAGGTTGAGGGTGCAAAACCCTGTTCTTTTCCCTTTCTTCTCTTCCTCACGTCATCTCCATCTTCTTTTTTTGTTTATTTATTTATTTATTTCATCGTTGTACCTATAATATTGATAATATAACTAGTATAAAATACTAAAATATTTGTGGATTTGTGTCGAGTGTGAGTGATGGTGGGATAAGGAAACCCGAATATACAAGAGTATTGCACTCAGCGTTGCCGGTCGCTTATCCCATCACCTCGATCGCTTGATTGTTGAGACGAATTAACATCAACCATAATTTTCTTATTCCGTCATAATCGCATATTTCGTCGATCTTTTAAACTATTTCCAAAACGCATACTTTTTTTTTATTAGGGTCGAATCCCGTTGACGCGGATCCGACATCACGCAATCTTTAGGGATTTTTTACGATGTCGAGAAGCCGAGGGAATCAAGTCTTTTAATAATCGCAAAGTGTCAATCAATTGGATTCGATACCAATTCAATAATTGGCCATCGAATCCAAGCGATTTAGTCAATATATTAAACTAACACGATTTTCGATGACGCTAACGTAGATGTCATTTAATTCGGCAAGAATTAATTACGATACTATAAATGCGGAGAAAAATCTATATCGTTTTAGTTAATTTAAACGACTTATATTATTTTCTTCAAGTTTTCACTCTAGCATTTCATACCGATTCAATAATCGAATATGGGATGTGACGAGCATCAAAATTAGAATCGAGTATAAATTATTCCAAGTACTTAATATCGATCTCATAATCGATTATTGAATACGACGAATATCGAAAGTATTAAGTCGAGTGCAAATTACGCAATATTTGTACGCGATTTAATAAAGTCATCAATTTTCCAAAGAAAACAATCTCGAAACAGCCTGTCACGCGACTTGCTGGCATCCCGGGCGAGTCGCCTGACCCGCGCGAGTCGCGCCGTTCCCAGGCGAGTCGCGCGACCGCCTGGAAACGCGGCACAATTTCGCTCTTTTTTTATTATTCTTCGAACATCGTTTTTTAGACAAAACATTTTTTTAGATCTCGATATATTTTTCCCTTAACCTCGGTCAACACGTGTTAATCCATCACGTGACATATAAAACTTTCCAAAATCATGCATTCATCGCATCTATATCTTTATTCAATTTATCAATCGTTATACCGTAACTAACAAGTTTGCTATTTTCTTGTTGATTTTTCATTGTTTATTTTATTGTACTAAAATGAACCCGCATGCTAAATTTAACTTCGACGTTAGAATTAGTTGCATTAAATCGACATAGAAACCCTTTCAATTTTTCGCATGTTTAGGGAAAATAATGTTTGCATATTCATTTTAACCGAACTACTAACACGCGTATTAGAAAGTCATTCGATATCTTAGTAGGGGCCGCTAATGTGCGGGCGGGGTTGGGTGTCCTTTGTGGGCTTCCCAACACGTACCCTCACCTCTTACTCAGAACCTTGGTTTCCGGATGTCCGAAACCGTTGGCGCACGAGAGTCATTCAATACCCGGTATCCGATAATGTCGGTATCGGTATCAAATGCAAAAGGACGAGCCCAATAAACTCTGACATCGAAAATGGGCCGTATTTTGTATACGGCCCACTACGACATAAAGTGGGTTCGAATGGGCCCGAACTCCCACAAAGTTCGGTGGCGACTCCACTTCGATTTAAATTTCAATTCGACCCATCTCATATGGAGATTCATTCGCCTCCCCAAACCCGCGCGTGACTGCGTTGGGGTAGACCTATGTCATGTCCACAAACCTTGCTTACGTTCCTGGAGTAGGGCTTTGATCTCTCACCCCTTTTTTCTGTTGGCGCCTTTCTTGTGACGCGCTCAGAACCATACGTAGCCCTTCTGGGGCGTGAATCTTCTTCCAGTCTGATGGCTGCCATTGCCTTGGTCTGCACATCCTCAAACGTGGCACACGGGTATTTTGTGAGGTCCTTGTACAGATATGAGTCCTGGTGGAGCCCTTGGCGGAAGGCTTCTATGGCAGTGGGCACATCACATCTGGGGATGGTTACTTTCTCGTTGTTGAATCTGTTGAGGAAGTCACGTGTAGATTCTTCGAACTTCTGCACCACCCGATACAAGTCACTGGTCTGCTTCTCTTGTTTTCTGCTGCTGGCGAACTGCTGGTTGAAGGCATTGACCAGGTCAGCAAAGAAGGTGATGCTTCGGTTAGGCAGACCGACGAACCAATGGAGGGCTGCTCTTGACAGAGTGGAGCCAAACCTCTTGCACATGCAGGCTTCCTTCAGGGGCCCCGTAGCGGTCACCACCATCATCTTCTGTTTGCATTGGTTGATGTGATCTAGGGGGTCTGCAGTGCCATCATAAAGCGTCATGGCTGGTGGCATGAAGCCCTTGGGTACAGCAACACAGGCTAGATCGTCGATAAAGGGCGAATCTGCGTAGCTGTCCCTAGCTGCTCTCTCCAGGGGGCGTGGCATTCCAGGAATCTTGTTGATCAGGTCTCTCAATTCCTTCAGTTCCTGGCATTGCTGATCCGCTGTACTGATTGTTCCTGCAAGAGTGTTAGAGACAGGAGGAGAAAAGTTGAAAGGAGTACTTCCTGCATAAGGTCCTCTAAGGTGTTGACTACTAGGAGGAGGAGGCAAAGGTACTGCTGCTGTCGTGGATCCGGGCTGCAATTCTGACGCCTGCTGGAGTGGAGTTCTGGGTGTTGTCCACACTCCTCCAGAGGACTGGTTGCTGGATAAGGTGGTCATCCTTGGTGGAGTTACAAATTGCCATCCTGGAGCCTGGTGGACAGGGGTGCCTGCAAAAGATAGTGAGTTAGTTTCTCAACTTTCGATGTCGGAGAGAAGGTTACCTATGGTAGGAGATCTGCCGGGTGTGGGGCCGTAGGTCAGGTAACCCAATCCTTGGGGTTCAATGACTGGGCCTGGTGGAGCCAATCCTAGCTCCAGCCTGGTGACCAACTCTGAGGGGACTTCTCTGTTGGTCTTCCTGCTGGTCATTGACTCCCTACGGGTGCTAGGCTCTCCCCTAAGCATCAAGGGCAGCATCTTTGGTGACGGCTGGACCGATGCAACTGGAGTCTTGTCTGCTGCCGAAATTCGAGCCTTGATTTCTTTGTTGTCCTTCTGCAGGGTTTCCACTGCCTAGCGCAGAGCATTGATCCCCTGGAGCATACTCTGCATCAGGTCTGGTGACCCTGCTCCACTTGAAGCTTCTCCTACGAATCCTCATGGTGTGGGCTGAGTTTGTAGGAGGGGTTTTTGCCTCCTTCTCTCTTGGTGTGGGCTGAGTTTCATCATCCATGTGTTGGGCCTTCTTGATTAAGTGCCCCACTGTTTTATTTACTTCATTCTTTATTTGACCCATTATTGTGTATCGTCTCGGGTTTGTTTGACTTGACATCTTCCGATTATTTGACTTCCGTCTTTTAGTCTTTGACTTTGACTTTTCATCTGCGGATTTTGACTCTCTTATTGTTGACCTTTGACTTCTGACTTTTTGACTGTCCATTCGTATTTTGCCACCTGATACTCCGGAGGCGCAAATTTTTGGCACGAACAACAACCTGTGAATTTCAATCACCATCTTTGTTTCGATAGAAATTACTTAGTTAATGAATATGTTCATTTGTCAAATTTTGCCAATTTCATATTTTGAACTTCTTTTAGAGCTCGAATGATTTTTTTTGCTAAATACACGTTGCGTACTACTTGCTTCCTATAACAAAAAGGGTTAAAAAGTGTCGACATTGCAATTCTGAAACAGGTACTTTTTTAGCTCATTAATTTATATTATACCCCCTCTATTTCATTGATTTCTTCCACCTTAAAAGTGACATGTTTCTTAAGAAAAATAATTAAATAAGTAAAAGTATGGAGTTGGTAAATGAAGTGGACCCCCTAGGTAAGAGAGAAATGTGATAGAAAAAAAGAAAGTGGAAGAAATCAAAGAAATTATTGAAAAAAGAAATATAGAAGATATCAATGAAACAGATGGAGTACCTAATTTGATTGTTTTGATCTCTTATATTAAAAATACTAAACTATATGTTCATAAGCAATAATATATGTTTCCTCACACCCTGGGGTAACTTTTGTTTATCTCATAAGGCAACATGTTAAAGGTGGAAATAAAACGATAAAATCTCCCTCCATTTTTTTATTTCCTTTTCCCACTTCAATAAATATTCCTCATATATATATATATATTAAGAAGTGGGAAGAAGAAGAAGAAGAAGAAGAAGAAGAAGAAGAAGAAGAAGAAGAAGAAGAAGAAGAAGAAGAAGAAGAAGAAGAAGAAATGGAGGTAGTATTAGTGTATCATACTAAAGCCAAATACAATCAAGTCTAAGACAAATTTATGTCACGTAGCAGTTTGTTCTTAGACCAAGCATAATTTAAATATACATATCGTCCTGTTTTTTGTCAGTCGTCCTTTTTTTAGACTTACTATTAGGTGAAAATTTGAATATTAATTTAGTGATTTGCTACTATAATAATTGCTTGAATAAGAGCTAAGTTAAAACTATTATAGCATATGGAATACTTGCATTGTTGAGCTAATAAGTTCAGACTTTTGGAGCCACTCAAATTTTCTATAAACAACTTTATCCCCATGTTTCAAACTTGCTAAACTTTGACACTACCGAGTACCCACATGCAGTTGTTAGGGTATTTTAATTAGTTTGATTTATTATCGTACAGAAATAGGATATTCTAAGTTTAATCTTGAAGATAAAATAGTTATATGAGTACTCTGTATGCTGTTACGTTCCAAATTGAATCTGAAGATAATGTTCGTCTTAGATAGGGCCAAATTGTATATTCGATGGAGGTTGACGACTTGAGGCCGAAGAAAAACAAGCGGATTCTATGTCTGTCAGATAAAGATGAATTGAAGAACGTTATCTCCCTCTATATCAGGGTCAACTTCATAGAACAAATTGCAGCCCTGCCATTGTTTATTAGATTGTACTCTATTTGGAATAATTGTTTTTTCTATGGAATAAATATCTATCCATAACGAAAGATTATTTTTATACATAAGATGTGGTCATGACAATGTGAATTACAAGCATTTATCATAAACTATGTGAATCAAATGAAGTCGGTATTGTCATATCATGTTTTCTCGTAGAATCTTCTTCATTTCTCCATTTTATTAATCCTCTATCACAGTCATATACTCCGTATGTTGTTTTTGCTTTGTAAGTAAAAAATGTAATTATATGTGTATTACGTTAGACTACAAGCCAAATATATAATTGCAAAAAAAAATTATCACACTTAAACAAATGTGATAGTTTATGGTTTATTAGTAGTTAGAGACTCATTTGATAGTACTCCGTGTATAATAAGGGTGAAAGTTCTTTATTGTGTTTAGAATTAGTTAACATACAATGTCTATTTGTTCGTTGAATTCTTTCGAGTGATCTTTGGCAGTTTGCTTATCTCAAAATCTTGCAACGATCGAGGGATAAGATGAATTACTCACGAGTACACGACTATATATATAATAGGGTTTACTTCATATATTTTCACATTATTTGATAACTATTAATAACTTATTTGATTACTTTAAAATATATAATTGGGAAAATATTGTTCAACTTATTTTATAAATTATTTGAAATATCATCCTTCAATCAGTTACGGAGTACTATTTTGTTCAGTATAATGTTCGGATATAAGACTATATTAAACTGAGTTTTAAGTTTTAATAATATTTTTCCATTTCACATTTTCTCAAAATCTGTGCGAAAAATTAATATATGTAAACGGTTTTTTTTACTTTGTATAACAACACAATTTTTAGAGAAGTTCTCATGTGAGACAGTCTCACAATAACCGTCTCACATTAAAAATTGTACAATTTTTGAAGGAACAACCGCGCAATTTGCACAGAATTAAAGCTAGTTTAACTATGAATTTTATAGTAAGACAATGCAATTCTGAAAAATCTGTAAATTTGTAATTTATTACTTTTAATTATTTAAACTCCAACCTTTTGAGAAATAATTATGATTTTTACTTTCCTTGACTTTCAATCATTTATTATACATTTGTCTAATAAATGTAATACATACTCCCTCCGTTCCAACGAATTATATACGTTTGCTTTATGCACGTATGTTGATACTCGTTTTCTTTTGTCTATATTTTTAGTTACGTGTTACTAAAAATTATAAAAATTTGATATTCATAATGTATTTCATTAGATGATTTAAACAAGATCCCACACGACTATCTTTTATCTTATATATTAGAAGTTATATTGATGATTCTCATCACTTATAAATAGTGTTAAAAACGCAAATGTATACAATTCGTTGGAACGGAGGGAGTATGTCTCAAGGCCTAATATTAACTATTTTATATAACTCATATGTTAAACGATTTCTATTTATAATAACACCTATTTTGGAAAGTTAATATTCGAAGAAAGTTTCTATCTTTGGAAGGTTACTATTTTGGAAATATTTAAGATATCTTCTGATAAAATATTTATTGGTTGAATAAGGAATAATGTTGGAAATGAGAATGTACAGTATATAAGTCTAGGATATTTGTTTGTTGCCATCAGCTATATGGTCATTGTATCTGCGCCAGCGATACATTGATTGTCGAATTGAGTATCGTTTATGCTCAGGAGTCATGCGCATATGCTTAGGCTAGGACCTCGCTGAACGCAGTCCTATTATAGTTTGAGTTGTCTGGTAAGAGGGCTTAGGAGTCGCTTTGTGGGCACTGAGTTCCTTAACTAGTGAGGCTTAAGAGTCACTTCGTGGGCACTGAGTTCCTTATCTAGTGATACTTCAGTGTTGTTCTGACATATCTCTAGTAGTAAAAGTTGTACTGATCGTTGGTTTTAAATTCCATTATTCGTTTTGATGTCGTTAGGCTGCTGAATTGTTTTCCGATTTTGAATCAATTTTAATATATAATGTTCCGAGTTTTAATTTATTTTCATATATGATGCTTCTATTTCTTATGTATTATGTAATATGGCTGGGAGAACAACTTGAGTTGCTCTCCACTGAATTGTGGCTATTATGTTTAACATGGCAAGTTATCTGTTTTGCGGGATTGGGTTTAAGCTAGCGAGTAGTCATGATCCTACTCATTTATAATCCCTCCGTTCCAACGAATTGTACACATTTGCTTTTTTAACACTATTTATAAGTGATAAGAATCTTCAATATAACTTCTAATATATGAGATAAAAGATAGTCATGTGGTATCTTGTTTAAATCGTCTAATAAAATAAATTATGAATATCAAATTTTTATGATTTTTAGTAACACGTAATTAAAGATATAGACAAAAGAAAACGAGTATCGACGTACATGCATAAAGCAAACGTATGCAAATGGTTGGAATGGAGGGAGTATTATTTATGGATTGTTTCACCGATTTTGGAAGTTTCATTTTCGCCCTTTTTAGGAAAAGTGGCATTTGTTTCAGACTTACCTTTTTATAATACAATAATCTATTAGCCATCAATGTGTTTCAATCCCAACGACAGGGATTCCGCCACTGTTTTGCATTAGAATTTATAGGGGATTACACATCACACCTTCCATCATGTATCACTCCTCAAGAAGCATTCTAGGGACATCGCTGATAAGGATATAGAACCCGACTTACATGAGAAGGACCTAAGCTAATTCTCGCAAGAAAGACAATAAAAAGAGGAAGGATTTAAGTCACTAAAGCGTTGATCAAATGGACAAATTCACGCTCGGAGGATGCCATATGGGAATACGTACTTATATGATATCAACAAAAAATGGCCACCCTTTGATCCATGGGGTCAAGGATCACCACAAGAGAAGAGTATTGATAAAGAATTGAGCTCAATCCAAGACAATGAGGCGTTAATGTTGATGATCCAACCTGAAACAACTCTAACAAATCAGCGCATAAGGAATAACACAGCCCAAACGGAGGAAGGAATGTATGTTGAATGGAATGAGGCTACAGAGAAAGCAATTGAAGACACCCGGATTTGTACCTGGCGGCTACTCGAGCGTCCGACAAACAACCCCAGGATGATCGGAATGCAACACGACACGATTTTACAATGTTTTGAATGATTTTTCTATAGATCAGATCAATTTACTTCTTGGAAAAACTAATTCAACATCTAGACGGTCTTAGTCGAGTTATTACGGTCGTGTCAACACTATATAGATTCAATTCTAACTGTAGGCCCTGAATCGGTCCCGAAATGCAAGGTCAAACCCGAGTCACCCGGTCAAACCGAGTCAAACTTTGAAACCGATCTAAAAGCCCAAAAACGTGGAATAAGGTAGCATTGGCTCATATGCAAACCCACGAAAATATCTTAAGATTCTTTATCTTTGCATTTAGAAAAGTTTTCAAAAAATGGACCTCGAAAACTCAGTCGCAGGATGACTCGCGCCTACGATCCAGGTCGCACGATGCCTCGTGCCTCAATTCTAGGGCGTGGCAAGGCGCGAGTCTGTACGGTCGAATCTGACCTCAAAAAACCTATAAATAGCCTCATTCCCCCGACCCAAATGATCAACAACAACTCTTTGGAGATCTCTAGAATTTCTAATTCGCTGAGAACAAAGAAGAACATCAGCAATTCAAATCCTTCGATTTAGCAAGAATTCATAATTCGAAGAGATTAACAAGGATCAACGAATTAACACTGATCGCATCGAACCCTAAAGAATTCACAATTCTTTTTAGTTTAATCTTTAGGAATTCTGGATTCTTAATCCAGCAAATACCGAGTTCTTAACTCAAACCTCGTCGTAATCGATCAAATCGAGAAAAAAGGGTCGAATTAATAACGGTTCCTCACCTAAATTAATTCACACGTTCATAATGTTCATCGAGTTCATCCACTGAAGTCGTAATCATCACTAGGTTGTCCCTCAATCTAGTTATTTTTACCTTTTTTCCTTTAAATAAAGGTCGAATTAAAAGGATTCATAATTCGATTAATTCAAATATGCATTGTGATATTGTAGACCGATGAGGATTCATAATCCGCCCAAATCGACATGACACTTGTAGTTTCCATTCTAGGTATGGTGTACACACCTTGCTCATGCTCGGTTCCCGTCGCAATGCATGTCCAACTGACCCCTTAGATTAAACCATAAAATCTATGTAACGTCCACAATTTAAACCCCTAAATACTAAACCACTTAAATTAAATCTGAATAGTCGTTATTAGACCAATTCTTTATCGTCTACACATCGTATTTCGTTTTCATGTACAATCTGAGGGTAGTGCAACTCCTCTTAACATGATTTACTTACATTCTTGCACGTTTACCGTTTTATCCACATGATTTACCGCTTTTATGGCAACAATTGCATGCTAAATCACCTATTCCGAGACTAAAACGTAAGTAACAAACACTAACCAAACACCCAAACGAACCCAGAAACCACGTCTGAACCCAACTCTCAGACTTTATGCGCACGACATCATGCGTCTGACTTCTGAGGTGCCTGGAGTCATACATCCCTATTTGTGTACGTTTCTGTGTTTGAGCAGCTTAATCCAAACGAGCAATGGTCCAGTTCAGGATTAGTCTGAGCGTCCGACGTCTCGCGTCTCAGAATCAAAGCACAGAAGGGCATGCGTCTGATTTATGAAGTGTGGGATGTCTCGCGTCCTTTCTAATGCAGTACGGAAGCACTTTAAGTAGAATACTATGTAAGTTATATCATATATTCGACTAATATCCGTATTATCACATTAAACCTGTTTTCCAGAATCGTTAATACGACTAATAAATAGTATTCTCTACTCTCCTATGTGCAACTTAACGTGCAATGCTTGCCACGTGTTATCGCATATTTCGTATGCAAAAAATGTAAAATGCCTACTTTGGCAATAACGAGCTTGCTCCTAAATTAACTGACTTAGCAAAGATACATTATTGCTAGGGTTAAAACATTGGTTGTTATTTTCCTCTTCACCACTTAAGAACGAGAAACATCTGACATCAATTGATTAGCAGAGACCGATATGTGCGGGCGGGATTGGGTGTCGATGTTCCTAACATTTTCAAATACATAGCCTCAACCCTTACTTGAATCTCTGGATAAACGAATGGTCTAATCCTTGAAAAGAGAGTCATTCTGACATGGAGTGCTTAAGGGTACAAGTCTTTATCTTTAGGTCCCATGTCACTCAACTTTGAGCCGACTAAGGGATCAAAGTTGACTTAATTCACTACAAGAAAGAACGTTCATTCCTACGGACCCGATTCGTAGGAAACATAACCATTTCCGTCGGAATAAGCACGTTCCTATGGAAAATTCGTAGGAACCATTCCGTCGGTATACTTCGTCGGAAATAAAAAACTTCCTACGGCATTTTTCGTAGGAAATAACTTTCCTGCGGAATATTCCGTCGGAATGGCTGGTGACGAGTATTTGTTGACAAAAAATCCGTTCCAACGAAAAATCGTTGGAAGGGTTCAAACTTCCCACGAAAATTCCGTAGGACTATATCTTTCCGTAGGAAGCATTGATTTAGGAAAAAAAATATTATTAAATATTTCGAGCTACAGATTTCCGTAGGAAACTGTAGAACTTCTGTAGGATAAAACAAATATCGTCCCTAGTATACGAAAACCCTATAAACATCACCGACATACGTTAACATTTCACCGCAAAGCGGGAGGCCACAATTCCACAAAACAAATGCGTCATACGAAAACGCAATTCAAATTTTTCATAAAAGAAATAATCTCAGATATCACATTACAATAAAACAAAACGTATTTCATTCCAAAACTTCTACGCATTGAAAAACTTCATTAGAGTGTCTAGTTGTTCTTGCATTTTCAGGATTGTTTCATTCATTCTTTTATTCTCCTCTCGCACCTTAGCATTCGCCTCTCGCACCTTAGCATTATCCTCTAGCACCTTAGCATTATTTACTTGAACCCCATTTAGCAACCCAACACCAACATAAGAATTGGAGGTGATATCTGTAGGCGAAGATGTACATGATGGCGCCTTCTTGAAATAATAATCAAGAGCACTGCCTATGCCATACAATCGTTCCTTCTGAAATCCACCCACAATTCACTAGTAGAAAATAGGCAAATTGTGGCTTCTGAAAACCCCTTATTTGAGGCATTTTTCATGATGCCGTAAATGGCGTGGCAGCAGATAGAATATTAGGGTGCAGCATCAGAAAAACGCCACAAATAGGCGTACTATTTGCGGCGCTTTTTAGAAAAAAATGCCTCAAATAGGCCTCTTATTTGTGCCACTCATTTTTAAAGACACGCCTCAAATAGTTATTTAAAAAAATTAAAAAAAATATTGCAATTAAAATGAACCAAGAATAAATTTCAAAATACAAAATTTAAATATTTAATACAAGTCCAAAATTTGTATGCCATTTAAAAAATTTGTACAACCAAATGTCTTAAATCATTCACTCCATCGAATCTCCAACATTTCTACAAATCTAAAAAGTAATTAGCTATGTTTCTAAATACTTGTACACTTGTAAAATATGAAGCCCATTTTTCTAGAAATCGACTTCTAAACTAGTCTAAAAACAACCCGATCAATATATGCCCTTCACAGATGTCAATAAAAAACACAAGGGTTGCATACTTGTATATAACCTCTCTTAATGCAGCTATACGAGGTGCCACGCGCATAGCAATCTTAGTATACCGCTTATGCATCATTTCTGTCCTTGTATCTGCATGTCAAAACCAGTCTAATGCTTAGAAACCAACATTAAGTTGGATTCCATCAATGTCAAAACAGCGAGCATGTAAACCGCAGAGAGTACTTCGAACCATGAATTCGACACACATGTTTCCTGCATAAACATTAATTCAACTATAGGGTTAAATTATTATACCAAACAACATAAATGACTTTGAAGTCATCAATTTTTTTTTATCTTATTGTCTTACCAGTTTACCATCAAGTGTTCTCCATTTAAATTGTACTGCTTCTATTGCACGACACTCTGAATACGTTAACAAACATCCAAATTCATAACATCAGAAGAAGATGGCAAACTCAACGACATCAGCTAGTAAAATCAGGATTTTAGCTTTTAAGAAAACAAACTAAATTTCAGACCTTGGGCAGTGAGTCCATGCACAACAGGCAGGTACTTCTCAAAGACCTTGCTTAATCTAAGAAATGGCTGAAACATCTGCAGAACCACCCACATTTTCAATAGTCAAATCACACATAAGCGTACACGTGAACTCGGTGTTAGAGATTGTAAATAACATACCATTATCTTTAGACAACAGAATACTGTGATTGTGAAGAGACATGGGGTGGTCTAGAAGATCCTTAGCAATGATCCCTTTAAGGCCTTTATGAAGGTTAGAAGGCACATGAATTTGCATTGTATGGACAAAGACAACCAACTCCGAAATGGACATTTTCTTCCTGAGACTGTCTTAAGCTTAAAAAGAACTCGTACTTAATAAAGACGTTCCTTTTTCATGCTACGTGGTTCATTGAAAAAAGTCATTCGTTTTTATCATGCTAATAATGGAAGGAGATGTACCCATCAAAGGAAGAGCAAAAAGGAAAGAGAAAAGAGAGACTTAAAAGAGAAGATGGAGCAGGAAGAAAAAGAGAAGTTAGAAGGGGGAAGTTAGTTTACTATTAGTAGTAGTAGTAGGAGTATGAGTGTATGAGAAAGAGTGAGAGTGTGTAGTGAACAAGGAAATATTCACATGGCAAAGACTTAGGAAGTGAAGGAAATAGATCTACAAGACAATCCTACTGACCATCATCATCATTCAGTCAAACAATAAATTAAAATCAGCATCAACATCAGCATCTTTGTTTAAAAATTGACTACACAAAGTGATTGAGTTTAAGTGATAACACGATTGAGTTTAAGTGATTGAGGCGGCATTTGTGGAGTAATAAAAAAATTTAACGAGATTAATTGGATGAAGGGACTAGTTTACCTCATATAATTAATCAATTAATTAATTAATTATTTAATAATTATATATTTAATTAATTACCTACTGCTCAAGTTCTGATAGAAAGTAATGACGGAATGGCACCCAAATCAGTGGTCTTACTTTCCTTATAAGTACCGTGGCTTCTTGTCGTCTTAGCAGTAGTAGAAGCAGTACTAGGAGGTCCTCCAGTGGGCCTTGTCGGGCTGGCGAAGGCTCAATCCCAGCTGCTCCGTTCAAACAATTATTAGGGACATGACCTATTTAATCTGTTAATCTTGAAATGAATAGTTAGCAAATATGTACTTTGTAGCATGCTCTAAGAGAAAAAGGTAAGTACATGTAATATACCTTAGTTATTGAAGGAATGAGAGATCTTAGAGTTGAAAACATTTCTGACTCTTTCTCTTCTTTTTCTCTCAGCAAGTACGTGATTATTGTTGGAATCCTTGTTTTCTTCGTGTTGATTATGATCTTCTAAGACATTAACATCTTCAACCATGTACACATTGCGATAATAATAAATCGTTATCACAACGTAGCTTGTACACATAGAGGAGAAGCAAGCTAAGGCGGGGACGAGTTGTCCATAAAATAAGTTTGTATATGCTGGAAGAGATTAGTGTTTTCTTTAAACTAGCTTGAAGCAATTCGAGAAATTTCAATGTTGACTCTTGGTAAATTGAAGAAATAAATAAATTCAAAAATCTACTTCTTTCGTCCCAATCATTTTAAAAAATCAATTAAAATACCTATCCTTTACAAATATTTCAGAACATTAAACTAATAATTGTGACGGAGGAAGTATATAATTAGAGTCTCTATAAGATATTAACGAGTCAGTTATACTAAGCTCAATCACACCGGTTCGATATGGAAATCATACATCAGTAAGTAATCACTAGTATCATAACTAAACTCAAGTAATAATGGCATGATACTACTTACAAGACTTGGCATCTCGTGTAAGAATGATACTCCGTACGTCAATTTCATGTTAAGTTTCGTATAGATGCTTATGTTTTATATGATTGCACCATCCAAATGCAATGAAGTTGATGCAACCAGAGCACGGAGGACAAATGAAATTTGTAGAAAAACCATTTCAAACATGGGAAGCAATCATCATATGAAATATGCATAATGATTTTGCACTACGGCACAAAAAAAACAGTTCAGAAACACAGTGAGTACAAAACAAGCCCATCCCATTTAATTATGGTTGTAGTTCAAGTAGTACAAGCAACTAGAACCATCTTCTCCTAAATAGCATATATATGTATTAAAATTGACATCATTTATACAAGTAACCGATATATTTAGAGAGTATATAGTGAGCCACAAGGCGGATCGGATAATTATAGCAATCGGTTGGAACCCAGTTCATTAGTAACAAGCTTGATGAGGGTCGGGAGCCTGCACCGGGTCGCCCGCCAAGTAGGCCTCGCAAAAACCCAACCCGGGGAACTGAGGAGCCTGCCCAGCAGGTCGTCGAAGTAAGACACCCGGTTCTCACTAATGGAACGTAGCTTCAAGAGGGCCGCCTGCCCAGCAGGGTAAGGCGACCAGTTAGGGAGGGCCTGCAGACGCCCCCCCTCCGCCATTCTGCCACAGGTAAAAGGGAATGAGTGGATGAAACAGGTCCACGTGTCACCTCGCAATCCACTCATTCTCCCGCCCTTTTCCCTCTCCACTTCTCTCTCTTGTGGGAAGGTATAAATACCCACTCATTTCCCACTTAGAGGGGGTTGGATTTTCTCTTTCTAGACTCTCACTCCTAAAAACGCCACCTAGTTCCTCACGAGCTAGGTTCATCAAGGCATTTCACGGGCTAACTTAGGCATCGGAGAGGGTTCCCTCGGACAACCTCCGGGGCCCTGTGCGTTCATTGTGCAGGGAGCAGGCCAACTCCGCCGGGAAGGTCCGATCATAAGAGAAGGAGAAAGAAGAGACTGAATGAAATCAAACGATCCATTGCTTACCAACATTCCGATTATACGACCCGGATCCAGAGGCGAGTTAATTTTTTCCGTGACCGGAACAATTTGGCGCCGTCTGTGGGGAAGATCTGGTTGTATCCACGAATTACCCACAAAAATCAACCATTCCCAATTACAAAAACTAAACCAATCAAAGTAATTATGCCAGAAATCCTTGACACCAGTGTAGGGGTAGGTCCGACGGTCCCACCGGTGAACCCCCTATACGGCATGCCACAGCCAGAGAGGATTCCTCCCACCACGACCCTGGGAATGGGAGGAACCAATCTCCTGGGCATGCCAAATGCTGCTGTCGCGCCAGAGTTGGGGGCACACCCAGGGCACACTCTGAACCTGACCCCAGCTCAGATGGCACAGACAGCTGCCTTCTTCTCTGCAATGCTAAACCAGGAGTTCACTCCTGAGGACCTGGTAGGCAGGGTCGCAACGACCCCCACACTAGTACAAATAATGCCATTGGAACCTATTAATAGGAACCGGTTGTAAACACAAGAGGTGCCTTAGACTACAAAAAAATGTTTTGGCACCTGTTGTAAGTTGAACCGGTTCCAAAGACCTTATCAATGAAACCGGTTGTTGCCCAAAAAAGGTGCCAAAGATATTGGGTAAAATATTTAGACCATATTAAAATGATTTGGAACCTCTTGTAAATTGAACCGGTTCCAAAGACCTTATCAATGAAACCGGTTGTTGCCCAAAAAAGATGCCAAAGATACTTGGTAAAATATTTAGACCATATTAAATTACTTTGGAACCTCTCATAAATTGAACCGGTTCGGAAGACTATTTATGAAACCGGTATAACAACGAAGTGATCCCAATTAAAGAACTTCTGCTCCAGTATATTGAAAACCCTAGATCCCCTCGCTATCACTCAGTAATTCTTCATCCTCTTCACTTTTCGTCATTCTCCCTCACATCACTCTCGGAAACCGCTAAAAGAGCATCTGTCGCTGCCATTCTCCACCACATTCTCCTCTTGATCGAGTCCAGTAATGTCTCGTGGAATACGACTCGAGAGCCTTATCTGGATGCAAGTCGGATATGGCATGTCAGTCTGAAGTTACCTATGGAGACTGAAGCACTACTTCTGGATATCTTCCATTTCTCCCAAATCACCGACAATAATATTTGGGTAACCCTTGTTTTTTTCCACCGACTGATTAAACTTTATATTGGGTTGTTTTCTCTGCTAAGATATTAGAATACTTTGGTCAGCTGTGGTTCGAATCAATCGGGGCAGCTGAGTGCGACTGATGAATTTTGGAGAAGCAAACTCATCTGTACTGTCACAGCTTGAAGCAGCTGGAAAGGTAGAGAAGAGTTTCTCTCATTGTTTGGACTGCGAAAAAGGAGTTGGGATCTTTGCTATCGGTCAACTTGTCGAGCCTAAACTAAATTCTACTGATCTCAAATCAGTTTGTAAATCTATCCTCTTCATTTTTTTTTAATAATTTTTTAAACCAAAAAATGGATTCTTGTTTAAGTGATTCGATTCTCGACACAACTTTTATTGTGAATCACTCACCTCGGTCTCGACTCTCCTCTGGTGGGGGTATGATTGATATACTCAATTTAGAGTAGTTTTCTGTTAATAGGTGAGTCTTGCTTGATGATAGATCTACTGGGGGAATCTATACCTTTTCAATTTAGGTTTTCCAGCTCCTCTTTCCGTTTTTGTCAATTTGATCCTCATTTATGTTGTTTTTGTTCTATATTAGGTATAACCTAAGCATGTTAAGTGAGTAGATTAAATAAGAGGAATTAGTGGAGTTTAGGAAGTGGAGGTCAAGAAGTAACGAGGTTTACGCACTGTTGGCAATGCATCAAGGGAGTCCCCCGCAAATGGTGTGGAAAGAAGGGTAACATGGTATTGTAGTATTAACCAAACCAGTGACAAAGAAAGGAAAGTCGACTTAGAAAATATCAACGCAATGCTAGCTAAGGTTGTCTAAATGCGTGTTTTATACTGTGTTACATTGATTTAATGATTCACGCTGATTGACCCCTACTCATTTTAGGAAAAAGCTATTTTGTTGAGGGAGTGGGCGACAAAAAAAAGACGACACATTTATTAATAACCAGAGTGTGCTCTCTATATAATATAGGCAAGTAGACTGATTCATTGTTTGATTTCCACTAGCAGATCCACTGGCACAGTTGTCATCACTAAGCTAGTTCTTAAGGTTAATTCAACCGGCATTTTGGTTGAAGATGGTCTCAGGTATGATGTACTTACCTGCATATAGTTTCTTGTTTACTTGTATTGCTAAAATATTTGTGAACAGCAGCACCTAGAACGACATTGATGTCGCTATCCTATCACTTCTTTTAATCACTTTCATTCCCCAGACATTTACAATTAAGACTATCGTTCCGACACATGAGACCCTAGGAGTGGTGATACAAGATGAGATTATGATGTAGATGGTGGTCATGGGTTTTGTGTGAACAAAGAAGATTATGGGCAACTACAATGTGGGTTATGTTAGATGCAAGGCAATAATCCAAGACATAATTTCTTAGCCATGTTTCAGCAAGTATAACACTGTTTACTACGGAGTATTTCATGAATTCTTTGTTGCTTACGAAAATGCCTAACTGATGAACCTTTTTCATGTTTGGTTCATAAATTGTTAAGATTTCAGCTGATTCTGAGCATAAAACTGCAAAATCAAAGAAACTAGTACGTTAATGATACAGTTCAAATGATTAGAAATGGATAGTGTAACCAATAGCAAAATAAAAATAAAAGATTAGAAATGGAGAGTTAAAGAAAGCCTAAAATGAAATCTTCATTCAAAATGCTAAGTAGAGCCATTGAGGTATCAGAATCATTTTATGAAGGTACCTTCTCTTTGCTTTTCACGTTGTACAAGCTAAGTAAGCTCACTAGCTGTTGAACAAAGACTTGGTCTTTTTAATGTCAGTATAAATTGGAGGGCCTTGGGAGAAATTTTGATTAGCTTTTACTCTTATTAATTTTGGAGTTGCATGTTTGGGCCAAGATTTTTGCTTAACGGATAAGAGTTAATTCCATTTACAAGCCGTTGCACCAGTTGTGCCCACCGTCGTTCCTTCATACGCTGGCGTTGCACCCCGCCATCTATGCCATTCCTTAATACCAACAAGGTTTTTTCAATTTCCATTTCGATCTTTTTAGAAGTTGATTGTAGGCTTGTAGTTTTGTTCAATCAGTAGAGTTCAATTTTGCTGCAATTTGTTCGATTAATTAGCGAAATTTTCAATCAATATTAGTAATATAGATTCTACCATGTACACCCATATAAGAAGCATCCAGACGGGGATAGGAACTGATGATTTTTGCACATATACACATAAACTTAAACTAATGCTATAGAATGTTGCATTGGCTGCTTGATTTTTATTTAATTTTTTCAATCTTGGCCCTCTTTTTGGTGTTTGATTGAGATTTTGCTTATGTTTGTTGTTTTAATTGCAAGAATAATGAAGTGAGGGGGATAATATCTAGGGTTGGTACAAGCATATACCGATTATGAATTTTAATGTTGTCTCTCTTTGTACTTTTGAATTTTCAATTCCTTCTGTACGTATCCTTTTTTTCATCGAAAATTTTCCATCTTAATTAAGTGGGCTTAATTTGTACCCCTTTTGAGTCTGAATTTATGTCCTTTACATCCTAGGAATTATACTATGTTGTTCAAATGATAGGTTCTTATGTTTTCTTATTCATATATTAAGGTTGATAAAGCTCTTCAAAGTATTGAAGATGAAGACGAGCGTATCTATAAAGATGAGTGAGGGTTTCTTCTAGACGGTATATTACCACGAAATTAAGAAGATTGCAGTATGTATGATGTGTGAGTGGCCGATTACTTGCTATATAAGGAGAATTGCGCTATGTATGATGTGTAAAATGATATATGGTGTAATTTTCAGTTTTATAGTATTAATAAAAATAATACTTTTTCAATTTTCTGGCTATCTTTATGAAATTAATGTATCAAGTATATATATATATAGACGTGCATGTTTATCTTTTATATGCAATTGTTGATTTTAATATGTATTTTTTTTTAAATTTAAATTAACATCATTGGAACCGGTTGTGAATTACAATAGGTTCCAATGGTATACCCTTTGGAACCTGTTGTGAGTTAGAACAGGTTCCAATGAAACACCCTTTGGAACCGGTTGTAATACAATAGGTTCCATTGGTACAACCTTTGGAACCGGTTGTAATTACAAAAGGTTCCAATGATATATCCTTTTAAACCGGTTACCTAAACAACCGGTTCCAAAGGTCATCTTTGGAACCTTCCTACAACCGGTTCCAAAGCTCTGGACCAAAGGAATCTGTGGCAGTGGAACCTATGAAAAAAGGTTCCAATGGGTAGTTTACAACCGGTTCCAATGGATAGTTTTCTACTAGTGCCAGGCAGCCACCCTCAACGAACAGGGATGGAGCTGGGGGCACAAGGCGAACCGCCGCCAGGAATGCCCAGAGGAAAGCAAGAAGGACAGCTCAAGTGTATGCGCAGGTGCAGAAGCGTATCACAACAAGCAGCCCAGAACCACCTGCCCAACAACAGGCGTTCTCCATTCACACCACAGAATCTGCGTCTGGAGAGCCGAAAGGTCTGTCCCAAGGATTGCGGGAGCGAATGAGGCACAAGGAACCTGCATCCAAGCGCCTGGGGGAAAAGCAGGGCGGAGTCTTCTCCAGGTTAACGCCGGCAGCCAAGGGACAGCCAACCCCAGGGTTGTCCTAAAGCCTGCAGTCTAGGCTTAACTAGGGGCAACCGCTCGAGTCCAGATACCACCAGGATGACAACCTCTGCCAGTCTCAGAGGAAGAGACCCAGACAAATCTCCACTGAGATAGAGGACGAAGCAGCGAGTAGGCCGCCACCGAGGCACCGCTCCCCCAGTACTAGGAGACCGATCCCTAGGCAATGGGATATTCACGGTAACCAGTCCGGGGAAAGCAGGTCACGAGTGGTAGGCAGGCCTACAAAAACCCCTCTTCATCCTGATGTACAAGATTTCCCCATCCCAAAAATAAAAATGCCTACCGTCAAGTTCGACGGGACCACAGACCCAGAGGATCATCTGGCGGCATTTGAGAGTCACATGGGCATGTATGATGTGGATGACGCAATCTGGTGTAAAATCTTCCCAACCACCCTGGTAGGACTTGCACAGGGATGGTTCAGGGACCTTCGCCAGGGATCGATCAGCTTCTTTATAGAGTTAGCCGAGGCCTTCCTTGAGCAATATGTAGGGAACAAAAGGAGACGCCTCACTCGTTTCGATCTCATGACCCTAAAACAGAAGAAAGGCGAAAGCGTCAGGGAGTACCTGAAGAGGTTTGACTTATCCTACCAGCAAGTCAGAGAGATCGATGATTCCACCGCTGCTTACGCCCTGACAATCTCCCTGCTCCCAGGAGAAATGAAGAATCAGATGATCAGGGCCCAGCTGGAAACCTTGGCCAAGGCCAGGAAAATCGCTGAAGCATTTATTCTGCAGGAAGAGTTTCACAGCCTGCCGGACACCCCTGCAGGCCAAGCAAGGCCGCAAGGGGGACCGCAGGGTGGACGTGGCAGAAACGAGCCAGGCAAGCAGAGAGAAGAGGGAGACACCCCCAAGAGAGAACGCACAACATACCAGCCAAGATTCGACAGCTACACGGCCCTCAATAGGCCGAGAGCAGAAATCTTCGAGCTGGAAAAAGAAACAGCGAAATGGACTCGCCCAAACAAGCCGCGCAGCCCAAAGGGAGATCCCAAAAAATTCTGCACGTTCCACGATTGCATAGGCCATACCACAGAGGAATGCCGACACTTAAAAGATGAGATAGAGAAACTTATAAGGAACGGCTGGCTGAGTAACTATGCAGCAAGGAACAAACCCCAAAAGGAGGCGGCGGACAAACCTGAAGGCTCAGCCCAAAATCGCACAATTATCCACGTAGTGTCAGGAGATGCAGAGGGGCGGACTAGCAGGCGAAGCCAAAAAAGGCAGATCCGCGAATTGCGGAACCAAATTTGCTACGCCGAGAGGGCAGGAAGTCCAAGAGGCACCACCCTAAGCATCACCCCTGAAGATGCAGAGAGAGTCGTGTACCCGCATAGTGACCCTCTGATCTTAACTCTTGAAATTAGCAATCACATTGTCAAGAGATGCATGGTGGACACTGGCGCCTACACAAACCTCCTGTACAAAGACGCTTTTGAGAAAATGAATCTAGAAAAATGACATCTGAAGCCAGCCTCTGGATCTTTGTATGGGTTCAGTAGGGCAGGTGTACTACCCATGGGAGTTATCGACTTGTCGGTAACATTCGGAGAGGGAGCCTCGGCCAGAAATATCAGGGCATCATTTGTTGTGGTGGATGCCAAGTCTGCATACAACGCCCTGATAGGGCGAGCCACCCTAGATGAAATAGAAGCTGCTGTGTCAATCAGGGCCCTCACCATAGCCTATGTGACAGACTTTGGCATGGAGGGAAAAGTCCATGGGGATCAGGAGTCGGCCAGACACTGTTACTCCGTGGCCATGCAAGCCCATGAGACAGAAAGGAAAGCGGAAGGCCGAAAGTTCTCCCAGCAGGGAGGGCGAAATCCCGGCTGCCCAGCAAGAATCAGCCCACCTAGAGCCCGAAGGGGAGAGCATGCTGGTGGACTTAGAACCAGGAAGGCAGGTCCTCATAGGGGCCGACCTGGAAGAATCCTATCAAAGGGAGTTAATTGCGGTCCTGAGAGAAAATAGGGACGTATTCGCTTACTCTGCAGACGAGATGCCAGGGGTCGACCCGGCTTTTATTGTTCACAAGCTTAACATTAATCCAGAGGCTCGCCCTGTGAAGCAGAAGAAAAGAAACATGTCTGTAGAAAAAGACGCGGCGATAAAGGAGGAAATAGACAAACTCCTGAAGGCATATTTCATCGAAGTCTGTGACTACCCTGAATGGTTGGCAAACGTTGTAATGGTAAAAAAGTCGTCAGGTGCATGGAGAATGTGCGTAGACTTTACAAATCTTAACAAAGCATGCCCAAAGGACTGCTACCCTCTGCCCAGGATAGATCAACTAGTGGACGCCACTAGTGGATACACCACGCTAAGCTTTCTGGATGCATTCTCAGGGTACCATCAAGTGTACCTCTGGCAGCCAGACAGGGTAAGGTGCGCCTTCATAACCAGCCACGGCACTTATATGTATAAGATGATGCCATTCGGACTGAAAAATGCAGGCGCTACCTATCAGCGGTTGGTGGACAAAGTCTTTGAAAATCAAAAAGGGAGAAATTTGGAATCCTATGTCGATGATGCGATTGTCAAGAGCAACGGGGACAAGGAGCATCTAGCAGACCTTCAGGAGACGTTCTCCTCCCTGCGGTCATACAAGATGAAGCTGAATCCAAAAAAATGCACATTTTTTTACATGTTGAATCACATGTTGATGTTTATACTTCCTTCTCACCTTTATTTCTTCTGCCTTCTTATCCGTAATCTTCCCATTGTGAGATTGGGCACGAACGAATAAATCGAAAGCCGTCGGTATTTTCCCTTCTTCATCATCTCTAATCCGGAA
Source organism: Agrostemma githago (assembly GCA_958450325.1). NCBI lineage: Eukaryota > Viridiplantae > Streptophyta > Magnoliopsida > Caryophyllales > Caryophyllaceae > Agrostemma > Agrostemma githago. The sequence goes on along the minus strand of OY288240.1, from coordinate 24,750,994 downwards.
AATTAAATTTCAAATATTATTGGAATTTTTGAACATGAATATTTATTATATTTTTGGATATAAAAATAAAAAATAAAAAATATTGATTTACCATTCGCTCAGCCAACTCAACGCTAGAAATAGAACCCATGTTATGAGTTCCTGGAATTTTCCCATCGACATCATATTTTGCTCGGTTGGCTTTTGCGCTATTAGACATCTTTTTAAACGTAGAACTATTTCTATATGCTTTTAGTTGGTTAAAAGAGGTCGCCGGCATCCAATCAGGCTTATCACCGTCAGTGTCGATGTAGTAAAGTATGTCCCTAACGCGCTTTTTGACTTTCGTAAAAAAATCCTTCTTAACATCAACCTCGGGATCAGACACAAACGTAACCTCATCCTGGATCGATAATAACCATGCGAAGTGTTGTATATTATTAATATGGATAACTGTTAATAAAATAAATCACTATTTTTTTAGTTGATTTAGCAGTAATGCATTTACCTGGAAGTGATTCCACCATTTCTCTCGAACTTCTGTAGGAGTCTTTTTCCAAGTTGGGCAAAAAACAGTGAAGTTAGACCTTATTGCATTTGCAACCAACGAAGATACATCTGGATGATCAAACCTGTTAATAAAACATAAAATGGACATTAAAATCACCCGTGAATATATAAAGAAACATAGATATCGAAGAACATTTTAAATACATTTACCATACGCTCTCTTCTGTAGATAAAATGATTTTGCCATCACTTGTCCTCGGGGCTAAGATCTTCCTAAGCTTTTTCATTCCAGGTTGGTTTTTCCCAGCATAACATCCTCATTTTGAGCACTTGATTCCACACTCGGCGTGCTCAACATACCTCTTTTTTGACCCCTTGCCATAACTAATGACAAAACTCTTTCAAGAAATGATATTAGATTAATGTAGTTGTTTGAGTTTTAATAAAACATTTTCTAGACGATAACAACGTAGGTTATAATTTATAAAAACTACACCAAAGTGTAAAGCTACTACACAAATGTGTAACTTTGTAAGAAAAACTAATGTGCAAATATAAAATCTAATCTAAGTAGTCAACTACATCGATATCTCCGTCTTCATTAGTGTCATTTGCATCATCGTCGTCGTCATCATCATCATCATGATCATCATCATCTTCTTCTTCTTCTTCTTCTTCCTCCTCCTCCTCCTCAGTTTCATTATCATCTTCTACTTCTTCCTCCTGCTCTTGCTCTTGCTCCTCCTCCTCCTCCTCCTCCTCTCCAGGTTGACCATATTCTAATTCATCTACTTCAATCACTGACAAATTTGGATGCTCTGTGACTGAATCTTCTTGAAAAACAATTAAGTCAACCGGATCGTCAATTTGTTTTCAAGCCTTGGTCTTAAACACGGCCCACCATTGACTTTCATTATTTTTTTTAAGCACTGATATGATGTGTAATACACTTGTTCGGCTTGATGAGCCAAAATAAATGGATCATACTTTTGAAGTTTCTTAGAAGGATTAACTTCTACATGTCTATATTTGTCATGCACATTCATACCCCTCGCAGAATTATCCATCCACTCACAAGTCTCACATTTGAACAAGACAGTCTTATAAATCTCCTGATTTCCAGGATAGCTTAGCTCAATGACCTCTTGTAAGATTCCATAATAGTTAGTGTCTTCAACAGAACTAACACATACCCCGATAATCTTGGAGAGGCATGATCATTTTCTAAGGTATCCTTCAAGAAAGCATTTCTATTTTTCCTAAAAGGGTGATCAATGGGTAAAAATTAAAATTGTCTATGACAATCAAACCAACACACTTTCTTCCCACGTGGGAGATGAAATGATTTAGTATTCTCCATGCAATAAGGACATGCATTATGTCCGGCAGTGGACCAACCAGATAGCATACCATAAGCTGGAAAATCATTAATTGTCCAAATAAGAGACGCTTTTAGCAAGAAATTTTGCTTCTTAGAGATATCATACGTAAGTACGCCGGTGTTGAGCCTAGGTCGTATGCTCCCAAAGATAAATAATTAAGTCCTATTACCTTTAACAATATAGTAGAGGTAAGTTGGGTGTCGAATCCACAGGGAAGGCGAGGTAAATTAATGTGTTAATAAAATAAATAAACGTAACAAGAATATGGGGGGTTTTATGATTGATTCGTCTAACAACTAAAACAACGAAAATAAAATAACTAATAATTAATGATGAATTCTGATGATTAAGAAACTCAACTCAAAGAAAATCCACTAACTAGTTAAACAATTGATCATCGACTACTAATCCTAATTTAATCCTTGAGTATTCTATTGTGAAACTAAAAGTTCCAATTGTTAAGTAGATAATATTACTTAGGTCGTAACGCGATACTAAGCAACCTAATTATTGAACAACCTAATCCACGCGTCTAGATTTAATTCAATAACAGCATGAACGATATGAACAAATCAATAGAAATAACGACCTTTAACAAACGCGGTTATGTGGACATGATGTAGGTCCACCCCGACGCGGCCACGCGCGGGTTTGGGTAGGCGAATGAATCTCGTGGTGAGATTGTTCTCGGGTTCGAAATTTAAGTCAAAATGGAGTCGCCACCGAATTTTGTGGTTATTCGGAACCATACGAGCCCACTCTATGTCGTTATGGGCTATACACAAAGTAAGCCCACTCCGATTTCAGAGTTCATGGGGCTCGTCCCTTTGCGTTGCGATACCGATACCATCTGCACCGGTAATCGTGTAAAGAATGACTCTCGTTCGCCAAGGGTTTCGGACATCCGGAAACCAAAGGTTCTGAGTAAGGGGTGAGGGTACGTGTTGGGAAGCCCACTAAGGACACCCAACCCCGCCCGCACACGGCGGCCTCTACTAAGACATCGTTCGTGTTCGTGATACGCGCGCTAGTAAAATAATGAAATGATATGCAAACAGCGTTTTTTAACTAAACATGCGAGTTTTGCGTTAACTACGTCATTTAATGCATCTTGAATGTGGTCGAAATAATTTAGCATGCGAGGTTCATTTATAAAAGCGTAAAAGCCAATAATAAATAAAGCTCGAAAGTAAATAAATAACGTACAAGTTACACGGGCGGAAATACAACCCGGAATTCACAATACAACATTACGTAAAGAAATGAAATAAAAATAATGCGATATAATTAAAGGGACGGACCCGTATGTAAACTAGACCGCGGAAATATGTAGGCGGACTAACCTCGATTAAATACGCATTATGTCGCATATTAAACGAAGGACGGGAACATGAGACTGCGGCATATTGCTAGCCTAATCTCGCGTCCCGTAGTCTTGTCCCGACTTATCACGTCAAAGTGGTCAAAGTCGTTCTACGTGTCGTGATGTGTATAGTTTTGAAAAATAGGAAGGTCGGATGATGGTCTAAAGTCGATAAAGAACGGGGCTCGGAATATGTGTCTAAGCCCTCGGTATTGCGGGTTATGAGACCCACTCGATCGAGTCATTGACCGACTCGGTCGAGTGTGTCATTAGCGTGGCTACTGACCACTTTTTGGGGTGCTACTCGATCGAGTGGCCTATGGCACTCGATCGAGTGCCCCCTGTACAAGAGGTGACTCGCTCGGTTTTATGACTTGAAATCGATGATCGGCCGAATCAAATACAAATATCGCACGATTTGTATTTGACTCGGCCTCCGGTACTATCATCGTGTATGAACGATTATAATACCGTCACCGGAGTTTTTATGAAAACGTTTGTGTTAGATTATGAAACTTTGAATTGGTAACGAGATGCATCCCTCTACGTCACGACATCGAAACTAACCCTTTCGGGTTATGTGATGTCGACATTCGTGTCAACGGGTTTCGAACCAATTATGAAAAGGAATTAAATCGTTCAACTACAACGAGTCACGATCGCGTCACGCCCTTGAGTACATTGGGGCGGGGCTCCTCGAAAGGGCTCCACCTCCGTCGTTGCTCGTAAAGGGGTTAGACGGACCAATAGTGATCATCGTAGTCCAACGTTTTAAAACCGGTTTTAGTATTAATATATATACACGGTATTAATAACATTAGTAAAAAAAGATGATAAAAAAAAAGATGAAAAATGTAAAGAAGTTAGTGTTAGTGTTACTACGATGCAATAATGCAAAAATGTACATAAAAACGATATAGAAAAGAGATAGAAAAAGGGTTTAGGACACCCTCAACATACATGCTAGTATAGATCTCGGAAATGGACTCGTAAAATAGCGGCAAGGCTTGGGAGTATCGAGGATGTATGCGAGTTATGGTGTGTATGGATGTGTATGTGTATTACGTCGGTTTTTCGAGGGACGAAGGACTCGGTCTTTGTGTGTATTGCTTAGGATTTCTAAGGCTTTGATGTGTGATGAAGTAGGGTTGAAGTGGGGTGAAATGTGGCTGAAATTGTAGGGTAAAAGTGAGTGTCAAAAGTCTTGAAAATGCATGGGGGTGAAGCGGTATTTATAGGCCTCACCCCTCGACCTAGGGGCACTCGATCGAGTGGCCCTAGTGCACTCAATCGAGTGCCTTTGAAAACGGGCCAAGCCCAGTTCAAGGCGCTCCACTCGACCGAGTGGGTCAATCCACTCGATCGAGTGGGTCAAGCAAATCGAAAGAAATAAGGAAAGATTTGATTTTGTTGGTTTTGATTGCTTTTTTGAATTCTGATTTGTGCGCCAAATGAACTTGGCTGATTTATGAGACGGTTTCGTCTTTGACCGGGTTTTGACCCGGTCGCCAAAAGACGGGAAATATTTTTGGTGTCGGTTTTGGCCCAAATTAGTCTTATTTGACTCGGGACGACCCACTGGGCCTGAATTTGAGGTCTGTTTTGTGAGATTTTACTCCGCTAAAAAGTCCATGTCGGATATTATGAATTCCGAGCCCAAATCCGAGTATACTAAGTCACGTTGACGTCCAATCATCATCGGGTGTTTTTCGGAGACTACCATAGACACGTGGCAGTCAAAATGCGGGTGTCTACAGAGCCCCCACTCTGACTGAGGCTTGGACAAGGCGAAAGTCAGAGTAGCTACCAAGCCTGTTAAGACCTGGTAGACTTCCGGTCGGGTCGTTTATAGTCTAGTAGACTCGCGTGAAGGGCTCGCCAGCCATAAGCAGAGGGTCATACCTGTCCTGATGATGATAGCTTCGCGGGGAATCAGACTTGTAGCATAAGTCCTGGGCGCGCCTGTGTGGGCCCATCCCGTATCATTTTGGGAAAATGCCGCCTTGGGCGTTCCGCTGGGGAAATATAGGAGCTGCACGGGCTCGTTTCTGAAGCCTTGGGTCGCATTTGAGCTGATGACGATGCTCCGTGGGGAGTAAAGCCTGCCTCTTTTGGGGAGTAGGTGTACCCGTATGCCGACACATCACACTTTGGATGTAGCACACCGGGGAAAGCTGACTCCGTTGGGGAAATTAAATAGTTTCGCGGGGACTTGCTTCTGAAGTCTGGAGTGTACCTGTATGCTGACACATAACAACTTGTATGTAACACATAGACAAAACACAGACTCTCGCTGGGGAGAAAAGTAGCTGCGCGGGGACTTGCTTCTGAAGTCTTGGGTGTACCCGTATGCCGACACATCACGTCTTGGATGTAGCATTCCAGGAGAAACACCGCCTTTGTTGTTCCGTTGGGAAGTACTAGCTGGTACCTGAAATGTTAGATACATAGGCAGAAATAGCAGGCATGGTATGTAGCAAGATAACACATAGGAAATGCAGTTAGCATCTATAGACTGGCTTGCGATGGGGAAAATGATTTTTACTTCACTTTTGAAATCGTAGTCCTGAAAGCAACTCACGTGCTAGAAGATAGGTTTCAAAATTGAAAGGGGTAGAAATTTGCAGTTTAAATAGACCGAAATTTGACCTTGTCGAAAAGGATTTTCTCAAATGGCTAAGTTTTGCAAATTTCAAAACAAGAATTTTGAAGAGAGACATATCGACAGACTCGACTCTGCACGTGACCAGACGAGCTGACAGACACGACTGGACTCTCGAGGGGTTGGACCGTGACTCGGTAGGGGGGAGGGCCACCTAATATGACAAGACTCTTAAGCTGCGCTAATCCATAGCCTAGGCGAGTGGCAACACGGTCGAACATCAAAACGGGAAGGATCCGGTATAGAGGAACTGCAGTAATCTGTAATGAGACTGTTTTTGCAGGACTTAGCAGTAGCAGTGTTGTAGACTAGTGCTCTTTGAATTTTTTGTTTTGGGGTACGTTCCCAAAGTGGGTGTTGCTTCGAGTCCCTGACAAATTCTCGTCTTCGACTGAGCCGAGTACTAGGACACTCTATAGAAAGGAGGCTAGTTTTTGAAAGTCACTGGATTTTGTGAGTGGATGGAGGTCTTCTGCCTAAGAGAAGCCCCCAGGACGACAACGCTAACTGCTGAGAACATGACAATGTCGTGACCGGAATGATGGTGCCTTTTTTATTTGTGTCAATGTGGGTGGTTGTGCCTTTGTTGAAAGGCTGCCTACGTATTCACGTGTAGTGAAATCAAACCAAGCCGTAGTTCAGTGAATTGAAAGATATATTATGGTGCCTAGTTTATTAGGGCCTTGTGTGTAACTAGCCATAGCGATGGTGTAGGCTAGGTGAATTCCCAATGATGTCTTGATCAAAGGGTTAGAATAGTTAGGATGTTGTTCCTTTGACTGTGAGCGTTCTCCGGGGTAGCCCCCAGAGGTGGTGTGAACTATTTGGGCATGTTCTATGCCGACCGCAGGTTGAGTCCCGTGTTTGGGGCTGGTAACTGGTTTGGATGTTTTTGGAAATGTGGAGCTAGGTTGCAAGTGGCTTCAATGCTTCGAAATCTGGAGCTCGATTTTGTGGAGCTAAGGCTTCGAGGGTAAGGTATTGTAATGTGGTAGGAAATGGGGAAGTCGAATAAAGATAACTCGAACTTCGATCGGGGTAAGTTTGATAATGTGGGATCTGATTTCCATGTCTGGCCCTAATGGTTAGGGTGTATTCTATGGAGCTTGAATCCTCAAAATTCCGGGCTGTCTCTAGCCTAGGTCTCGGAAAGGTCTTGAGGGTTGTAATGTGGGAAGGCTAAGTGTGGTGTTAGCTGACCAGCTTGATTGTCTCTCCTTATTTGATGGTATGGGCATCGATAATTTTGAATTGACCGTACTCCGGTCAAGGGACTTTCACTTGAGTTGACCGTTGACCACGGTCATGGGCATTTGAATTTTTTGTTTTTTTTTTTTTTGGGTTGACCTCTTAGCCCCGGTCGTGGGATCCTTCACTCGAGTTGACTGTGTCCCAGTCAAGGGATTGATCGTATCTGGTCGAGGGATGTTGAGAGTTCTTTTTTTTTTATGGCCAGCTCTTTTGTTTTGGCCCTTTGCTTTTTTTCCTTGGACTTTTGATTTTTTTTTGTCCAACTCTTTTTCTTTTTTTCTTTTTTTCACGGTAATCCCCTCCTATGGTGTTGTGGGTGGATTCGGGGTTGGGCCCATCGGTTGGATTAGGCTTGTGGAGCTAAACCTTTGTAAGGTGTAAGCCTAGTTGGTGTTTGTGTGAGTGCAACTCGCGGTGGAGTGCTCTATGGTAAGCATGGTGGTTTGGATCTCGGTATTGTCATCATAATTCCGAGCAGGCTTAGTGGGAGCATCATCCCAAGTTGGGTATTTTTGGCATCTCGTCTATTGAGTCACGATGCTTCTTTTTTTTTGCTTCTGGTCAGACTAACGCCTAAGGTAGGGATTGATCAGTCTTATTGGCGGGGTGTTTATTGTGGGAAATGGGCTTGCCTTCCGTCTTGAACCCAAACTAGGAGACTACCTAGATTTGTCATAGGATTCGATACTGCTCCTACTAGGGGTAGTTTTGTGGCTTTCTATACCAGACATGGAATAGGTAAAGGAAAACACGGGTCTCAGTTCCTGCAGTCATTATAGATGTGCCTATAATAGTCACGTGCATGTGCTCACAGTGTATGATGGTGTTCATCATGTTCTCGGAAACACATAAGGAAGCATATATGAGAGATAGAAAAGCTGATTTTATTGAATTTTGAAAAGAGGACAGAATACAGTTGACTCTGACTTTGACTTTGAAATTGAGAGAGATAGAACATCCTAGACTCGAACTCAGACTCGGATTTAAATCAAATCTGGACTCTTGGATGAGGTTGTCAGTAGTCTTCGGCTTCTAAGGACTCAAGTGGATGTCCAGTATAGCCTTCAGTAGAAGCTTCACCCATATCTTCATTATGTCGAAGATCGTCTTCAATCCTAGTGCCCATTTCGGTAAGCACTGCAAAGTTTGAAATGTCGGCATACCTAAGATGGACGCGGTAGGAGGGTAGGAGGTTGTTGATGAATGCCTCCACTAGTGTCTTCTCGCTGGGCTTGTCTATCAGCTTAACACTCTCAGCCCGCCAACGTTGAAGGTATTTGGTGAAACCTTCTGTTGGATCTTGGGCCATGACTTCTAAAGTCCGCATGGTAGTCTGAAGTTCAGTATTATCAGAATAGTTTTTAGCGAACTCGGTAGCCACATCTTCCCAAGTGGGGAATCTTTTTGTATTAAGCCTATAGAACCAGGCTTTTGGATATTTCCCGAGGGACGTGCCGAACAGATTGACGAACATGTCGGCTTTGACCCCCTTGATCGCCATAAACGCCTTGAAAGCTCGGAGGTGTAGTAATGGATCCTCCGTCCCTTCGAATATGGGTAACCCTTCTAGATTGAGGTCTGTTGGTAGCTTCTCACTAATGGGTTTATAGTCTCGGGAGTTTTCAACTCGGATGTTGTTCTCTTGGGAGGCATGGAACTGTTGTTCGAGCTCACGCACCGTGCTGATCAGTTTGGCAAATGGCCCAGTATTTACCGACCCGTAATTGAAGTCTTGTTCTTCAACGACAGTTAGACGAGCATCCAAGGCCTCTTGGTCGGCTCTTATGAACCCTAGTTGGGTTTCAAACATGGCCTGCTTACTAGCCATGGTTTCTAGCAAAGCCTCCAGTTTATTAATGGTGTTTTCCATCTCCCTATTCCCGGTTGTGGATGCCATCCTCTGCGAGAATACCCACGTAATCAGAAATGTTGCTTCGGAACTTGAATACACCAAGGCATAGAAAATAGCGCGGAAGGAGAGACAACTCGGGTTTGACTCGGGTTAGACTCTCCTAAGATAAATAAGTAGGGTACGATTCTCGGTGATTGTGATTAATCGCCCCGTCGGAGAATAGCCCCCAAGTGAGACCAAGGACTCTTGTAGGACTCAGATGGTGTGACATCTAAGTGACTCAAAAGCGGGGTACGTGAGACAACACGTGTAATACATGACCCTTAGAGCAACCGTGATTGATCGCTCTGCTGAAGGGTAGCCCCCGAGTAAGATTGAAGGTTTTGTTAAGACTCGAGTGTCGGAGGAGTGACCCTTAGATGTAAGGATCACGAACCTTTAGCTACAGGGCTATACCTTGTAAAAGGTTGACTCGGCCTCGAGAAAAGGCAGACGGGGTAAGGGAAGAAACTCGCGATGTAAGATCGGCCGAGTTTCGACGCTGGAGACCCTTGACTTGACTTGAATAAGGATAGACCCTGTGATTAGGGTAGACCCTAAAGTTAAAGGACTTGAATTGGGATGACTCGACTAACGGATTGAAAGACGGGCAAAATTCCCCTAGGAAAGGTCGTGGGGACCGTCCTGTCGGAGGGAAAGATCGCGTGTGACTTTCTAGTTAGGACTCGAGTGTTCAGACGAACCTTCCATTTACGAGTGTATGACTCGTGTTGGTCGGTTATGCCTTTAGGAAAAGGCGGACTAGGATGGGGAAGAAACCCGTGATGTAGGATCGACGGAGTTTCGACGCTAAAGACCTTCGACGTATTACGAAAAGACCCGACACACGAATTACGGTAGGTCCTATAATAAGGAAGGTTTTTGAAAAATGATTGAATTTTGAAAATTGAGAGGACAGTCCTGAAATTGGCAGTGGGCCAATAGGGCCGGGCATTTTGAAATATTAGAACGGTTGCGAGTAATTTCGCGTTTCGAAAATTGAGGAGGCGATCCCGTCTTTTGAAATTGGCAGCATGCCGACAGGGTTGAGTTTTTTGATAAGTTGAATATTTGGAATTTTGAAAATTTGAATATCGAAAATAAATTTCCGAAAATTTGAAAATTGAAAATAAGATCCCGAAGATTTGAAAATCGAAAACGGCATCTTGGAGATTTGAAAATCGAGAATGGAATCTCGAAGACTTGAAGATCGAGGTGGAATTTTGAAGATTTGAAAATTGAAGTTGAATTTTGAAAATTCGAAAGTCGAAAGGGAATCGAAAATTCAAAATTTGAAATGGGAAGCATGCCGGCTAAAAATAGGCTATTTTGAGTCAAATCGTAAGTCTAAATTTCGGCAGCATTCCGAGTTTTTGAAATTGGATATTTTGAAAAGACGGGTCCCAAAACGGACAGTATTTCGGGTTTTTCAAAATTTGGTATTTTGGAAAGATGCATTTTTTGAAATGACGGTTTTTTTTGAAAAATGACACGGAAACCAAGTAGCACGTAGTCAAACAAGCATTATAACGACGCTCATGTATGCTTTACGGTAAGTCTCGGTCGGTCAAAATAGGGTCTATACCAACAACGATGGCTTTCTCGTGTGATGGACGGACTCCCTAAGCCGAGTTGGTCTTAGGACATGCCGCGAAACCGAGACGAGTTCCACCATCGATGTCTTTAGCGCACCCATGTAGGAATGCACCGTGGTATAGTGGGACGTCGGTCACAAGTAACCGGCCCGGGCAAAATTTGGGTTATGCATGAATCATTAAACTAATACGCGTACATTAATATTCGAACGATTTCTCTTCGAGTCTCACCCTAGGAACCCCGATGACATGTGGTACATCAGGTATCCCCAGCGGAGTCGCCAAATTGTGGACATGACGTAGGTCCACCCCGACGCGGCCACGCGCGGGTTTGGGTAGGCGAATGAATCTCGTGGTGAGATTGTTCTCGGGTTCGAAATTTAAGTCAAAATGGAGTCGCCACCGAATTTTGTGGTTATTCGGAACCATACGAGCCCACTCTATGTCGTTATGGGCTATACACAAAGTAAGCCCACTCCGATTTCAGAGTTCATGGGGCTCGTCCCTTTGCATTGCGATACCGATACCATCTGCACCGGTAATCGTGTAAAGAATGACTCTCGTTCGCCAAGGGTTTCGGACATCCGGAAACCAAAGGTTCTGAGTAAGGGGTGAGGGTACGTGTTGGGAAGCCCACTAAGGACACCCAACCCCGCCCGCACATGGCGGCCTCTACTAAGACATCGTTCGTGTTCGTGATACGCGCGCTAGTAAAATAATGAAATGATATGTAAACAGCGTTTTTTAACTAAACATGCGAGTTTTGCGTTAACTACGTCATTTAATGCATCTTGAATGTGGTCGAAATAATTTAGCATGCGAGGTTCATTTATAAAAGCGTAAAAGCCAATAATAAATAAAGCTCGAAAGTAAATAAATAACGTACAAGTTACACGGGCGGAAATACAACCCGGAATTCACAATACAACATTACGTAAAGAAATGAAATAAAAATAATGCGATATAATTAAAGGGACGGACCCGTATGTAAACTAGACCGCGGAAATATGTAGGCGGACTAACCTCGATTAAATACGCATTATGTCGCATATTAAACGAAGGACGGGAACATGAGACTGCGGCATATTGCTAGCCTAATCTCGCGTCCCGTAGTCTTGTCCCGACTTATCACGTCAAAGTGGTCAAAGTCGTTCTACGTGTCGTGATGTGTATAGTTTTGAAAAATAGGAAGGTCGGATGATGGTCTAAAGTCGATAAAGAACGGGGCTCGGAATATGTGTCTAAGCCCTCGGTATTGCGGGTTATGAGACCCACTCGATCGAGTCATTGACCGACTCGGTCGAGTGTGTCATTAGCGTGGCTACTGACCACTTTTTGGGGTGCTACTCGATCGAGTGGCCTATGGCACTCGATCGAGTGCCCCCTGTACGAGAGGTGACTCGCTCGGTTTTATCACTTGAAATCGATGATCGGCCGAATCAAATACAAATATCGCACGATTTGTATTTGACTCGGCCTCCGGTACTATCATCGTGTATGAACGATTATAATACCGTCACCGGAGTTTTTATGAAAACGTTTGTGTTAGATTATGAAACTTTGAATTGGTAACGAGATGCATCCCTCTACGTCACGACATCGAAACTAACCCTTTCGGGTTATGTGATGTCGATATTCGTGTCAACGGGTTTCGAACCAATTATGAAAAGGAATTAAATCGTTCAACTACAACGAGTCACGATCGCGTCACGCCCTTGAGTACATTGGGGCGGGGCTCCTCGAAAGGGCTCCACCTCCGTCGTTGCTCGTAAAGGGGTTAGACGGACCAATAGTGATCATCGTAGTCCAACGTTTTAAAACCGGTTTTAGTATTAATATATATACACGGTATTAATAACATTAGTAAAAAAAGATGAAAAAAAAAGATGAAAAAAAAAAGATGAAAAATGTAAAGAAGTTAGTGTTAGTGTTACTACGATGCAATAATGCAAAAATGTACATAAAAACGATATAGAAAAGAGATAGAAAAAGGGTTTTGGACACCCACAACATACATGCTAGTATAGATCTCGGAAATGGACTCGTAAAATAGCGGCAAGGCTTGGGAGTATCGAGGATGTATGCGAGTTATGGTGTGTATGTGTATTACGTCGGTTTTTCGAGGGACGAAGGACTCGGTCTTTGTGTGTATTGCTTAGGATTTCTAAGGCTTTGATGTGTGATGAAGTAGGGTTGAAGTGGGGTGAAATGTGGCTGAAATTGTAGGGTAAAAGTGAGTGTCAAAAGTCTTGAAAATGCATGGGGGTGAAGCGGTATTTATAGGCCTCACCCCTCGACCTAGGGGCACTCGATCGAGTGGCCCTAGTGCACTCGATCGAGTGCCTTTGAAAACGGGCCAAGCCCAGTTCAAGGCGCTCCACTCAACCGAGTGGGTCAATCCACTCGATCGAGTGGGTCAAGCAAATCGAGAGAAATAAGGAAAGATTTGATTTTGTTGGTTTTGATTGCTTTTTTGAATTCTGATTTGTGCGCCAAATGAACTTGGCTGATTTATGAGACGGTTTCGTCTTTGACCGGGTTTTGACCCGGTCGCCAAAAGACGGGAAATATTTTTGGTGTCGGTTTTGGCCCAAATTAGTCTTATTTGACTCGGGACGACCCACTGGGCCTGAATTTGAGGTCTGTTTTGTGAGATTTTACTCCGCTAAAAAGTCCATGTCGGATATTATGAATTCCGAGCCCAAATCCGAGTATACTAAGTCACGTTGACGTCCAATCATCATCGGGTGTTTTTCGGAGACTACCATAGACACGTGGCAGTCAAAATGCGGGTGTCTACAGGTTATTGGTTCGAATTATATGTTTATCCCTCCCTTTTACCCAATTACGATGAAACGCATACAAATAATTAGGTCTAAAGGTTGCAACTTTATCAAGTGAATTGGACAATTACGGATTCAAACACAAAGAATTGCAATAGATTGAAGATTGAAATAATCAATTGGCCAAAAAGATTAAACAAACAACAATCATAAAATTAGCACAAGGAATAAACAATACTCAAGTAATTAAATAAAGATTAAGAAAGTCTCACAATCAATTAACCAGAAAGCTTCAAAGCTTTGATCCGAGAAGGGAGATTAGTTACACATGATTAGGGTTTTTCTTCTCTTCTCAATGTAACGTGAATAATGATGAATCACGTAATAATACCCAACTAATCGTATATAATCTAATAATAATAAATATCGGAAATTCTACTAATTTCCTAAATCTAATAATAATATAATAAATAATAATAATAATAATAATAATAATAATAATAATAATAATAATAATAATAATAATAATAATAATAATAATAATAATAATAATAATAATAATAATAATAATAATAATAATAATAATAATAATAATAATAATAATAATAATAATAATAATAATAATAATAATAATAATAATAATAATAATAATAATAATAATAATAATAATAATAATAATAATAATAATAATAATAATAATAATAATAATAATAATAATAATAATAATAATAATAATAATAATAATAATAATAATAATAATAATAATAATAATAATAATAATAATAAGATGACACGGACTCAAAGCAGTTCCGTCTTCAATTCCCGAGCTGCGCCTCGACTTTTCACTCGGTTTGTTGGGCTTGTTCTTCACGTTTTCCGTCTCTAGCCCAAATCACAATAACAAGGAATTAGAGTTCTAAAAACCGTCTTTTCTCCAATAAAGCACAATTCACTAGATAAAACCAATTAGACGATTTTCACTCTAAATCCGCATCTTTAATCATCGAATCTAGCTCAAATCTCCGTCGTAAACACATACAAAACACGCTAGATCAACTTCCCCACACTTAGACCTTTGCTCGTCCCGAGTAAAACTCGGAAACATCAACAATAAAACACCAACAGTCTTGCAACCGAAACATGGGAAGCTCGACAACAAACAACAAACTCATCCCTTCAACCACCTTCCTTATATCATCCTCAAAATTTAAGCACAAGGTCACAATGACATGAAAAGCACACAACTATAAAAACTGTGACCACAAGACAACTTTAAAACCTCGGAACATGATACTACACCCCTTATATCTCCGAATCCTAAACATGATCACATGTGCTACAAAATATCACCAATGGTAAACAATGTATACCACTATTTTCCACAACCCACACATGTGATCGACCTAAACACCTCTAACACCTCAATACAACACAAAACAATACTCCAATCGCAAAAAATTTAGTGCTACGACTACATCTGCACTGCGATTCTTCTCACCTTAACCAACTATCCTACCCGACCGACCTTCTATGTCACCCTTCTTATGACACCACACCAAGAATGGAGAAAATATTGTGAATTTTTTTCCTAAATCCCTCATTTTGCCTAGAGTGTCCGCCCTTGCATATTTTCACTCTAGCTTTTCATTTTTTTTTCAACTCACACTACTCTTGTGGCACGCAACTCGATTTTTCTTTTTACCCGGAGAACCCTTTCGGGTTTTCACTCCGTCCTCGGTCACATTCCAATTCTTGCATAGGCGCCCTTTCCGGGTTTTCACCTAGCCGGGATTATTTTTTTCTTTTTCCATTTTTTTTCAATTTTTTTTCTCTTTTTTTTTTCGTTCATCATTTTTTTTCATTTTTTCCCTTGAACTACAACTCAAAGACGAGTAATATATTTCCCTTCCCCACACTTATTCCGAGCATTGTCCTCAATGCGAGATAAATGACATAAATAAAGATAGTAAACGGGGAGAAGGGTCTTGAACATCGGTAAAAGACTCGTCCTAATCATCAGATTGCACGACTTGACCATAGAAGTTTTTACGGATAGCATTCAAGTCTCCGTCTCACATACAATCTCACTAGCTCACTTATTTCATTGAAAAGTGTAAGATCCACCAAAACTCATTCACACAAATACTCGAACACTTGCACTACACTACTGTAGTACCTACTTCAATTCACCAAACCATCTTCAAATCGAAGCATTTCAGTTGACTCAAACAAGTACACAACCAAACACCAAATCTGCTACGAACCCGAAATTAACTCGTCACAGGTCAACTCTCACACTACGAAACTCGGCCGACACAACCAACACTAAATCGACCAAAGCAACTAGATAAGGGAAAATGCTTACCCAATTCATGAGAATGATCTGAATAACGTTACACGACCCTGATACCAATTCGCCCAAATAATGCTCCATGAGTGAAAATCAAACCCAACATCAACAATACCAAACGTCTGTCAACACCAATTCGCGAAAGTTGCACGGAAAAATGGATACCGACGTCGACACTAACTCACGCACCCCCTCGAAAAAGCTCCAAAATCTCGACTTGAAACAACCTAAATTCTAGGGTTTGTGAAGAACTCGAATTTGGGTGAATGTAGGGTAATTTTGGAGGCTAGAATGTATGATATGCGAAAAAAAACGGAGAAAGGTTGAATTTCAGTGGGTGATTTAAGGGGAAGAAGGGTGGGGTTGAAATTGAGAATGAGGGAAGGAAGATGACGAAGAATGAAGGTAGAAGAAGAAGGGGAAAGAATGGGGAAGTTGCTTGTAGATTAATGGAGGATTGATTTGAGAATGATTAATGGAGGAGTAGATGGGGATTGAAGTGGAAGAAGAGAAGAAGATGTGCGTCTGATTGATCTAATTTTTTTTTTTTTGATTTTTGATTTTTTTTTTTTAAAATAAAATAAAATAAGGAAACATACCTGTAGGTGGAAAGGCCGCGCGACTCGCCTGGAAAGACCGCGATTCGCGCGGAAGCCTGATTCTTCGTCTGCTTTTTCGATTTGTTTCGATTTTGAGGGGCCGCCATGCTAGTCGCACGGGATTCTAGAAAATCTGCACTTCTCTTCCCTACAAGTACTAAAAATTAGAAGATACTTAAAATTAAAATTAAATATATTAGCGACTTATTCTACTAAAAATACGAAAAACTATTACTTATCTAATATAATGAAACACGGCCCTTAATAAAAAGAATACGAAAAATATAAAGGACACAGGTTGCCTCCCGGAAGCGCTCTTATTTTACGTCGTTGACCTGACGTGAAAGCGGAATCTTCATTAATTGGGTCGAAAAGATCAATTCTCTCGACTGCTCCCTTCATCCAACTTCAAGTGAAGCCCACAAACTAACTTATTCAGAAACAAAAAAATCATCAAATAACAAAAAGCGGGTTGCCTCCCGTAAGCGCTGATTTAGCGTCCCACACGACGGAAAGGGGTCACACAGCACTACCCCTCTATTAAGTAACCCATTTTGTATCAAGATCGGAACAAGTCAATGCTCGTAGGAGACGATCAAACAAGCTAGAAAAAGAGTTAGTGAAAACCGTACAAAACATTACTCAAAAAATATACCACACACACCGCATAAATATAGAGATATATAGAACGTTGTTACTCGTGTCTATAAATTTCTTAAAAATTAATACAGATTCATGGTATGATTCTTTAGATAACAACGCCATCTCAACCAATTTTTCTGTGTCCATGCTCTTTATAGATGCATCTTTCAAATCCCATAATATATCACTCAATTCACCTCCTAAAGAGAAATCAATAAAATAGGTGGATGAGGGGAAATCTAATATTGGTTTTGTATAAGGCACGGTCAATAAATATGAGTCATCATCCTCTCCCTCATCATCTAGTGGACCACCATCGACATGGGTAAGGGAAATAGGATACTCAATTTTGGTCACATCATCACTAAAAATCAATACTTGATCAGGAGAAGTCTCGAAGTATTGGGGAAGTTCAAGAAATAAAGTGGATATCTCTAATTCTCGAGCATTGTTAACCAAAAGATCAATCACGTCCCATTTTTCATTACGACCTAACTCAAGAAATCTACAATCACTTTCAACTTGTAAATCGATTTGAGTTGCCCGATTAAAGTTATGGTAAATCGCTACCAAGAGTTGTTCGTTACTCATAGGTAAATATTTGTGTTCTAGCACATACTCTGTGAGTCTTTCCAAAAAGTGATGTAGTAACTCATTATCAAGTTGGGGACACGAAAAAACTCATTTCTACCAAGAGTTGTTCGTTACTCATAGGTAAATATTTGCGTTCTAGCACATACTCTGTGAGTCTTTCCAAATAGTGATGTAGTAACTCATTATCAAGTTGGGGACACGAAAAACTCATTTCTAGATGACCAAGAAACAGACCTTCAATTAAAGTATATATTTACAAGAGACACGCACAAAAACAAATAATCACACAAAAATAACTAATTGCCTTCCCCGGCAACGGCGCCAAAATTTGGTGAGCCTAGGTCGTATGCTCCCAAAGATAAATAATTAAGTCCTATTACCTTTAACAATATAGTAGAGGTAAGTCGGGTGTCGAATCCATAGGGAAGGCGAGGTAAATTAATGTGTGAATAAAATAAATAAACGTAACAAGAATATGGGGGGTTTTATGATTGATTCGTCTAACAACTAAAATAACGAAAATAAAATAACTAATAATTAATGATGAATTCAGATGATTAAGAAACTCGACTCAGAGAAAATCCACTAACTAGTTAAACAATTGATCATCGACTACTAATCCTAATTTAATCCTTGAGTATTCTATTGTGAAACTGAAAGTTCCAATTGTTACGTAGATAATATTACTTAGGTCGAAACGCGATACAAAGCAACCTAATTATTGAACAACCTAATCCACGCGTCTAGATTTAATTCAATAACAGCATGAACGATATGAACAAATCAATAGAAATAACGACCTTTAACACACGCGGTTATTGGTTCGAATTATATGTTTATCCCTCCCTTTTACCCAATTACGATGAAACACATACAAATAATTAGGTCTAAAGGTTGCAACTTTATCAAGTGAATTGAACAATTACGGATTCAAACACAAATAATTGCAATAGATTGAAGATTGAAATAATCAATTGGCCAAAAAGATTAAACAAACAACAATCATAAAATTAGCACAAGGAATAAACAATACTCAAGTAATTAAATCAAGATTAAGAAAGTCTCACAATCAATTAACCAGAAAGCTTCAAATCTTTGATCCGAGAAGGGAGATTAGTTACACATTGTAGACACCCACATTTGACCGCCAGGTGTCTATAGTAATTCCCGACAAACACCCGATGATGATCGGACGCAAACATGCTTTAACGTACTCGGAAATGGGCTCGAAATCATGGATATTTAGCTTGGGCTTTTTACGGAGTACAAATTTCACAAAACCAACCTCAAATTCAGGCCCAGTGGGTCGTTTCGAGTCAAATAAGACTAATTTGGGTCGAATCCGACACCAGGGGTAAAACCGTCTTTTAGCGATCGAGTCAAAACCCGGTCAAAGATTTTTCCGAGACACGTGAGTCAGCCGTGACACCTCACACGGCTGATTCGGACTCCAATACTACAAAAATCAGCTACACAAAATATTAAACAAATCCATTTAAGGATAGAATTCGATCTCGAGAAGGAATTCTATCCGAAAACCAAATCAAACACCCGACCGAGTGCAAACACTCGGCCGAGCAGCACATATCAGCCGGTTTTCCTTTCTTCCTCGTCAATCAAGCGGAATCCTCACACCTTTCGACTTCCTATATTTCCTATCCTAAGCGGTAGTTCTAATTCAAAAGCACCTCTCCTAGCCAAGGTCGGGAATTTCCTATAAATAGCCCCTTGTGCGGTACAAAAAACACAACCAATATTCATTAGCAAACATCAACACCTTTTACAGAGCATCACATACAACAAATATATACACATCAACTTTTACATCGAGAAACCGATTGCACAAAAAACCGAAGGAGCCGGTCCTCTACCCGACGCCTTTCACGTCCAAAATCAAGCCACCACAACTCACCGACATCCACTCGACGCTCTTGTGCCCAAGCCACGTCCCGACGAGCCCCGATCCGAGTAAACTGAAGCATGTTGGTTGAGGGTGTACCAAGCCCGATTTCTCCTTCTTCTTCTCTTCTCCTTCTCGTCGTCTTGTCTTTTTTTTTTGGTCGTGTGTCGTCCTTTTTACGGGTCCTTCGTCGTTTTTTTTCTATTATTTTTTCTAATATTGTAGACACCCACATTTTGACCGCCAGGTGTCTATAGTAGTTCTCGCCAAACACCCGATGATGATAGGACGTAAACGTGCTTTGACGGACTCGGATATGGGCTTGTAATCCTGGACATTTGGTTTAGACATTTTAAGGAGTACAAATCTCATAAAACCAACCTCAAAACCAGGCCCAGTGGGCCGTTTCGAGTCAAATAACACTAATTTGAGTCGAAACCGTCACCAGGGGTAAAACCGTCTTTTTGCGACCGAGTCAAAACCCGGTCAAAATTATTCCCCGAGACTTGCGGACCAACCGTGATAATTCACGTGTCCAGCTCGGACCATAACTCCACAAAAATCAGCTATACGAAAATAATAAACAATTCCGTTTAAGGTAGAATTCGATCTCGAGTAGGAATTCTATCCGGAAACCGATTCAGACATTGACCGAGTACCAAATACTCGGCCAATACACCCTACCCAGCCGGTTTTCCTCTCTTTTCTTCCATCACAAGAAAACGGAATCCTCGTTCTCCTCAGCTTCTTACTCAAGCGGTAATTCTAGCTCGAACAGGAATCCTATTCAAAAATCGATTCGAACACTTGACCGAGTGCAGAACACTCGGCCAAAACAGTACAAAACAGCCGTGTTTCCCTTTCTTCTTGGCCAAGAAAGCGGAATTCTTATTTCCCTCGAACTCATACGTTTCCTATCCTAAGCGGTATTCAAATTCTCCTAAGCCAAGATCGGGAATTCCTATAAATAGGACCTCCCATCCAACACAATTCAGAAGGAACAATACATCAAAAAATACCGAAAAAGTCACAAACTTTCAGCAGCCAAACGACATCCAAAATCCCGACGTAATCCTGAAATAATTCCGAAGATCTAACGAAACCAATCCCGTCCGAACCGACCGAATCCACGCCTCACATACACACAAAAACACTCCAAAAACCGACACCTTAACTCACCCACATCATCTCGACGCTCCCGTGTCTAAGCCACCGTCTGACGAGCCTTATACCGAGAATACAAAGCATGTAGGTTGAGGGTGTAAATCAAACCCGTCTCTTCCCTTTTCTCTCTCCTCCCTCTCGTTTTTTTTATGGGTCTCGTCGGTCTCTTTTATTTTATTTTCTAATATCGATACTACTAAAAAAAAACTATTTTCGAATATTCTTAAAATACGATATCGATTCTATATAATCGAATATCATATCGAAAAGAATTATATTAAGGTTTCGACGACCTCATTTTATTCGTTCAAAAATCCTTTTTTACAATTTTTTCGTTCAAAACAAACTTTTTTCCAAAACATTTTTTAAAGTCATTCCGACTATTCGATATCGATTTCATAATCGAATATCGAATACGACGAATATCGAAAATATAGACCGAGTATAAATTAATTCATATTTGTACGCGATTTATAGAATTAACGATTTTCGAATAAAAAAAAATAATCAGACCCGTACGCGAGTCGCGCCCGGTCCAGGCGACTCGCGCACGAGTCTGATCCGGTTTTATTTTTTTAGTTTTTCGTTCGTTTATTTTTATTATTTTACGAGACGATTTCTAAATTTATATCTTTTCCAAAACTATTCTAAATATTTGATAATCAACTATCGAATATTACGAATATCGAGAATATTAAGTCGAGTACGAGTTATGTGATACTCGTACGCGATTTAATCAAAAAATTTCCAAAAAACCGTTGTCGAAATCAGGCCGCCACGCGACCCGCATGAGTCTCAGGCGAGTCGCGCGGTTCTCGGCCCAAACACACCTTTTTCGTTTTTTTTATTTATTTTTCTCGAACATCGTTTTTTACAAAACAACGTTTTTAACGATATTTTTCAGATTTCGATTGATTTTTTATTTTCTCGATTTCATATTCCTTTCATATATTATTATTTCAATCGTTACTAACTCGTTTTCTCGTGTTTGTAGCAACTTATTCTCTCATATTCTTTTTTATCGTTTTATTAGACTAAAACGAATTCACATGCTAAAAATAACTTTGACGTCATTAGTTTAACATGCATTAAACGACTTAGCAACCCATTTATTTATTTTCCTCACATGTCTTAGGAAAATAATCTCTGCATATCATTTCATCGTCGAACTAACGCGTGTACACCAAAATCGAACGATATCTTAGTAAAGGCCGCTAAGTGCAGGCGGGGTTGGGTGTTCTCACTGAACTTCCCAACACGTACCCTCACCCCTTACTCAGAACCATGGTTTCCGGATGTCCGAATCCATTGGCAACGAGAGTCATTCAATATACGATTAACCGCCCAGTCGGCATCGGTATCGATATGCTAAGGGACGAACCCAATAAACTCTGACATCGGAAATGGGCCAGGCTTTAAGTATGGCCCACTACGACATAGAGTGGGTTCGAATGGTTCCGAATAACCATAAAATTCGGTGGCGACTCCTACTTCGATTTAAAATTCTATTCGATCCATCTCATATGGAAATTCTATCGCCTCCCCAAAACCCGCGCTTCGCCGCGTCAGGGTGGACCTATGTCGTGTCCACAAATATCGATAATACTAAAAAACTATTTTCATATATCGAACATTCTTAAAAAATATGATATCAACTCTATAGTTGAATATCGTATTAAAAAAGAATTAAATCAAATCTCGTCGATGCTAAAAATCGTTACTTTTTTACAAATACAACGATTCTGACGCGGAGAGAACTAACATCTTTTTTTTTGTTCAAATTTCTTTCAAACTATTTTACAAAACTTTTTTAAATTCATTTCAAATATTCGATATCGATTTCATAATCGAATATCAGGTACGACGAATATCGAAAACATAAATCGAGCATAAATTAGTTCGTATTTGTACGCGATTAATCAAATTAGCAATTTTCGAACAACAAACGAGACCGGGACAGACCCGCACGCGAGTCGCGCCCATCCCAGGCGACTCGCGCATGGGCCTGAAACTCGAGTCCCTTTTTTTTAGCTTTTCGCTCATTTTTTATTTATTCTACAAAACGATTTCTCAAAATTTGTATCTTTTCTAAAACTATTCCGAGTATTTGATATCGATTTCATGATCGACTATCGAATATAACGAATATCGAAAATATTAAGTCGAGCACGAATTATGCAATATTCGTACGCGGTTTAATAAAAGCATCGAATTTTCAAAAATCGGTCTCGAAAACAGGCCGGGACGCGAGTCGCATGCGTCCCGGGCGAGCCGCGCGGCCGGCCGAAACGCAGCTTGTCTTTCGTTCCTTTTTTATACAAAACAGCGTCTTTTTAACAATATTTTTCAGATTTCGACTAATATTTTCTCGATCTTGCATATTAATCATATTTGCTATATTTTTTTTCACAAATCGATACTAACTCGTTTGTTCATCTTGTAGCAAATTCATTCTTTTTTATCGTTTGTTTTATTATACTAAAACGAACCTCACATGCTAAATTCAACTTCGACGTTAAATTTTTCATGCATTAAGCCGACTTAGCAACCCATTCAATTATTCACATGCTTAGGAAAACAATGTTTGCATATCATTCATCGTTCAACTAACACGCGTATTCAAAAATCAAACGATATCTTAGTAGAGGCCGCTAATGTGCGGGCGGGGTTGGGTGTTCTTTGTGAACTTTCCAACACGTACCCTCACCCCTTACTCAGAACCTCGGTTTCCGGATGTCCGAAACCATTGGCAACGAGAGTCATTCAATACATGATATCCGATCAAGTCGGTATCGGTATCTAATGCTAAGGGACGAACCCAATAAACTCTGACATCGAAAATGGGCCGTATTTTGTATACGGCCCACTACGACATAGAGTGGGTTCGAACGGGCCCGAACTCCCACAAAGTTTGATTTAAATTCAATTCGATCCATTCTCATATGGAGATTCATTCGCCTAGCTCCCCAAACCCGCGCGTGGCCGCGTCGGGGTGGACCTATGTCATGTCCACAATTTGGCAACTCCGCTGGGGATTAACTGATGTGTGACTTACCATCGGCATCCTCAGGGTGAGACTCAAATAGAAATCGTTTGACTAGTACTATACGCGTTTTAGTTTTACGGTTCATGCATAACCCCTTCTTTCCCGGGCCGGTACTGGTGACCGACGTCCCACTATACCATTGATGTAGTCCAAATTGGATATGTCAAAAGGTGTGCATAGCAGATTCGTATGGGTTTTACGGCATGTTCTAAGTTCAATTCGACTTAGGAAGTTCGCCCCGATTCTCGAATAGGCTATGTACACTGGTATAGACCCTTATGGACTGACCGAGACTTAGCTTAAGAGCATACATGGCGTCATTATACTGTTTCCATGACTACGTGTTACTTGATCCACATCTTTTTTTTCAAAAACCGTCATTTTCAAAAATTCGCATCCTTTTTCAAAATATCCAATTTCAAAACCCCGGACATATACCGAATTTAGAACTTATGATTTTACTCAAAATAGTCTTTTTTTAGCCGGTATTATGCCCAATTTAAAACTCGAAATTATTTTTAAAAATTTCAAACCGTCACCCGGCCCACCTTTTCCGTTTTTCTCGAAAAAAGGCCGGTTCTCCCCGAATTTTTTTGGGCTTTTCAAAAAATATCATACTTCGATACTCCCTCTTCTTAGACTTCCCGTATTTAGCAGTGTCGGGTCGTGTCATAAGTCGTTGAAGTCTCTAGCGTCGAAACTCTGTCGATCTTACATCACGGGTTTCCCCCATATCCTAGTCCGCCTTATTTTACTAACGCAAGGCCCACCTACGTAGGACATACTCCTACAAAGGTTGGTCCACTTACACAATCGAGTCTAAAGTCTGGGAATGTCTCACGTGAACCTTCCTTCGAACAGGGCCCAGCTCACATAGCTGGATCCTGAGGAAGGCCCGCCTTTTCACAAGTCACCCGTCTAGGTGTCTTTTCCGAGTCATTACCTTCTTAGTCTTCTTCCTTTTCCCTTGCTCGGGATGTACTTTTCTTAGGATTTGGGTTAAGTTGCTGATTACGCGGTGTTCTTACGGACAGGCCACCCTTCACTCGAACCATGACGAAAGAAGCCATCGATGAGTTGATAGCCTCGTTGCCAAAATCCAAGACCAATTGCGACAAACGAGGGAGGACCATATTGCCATCATCACTCGGGTAAGTGCCGTGGAACAAGGAACCCCTAATGCTTCGATCGAAGATGACGGACCTTTGGCCGCATTGGCCGGCGCGGTCCAAAAGTTGCAAGAACAGGTCCACTCGACCACCAAAAACAGCATTCTCACGAAAAATGCTCGTATCTATTCGCCTTTAACTGATGAACTGCCCGCTAACCTCAACTTAACGGGCTTGCCAATGTTCGACGGAACTGAAGACCCGGTACTCCATATTCGGGCTTTCAAGGACTTTATGGCTGTTAAGGGGGTCAAATCGACCATGTTCAAGCATCTCTTTGCTTCCTCTCTGGAAAAGCACCCGAAAGCCTGGTACTACAGGCTTGATCCCAAGAAATACAAAACCTGGGACGATGTTGCAATGGAATTCGCGCGAAACTACGCGGATAATGCTGAAATCCAGACTACCATGCGTACTCTGGAAGTTATGGCCCAAGAGCCTAAGGAGGGTTTCACTAAATACCTTCAAAGGTGGAGGACCGAAAGTGTTAAGCTGGTGGACAAGCCCAGCGAAAAAGTGCAAGTGGAGGCCTTTGTCAAAAACCTCCTCCTCACTTACCGAGTCCATCTCCGATACGCCATCATACCCGACTTCGCCACTTTGACCGAAATGGGTACTAGAATCGAAGACGATCTAAGACTAGAGAACCTTACTAAGGCCTCTACCAAGGGGTATCAAGGAGCCAGTTCATCCTCTGGCAGGCCCGCAACCACAACGGCGGCCCGAAGCATCTTCGACGAGGTTAACTCATTGGACACCTCGACCAAAAAGAATACTCCAAATCGGGTATTCACCAACATAGGGACAACCTACGCTAATGCCTTACAAAGGCTGTCTTCGAAAGGCCTAATCCAACCGATAGGCCCAATTCCGGAAGTTCCCGTGGAAAAGCGATCTAAGAGCTACAACATTCAAGCCTATTGCCATTATCACCAAGGCAACGGGCACGACACGGGGAAGTGCTGGAAGTTGAAGCATCTTATTCAAGATCTGATCAAAAGTGGGAAGATACCACTACCCAACGATAAGCCAAGTAACAAAAATAATCCTCTTGCTACTCATGCCATTTTTACTGGAGAGGTAGTCGACTGCTCTCATCTCATTTCCCCTTTCATTCCTCAAATCAATGGGATATGGAACGACGATGAAGATGATGTTTATCTGGCCAAGGGGGAAGCTGTCCCCGTCACCATCGAAGAAATCCGGAAAGCTAAAGCCAGAGCTCTGGCCGGCACACACACCATCACGGTCGGTCTCGCCACTCCGGAAACCATCACTGAACCTTCCAGGACGGAACTCACTCCCGAAGAGCCAAACGCTGACACGGCCCTAGTCAGGCAACTAAAGAGGGTCCGAACAGATATTACTATATGACAGCTTTTGGTTAGTTCTCAGGAGCATCGGGCAGCACTTACTAGGGATCTCGATGAAATCAAGGTTGACTCATCGGTTACCCCCACCGAGATGGTAGCCACTATCTTGCCACACCTCAAGGGCAAGTCCAAAGGAGAAGGCCCACTTATCACTTTCTCCGAGTCCGACCTTCCACCGTTCGGGGCCACCCATAACTTGGCCCTATATATCACGGTGATCTGCCGGAACAAATATCTCCCAATGACCCTAATTGATGACGGGTCCGCAGTAAACGTCCTTCCTTTGAGGACAGCTAAGGCCCTCGGCATTACCGAGGCTGACTACCTTCTGACTGCACAAACTATCCAGGCTTTTGATGGGAGCCCAAAATCAGTTGCTGGGGCCGTTAAGCTAACGATCATAACGGGCCCGATCGAGAAGGAGTTAGAATTTCAGGTGATCGATGTCACTTCATCTTTCAATCTGCTACTTGGGAGACCATGGATTCACGCGGTCAAAGCCGTGTCTTCCACCCTTCACAGGAAGGTCAAGCTGCCTTTACAAGATGGGATCGTTACTCTCGAAGTTACCCCTATAACCGTGTCAAGCTGCAACACGGCAGGCTCAACTGACCCACGAGGTTTCAACTTTGTGGGAATGATCGAGGAGGAATATCTTTTCCGATCCTATTTCACCACTAGCATCGATACGATGCTACAGAATCTGGGTTACCTACCAGGAGTCACATCAAGGCCCTATCTTCCAGCTGGGAAGATTATCGAAGCCCTGAACAACGAGCAATCTCGCCTCGGTCTAGGCTACACTATGACGCCAGGATGCGCGGACCAAACCAAGGCGGTTACGTTCGTCACCCCAGTGTTCGGAGCTGTTCAAGTGGGCCTCTATAAGCCCACCATCTCATATCCTGGGACCAAACTGGCTTGAGAATGCAATTTCATCCCAGATGATATCTTTGCCCTTATCCAGGCCAAATCAAAGGAGGGCACAAGCAATATTGAGCCCATCCTAGGACTCCTATTCGGAGAAGACAGGGTCATCCCGACCCCTAAACAGAAGTTAGTCAACTTGATTCTCCGCAGCAGCAGGTTCAATCCAACTAAGCTGATCTCTGAAGTTGGTGCCGACACCGGGAAGAGAGCTTGGAGGAAGACAACTAAGTGGACCGATGGTCAGGGTCGAGTCTACAAGCTAACTACTGGTGAAGGAGATATGCATGGTGCCGAATCTGAATCCGAGTCCGAGTCAAAGTCTGAGTCAGAGTCTGAGTCGAAGTCTAGAGGGTCCAGTATTAGGATCGAGTCTGTAACCCCTCTCCCTTCTTTAGTCACACCATCGGGAGCCCCGGATTCAGTCCCGAGGGCTCTCCCTATCCCGCCTCTGACCAACTATCAGATGGCAGCTCTCTTCGAGCTATTTTCAAAATTCACTATCAATAATAACAATAACCGTTCTGCTTACGACTTGTCTTATTTTCAAAACATTTTCAAAAATCTTACTTGCAATGACATTGAGAAGCCCGACGAACAGGTACCGCTACCTTCGCATCTAATTGAGCAACTCGAACAAAGGGAGTCCCGAAATCCGATAATCGAAGAAACCGATTCCATCAACGTAGGAACCCCTTTAGAACCTCAGATGCTTAAGTTGGGCCTATCTTTAGACCCCGAGGAGAAGCAACAATTCACAAATCTCCTCCAGGAATTCAAACACGTCTTTGCATGGTCCTACAAGGACATGCCGGGAATAGACCGGGAGATAGCTGAACACCGAATACCCATTGAAGACGGGTATAAGCTGGTAAAACAGACACTTCGAAGAATGAGGCCCGAATGGTCTCTCAAAGTCAAGGAAGAAGTTGATGAACAATTCAAAGCGGGCTTTATCCAAGTGTCTGAATATCCAGACTGGGTTGCAAACATAGTACCAGTACCCAAAAAAGATGGCAAAGTCCGAGTATGTGTAGACTTTCGGGACCTTAATAAGGCCAGCCCAAAAGACGATTTTCCGTTGCCACACATGGATATACTGGTGGATAACACGGCCGACCATGCCCTTCTATCATTCATGGACTGGTACGTCGGATATAATCAGATCAAAATGGCGGAAGAAGACATGAGTAAGACCACCTTCATCACACCTTGGGGGACTTACTGCTATACCGTGATGCCATTTGGGCTTATCAACGCTGGTGCCACTTATCAATGGACCGCCACCACTTTATTGCATGACATGATGCATAAGAAAGTGGAGGTCTACGTGGACGACATGATCGTCAAATCCAAAGACCAAAACGGGCACGTCGCGGCCCTAAGGAAATTCTTCACCCGACTACGCAAGTACAATATGAGGTTAAACCCTCAAAAATGCAGTTTTGGGGTAACATCGGGGAAGCTACTGGGCCACATTGTCAGCCAGCGTGGCATCGAAGTTGACCCAGCAAAGATCAAGGCCATTACCGAGATGCAACCGCCTAAAACCCAAAAGGAGATAAGGGGGTTTCTCGGGAAAGTCCAATATATCAGTCGGTTTATTTCAAAGCTAACCATGGTATGCGAGCCCATTTTCAAGAAACTGAAGATAGGAGAACGAACACTATGGGACGACAAATGTCAAATGGCTTTCGATAAGATCAAGGAGATTCTATCCTCTCCACCGGTGTTAATGCCACCTCAGCATGGTTTGCCTCTGTCGCTATACTTAGCAACGACCGAGACGGCTATGGGCGCTATGCTAGCCCAGACGGTCGATTCCGAAGAACGGGCTATTTACTACATCAGTAAAAAGTTTTTGGAATACGAATGCAAGTACACAATGCTCGAGAAGACGTGCCTAGCTCTAGTTTGGGTCACTAAAAAGCTCCGACACTACATGCTTAGTCACGAGGTACATGTGCTATCCAAAATGGATCCAATCAAGTACCTATTCGAGAAACCCATCCTCAACGGACGTATATCAAGATGGACTTTTATGTTAGCTGAGTTCGACCTCAAGTTCGTACCATTGAAAGCCATCAAAGGCCGGGTAGTAGCCGAATTCCTCGCTGATAGCCCGATATTCGAAGAAGAACACACCGATACTTGGACCTTCCCAGATGAAGACATATTCCATACCGACACCGAGACATAGGATTTGTATTTTGACGGAGCGTCCAACTTCCGAGGATTTGGTGTCGGGATTTTATTGATCTCACCACAAGGGGAACACACCCAGTTATCCATCAAGCTAGATTTTGACGTGACTAACAACGCAGCCGAGTACGAAGCGTGCATTCACGGACTGCAAGCCGCCGCTGATTTAGGAGTAACAAATCTCTGGGTCCATGGTGACTCATCTTTAGTTATAAATCAAGCCCTACAAAAATGGAAGACTCGAAACGCAAATCTCGTGGCTTACCAAGCACGAGTAAGGGTTCTCGAAAAACAATTCCAAAAAGTAGAGTACATCTATCTGCCTCGGGAAGAAAACCAGTTTGCAGATGCTCTCTCAAAATTAGCATCTTTACTGAATATCCCAACACATCTAACCAGTATGCCCATTTGCGTCGAAAGACGGTCCGAGCCGACATACATCCACACTATCCAAGATATTGAGATAACTGATCCAGAACCTTGGTATCAGGCTATTCTAACCTACTTAACGTCAGGGGAATATCCTCCGAGAGCTGAAAACCGGGCCAAGAAAGCTCTACGAAGATGGGCAACCCAGTTCATCGGCACAGACGATGGACAGTTATATAAGAAGACAGCACAGGGGGCTTTACTCCTATGCATTGACAAAACTCGAGCCGAAAGAGTCATGGCCGAGGTACATGATGGTGAAAACGGTCCGCATATGAACGCCCATATGTTGGCCCGGAAAATCGCGAGACTCGGTTATTACTGGAATAGCATGGAAACTGACTGTCAGTTATACGTCAAACATGGCCATAACTGCCAGATTTTCGCCAATGTTCAGCATATGCCTTCATCCCTATTATATACAATGACATCACCATGGCCATTCTCAACATGGGGAATTGATATAATCGGGAAAGTGAACCTTTCCGGGACGGGAGGTCACTGCTTCATCCTAGCGGCTATCGACTATTTCACTAAATGGGTCGAAGCCGAATCATACCGGATCTTGAATGCCAAACACGTGGCTAAGTTCATCCAAAACAAGATTATATGTCGATACGGGATTCCGCACGAGTTCATCAGTGATCACGGGACCCATTTTCAAGCTGAAACTGCCACTTTACTGGAAAAGTACAAGATCCAAAGGCATACATCGTCGCCTTACCGTCCCCAAACAAATGGAGCGGTGGAGGAAGCCAATAAGACAATTGTCACCATACTTAAAAAGATGGTTGAGAATTACAGGGACTGGCCCGACAAGATACCCTTAGCCTTGTGGGGATATCGGACATCAATTCGAACTGCATCCGGAGCAACTCCATACTATCTGACATATGGAATGGAAGTAGTCAAACCAGTCGAGCTAGAAGTACCATCCCTCAGAATTCTACTCAAGAGTCAGGTACCTGAAGCAGATTGGGCCCAAGCCCGATATGACTCACTAGTCCTCTTAGACGAACGGCGATCTCGGGCTCTGAATAATATTCAGATATATCAGAAAAGGATCCAACGGGCTTTTAACAAGAGGGTTAGGCCCAGGAATATCAAAGAGGGCAATCTAGTCCTAAAATCTGTTCGAGCTTTACTACCAGTTGACCCAAGAGGAAAATTCAAACCCAATTGGGCTGGGCCATATTTAGTAAAGAAAATCCTTTCGGGAGGAGCATTAATGCTAACGGAGTTGGATGGAAACGAATTCGTTAACCCAACAAACTTGGACCAACTGAAGCGTTACTACCCATAAGCCCTATCTCAATGTCATGTGCAAAATTTATAATTTTTTTTCTTTTTATAAAATTTTCAAAAATTTTAAGCAATTCAATAAGTTAGGATTACTTATCCTACCGTCGCACATCTCGAATTAATAATCTTGATGTATTTCGAAAAATTGTAAAAATACTTCTGAACTACGGAAGGTTTGATTCCATTAATTTTGGATAGGTAGGCAACCCCTCAAAATGGTACAACCACTGCAATAACGAAAAAGACGGGAACGGTATTCACTAATATGTCTTTTTATTATATAAGAAAAACCAATAAACTCGGGAATTTCAAAAAATACATCACAAAAAAAACAACAAACAACAAAATCACACCACAAAAATAGTAGTAATACTTAAATAATAAATTTAGGAGACTACTCGTACATTTTTCCTTTCCCCTTATCTTTCGGGTCACGTGGAGCCCGAGGCCGACGAGGCGGGGGCGAACGTTCCCTAATCACAAGGGGAACTTCTTTTGCTCGAACCCGCTTCTTCGATTTTGGGTCTTCTACCGCTTGCACCGGTCCAAGCCGAGCCCTGACGGGCTCGGGAAGTCTGTCTCGAGGACCAAGTCGGTCCTTAACCGCCAGCTTTGGCCCTAGTCTCCTTTCTAAATCCGTCTGGGGGCTCACCTTCCCCCGTGCACCCTTAGTACTGGACCCTTCAGTCTGAGTCCTAGATTTTCCTTTCTGACCTGCCGGAGTAGTGTCCTCGTCAAAGAAGCTTCTATCATCTTTAGCATGTTCCCGGCGTAACAGGTCGAAGGCCTCGTCAGTCTTCAAGGCAGCTCGGGTTTTAGCTGAATCAGCTCTTGTCCATCTCACATAAGAGTCAGATACCCAAATCGAATGAGGATTTTTAGGAACGGGCCAAGTAGCTCGTGTATACCACCTTTGCATCCAGGTGTCACACATTACATCCATCAACTGAGTAGATTCACTCACGACTGCCTCGATTTCTGGAATTCTTTGCGCCCGACCGTATTGCCTAAGTATGCGATCGGGAAAGAGGTGAATTGTCTGTCTAAAAGACAGGATTACCTGATATCGAGCCCTATCTCGGGACTCTAAACCGGTCCGAACATAAATGGGCCACCATGGGACGGTCCAACGGATCAATGGGCCTTCATGGAAAGATAGCACCTCATCCCAGTATTTTTGGGTGTTGAAGCGAGAAAAGGTAATGGTCCGTCTCCTCATCATTACTTGCTTGGGTTGATACCGGCTCACCTCTAGGGGAGGATCCAAGATCGATAGCCTCTCGAACAGCCACAGCTGAAAAACCTGCAAAAAAATCAAAATCGCGAAAAATTGTCAAAATCGCGTAAAAAAAAAACAAAAAAAAAACATGAAAAACATGAAAACCGTGAAAACCGCAAAAACCGGGAAAATCGGGAAGAAACCGCAGAAACCGGAAAATTGGAAAAACCGGAAAAATCAGAAAAAAAAAAACCGGAAAAAATCAAAAAAAAAACCGGTATACCTGTAAAAGATGGGTACTCCCAGTCAACCGGATTGACGGATCCCTTTTGCGATTATCCAAACCCTGGATAATCTCTCCTGTAATCAACCAAGCCGGGCTGTGCTCTGTTTCCATCAGGTCAGCCACAGTAAAAAGTCTAACATGGCCCATGCAAGATAATAAATCCATATGGCCTTCGAAGGCATAGACATGGAGCATGCAAAAAGTAAAGGCCCTACGGCTGTGGACCGGCCTGACCCGGACGTCATCTGGGTTCAAAAATTTTTCAGCTAGATCGATCAAGGAAACGGTATCTCCTTCCAGCATACGGGATACCTCCATGTGAGAAAGTCCTAGAAATTCCCGTAACTTCCTCCTTGGGTCAGAAACCGAAAAAGGGATAGCAGGGCGAAGTATGGGATTCCATCCTCCTACAGCAGCAATTTCCTCAGGGATAGGACAGATTTTGCCCCGAGGAAAACCAAATACATGATAAGTATCGTCCCAATAAGACAGGCAAGCATCCAAGAAGTGATGATCTACTTGCATCGGACGGATCACGAACAATTGGGTAACGCCATTCTGATTTAGGATAACCTTATCTGCATCTTTGAAGTATTTGGACCACTCATGCAGCATTCCAACTAATCGGTCGATTCCCATAATTGGATTTCTAAAAGAAAGAATAAATTTCTCAGGGCTTGTTTTTTCTTTAGGGAAGAGAGGGAATTGTGAGAATTATGAGAATTTATGAAGCAAGGAGGGGTATTTATAGCATAAAACCAAATTCTCCTCCTCACCTTAGGATTCCCAATCCTAGAGTATTTAGCATACAATCCTTATCCTGAGACTTAGCTAAGTCATCCCGAGCATTCCTATTCCTTTTCAGAGTCAAAAATTCTCTAATTTTCAAAGACTCCTACAAAACTTAAAAAAATTCAAAGCTTTTCTCAAAAAATTTATTTCCCAGCGCGAGTCATTTTTCCTACAAATGTTACATGCAAAACTTTGCAACTTTGCATAAATATGTACAGGACGACTCAAACAGGACCATGCAATTCGCATAACTCCCCAGTAACATTTAACAAGATGAGCCCATATATAGGCACACCTAAAGTCTTATACGACGAGTTCAATCACCCACGGAGTTATCATCAGCTCAGGTACATTTCTAGTCTATGACCGGCGGGCCCTTTACGCAGGTCTAATGGACTTTAAACGACCCGATCGGAAGTCTGCCAGGTTTTAATCTTTGATTGGCCTGGTAGCTACTCTGACTTTCGCCCTGTCCAAGCCTCAGTCAGAGTGGGGGCTCTGTAGACACCCACATTTGACCGCCAGGTGTCTATAGTAATTCCCGACAAACACCCGATGATGATCGGACGCAAACATGCTTTAACGTACTCGGAAATGGGCTCGAAATCATGGATATTTAGCTTGGGCTTTTTACGGAGTACAAATTTCACAAAACCAACCTCAAATTCAGGCCCAGTGGGTCGTTTCGAGTCAAATAAGACTAATTTGGGTCAAATCCGACACCAGGGGTAAAACCATCTTTTAGCGATCGAGTCAAAACCCGGTCAAAGATTTTCCCGAGACACGTGAGTCACCCGTGACACCTCACACGGCTGGTTCGGACTCCAATACTACAAAAATCAGCTACACAAAATATTAAACAAATCCATTTAAGGATAGAATTCGATCTCGAGAAGGAATTCTATCCGAAAACCGAATCAAACACCCGACCGAGTGCAAACACTCGGCCGAGCAGCACATATCAGCCGGTTTCCCTTGCTTCCTCGACAAGCAAGCGGAATCCTCACACCTTTCAACTTCCTATATTTCCTATCCTAAGCGGTAGTTCTAATTCAAAAGCACCTCTCCTAGCCAAGGTCGGGAATTTCCTATAAATAGCCCTTTGCGCGGTACAAAAAACACAACGAATATTCATTAGCAAACATCAACACCTTTTACAGAGCATCACATACAACAAATAGATACACATCAACTTTTACATCGAGAAACCGATAGCACAAAAAACCGAAGGAGCCGGTCCCCTACCCGACGCCTTTCACGTCCAAAATCAAGCCACCACAACTCACCGACATCCACTCGACGCTCTTGTGCCCAAGCCACGTCCCGACGAGGCCCGATCCGAGTAAACCAAAGCATGTAGGTTGAGGGTGTACCAAGCCCGATTTCTCCTTCTTCTTCTCTTCTCCTTCTCGTCGTCTTGTCTTTTTTTTTGGTCGTGTGTCGTCCTTTTTACGGGTCCTTCGTCGTTTTTTTTCTATTATTTTTTCTAATATCGATAATACTAAAAAACTATTTTCATATATCGAACATTCTTAAAAAATATGATATCAACTCTATAGTTGAATATCGTATTAAAAAAGAATTAAATCAAATCTCGTCGATGCTAAAAATCGTTACTTTTTGACAAATACAACGATTCTGACGCGAAGAGAACTAACATCTTTTTTTTTTGTTCAAATTTCTTTCAAAATATTTTACAAAACTTTTTTAAAATTCATTCCGAATATTCGATATCGATTTCATAATCGAATATCGGGTACGATGAATATCGAAAACATAAATCGAGCATAAATTAGTTCGTATTTGTACGCGATTTATCAAATTAACAATTTTCGAACAACAAACGAGACCGGGATAGACCCGCACGCGAGTCGCGCCCATCCCAGGCGACTCGCGCATGGGCCTGAAACTCGAGTATTTGATATCGATTTCATAATCGACTATCGAATATAACGAATATCGAAAATATTAAGTCGAGCACGAATTATGCAATATTCGTACGCGGTTTAATAAAAGCATCGAATTTTCAAAAATCGGTCTCGAAAACTGGCCGGGACGCGAATCGCATGCGTCCCGGGCGAGCCGCGCGGCCGGCCGAAACGCGGCTCGTCTTTCGTTCCTTTTTTATTATTCTTTGAATTTCGTTTTTTATACAAAACAGCGTCTTTTTAACAATATTTTTCAGATTTCGACTAATATTTTCTCGATCTTGCACATTCATCATATTTGCTATATTATTTTTCTCAAATCGATACTAACTCGTTTGTTCATCTTGTAGCAAATTCATTCTTTTTTATCGTTTGTTTTATTATACTAAAATGAAACTCACATGCTAAATTCAACTTCGACGTTAAATTTTTCATGCATTAAACCGACTTAGCAACCCATTCAATTATTCACATGCTTAGGAAAACAATGTTTGCGTATCATTCATCGTTCAACTAACACGCGTATTCAAAAATCAAACGATATCTTAGTAGAGGCCGCTAATGTGCGGGCGGGGTTGGGTGTTCTTTGTGAACTTCCCAACACGTACCCTCACCCCTTACTCAGAACCTCGGTTTCCGGATGTCCGAAACCATTGGCAACGAGAGTCATTCAATACATGATATCCGATCAAGTCGGTATCGGTATCTAATGCTAAGGGACGAACCCAATAAACTCTGACATCGGAAATGGGCCGTATTTTGTATACGGCCCACTACGACATAGAGTGGGTTCGAGCGGGCCCGAACTCCCACAAAGTTCGGTGGCGACTCCAACTTCGATTTAAATTTCAATTCGATCCATTCTCATATGGAGATTCATTCGCCTTCCCAAACCCGCGCGTGGCCGCGTCGGGGTGGACCTATGTCATGTCCACACCCATGATTAGGGTTTTTCTTCTCTTCTCAATGTAACGTGAATAATGATGAATCACGTAATAATACCCAACTAATAGTATATAATCTAATAATAATAAATATAGGAAATTCTACTAATTTCCTAAATCTAATAATAATAATATAATAATAATAATAATAATAATAATAAATAATAATAATAATAATAATAATAATAATAATAATAATAATAATAATAACTAATAAGCTGACACGGACTCAAAGCAGTTCCGTCTTCAATTCCCGAGCTGCGCCTCGACTTTTCACTCGGTTTGTTGGGCTTGTTCTTCACGCTTTTCGTCTCAAGCCCAAATCACAATAACAAGGAATTAGAGTTCTAAAAACCGTCTTTTCTCCAATAAAGCACAATTTACTAGATAAAACCAATTAGACGATTTTCACTCTAAATTTGCATCTTTAATCATCGAATCTAGCTCAAATCTTCATCGTAAACACATACAAAACACGCTAGATCAGCCGGTCTCCCACAATTGTTTCAACTCGGCAACCAACGGTTGCAAGTATACATCCAAGTTTTTTTTTGGATTGTTGGGACTAGGAACAATTAATGATAGGAAAATAAATTGCTTCTTCATGCACAACCCAGGTGGTAGGTTATACGGTGTCAATATTACTGGCCAACACGAGTACAACTTCCCGAATTGGCCGAAAGGTGCAAAACCGTTGGTGCAAAGACCAAGTCGAACGTTACAAGGCTCAATAGCAAATTCTGGATAAGTTGAATCAAAATGCTTCCAAGCTTCACCGTCACTAGGATGGGCCATTGTTCCACTAACACGAGGATTCTCTTTATGCCATCTCATTTCCCCTGCGATGTGTTTGGTTGCATATAGCCTTTGCAATCGTGGTGTAATGGGCAAATAAGTTAAGACTTTATGTGGCACCCGCTTTCATTTCGAAGTTTGTTTGTACCTATCTAAGTGACATTTCTTGCATTTCTCTAAAAGTGCATCTTCTTTCCAAAAAAGCATACATCCTTCTGGACATGCGTCAATTTTATGATGAGGAAGTTCTAAACCTTTAAGAATTTTTCTGGTGTTATATAAAGTTCTTGTCATCAAATTGTCCTCTGGGATAACATCCTCAACCAAAGATGCAACCCCATCCGTACATCTATGAACTAAATTGTACTCGCACTTCAAATTTATCACCCTTGCAGCTATTTCTAATAATGAGACTTTGCTACCCTCATATAATGGTTTTGATGCTGCGTTTATCATGTCAAACAATGATCTCGTTTGTGGGTTCGGGGATTCTTCCTCATCGATAAGAGGTTCCTCCAATGTGTCAAACACATTAGAACCCAACGCATCAGTAACCATTTCCTTGTAAGTGTTATTCAGTAATGCACTAGACTCTCCTTGATTTGGGACATATTCTTCACCATGACCAATCCAGTCATTCTAATGAGGGCAAAACCCCTTGCTAATAAGATGAGATTTCACCTCGAATTCATTTAAATATTTCATATTCTTGCACTTTACACATGGACATCGAATTTTTTTCCACTCGAAAACTCTCTTGAAGTTTAGCATATTCAAGGAATTTAACAACCCCATTTATAAACTTAATCCTAGGTCTTTTTTGTCATCCATCCTCTCGTACATCCATTTTCGTTCTAATCTCTTCGTTTCAAATCTATGTAAATATATAAGAGTAAACATTATTTAGTAATCCTATCATGCATGGGAATTGTAAAAATAGATGGTCCCACATATGTAAATTTTATTGAATAAATACTACGGAGTAGTACTTAAATATAATATGGTTTTATCATTGTATTAGTATTGGTGTTAGTATTATTATTTGCAATTAGTATTAGTATTATTAGTACAGAAGTTATTGTTATAATAATCCAATATTAGACAATTATAATTATCAGTACAAACACGTTCTGTTCGGCTCCGACGCTTTATTATTATTATTATTAATGTTGTTGTTGTTGTTGTTGTTGTTGTTGTTTTTGTTGTTGTTGTTATTGTTATTACTATTATTGTTGGTGTTATTGTTTCTATTATTATTGTTGTTGTTGTTGTTGTTGTTGTTGTTGTTATTGTTGTTATTATTGTTGTTGTTGTTGTTGTTGTTATTATTATTATTATTATTACTACTACTACTACTACTACTACTAGTAGTAGTAGTAGTAGTAGTAGACTAGTTGCACTAGTGTTTTAATCTAAGTAAGAAATTTAGGCGATGATCTAAATTTATACCATGAGACGAAGCGAACGACAGCAGCAGTAACAATAGAGCAACAATAGGCAATAAATCCTAATTTTTAGTGATGCAATCAAATTAAAAGAGATTTACACAATAAAAAGCAATTAAACGTACCTTATTGAGTGATGTATATAAACAAAACAACTATTACCGAGACCCTAACTTCACAATTTCAACAAGGTAACCCAACAATTCGTTTTTGTGAATTGATAAGCAATAATCGGAGCTGATTGCCTGGAGAAGATGAAGATAATTAGGGATGATTAGGGTATGAAAGTTGGAGGAACGAAACAGCAACAAGGCACGATAACAGGAACAACAAGAACGATAACAGCAACAACAAGACGACACGCAACAACAAGAACGATAACAGCAGCAGAGAGACATTAACGAGACATTAACGAAACAGCTGAATCGGTAACAACACAACAACACGCAACATGATCAGTAGAAGTACCAGCAACAAGCAACAGGGGCAACAGCAGCAACAATGTTGTGGTGGTAGCAATGAATAACAGCAGTAAAGAATCGAAACAGAGGAGATTAACAGCAGCAGTAAAATTCGACAGGCAACAGCAAAAACGACAGAAATAGCAGAGTGACATTAATGATACATCAGCAGGAGCAACAATGGACTACGTGAATCAGATTAATTTCGAGTAGGCAGCAGCAGCAATTCACTAAACATAATACTTTCAATCGGACATCGAAGGCGATACGATGGTCAGTTAATCACGCAGCAGCAATAGAAAAAAAAAACAGACATCAATATATATGCGTATATGCGTGAAAACGAAACAGCAATTCACGAAATAATGAATGTATATCCGTGAAAACAAAACAGCAATTCACGAAACACAGTATATGCGTGAAAACATACTTAAAAACGTATATGCAGACTTAAAAAAGACAATCAAAAAATCAATTTCTGACTTCGAAACACAGTATTGCAGAGCAATCAACACTTCGCAACAGCAGTATATGAAACACTTCACGAAACACAGTATATGAACACTTCGCAGCAGCAGCAATTTCCCAGAGAAATCAAACTGATGTGCAATTAAAAGAAGAACTGACTCGAAAACTTAACTTAAAGTAGAATTGCACAAGATGAACAATTGGGGATTGGAATAGAAGCTCTTCAATTTGGGGTGAATTGAAAATACTGGGATAGCATAAGGTTCATATATACTGATAAATCATAACATACCCGGTTTTTTCCATATTTTAAATCGAAGTCGAGCCGGTTTTTATGACTTGGTTGTTTTTGAAAATAAGGTTATCTTACTTATAAACTGTTTTTTTTAACCCATTTTTGATCCCGTTTTCACTAATATTACAGAAAAACTCAAAAAAGTGTGAGAAATATACATATAAAAAATAATGAATGTATCTCGAGGTTAATATAAATATCCGAGACAAAACGAACCTTAGGAAAATAATTAATAAATTCAAAAGGATCAAAAATAAAGTGTATCTCGAGAATAAAATAACGGAAATTTCCCATGGTACCCTCGAACTATGTCGCATTACACATGGTACCCCTGTTTTTAAGTTTGTTCACATGGTAACCTTGAGTTTTATAGTTTAGTTCCCGATTTGCCCTTACCCAAATTTCTGTCATGACGCCGTTAAATTCTGTCATCACTCCCAAATTTCCCATAGTCATTGCTTTCCTTTCAGGGGTACCATGGAAACAACTATGAAAAATTTAAGGGTACCATGGAAACAACTATGAAAACTTAAGGGTA
Source organism: Agrostemma githago (assembly GCA_958450325.1). Taxonomy (NCBI): domain Eukaryota; kingdom Viridiplantae; phylum Streptophyta; class Magnoliopsida; order Caryophyllales; family Caryophyllaceae; genus Agrostemma; species Agrostemma githago. The sequence goes on along the minus strand of OY288240.1, from coordinate 24,710,710 downwards.
CCATGAGAACAACTATCAAAACTTAGGGGTACCATGGGAACTCCTCTCCTTTTGAAGAAAAATAGTTGTTGAGTAATGTAATTAATTTTGGTCATGACTTAACGGCGTTATGACAGAAATTTGAGAAAGGTCAAATCGGGAACTAAACTATAAAACTCAAGGTTACCATGGGAAGAAACTTAAAAGCAGGGGTACCATGTGTAATGTGACATAGTTCGAGGGTACCATGGGACTTTTCCCATAAAATAAACTTTCGCGATAAAAATAAAGTTTCACAAGAAAATTAATGAGTGTTCGATGAAAATGAATTAAAATAATTTCTCAGAGAAAAATAGATATTTTGACGAGGTTTAATTAAAATGAGCCTAATCTAAAATTAGAAATTCGAGTTTAAAAGTAAATGTAAAAATTAAGTATGGAACAAAATTAAAATACGCATACAAAACAGACCCGGTTTTGTTTCAAATTGCAAACAAAAACAGAACTGGTTTAAACTCGAGCCGGTTCTTATAACTTGATTTTTTTTAAAATTAGGTTATAATCGCTTTTTTGAACCGGTTTCTGATCCCGTTTTCACTAATACTGCAGAAAAACTCAAAAAAGTGTGAGAAATATACATATCGAAAATAATGAATGTATCTCGAGGTTAATATAAATATCCGAGACAACGAACCTTAGGAAAATAATTAATAAATTCCAAAGAATCAAAAATAAAGTGTATCTCGAGAATAAAATAAACTTTTACGATAAAAATAAAGTTTCACAAGAAAATTAATGAATGTTCGATGAAAATGAATTAAAACGATTTCTCAGGGAAAAATAGATACTTTGACGAGGTTTAATTAAAATGAGCCTGATCTAAAAGTAGAATTCAAGTTTAAAAGTAAATGTAAAAATTAAGTATCGAACAAAATTAAATTACGCATACGAAACAAACTCGTTTTAACTAATATTGCAGAAATTTCCATATCGATTTTTTTTTTCGTTTAAAATTGTAAGCCGGTTCAAAATCGTGTACCCGGTTTTCAAAACTGTGAACCGAATTCATAATATACCAGATATCGGATCGGATTGAGTCAAATCAGACCAGGTCAGTCTCGATCAATATGATATTTATTCATGACTTGAGATCGGCATAAAGATGTCATTAGTGGGATTCGAACCCTAGCCATTTGATTCAAATTGAGACTAGAACCAACTCTTCTATTCTACCATGTTGACGATTTAGTCATAAATTTGTTTCTATGTTACTATTAAGTTTGGGTATCAATACACTATCATAAAATTTTATACAAAATATACGCTACTTTTATGAAGGAATTTTTTTTTAACCATTTTATGTAATTTAAAAAAATAAAAAACCTTTTATTATACACATATTATTTTTAGTGTAGTTGAAAATTAGACTTCGTTAAAAAAAATATTCTTTGTAAAAAGCAAATCATACTCATAGTACTTAAAATTTTATCGAGCTTTTCGACCCGAGCTAGGCCTTGCTCGGCTTTACTCGTGTAGAATACGAGTCGAACTCGAGCTTGAGCCGATCTCACACGAGTTGAGCTTTGACCGAGCCAATCTCGGGCTGCTCGCGAGCTGTATTCTCATCTCATTACCACCCCTAGACTGATATACACACATAATGACAAAATTTTAATGAGGGTATTTCATTCGTGTTTCAGGTTCGGTCACTTCATGTTCCGTAAAATACGGGGCGAATATAAACAGATAAACAGTATGTGAGGAAAAAAGGACTTTCAATGTATGCATTAACAATAGTTAAATTGTTCATGAAACTAATTTTTTTGAGCTACAAATTTTCCTACGGAATATTCCCTAGCCTAAAATGTTTCCTACCACAAGACCATAGGAATTTCGTAGGGGTGCTTTAAAGGAGCAACGGGTTGGGATTTCGTAGAAAATATCTGTAGGAACTATTTACTTTCCAACGCCTTTCAAGATCCGTAGGAATTATTCCGTTGAAATTTCCACTAATTCTAGTAGTGTAAATGGTGTCCAAGCAACCCATAATTATTCACTGGCGACTCCAAAATCACATCGTGAATTCGATTCACTACACGGTCACCAGACCTAATGATTAGATCTTTAAACATTTACAACCAAAACTCGATCGATTTAAACGGAAACATAGATACACCCATACATCTATCTAATACAACGCGCAAATTGTTAACCAATGGAGATCCAACACTTCGCCCCGAACGGAGGATTCGATCGGCCCCTGGCACAGCACGTTGTGTGAGTGGCCGCCGCGGATTGCGCGGGTGGCAGCGTCCACAAAAATGCACTGGCACACTGAACAAAATGTAGCCAACAGGTACAGAAGGTATAGCTACACCAATTTTCAAAGGGGCAAGTATCAAGCACGATATACTGGGGGAATGCACTACAGGATTATTATCAAGGACAATCAAAGAAGGGACAGGAACCATTACTACCTGTTGCTCACCTACCTATAGCAGGCTCTTAGCTGTCCATTGTACTACTGTGAATCTAGCACTCAACCTATCTATTTATAGTAATTCAATAAGGAGTCTTATGTATGCTTTTTTAATATTCAACCTACAGTCAGATGATGTAATCTCCAGTGATGTTATTCAGTCCAGAATTGTCAATGTAATAGCCTATTAGTTGCTACTGAACAACTATCTCTATCAATATAATCAATTTTCTTCCATTTCATTGCATTGTTCTTTTTAAGCTTTATCAGCACCCGTTGCAAAACAAACTCGGAACTGTTTTTTTTTCTTGGTAAATTGTATGTATATTGAAAATCAAAGTCACCAGTACATCATTCAGATATTAGACATTCAACATCTAACTCATGAAAACACCAAATTAACTCAAGCTCAAATTAATCTATCTAACCATCTACTATCTTTTGCCTTCAATTTTCCTGTAGTTTGACTTTGGATTCTTATTCTGATCTCCTGCTTAATCTCTTGAACGCAGTGTTTAGGTCTTGCCACTTTCCCCTCTTGCCAGCTGCAATTTCGTTGGTGCCATATGTGGTATACTTCAGAATTTATAATGATATTCAACACCCCTTGTTTAAGCCTCGAATACCCCTTGTTAACCCCTGTCCGGCTCTGCAATAACTTCACCACCTGAGTGTTGTATTGGCATTTGAAGAAAAGATGCTGACATGTTTCACTTGACTGTCCACAGATACAACAACTGTCAACTGAGATAACCCCCCATGCCAGCAACTTGTCCTTAGCGTTCATGCTTTTATGCTGTGACATCCAAGCAATGAAAGCATGCTTTGGTAGAGTCCACATATTCCATGTCATATGATACCAATCAACTAACTGCAGGCTTCCATACCTAACTAGAGTTTTGTGAAGGATGGTAGCTACCCCAGTCCTTGCCCTTCAAATAAGTATGTTGAACCCATTGCACCCACAATTTATTAGGATGTGAATAAATCCACCATACTGTGGACATGACGTAGGTCCACCCCGACCCGGCCACGCGCGGGTTTGGGTAGGCAAATGAATCTCGTGGTGAGATTGTTCTCGGGTTCGAAATTTAAGTCAAAGTTGGAGTCGCCACCGAATTTATGGTAATTCGGAACCATTCGAGCCCAGTCTATGTCGTCGTGGGCTATACACAAAGTACGGCCCACTTCGATTTCAGAGTTTATGGGGCCCGTCCCTTTGCATTGCGATACCGATACCATCTACACCGGTATCGTGTAAAGAATGACTCTCGTGCGCCAACGGTTTCGGGCATCCGGAAACCGAGGTTCTGAGTAAGGGGTGAGGGTACGTGTTGGGAAGCCCACTAAGGACACCCAACCCCGCCCGCACATGGCGGCCTCTACTAAGACATCGTTCGTGTTCGTGTGCACGCGCTAGTAAAATGACTAAATGATATGCAAACAGCGTTTTTAGCTAAGCATGTGAATTTTGCGTTGACTACGTCATTTAATGCATCTTGGATATGGTCGGAGTAATTTAGCATACGAGGTTCATTTATAAAGCGATAAGCATCGAAATAAATAAAGCTCGAAAATAAAATACAATATACACGGGCGGAAATACAACCCGGCCAATACGAAGATTACAAATAATATACAAACGGAATAACAAACAATAAAAAGATAGAACGGACCCGTATATAAACTAGGCCGTGAATTGTGTATATGGACGAACCCCGATTAAATACACATTGCGTTGTGTATTAAACGAAGGACGGAGACATAGGACCTAAGCGTGACGCTAGCCCGATCCCATGCCTCGATGCCTTGTCCCGACTTATCACGTCGAAAAATCGATCAAGGTCGCTATAGTGTCGTGACATGCGTGAGCTTTGAAAAATAGGTTCACGTGATTGACTTTACACGCGTCGACTAAAACTCGTAAAAAAGACGAGGCTTAAATGTTGCATTTAAGCTCTCGGTTTTCTGGGCTACAGGACCCACTCGGTCGAGTCATGGCCTGACTCGGTCGAGTGTGTCCTTGAAATGGCTACTGCCCAGATTTATGGGTGCTACTCGGTCGAGTAGCCTACGTACTCGGTCGAGTAGCCCCTGTACGAGTACCAACTCGTTTTATTTTTTGCTCAAAATTGATGGTTGGCCAAATTAAACGCAAATATCGCACGATTTGAGTTTAATTCGGCTTCCGGTGCTATAATCGCGTATGCATGCGATTATAATACCGTTATCGGAGTTTTATGAAAATGTTTTCGCTAGATTAGAAATTTTGTATTAGTGACGAAATTGCATCCCTCTACGTCACGACATCGAAACTAATCCTTTCGGATTATGTGATGTCGGTTTTCGTGTCAACGGGTTCCGTACTAATTGTAGAAATGGGATCAAATGCGTTCAACTATGACCGATTGCGATCACGTCACGCCCTTGAGTACATTGGGGCGGTGCTCCTTGAAACGGCGCCACCTCCGTCGTTCCTCGTATAGGGATTAGACGGACTTTAGGCGACCATCATAGTCAAATGTATTTGAAACCGAATTTTAGTACTAGTATATATGTATACGCTGTATGATAGTGTGTTAGTAACGAAAAGATAAAAGTTAGTATACAAGAAACAAAATGTTAGTGTTATGTTAAAGTTAGTGTTAGGATACTAGTATAGTTATAATATAGACAATGCGAAAATGTAAATAAAAAACGAAGTAGTAAGGATCGAAATGGGGTTTAGGACACCCTCAACATACATGCTTAGTAAAGGACCTCGGAAATGGACTCGTAAATAGCGACGGGATGTCGGCGAATCGAGGATGTACGCGAGTTATGGTGTGTGTGTGTATGGGTGGATGATTCTTCGGTTTTCGAGGGACGAAGGACTCGGTTTTTGTGTATATTTTCTTAGGGTTGCTAAGGACTTGTAGTGTAGAGAGTATAGGTGAATTAGGGCTGAAAATGTAGGGTAAATGTAGGTAAAAATCATTGTCAAATGAGAGGGGGTCGTGGGGTATTTATAGAGTTTACCCCACGACCTAGGGTCACTCGATCGAGTGGCCCTAGTGCACTCGATCGAGTGCCCTAGAAAATGGGCCTGATCCGGTAAATGACGCTCCACTCGATCGAGTGGATCAAGAGAATCGAGTTATTTTAGGGAGGAGTTGACCTTTGATTTGTTTGAATATTATGTTTGGGCGCCAGCTTCTAGAAGGTCCTCTTAGGCTGATTTTTGTGACGGATTCGTCCTTGACCGGGTTTTGACCCGGTCGCCATAACATGGGTTTTATTTTTGGTGTCGATTTTGGCCCAAATTAGTCTTATTTTGCTCGGAACGACCCACTGAGCCTGAATTTGAGGTTGGTTTTGAGAGATTTGTACTCCGCTAAATGTCCATGTCGGTTATTATTGATTCCGAGTCCGTATTGGAGTATACGAAGTCACGTTTGCGTCCGATCATCATCGGGTGTTTTGTCGGGAACTGCTATAGACACTAGCAGGCAAAATGCGGGTGTCTACACATACCAACTTGCCTATAGTCGCCTTGTTCCAAATATAGTCATCCTTCAGTCCCAGCCCTCCCCTCTTTCAAGCCTGTACAGACTTTACTCCAGGCTATAGGAGGAGCCAAATGTATTCAGTCCCCCCATCCCACATATAATTCCTACAAACTGCCTCAATTTTGGATATGACAGCCTTGGGGATTATAAAGATTGCAGCCCAATATGTATGGAGACTCTTTACCATTGATTTCACAAGAACCAATCTTCTAGCATAAGACAATTTTTCTTGTGCCTAACTGTGGACATGACATAGGTCCACCCCGACGCGGCCACGCGCGGGTTTGGGTAGGCGAATGAATATCATGTGAGATGGATCTCGGATTGAAATTTAAATCTAATTAGGAGTCGCCACCAAACTTTGTTGGAGTTTGGGCCCATTCGAACCCACTCTATATCTTGGTGGGCCACGCACAGAGTACGGCCCATTCCGATTTCAGAGTTTATGGGGTTCGTCCCTTTGCAATGTGATACCGATACCGACATTATCGGTTACCGTGTATTGAATGACTCTCGTGTGCCAACGGTTTCGGATATCCAGAAACCACGGTTCTGAGTAAGGGGTGAAGGTACGTGTTGGGAAGTTCACAAAGAACACCCAACCCCGCCCGCACTTAGCGGCCTCTACTTAGATATTGTTCTTTTTTTGTGTACGCGCGTTAGTTTAACGATTGAAATGTTATGCAAACAGTATTTTGACTAAACATGTGAAGATTTGAATAAGTTGCTATGTCGATTTAATGCATCTAAGCTAACGTCAAAGTTGTATTTAGCATGCGAGTTCGTTTTAGTACAATAAAACAAACAACGAAAATAAAGCGCCAAAATAGAAATAAACGGGTTAGTAACAATAATAATGGAACAAAAAATAGTTTAGAATGGTACGATGTACGGTTTTGAAAGAGTAAGTCACGTGATACACTTGACACGTGTTGACCGAAGTCACAAAAAGATTTACCGAGGCTTGAAATATGTTGAAGGCTCACGATTTTGACGCGATAAAGGGCCACTCGATCGAGTCATAGAGGGACTCGATCGAGTGGTCCTCGAAAAAACCTTTTGCCCACTTTTTGGGGTGTCACTTGATCGAGTGGCCTATGGCACTCGATCGAGTGCCCCCTGTACGAACAATGGTTCGTTTCGAAATTTAGATTTCGATTTTGCTTTTAATTGTAAATCGATAATTTATTAAGCTGCGTAAAAATATGATACAATTTATAATCGACTTAATTTTCGATACTCGTCAAACTCGATACTTGATTATAGAATCAATATCTAATATTTATAGTTAATTTTGTAAAAGATGTTTATAAATCGTTTTAAGTTGAATTAAGACGAAATAATTCCCTCTGCGTCGTAATGTCGTAATTAGGACTTTCGGACCATGTGACCATTATTTTGGCGTCAACGGGATCGTGCTTAATACGGTTTATTGATTGATTCCTTTAGATCCGATATTCGACTACAAAGTCGATATCGCATCCTAGGGATAACATTTTATTTGTTTGATTAGATGATAGTACGATAATATCGATATTAGAAACAAGAAAAGAAGAAAAGAAATAAATATATAAAGGAAACGACGATGACGGCACAAGACGACGGACAGACAAGAAAGACGAAGAAAAGGGAAGAGAGTAAAACGGGATTTGTAACACCCTCAACCTACATTCATAATTATCTCGGAAAGACTCGTAGTATCGGCAAAGGTACGGGAGTGTCGAGAATATAGGGTGAGTTATGGTGTGTATGGTTATGGAGGGGATTTGGCGAGTTTTGCTCTCGGGTTTCCTAAAGAATTTCTAGAGGAAAAGTCGGGGTTGTCAATGTACAGGATTGCTGAAATTTGTATGTGAAAAGTGGTTGTTGTCGTTGTAATTGAAGGTTGCAAAGGAGTGTATTTATAGGAAAATACCCCGACTTTGGATAGGAAAGGTACCAGGCTTTGGATATGAAAGGTACTCAGTTTTAGATAGAAAAGGATTCTGATTTCGGATAGAAAAGAAATCTGGTCTCGGGTAGAAAAGGAGCCACTCGATCAAATGGCGCATAGTACTCGATCGAGTGCCCGGTCTGACGCCTATTTCTGCGGGTTTTGTGAGCCTACTCGACCGAGTGGGCTGGTCCACTCGATTGAGTGGGTCAAGACGGGTGGAAGACTCCTTTTAGAGATAAAATTTTATCTTTAGCAGAGAGGTTTAGTTGTTTGGTTCTTCTTCGCAACTGATTTTTTGTGGTATTTGACTTCGAATGAGATTTCCAAAGCTGCGTGACTGATTTTTATGTTTGTGAAATGCCTTTGACCGGGGTTTGACCCGGTCGCTATAAGACGGTTTTGCCCATGGTGCCGGTTTTGACCCAAATTAGTCTTATTTGATTGGAAATGACCCACTAGGCCTGAATTTGAGGTCATTTTTGTGAGATTTGTACTCCGCTAAAAGCCCATACCGGATACTATTGCTTCCGAGTCCAAAATCAAGCGTATTAATTCATGTTTACGTCCGATCATCATCGGGTGTTTGTTGGAAACTGCTATAGACACAAACAGGCAAAATGCGGGTGTCTACAGAGCCCCCACTCTGACTGAGGCTTGGACAAGGTGAAAGTCAAATTAGCTACCAGGCCAATCGAGGATTAAGACCTGACAGACTTCCGGTCAGGTCGTTTATAGTCCACTAGACTTGCGTGAAAGGGCTCGCCAGCCATAAGATAGAAATCATACCTGAGTTCTGTTCTCTGGGATAGCTCCGTGGGACCTGTTTTTGAAGCCCTGGGTGTATCCGTATGCAAATACATCCCATCTTGGAGCTATGCGGGAGCTTGTTTCTGAAGCCCTGGGTGTATCTGTTTACAGACACATCCCATCTTAGAACTACGCGAGAGCTTACCTAAGATGCCCTGGGTGTGCCCGTGTGCAGACACATCCCGATTCGGAATTACGCGGGAGCTTGCCTAAAAAGTTCTGGGTGTATCTTTTTGCAGATACATCCCAACTCGGAATTACGCGGGAGCTTGCCTAAGAAGCCCTGGGTGTATCTATTTGCAAATACATCCCAATTTACATATGCCACTTTAAGTGAAACTTCGTCTCACGCTGGGGAGATAAAAACTTGACGTTCCGTTGAGAAGCACAAGCTGGTACCTGAAATGTTAGTAATACAGGCCGAAATAACAAATATAGCAGATAGGAAATGTAATTAGCATCTATAGACTGACTTCCGCTGGGGAAAATGATTTTTGCTTCATTTTGAAATCGATGTCCTGAAAGGAACTCACGTGTTAGGAGATTGGTTTGCAAAATTGATAGAGGTAGAAAAGAAATTTGCAGTTTAAATAGACTGAAATTTGACCTTGTCGAAAAGGATTTTCTCAAATGGCTAAGTTTTGCAAAATTTGAAGTGAGAATTTGAAGAGAGAGGCCTACCGACAGACTCGACTCTAGACGCGACAGAACGAGTTGACAGACACGACCAAACTCTCAACGGATTGGACCGTGACTCAGTAGGGGGTGGGCCACCTAAGATGACAAGGCTCTTAGGTTGCGCTATTCCGTAGCCTAGGCAAGTGGCAACACGGTCGAAGTCGAAATGGGAACGATCTGTTATAGGGGGATTGCAATAGTCTGTAATGTGACTGTTTTTGCACGATAGGGCTTAGCAGTAGAGATGCGGTGGTCTAGCGCTCTTTGGGAATATTTGGTGTTGGGGTATATTCTCAAAGTGGGTGTTGCTTCGAATCCTGACAGATCCTTGTCTTCGACTGAGCTGAGTACTAGGACACACTATAGAAAGGTGGCTAGATTTTGAAAGTCTTTTGGATTTTGTGAGTAGATGGAGGTCTTCTGCCTAAGAGAAGCCCCCAGTTTGACAAAGCGAAATATTGAGAACATGACAGTATCGTGATAGGAATGAAGGCGCTTTTTGAATTTGTGTCAATGTGGGTGGTTGTGCCCTTGTTGAAAGGCTGTCTACGTATTCACGTGCGGTGAAATCAAACCCAGCCGTAGTTCAGTGTTGAAAGATATATTATGATGCCTAGTTTATTAGGGCTTTCTGTGTAACTAGCCATAGCGACGGTGTAGGCTAGGTGCATTCCCAATGATGTCTTGATCAAAGGGCTAGAATAGATAAGATGTTGATCCTGTGACTGTTAGCATTCTCCGGGGTAGCCCCCAGAGGTGGTGTGAACTATTTAGGCATGTTCTATGCCGACTGCAGGTTGAGTTCCCGTGTTTGGGGCTGGTAACTGGTTTGGATGTTTTTGGAAATGTGGAGCTATGTCGTAAGTGGCTTTGATAATTTGAAATTTGGAGCTCAATTTTGTGGAGCTAAGACTTCGAGGGTAAGTTATTGCAATGTGGTAGGAAAGGGGGGAGTCGAGTAAAAATGACTCGAACTTCGATCGGGGTAGGTTTGATAATGCGGGATCTGATTTCCATGTATGGCCCTAATGGTTAGGGGTACCCTATGGAGCTTGAATCCTCAAAATTTTGGCTTGTTTTTTAGCCTAGGTCTTCAGAAGGTCTTGAGAGTTGTAATGTGGGAAGGCTAAATGTGGTATCAGCTTACCAGCTTGATTATCTCTCCCCTATTTGATGGTATGGGCATTGATAATTTTTGAAATGACCGTACCCCGGTCATGGGACTTTCACTTGAGTTGACCGTTGACCACGGTCATGGATTTTTGAATTTTTTTGGTTGACCTCTTAGCCCCGGTCTTGGGATTTTTCATTTGAGTTGACCATGTCCCGGTTAAAGGGTTGACCGTATCTGGTCGAGGGATGTTGAGAGTTTTTCCTCTTTTTTTATCATGGTCGACTCTTTTATTTTGGCCCTTTTGCTTTTTCCTTGGACTTCTGAATTTTTTTTTTGTCCAGCATTTTCTCCTTTATTTTTTGTTGGTCAGACTAACACCTAAGGTAGGGATTGGTCGATCTTATTGGAGGGGTGTTTATTGTGGGAAATGGGCTTGCCTCCCGTCTTGAACCCAAACTAGGAGACTACCTAGATTTGTCATAGGATTCGATACAGCTCCTGCTAAGGGTAGTTATGTGGCTTTCTATGTCAGACATGGAATAGGTAAGGAAAACACGGGTCTCGATTTTCTGCAGTCATCATGGATATGCCTATAATAGTCATGTGCATGTGCTCACAGTGTATGATGGTGTTGATCATGTTCTCGGAAACACATAAGGAAAGCATATATATGAGAAATAGAAAAGCCGATTTTATTGAATTTTGAAAAGAGAACAGAATACAGTTGACTCTGACTCTGACTTTGAAATTGAAAGAAATAGTGCATCCTAGACTCGGACTCAGACTAGGACTTAAATCAAATCCGGACTCTTGAATTGGATACAGGGGAGGTAGATTGGATGCTTTGGTCATCGGGCCCTGTATAGTCCATGAGGGGCTTTGCAAGTGACAATATTTCCATGACGGGTGTCCTCCCGGCATCGAGGAAATCTTGGATGAGGTGTTTCAGTTTCCAGCACTGTTCTGTATTGTGCCCCCTCCCCATGTGGAATTGGCAGTAATGTTCAGCGTTCCATGCTTTGGAGCGTTTTTCTGAAGGTGTGTCGGCTGTTGGGCCTACAGGTAGTATTAAGCCCTTCGAAACCAACCTCTGGAAAGCGACGGTGTAGGACATATCCAAGTGGGTAAATATCCTTACTTTTGACCGGTTCTTGATTTTCGGAGAGGTGACTTGAGGGTTACCTCTCTCGGTCTTCCCATCTTGGGGGAATCAGACAGTTTCGTAAGAGTCTTCATCCTTCAAATGGCTTGGGTGGGTGATTGGCTGCCTTACCCGCTCTAGTTATGTTAGACGGGATCGGGTTCTTACAAGATCCTCTTCGATGATGGCTACCCTGAAACTTAGGTTATCTAGGGTGGTATTGATTTTCGAGAAGATATTGTTAATGGAGCAAGATAGCATAAGCATACTCCCCTGGATATCTCCTTTCTCGACGGCGCGGGATTTGTCGTGGTTTGGTAGTGTCTCGTTCATTGGGTCCCTGATAGGAAGAAACGATAGGTGTTAGAACTCGCCTAAGCTCGGTTTTGCGTAAGTGCAAGAGAGAGAGTCGAACTAGATGCAGCCCGAAGGTGACGGGAATGACTAAAATTCTTGGATCGGGATACCCAAACGTTGACCTAGACGAGGTAACGACCCTGGCTTGGACTCGACCATGAGACTTGAGTTGCATGAGGGTGGGTCCGAAAACTGGGGCGACCATGTTTGACCGCGTCGCGTGCCGGACCAACCGTGGCGACCTAAACCTTTAGGAGACTCGAGTGTTCGTAGCATATGTACGACTCGAAGAAGGCATCATAAGGACGCCAGTGTATGATGAACGTAAAGTACCCCTTAAGGTGACTGTGGTCGAATGCTCGGGTGGAGGAAAACCCCCAAGTGAGACTAAAGACTCTGATAGGACTTAGATGGCGTGTCATCTAAGTGACTCAAAAGTGGGGTACGTGAGACGACACGTGTAAGACATGACCCTTAGAGCAACCGTAATTGATCGCTCTACTGAAGGGTAGTCCCCGAGTGGGATCGAAGACTTTGTTAAGACTCGAGTGTTGGACAGATGACCCTTAGACGTAAGGATCACGAACCTTTTGTTATAGGGCTATGCCTTGTAAAAGGTTGACTCGGCCTCGAAGAAAGGCAGACGGGGTAAAGGGAGAAACTTGCGATGTAAGATTGACAGAGTTTCGACGCTAGAGACCCTCAACTTGACTCGAATAAATATGACCCTGTGATTAGGGTAGACCCTAAAGTTAGAGGGTTCGCGAATTGGGGTGACTCAACTAATGGATCGAAAGACGGGCGAAATTCCCTTAGGAAAGGTCATGGGGACCGTCCTGTTAGAGGAAAAGGTCGCGTGGGACTTTCTCGTTAGGACTAGAGTGTCTGGACGAACCTTTCATTTATGAGTGTATGACTTGTGTTCGTTGGTTATGCCTTTAGGACAAGGCGGACTAGGATGGGGAAGAAACCCGTGATGTAGGATCGACGGAGTTTCGACGCTAAAAGACCATTGACAAAATAAGACCCGATACACGGACAACGGTAGGTCCTATAAGGTTTTTGAAAAAATGATTGAATTTTGAAAATTGAGAGAATGATCCTGAAATTGGTAGTGGGCCAATAGGACCGGGCATTTGAAAATGTTAGAATGATTGCGAGTAATTTCGCATTTTGGAAATGGGGGAACGGTCCCGTCTTTTGAAATTGGCAGCTTGCCGACAGAACCGGATTTTTTGAAAATTTAGAATTTTGAAAATTTGAATTTCGAAAAATCGAAAATCGAAAACGGGATCCCGAAGATTTGAAAATCGATAACGGTGTCTCGGAGATTTGAAAATTGAAATGGAATCTCAAAGATTTGAGAATCAAAATGGTATTTTGAAGATTTGAAAATCGAAATGGAATTTTGAAAATTCGAAAATCGAATGAGGATCGGAAATTCGAATATTGAAATGGGCAGCACGCCGACTAGAAAATAGGCTTGTATTGAGTCAAATCTTAAGTCTAAATTTTGACAGTGTTCTTTTGAAAATTGGATATTTTTGAAAAGACGGGTCCCGAAACAGATGGTATTTTGGGTTTTTCAAAATTTCCTTTTTTGGAAAGATGCATTTTTTGAAAAGATGATTTTTAAAAAATGACACGGAAACAAAGTAGCACATAGTCACGAAAGCAATATAATGACACCATGTATGCTTTACGGTAAGTCTCGGTCGGTCGAAATCGGGTCTATACCAACAACGACGGCTTTCTCGTAAATCGGGACGGACTTCCTAAGTCGAATTGGTCTTAGAACATGCCACGAAACCCATACGAGTTCGGCCGTTGATGGTAGGTAATTGTCGTGGATCCTACCGATCAAGTAATTCCAACTATTCCTAACGGTAGCTACGGTAAGCCGGGTCGTGTCCACGGAGATGGTTGTAGGTGTCTAGACTAGGTCTACCTAGAAACAAGGCTAAGTCACAAACAAACACAAAGAAATGATAATTGACAAACTATGATGGGAGAAGAGGTATGAACAAGACTAACAATGAACTAGCTATAACAAGAACTAATGAACAACTAAAGTTAACTAAACAATGAACTAGAGGAATGATAGCTAACAAAAAGGATGAATCAAATATGGAAGGGAGTAGAGTTAGGTCGGGTTCTTAAGTGTAGTAGGGTAATTGGGTGATCAAGGGTGTAGGTGTCTCCTAGTTGCTAGAGTCGGTTTGCGCTCTCGCGTCTAAACCTAGGTCAAGGTCGGTTCGCGCTCTCACATCAAAACCCAAGCACGCACTCTCGTGTCTAAGACTATACCCGACACAATCACACACTAGTCAAACAACGAGAAGATGAAGACAAATATGGGAAGCATTGGCCACTACTACCCGCACAAGCAATTCAACAAACACATAGAGTGCCCAATATGTGACTAGCAATAAAAGATTCACCTTTGCCCCTAATCAAACCCTAATCACCCATAATCCACACCTAATCCCCCTACTAACCCCACAAGGAATCTACTCACTCATAATCAAGGTAAAACTAACATGAACAAGAGATAACAACATAATAATCAAAACATCCATGATGAACAAACAATAACAATAAACAATACGTAAAGATTCAAACTTGATAAACAAACAAAGAACCAAAGTAAAAGGGAGAAGAGGATTATACCAAACTAGCAAAGGATGAAAAATATGTGAACTTGAATTAATAAAGAAACCCAAATAAAACTCCAAGGTTGTCAAGCTTGGAATAATCTTCAAGAATCTCCTTAATACAAGACTAATTACAAAGATTAACTAAAGATTAAAGAAAGATTAAACTAATGAGAGGAGAACTAAATCTAGGGTTTAAACAATGTAGAGAGGCTTAAGATAGTCTAGGGTAATGTAAGATAATGTAAGATCCTTAAACAATACAAGGAGGAGTATTTATGAGGTTACAAGAATGAAGGAGGAGAAAAGAATAAGTTACGTGCTACAGCTCACTCATCCCGACCGGGACGAAATGGTCCCGACCGGGATGAAGTGATCCCGACCGGGACGGCATGGTCCCGACCGGGACGGACCCAAAACAGAACCCTTCGCATTTGTGCACCTCATCCCGGACGGGATGAGGTCCTTCCCGACCGGGATGGGTCTTGTAGGCCTCCAATATGATCTTTAAGGTTCCTCCTTGACTCTCATGGGCTTCTCATCGATTCTCGGGGCTCGGGATCGAGTCTAAGGGGCTCGGGATTGGGTCCCAAGGTCTCGGGATAGAATCCAAGGCATCGAGTGATCGTTCCTTCTCTTCGTTGGCTCCAAAAGTGTATGAAACGAGTCGGAATCGTTACAATTCTCCGTGAATGGTCTTGGGAACCAAAAACAAACTAGAAGAAGCATGAGTAGCCCAGAAACCGCTCCAAAGAGCGGTTCCACAAGGAAAACGGGACCAAAACATAACAAACTAGGCACTACAAACTACACTTATCAACTCCCCCACACTTAACCCTTACTCGCCCTCGAGTAAGCACAAACTAACTACTAAACTAGTCGAGCGGGTATTAGCGCACCCTACGCCCTTTCAACTCACGCGAGTACACTTAGAGGAAAAGTGCACTCCGCAAGGCAAGTAAGGTCTTGCGACAAAACTGTGGATGCAACCGGACACAAAAACCATAAACAAACAAACATACAAACAAACAAACTGATGGTAGGGATTTGTCGTGAATCCCACCGATCAAATAAATAACCGGCTAATCCTAACTGGGTAGATAGGGTAAGTCGGGTCGAATCCACGGGGACGGTAGAGGTGTATAGACCAAGTTCGCCAAAGAACGAGACCAAGTCAACGAGCTAAGCTAGAGAATGATAGAGGGGGAGAGAGCTAGACTAAGGGAAACGGGCTAGGATTAGGTCGGGGTCAAAGGGGTAACGGAATGGTCAAGGAAGAGTTAGCGTGAAGGAGGTAGTAGGGTAATCTAGGTAATCTAACTTAGACTCACCTAGAGGTTCCTCATGGAACCCATCCGGCGACACACAACACAAAGGAAGACAAGAAAAACAAGCATTCCAACCTACTTAGTCATTCAAGCATTCCAACAAACATGTAATGTGCATCACTCAAGAGGAAACCCAAATCTTCCACCAACATCTCCAACAAACCCTTAATCACCCAATTAACACCCTAATCACCTTACTAACCCTAGCAAGAACACTACTCTAACATCTCTATGCTAAAACTAACAAGAACAAGAGAATTCAACCCAAACATCAAAACATATATGAGTTAAACTAACAAGAACTATGAACTAACAATAACAAAGATTCAAACTTGATAAACAATAAAGGATTAAGAGTAAAAAGGAGAAGAAGATTATACCAACTAACAAGGGAATGAAAAGATGAGAACTTGTATATAAAGAACACCCAAAACATCCACCAATGTTGTCAAGATTGGATGGATTCTTCAAGAGATCCCTTAATACAAGATTCACTAACTAGATTAAGGACTAATTAACACTAATCTACCCTAATCTACACTAATCTAACCTAAAGTAGTCTAGGGTTTGAAGAACATAAGCTAAGATGGTGTCTTAATACAAGAGGGGGGGGTATATATAGGGTTACAAATGGAAGGAAGAAGAAGGAAAAGAAATGCGGGCTACAGCACACGGTCCCGACCGGGACGGGTCATCCCAACCGGGACGGACCCACCATCCCGACCGGGACGGGTTGGTCCTGACCGGGACGGACCCACAGTGGCACCCTTAAACACGCACTTCATCCCCGACGGGATGAGGTGCATACCCGTCGGGGATGAGTCTTGTAGGCCTCCAATATGACCCTTTTGGTTCCTCCTTGCCTCACATGGACTTCTCATCGATTCTCGGGACTCGGGATCGGGTCTCGGAGGCTCGGGATTGGGTCCCAAGGTCTCGGGGTCGATTCCAAAGCATCGAGTCATCGTTCCTTTATCTCGTTGGCTCCAAAATGTGTATGTATCGAGTCGGAATCGCTCCAACTCTTCCAAATCGGTCTCGGGAACCTGAAACGAACTAAAGGAAGTATAAGAAGCCCCTAAACCGCTCCCAAGGAGCGATTCTACAAGGAAAATGGGACCAAAACACTACAAAATAGGCACTACAAACCACACTTATCACAAACAAAAGGTTGCACCCAAAAAAGAAACAAATACCGCTTCCCTCTAAAAAGCGGTGAAAGAAGCACCGGTTTAGGACTCAAGGCAAGTGACAACGTTCCAAGCTAATAACACAAATCGAAATGAACTAAACCCTAATAGCATGTGATGGGAAGGGATTTGTCGTGGATCCCGCCACCAAATAAAAACCAACTAACCTAACTAGGGTAGCTAGGGTAAGTCGGGTCGAATCCATAGGGACGGGAGGTCGGACTAAGGTATGCTACGGTCTAGGACTAGGTTCGAGACGAGCTAATCTAAGGAGGGGGAGACTAGGACTAAGCTAGGTCTAAAGCAAGAAAACAAACAAGGAAAACGGGCTAGGATTAGGTCGGGGTCAAAGGGGTAACGGAATGGTCAAGGAAGAGCTAGAGTGAAGGGGGTTGTAGGGTAATCTAGGTCGGTCCGGGCGGCCGCAACTTAGACCCACCTAGAGGTTCCTCATGGAACCCATTTTGGCGACACACATGACAAACGGGGTTCTAGCGCGCTATGGCCTAGATCGCATCCGGGCGGTCGCAACTTAGACCGACCTAGGGGTCGTCCTCACCGGGCTCTCGCAACTTAATGAGGGAACCGAACCCATAGCAAAATAACACCCACAAGGGAAAGGCAAGAAAAACAAGCAATCTAACTTACTTAGTCACTCAAGCATTTCATCAAACATGTCATATGCAACAACCAAGAGGAAACCCAAATCTTCCACCCAAATCTTCCACCCACATCTCCAACAAACCCTTAATCATCCAATTAACACCCTAATCACCCTACTAACCCTAGAAAGAACACTACTCTAACATATCTAAGTTAAAACTAACACCAACAAGAAGAACCAACTCAAACAACATAACATTCATAAACAAACTAATGTAAACAATGAACAACAAACATGACAATGAACAAAGATTGGAACTTGGATGAAGGAACAAAGATTAAGATAAAGGAAAAGAGATTATACCATACTAGAAGATGAAAAGAAGAAGAAAACTTGCATAGATGAGAAAAATCCAAAACAAACATCCAAGTTTGTCAAGCTTGGTGAAGATCAAGTTTGGATTAACGATAATCTAAAGACTAATCTACACTAATCTAATCTAATCTATGCTAAAACTAGGCTAGGGTTTGTGGGTAATGTCTAACATCCCCTTTACAAAACAAGGGAAGAGTATATATAGGGTTACAAAGGGAAAGGAGAAGAAAGAAAGTTAAATGCGGGTGGAACTGGGTGGTCCCGACCGGGACGGGTCATCCCAACCGGGACGGACCCACCATCCCGATCGGGACGGGTTGGTCCCGACCGAGACGGCCTTGCAGTAGCACCCTCAAAAGTGCACTTCATCCCCGACGGGATGAGGTGCATACCTGTCGGGGATGAGTCTTGTAGGCCTCCAATATGACCCTTTTGGTTCCTCCTTGCTTCACATGAACTTCTCATCGATTCTCGGGACTCGGGATCGGGTCTCGTAGGCTCGGGATTGGGTCCCAAGGTCTCGGGGTCGATTCCAGAGCATCGAGTCATCGTGCCTTTATCTCGTTGGCTCCAAAATGTGTATGTATAGAGTCGGAATCGCTCCAACTCTTCCAAATCGGTCTCGGGAACCTGAAACGAACTAAAGGAAGCATAAGAAGCCCCTAAACCGCTCCCAAGGAGCGATTCTACAAGGAAAATGGGACCAAAACACTACAAAATAGGCACTACAAACCACACTTATCAACACCCCCACACTTAACCCTTACTCGCCCTCGAGTAAGCACATACTAACTACTATACTAGCCGAATGGGTATTAGCGCACCCTACGCCCTTTCAACTCACGCGAGTGCACTTAGAGGAAAAGTGCACTCCGCAAGGCAAGTCGGGTCTTACGACAAAACTGTGGATGCAACCGGACACAAGACACAAAAACAAACAAACACACAAACGAACACATAGTCGGTTGCACCCAAAGAAAAACAAATACCACTTCCCTCTAAAAGCGATGGAAGAAGCACCGGTTTAGGACTCAAGGCAAGTGACAACGTTCCCAAGCTAGCAATACAAACCAAGATGGACTAAACCGTAATAGTATGACGACAAAGCAACAAAAACGTTGGTAACTTACCTAGGTCCTCCTAACTTTCTAAAAACGTACTACGGGACGATCGGCGGAGTGGGAAGTGATGATCCACGGTGTTAGTCGACACTGTAGGTAAGTGAGACCCCGCCCCCTTTAGCGTGAGCCAAGAGGGTCGTCCCGTGTCCAAGACCGCCTAACTAGTCCAAGTAAAAAGGTGGAAAAACATGTAAAATGAGGGAAGACCGACTAATGCCGCTATCATCCTTCCTCGGGACTCGGTCCTTTGGTAGGCTCTTCACGGCGAAAGTCGGAAAAAGGCTTATTTTTGTGGGGTGAGGTTTCTATTTTTGTGAGACGATTTTCTTTTGGCATTTTCTTCTTCTTTTGCATTTTTGCTTTGTTTTGCCATGCCATTCTTTTTCTTCTTTTCTATTTTCTTTTTGGCTTTTGTGCCTTTTCTTTTTCTTCAATCTTTTCTTTCTTTCATTTTTTTTTCTTTCTTTTCTTTTCTTTGCCCTTTTTGGCAAGATTTGGCTTTTTGGCATTTCTTATTGCAACAAGAAAGATGACTTCAACTTTTTGCAATTTATTGTGTGGATATGTGTAGGAGGTAGGGTAATGGGAGAGTCGGGAGCGCGCTTTCCCTCTCAAACCCAAAAAAAGTGGAGAACTTGGACTAATTAAACAATCCTAAACATGGTCACCTAAGGGACGGGACTCGGCAACCAAGGCCTTTTCACACCGTGGGTGGTCATAATGGTCAAAATGCAAATCCCGTAGTAAATCCCTAGTAAGCTCGGTGGACTCGAGGTAAAGGACCAACGAAATCATTGATTTAGGGTCATTCTACTAGATTAAAGTCCAAGACTCGATTTACACTACTAGGAAGGGAAAGTAAGCACTCACGCACTAGCCTCTAAACCGGGTTTTCGATAACCATTTACACACAAAACACACAACAAAACACAAAACAGAGACTCAACGAGAATGAAAGAAAAAGAAACAAAAGCAACAAAACGAGAACAATACAAAATGAACACATACATAACACAAACACCACCCCTAGCTTCCAAATGAGCAACCAACCAACATCAAACTTTACAAAGCTCCTCCCGAGCACACAACATCACAATCTTCTCCAAACTCCACAAGAGATAAAGAAGAAAAAGGGATAAAGATGTTACCGGAAGTCTTGAAAGCTCTCCAAAGCTAATGGGGATTGAGAAACCTATAAGGAAGAGGGAGGCAAAACACACAAAGAAACAAATATACGACACAAAAGAAAAACACACAAGAAAATCTTTTTGATTTTTATGAAAACTTTTCAATTTTTTAGGATTTTTTTTTAAAGATTTTTAGAAAAACTACAAAAATAAAGCTAACTATGCTAGAATATCGCTCCCCCACACTTAAGTCGAGCCATGTCCTCATGCTCGACCGTAGTGCATAGAGCACAAAAGAAAAGAAAAGAAACTACGAAAATAAAGCTAAAAATCAAAAATAAAGTGGAGAAAAGGGTAGAAAGTGTCCGGCCGGGGTGTAGTAAAGTCACCATGGGCCGAGACAAGAAAAAGATATGGATGGGGGAAGAAAATAAAAAGAAGGAAATAAAAGGAAATGGGAGGGGAGGGCTAGGTGTAATCAAGTCACCTAACCCGGATTCCGCCTAAATCCGACTAAATCCTCAAAAAGAAAGAGTGAAAAACTTGTAAAACTTTGAATTTTGAAAATGACTCTCGATGTAGTCACATCATCGAGAATCGGGAGCAAACGCTACCAAGGCCTCGAAGGCCACTAAGATACCATGACTCAAGTGGAAGGGAATAAACACAAAAGAAAACAAGCTATAAAAGACGGGAAAGAAAGGATAGTTGCCGTACCAATAGGTTAGCAACTCACTCGCTCCATCGTCTCATAGATCAATATAAGCACAAAACTTGTCTTCATCATTGCTATTCCTCTTCATTCTCGATCAAACCGCATGGTGAGGTAGTAATGGTGTGAGGGGAGTGGGATTCGATGTGAAACTCGGTGTAAAGGGAAGAGAAATGAGGTGAGGGTATGTAAGTGAAGTGTAATGGTCATATGACGTGAGCAAGGATGGGTAGGGAGGTTGGGTGGGGGTATACAATGGTTGGGTGAGCCCAAATGTCGAAGAAGAGCCCAAAAGAGGAGAAAGGGGACCATCCCGGTCGGGATGGATGGTCCCGATCGGGAAGACACACTCGTCCCGGTCGGGAAGCCACCTTCCCGGTCGGGACGGCACTCCAGTAAGCTCCAATTTTTGCACCTCCATCCCGATCGGGACGGCTCCTTCCCGGTCGGGATGGCATAACCTTCCCGGTCGGGAAGCTCCCTTCTCGCCCGGGATGGTTCTTCTTGACCTCCAAAACCCCAAAAGCTTCACCGAAGCTTCAAAAACCGACATCCATACTCGCGACCCAAGCTCTATCATTAACCATTCCTCTCTAGGAATCATCTTCACTTCACACCTATGACAACAAGCTCAAATACAACATCAAATTCCCTCCCTCACATCACTCATCAAAATACCAAATTCCAAGAATTTCCACAAAACCTAACAATCCTAAAAACCAAAATATCCAAACAACCATAAACACAAATGCAAGCACAAAAAGAAAAGGGAAAAGATATTTACACTAAAGTACTCTCTCCAACTAACCCTCCATAGCCATCAAGAGCTCGAAGGAGTAAGTCAAATGCCCTAGCAACATCTTCATTTAAGCTCACATGGTCAAGCCTAGCCACTTTCAAAAGCTTCCAAGTCGGAGGGAAGAAGCGATCATCTTCATTATGCTCGGGGTTATCGTGATCTTCCGGGTCTTCGGAACCAACATAGCTACGACTCTTATGACCATCCGGTAGGTATAGTGGTCTAGAGTCGTGCTCGGTGTCATGATGTGGGAGATCACATCCTAGGGGTGTCGCTTCTTCTACGGGGTCGAGGGTGGGGTTCTCTTCCACCGCCCGACAAGGATGCTCTTCATCAACCGTCTCACAAGACAAGGGACTAGAAATCAAGTGCGATAAAGGAGGAGGCAACAAGTTTTCTTCATTGGAAGGTTTAGGATCCTCCAATTTCCCGTTCAAGGCAAGTTCCAAGGCATCTACTTCTTTTTCCCAAGTATTGCGCTCCTTTTCACTCACCTTGTCTATATGGCCTAGAGGAGGTATGTCTTCACTTGGCTTTGGATTGTCATCCGGTTCATCACGAAGAAAATTGAACAAATCCAATTTGATAGCCAATACATCGGCTCCCCAAGAGTTATCTTGAGAATCATGTTCACTCCCCTCCTCATTGTTGGCCCTTGAAGCTTCAACTTCCTCTATTCTCTCCCTATCTTCACCACCCAAGCAACACTCAACAATGGTCTCTTGATCGACCCTCTCTTCTTCATTTGTAGCCTCAAGGTTGGGTTGACTTTCTTGTGGAGGCACCCGATCTTCTTGCCCAAATGAACCTTCCTCAACATGTAGTGGAGCTCGAGCGGCCAACATCGTGATATGAGCCATGAGTGCATCGATTCGAGCATCTTGCACCGTTGTTTGGGCCCTAAGCTCCTCTTTAACCCCCTCTATGTGAGTCAACATCACTTGGTGACTCTTTTGCATTAAAACCGTCATCTCATGTTGGCTCTCTTGCAATACTATTAACACCTCTTGTTGACTCTTTTGCATTTGGACCAACATTTGATAAGTCTCGAAATTGAGGATTATTGTTTGTGGGTTATGTGAGGGTGTTTGGTAGTTGTTAGGATGTTGTGATGATCCTTGACAACTTTCTTGGTAACCATAAGAAGAGGGTTCATAAGAATGTTGATGAGGTTGATATGGTTGGTAAAGTTGTGGGTTATGGTAATTCGCCCCATAGTTGTCCCGTGATGATTGATGGTAGCTTGGACGCGCCATGTCCATAACGTTGCTTTGGTACCTAGGATGAGCTAGAAGCACTTGAGCAAACGTTAGTAGCCTAGTGCTTTTGAGGCACTAGGAAGGGAGAATAGCACACAAGAAGAAAAACGGAGATACACAAGGAGAAGAGAACACAAAAATCAAGAACAAAGTCCAAAACTAAGCAAACAAAAGTCTAAACTACGCCGTCCCCGGCAACGGCGCCAATTTGATGGGAAGGGATTTGTCGTGGATCCCGCCACCAAATAAAAACCAACTAACCTAACTAGGGTAGCTAGGGTAAGTCGGGTCGAATCCCCAGGGATGGGAGGTCGGACTAAGGTATGCTACGGTCTAGGACTAGGTTCGAGACGAGCTAATCTAAGGAGGGGGAGACTAGGACTAAGCTAGGTCTAAAGCAAGAAAACAAACAAGGAAAACGGGCTAGGATTAGGTCGGGGTCAAAGGGGTAACGGAATGGTCAAGGAAGAGCTAGAGTGAAGGGGGTAGTAGGGTAATCTAGGTCGGTCCGGGCGGTCGCAACTTAGACCCACCTAGAGGTTCCTCATGGAACCCATTTTGGCGACACACATGACAAACGGAGTTCTAGCGCGCTATGGCCTAGATCGCATCCGGGCGGTCGCAACGTAGACCGACCTAGGGGTCGTCCTCACCGGGCTCTCGCAACTTAATGAGGGAACCGAACCCATAGAAAACTAACACCCACAAGGGAAAGGCAAGAAAAACAAGCAATCTAACTTACTTAGTCACTCAAGCATTTCATCAAACATGTCATATGCATCAACCAAGAGAAAACCCAAATCTTCCACCCCCATCTCCAACAAACCCTTAATCATCCAATTAACACCCTAATCACCCTACTAACCCTAGCAAGAACACTACTCTAACATATCTAAGTTAAAACTAACACCAACAAGAAGAACCAACTCAAACAACATAACATTCATAAACAAACTAATGTAAACAATGAACAACAAACATGACAATGAACAAAGATTGGAACTTGGATGAAGGAACAAAGATTAAGATAAAGGAAAAGAGATTATACCATACTAGAAGATGAAAAGAAGAAGGAAACTTGCATAGATGAGAAAAATCCAAAACAAACATCCAAGTTTGTCAAGCTTGGTGAAGATCAAGTTTGGATTAACGATAATCTAAAGACTAATCTACACTAATCTAATCTAATCTATGCTAAAACTAGGCTAGGGTTTGTGGGTAATGTCTAACATCCCCTTTACAAAACAAGGGAAGAGTATATATAGCGTTACAAATGGAAGGGAGAAGAAAGAAAGTTAAATGCGGGTGGAACTGGGTGGTCCCGACCGGGACGGGTCATCCCGACTGGGACGGACCCACCATCCCGACCGGGATGGGTTGGTCCCGACCGGGACGGCCTTGCAGTAGCACCCTCAAAAGTGCACTTCATCCCCGACGGGATGAGGTGCATACCCGTCGGGGATGAGTCTTGTAGGCCTCCAATATGACCCTTTTGGTTCCTCCTTGCTTCACATGAACTTCTCATCGATTCTCGAGACTCGGGATCGGGTCTCGTAGGCTCGGGATTGGGTCCCAAGGTCTCGGGGTTGATTCCAAAGCATCGAGTCATCGTGCCTTTATCTCGTTGGCTCCAAAATGTGTATGTATAGAGTCGGAATCGCTCCAACTCTTCCAAATCGGTCTCGGGAACCTGAAACGAACTAAAGGAAGCATAAGAAGCCTCTAAACCACTCCCAAGGAGCGATTCTACAAGGAAAATGGGACCAAAACACTACAAAATAGGCACTACAAACCACATTTATCAGCATGACAACAAAGCAATAAAAACGTTGATAACTTACCTAGGTCCTCCTAACCTTCTAAGAACGTACTACGGGATGATCGGCGGGATGGAAAAAGAATGAACCATGGTGTTAGTCGACACTGTAGGTAAGTGAGATCCCGCCCCCTTTAGCGATGAGCCAAGAGGGTCGTCGCATGCTCAAAATCGCCCAACTCGTCCAAGTAAAAAGGTGGATATGATTGCAAAATGAGGGAAGACCGACCATTACCGCTATCATCCTTCCTAGGAACTCGGTCCTTTGGTAGGCTCTTCACGGTAACGATCGGAAAAAGGCTTATTTTTTTAGATGCGGGGATTCTTTTTGTGAGATGGTTTTCTTGTGGCATTTTTCTTTCTTTTGCATTTTTGCTTTGTGTGTTGCTATGCCATTTCTTTTTTTCATCTTTTATATTTTCTTTCTGCCTTTTTGTGCCTTTTCTTTTTCTTCAATTCTTTCTTTCTTTCATTTTATTTCATTTTCATTGTTTGCCCTTTTTGCTAGATTTGAGTTGTAGGCATTTCTTCTTGTAACTAAGAAAGAGATTTCAACAATTTGCATCTTATTTTGTGGATATGTGTAGGAGGTAGGGGAATGGGTAAGTCGGGACGGGCCCTTCCCTTCAAACCCACAAAAAGGGGAGAAACTTGGACTAATCAAACAATTTCGAACAAGGTCACCTAAGGGACGGGACTTGGCAACCAAGGCCTTTTCACACCGTGGGTGGTTGTAATGGTCAAAATGAAAATCCCGTAGTAAATCCCTAGTAAGCTAGGTGGACTCAAGGTAAGAAACCAACGAAATTATTGATTTAGGGTCATTCTACTAGACTAAAGTCCAAGACTCGATTCCTACTACTAGAAAGGGAAAGTAAACACTTGCACACTAGCCTCAAAACCGGGTTTTCGAAAACCTTTTACACACTAGACACAAGTACACATCACAAAACAAAGACACAACAAAAACGAAAGAAAAAGAGACCAAAGGCAACAAAACAAAACAAATCAAAACAAACATACAAAGACAACAAACACCACCCCGAATTTCTAAATAAGCGACCAATCACCCACTAATATGCACAAAGCTCCACCCGGGCACACATCATCACAAATCTCTTCCAAACTCCACAAGAGACAAAGAGGGAAAAGGGGTGAAAGATGTTACCGGATGTCTTGAAAGCTCTCCAAAGCTATCGGTGATTAAACAACCTATAAGGAAAAAGGGAGGCAAAACACGCACAACACAACAAATATACGACACAAAAAGAGAAAGACACAAAAGAAAATCTTTTTGATTTTTTGTGAAAATTTTTCAAATTTTTAGGGTTTTTAAAGATTTTTCGGCAAAGACTACGAAAATAAAACTAACTACGATGGAATATCGCTCCCCCACACTTAAACCGAGCAATGTCCTCATGCTCGACCGTAGTGTATGGAGACACAAAAGAAAAGAAACTACTAAAATAAAGCTAAAAATCAAAAAGAAAAGTGGAGAAAAGGGTAGAATGTGTCCGGCCGGGGTGTAGTCAAGTCACCATGGGCCGAGACAAGAAAAGATATGGATGGGGGAAGAAATAAAAAGAAATAAATAAAAGGAAATGGGAGGTGAGGACTAGGTGTAATCAAGTCACCTAGCCCGGATTCCGCCCAAATCCGACTAAATCCTATAAAAAGGGTGAAAATCTTGTAAATTTGGATTTTGAAATGACTCTCGTTGTAGTCACGTCATTGAGAGTCGGGGGCAATAATTACCAAGGCCCCGAGGGCCACCCTGACACAAATGATAAGGGGAAGGGGAACTAACAAAAGAAGACAAGCAACAAAAGACGGAAAAGAAAGGATATTTGTCGTACCTTGCGGGTAGCAACTCACTCGCTCCATCGTCTCATAGGTCGATATTGGCACGTAGCTAGTCGTCGTCATTGCTATTCCCCTCCATTCACGATATGGTTCCATGGTTGGAGCACAAAGGTATAAGGAGGTGGGATTTGATGTGAAAGTCGGTGTAAAGTGAAGAGAAAGTGAGGTGAATGTGTGTATATGAAGTGTAGGGGTCATACGATGAGGGCAAGGATAGGTAGGGAGGTTGGGAGGGGGTATAAAATGGTTGGGTGGGCTCGAATGACAAAGAAGAGGCCAAAGGAGGAGCAGGGGGCCATCCCGGTCGGGATGGATGGTCCCGGTCGGGATGACATGCCCGTCCCGGTCGGGAAGCTCCCGTCCCGGTCGGGATGACACTCCAGAGAACCCAATTTTTGGCACACTCATCCCGATCGGGATGACACCCTTCCCGGTCGGGATGGTTCATCCTTCCCGGTCGGGATGCACTCTTCTCGGCCGGAAGGAGTCCTCTAACCCTCTATAACCTCCAAAAGCTTGTCCAAAGCTTCAAAAACCGACTCCCTTGCTCAGGACCCAATCTTTATCAATAACCACTCCTCTTTAGGCTTTACCTTCACTTCTCACCTACCAAATAAGCTCAAAACATTCATCAAAATCCCTCCCTCACATCGCTCATCAAAATGAATTCCAACTCACAAGAATTTCACAAAATCTAAAAGAATAAAAAAGAAATATATACAATAAGACGGTTCTTTTGGAACTTCGTCAAACCAAGGATAGTGCACTCTTCAATTCTTTTTCAACAACACTATAGCCAATTCCATCGCCATCAAGGGCACGAAGGAACAAATCGAAGGCTCTCGCAAAGTCTTCAATCAAGCTTGTGGTGTAACCATCCACACTACAAGGCTCTTCACAACCTTGTCTTGACGTTCCGGGGGCATCCCGATCTACTAAGTTCAATGGCTTGAACTTGTACTTTCGATCCTTCGATATATACCCAAACGTCCATCTATCCTCATGTGGCCCCAAGGGAGGCTCATCTTTCTTCTTGTCTTGGCACTCGTCTTCAAAATCATGATGCGGGCATTCATCCGCCCCAAACTCGGAGTCATCATCCTCAAGCTCATCGAAGTCATTCTTCAATCTTCTTCCCGACTCATCCCCTAGATTGATGTCTTTCATGGTGTGGATCATCTTACAAGACTCATCATTAGTAGGCGAGGTGTTGCCTTGGAGGTCAAACACGAGCTTCTCGTCGCCTAGCTCAAATGTGATCCTACCGTTCTTTACATCGATCATAGCACCGGCGGTGTGTAGAAATGGGCGCCCAAGGATAATGGGAGTGATAGCATCTTCCGGCATGTCGACCACAAGGAAGTCGACCGGAATGAAGAACTTCCCGATTCTTATTGGCACATCTTCCAACATCCCCAAAGGTCGGTTGAGGGAGCTATCGACCATTTGGAGTGTAATGGAAGTACGCTTGAGCTCCTTCATCCCAAGTCGCCAACAAATGGAATAGGGAATGATGCTTACACTCGCACCCAAATCATATAGTGCTTTCTCAACCTTGTAGTTGCCTATGGTGCAAGGGATCAAGAAACTACCCGGATCCTTCAACTTGGAAAGCGTAGAACCTTGAATAAGCTCGCTCACCACTCTTGTGAACGCTATAGTCTCTTCCTTGTCGACGGATCTCTTCCTAGCCAAGATTTCTTTCATGAATCTTCCATATGCCGGGATTTGGGTAAGTAGCTCGGTAAATGGGACACTCACATCCAATTTCTTCAGAATATTGAGGAACTTGTCATATTGGACATCCACCTTGGTCTTCATTTGCCTTGTTGGGAAAGGCAACTTAATATGAACCTCGTCTTGCTCAATAGGGGTGGACTTCTCAAATGACACTTTCCCTTTACCCTTGTCTTTCCCTTGAAGTGGGGGAAGCTTGTCTTCTTGGGGTTTCTCAATCTCCCACAAGACTTGCTCCTCTATCGGATTTCCCAAGCTTGAATCTTCTTAAATTGGAGACACGACTTCTTTCATTGGTACATGCTCATTAGGGGGTAAGGGGGAGTTATAAGATGAACCACTCCTCAAGGTGATAGCATTCACGTGCTCAAATTTCGCCGTTTCACCTTGAGGAGGTAGTTGCCCCTTTTGCCTTGAAGAGCTACCCGAAGCAAGTTGAGCTATTTGGGTCTCGAGCATCTTCATATGAGCATCTCTTGCCAAGTTATCCCTTTGAAGTTGAGTAATGATTTCTTGTTGGGTTCTTTGTGTCTCCAATTGACTCCTTTGCATGTCCAACATTGACTTTTGCATGTCGAAATCCCGAGGGGGAGATTGTTGGTTATGAGGAGTGTTTGTGATGGCTAGAGGAATGCCATAATCATGAATAGGAGACCAACTCCTTGGCTTGCTTTCTTGTCGATTACCTTGGGTTGCTTGTTGTTGTTGATGGTTCCCTTGGAGCCCATGAGAGTTGCCTTGATTAAGGCCTTGATTGTTGCCATAGTTGTAGTTTTGATGTCCTTGGTTGTGTTGGTTTCCTTGGAAACCACCTTGATTGAAATTCCCTTGTTGGAACCCTTGATTGTTGTTGAAGGTACCTTGGTTATTTTGCTTGAAGTTGTTGAATGGCCTTGGGTTGCCTTGATAACCTTGGTATCCTTGATTGTTGTCCCTTAAGGGAGGTGGAACATAGGAACGGTGTTGTAGAGCTTGTTGTTGAGAAGCTTGGTGGGAAGCCTGGTACATATTAGGATAGGGGGCACCTTGCTTGAACGCTTGAAAGGCATTCACTTGCTCAATACTTCCCCGACAATGTATAGGCTCATGTCCAACTATCCCACAAGTATCGCACATCTCATAATAAGGTGTAGGAGACACAACTCCCAAAGCATTAACTTCATAAATCGAGTGTTGGTTGGAGGAACTAGTGCTTTGAACTTGATTGAGGTGGCTTTGGAGCTTCTTGTCAATAGTCTCCATGTGAGTTTTTAATTGAGCTCCAAGGTCAATGCTTAGTTGTGTAATGGCATCGACCTCGTGCCTACCTCCTCGATTCGCCTTCCTAGGCCTTAAGTATTGGGAATTGTGGACCGCCATCTCCTCAATTCTTGACCAAGTTTGGTCGTCATCCACCTCGGTAAACCTTCCATTCGATCCCATGTTGAGAATGGCCCTTCAGTCTTCATATAATCCGTTCCAAAATTGTTGAACAAGGAACCATTGTGATAGACCATGGTGAGGGCAAGAGTGGATCAAGGCTTTGAATCTTTCCCACGCTTCGTAGAGGCTTTCTTCATCACGTTGTTGGAATCCCGTGATAGAAGCTCTCAATAGATTTGTCTTCTCCGGAGAATAGAATTGTTGGTAAAAAGCCAATGCTAGCTTCTTCCAAGTATCAATACCAAGAGTCGCCTTGTCTAACCCTTTGAACCATTGCTTTGCTTTACCGATCAAAAAGAAAGGAAATAGTACCCACCGGATTTGGTCTTGGGTTATTCCCGTTTGTGAGATAGCATCGCAATAGTCCGAAAAGGTTTCCATGTTTTGATGAGGATCTTCGGTTGGTAACCCACTAAATTGGCTTCGCTCGACCAATTGGATGAATCGAGTCTTTGCCACAAAGTTGCCGGTATATGCTTCCGGTAAAGCGGTTGGACCGGGAAAGACATCTTCCGTAAACGTTGGGTGTGAAGAGAACTTAGGCATTATTGGATATGCGGGAGAGGACGGTGTAGATGGTGTTGATGTAGTTGTTGACGGAGAACTAGGTTGAGGAGTACCAAAAGGATTTAGGAAGATCCCTTCGGTATTGCCTTGAGGTTGCTCGATAAAGTCGGATCCTTGGGCTTGTTCTTCGGTGGTATTGCTAGCACTTGGTTGAGAGATTCTAACCCGGCCAATCGTTCGTTGGCGAAAGGCTCTAAAGAGTCTTTCCGGCTCTGGATTGAAGAGAAAGAAATCGCCTCCCCTCCTAGGCATACACTACACACTAGAGCAAACGTGAGAACACCTAGTGCTTTATGGGCACTAGGCAAAGACAATAAACGAGAACTACCCAAGACAAAGAGAAAAAGAAGCTAAAGAAACTAAGAAAAAACTAGAGAATATGCACAAGAGATAGAAGAAGAGCACGAGAAGGGTAACTAAGTCAAGCTAATAAGCAAACTAAGTCTAAACATGCACCGTCCCCGGCAACGGCGCCAAATTGTTGGTAGGTAATTGCCGTGGATCCTACCGATCAAGTAATTCCAACTATTCCTAACGGTAGCTAGGGTAAGTCGGGTCGTGTCCACGGAGACGGTTGTAGGTGTCTAGACTAGGTCTACCTAGAAACAAGGCTAAGTCACAAACAAACACAAAGAAATGATAATTGACAAACTATGATGGGAGAAGAGGTATGAACAAGACTAACAATGAACTAGCTATAACAAGAACTAATGAACAACTAAAGTTAACTAAACAATGAACTAGAGGAATGATAGCTAACAAAAAGGATGAATCAAATATGGAAGGGAGTAGGGTTAGGTCGGGTTCTTAAGCGTAGTAGGGTAATTGGGTGATCAAGGGTGTAGGTGTCTCCTAGTTGCTAGAGTCGGTTTGCGCTCTCGCGTCTAAACCTAGGTCAAGGTCGGTTCGCGCTCTCGCATCAAAACCCAAGCCCGCACTCTCGTGTATAAGACTATACCCGACACAATCACACACTAGTCAAACAACGAGAAGATGAAGACAAATATGGGAAGCATTGGTCACTACTACCCACACAAGCAATTCAACAAACACATAGAGTGCCCAATATGTGACTAGCAATAAAAGATTCACCTTTGCCCCTAATCAAACCCTAATCACCCATAATCCACACCTAATCCCCCTACTAACCCCACAAGGAATCTACTCACTCATAATCAAGGTAAAACTAACATGAACAAGAGATAACAACATAATAATCAAAACATCCATGATGAACAAACAATAACAATAAACAATATGTAAAGATTCAAACTTGATAAACAAACAAAGAACCAAAGTAAAAGGGAGAAGAGGATTATACCAAACTAGCAAAGGATGAAAAAGATGTGAACTTGAATTAATAAGAAACCCAAATAAAACTCCAAGGTTGTCAAGCTTGGAATAATCTTCAAGAATCTTCTTAATACAAGACTAATTACAAAGATTAACTAAAGATTAAAGGAAGATTAAACTAATGAGAGGAGAACTAAATCTAGGGTTTAAACAATGTAGAGAGGCTTAAGATAGTCTAGGGTAATGTAAGATAACGTAAGATCCTTAAACAATACAAGGGAGGAGTATTTATGAGGTTACAAGAATGAAGGAGGAGAAAAGAATAAGTTGCGTGCTACAGCTCACTCATCCCGACCGGGACGAAATGGTCCCGACCAGGACGAAGTGATCCCGACCGGGACGGACCCAAAACAGAACCCTTTGTGCACCTCATCCCAGACGGGATAAGGTCCTTCCCGACCGGGATGGGTCTTGTAGGCCTCCAATATGATCTTTAAGGTTCCTCCTTGACTCTCATGGGCTTCTCATCGATTCTCGGAGCTCGAGATCGAGTCTAAGGGGCTTGGGATCGGGTCCCAAGGTCTCGGGATCGAATCCAAGGCATCGAGTGATTGTTCCTTCTCTTCGTTGGCTCCAAAAGTGTATGAAACGAGTCGGAATAGTTCCAATTCTCCGTGAATGGTCTTGGGAACCTAAAACGAACTAGAAGAAGCATGAGTATCCCAGAAACCGCTCCAAAGAGCGGTTCCACAAGGAAAACGAGACCAAAACACAACAAACTAGGCACTACAAACTACACTTATCTGCCATAGAAGTTTTTAGCGCACCCATTTAGGAATGCACCGCGGTATAGTGGGACGTCGGTCACAAGTAACCGGTCCGGGAAAGATTTGGGTTATGCATGAACCATCGAAATAAAATGTGTACATTACTAATCGAACGATTTCTTTTCGAGTCTCACCCTAGGAACCCCGATGACTAGTGGTACATCAGGTATCCCCAGAGGAGTCGCCAAATTGTGGACAAGACATAGGTCCACCCCGACGAGGCCACGCGCGGGTTTGGGGAGGCGAATGAATCTCATGTGAGATGGATCTCGGATTGAAATTTAAATCTAATTAGGAGTCGCCACTGAACTTTGTGGGAGTTCGGGCCCATTCGAACCCACTCTATATCTTGGTGGGCCGTGCACAAATTATGGCTCATTCCGATTTCAGAGTTTATGGGGTTCGTCCCTTTGCATTGCGATACCGATACCAACATTATCGGTTACCGTGTATTGAATTATTCTCGTGTGCCAACGGTTTTGGACATCCGGAAACCACGGTTCTGAGTAAGAGGTGAAGGTACGTGTTGGGAAGTTCACAAAGAACACCCAACCCCGCCCGCACTTAGCGGCCTCTACTTAGATATCGTTTGTTTTTTGTGTACGCGCGTTAGTTTGACGGTTGAAATGTTATGCAAACAGTATTTTGACTAAACATGTGAAGATTTGAATAAGTTGCTATCTCGATTTAATGCATCTAAGATAACATCAAAGTTGTATTTAGCATGCGAGGTTCGTTTTAGTACAATAAAACAAAAAACGATAATAAAGCGCCAAAATAGAAACAAACGGGTTAGTAACAATAATAATGGAACAAAAAATAGTTTAGAATGGTACGATGTACAGTTTTGAAAGAGTAAGTCATGTGATAAACTTGAGACGTGTTGACCGAAGTCACAAAAAGATTTACCGAGGCTTGAAATATGTTGAAGGCTCACGATTTTGACGTGACAAAGGGCCACTCGATCGAGTCATAGAGGGACTCGATCGAGTGGTCCTCGAAAAAACCTTCTGCCCACTTTTTGGGGTATCACTCGATCGAGTGGCCTATGGCACTTGATCGAGTGCCCCTTGTACGAACAATGGTTCGTTTCGAAATTTAGATTTCGATTTTTCTTTTAATTGTAAATCGATAACTTATTATGCCGCGTAAAAATATGATACAATTTATACTCGACTTAATTTTCGATATTCGTCATATTCGATACTTGATTATAGAATCAATATCTAATATTTAGAATGAATTTTGTAAAAGATGTTTATAAATCGTTTTAAACTGAATTAAGACGAAATAATTCCCTCTGCGTCGTAATGTCATAATTAGGCCTTTCGGACCATGTGACCATTATTTCGACGTCAACGGGATCGTGCTTAATACGGTTTATTGATTGATTCCTTTAGATCCGATATTCGACCACAAAGTCGATATCGCATCCTAGGGATAACGTTTTATTTATTTGATTAGATGATAGTACGATAATATCGATATTAGAAACGAGAAAAGAAGAAAAGAAATAAATAAAAAAAGGAAACGACGATGACGACACAAGACGATGGACAGACGAGAAAGACGGAGAAAAGGGAAGAGAGAAAAACGGAATTTGTAACACCCTCAACCTACATGCTTAATTATCTCGGAAACACACTCGCAGTAGAGGCAAAGGCGCGGGAGTGTCGAGAATATAGGGTGATTTATGGTGTGTTTGGTTAGGGAGAGTTTTACTCTCGGGTTTCCTAAAGGAATTCTAGAGGAAAAGTCGGGGTTGTCAAAGAACAGGATTGCTGAAATTTATATATGAAAAGTAGTTGTTGTCGTTGTAATTGAAGGTTGCAAAGGGGTGTATTTATAGGAAAATACCCCGACTTTGGATAGGAAAGGTACCAGGCTTTGAATAGGAAAGGTACTCAGTTTTAGATAGAAAAGGATTCTGATTTCGGATCGAAAAAGAATCCGGTCTCGGGTAGAAAAGGAGCCACTCGATCGAGTGGCGCATAGTACTCGATCGAGTGCCCGGTCTGACGCCTATTTCCGCGGTTTTTGTGAGCCAACTCGACCGAGTGGGCTGGTCCACTCGATCAAGTGGGTCAAGACGGGTGGAAGACTCTTTTTAGATATAAAATTTTATCTCTAGCGGAGAGGTTTAGTTGCTTGGTTCTTCTTCGTAGCTGATTTTTTGTGGTATTTGACTTCGAATCAGATTTCCAAAGCTGCGTGACTGATTGTTATGTCTCGGAAAGGTCTTTAACCGGGATTTGACCCGGTCGCTAAAAGGCGATTTCTCCCTTGGTGCCGGTTTTGACCCAAATTAGTCTTATTTGATTGGAAATGACCCACTGGGCCTGAATTTGAGGTTAGTTTTGTGAGATTTGTACTCCGCTAAAAGCCCGTACCGGATACTATCACCCACTTAACCACCCGACGGATATCCTTAATTAATATTTAGTACTCCCTCCGAGTTCCTAACATTGACACATTTGGATTTTGGGTAGAAAGTAAAGAGGGGCAAATGAGTGGCTCAAAATAGAAGGAGGAAGAGAGAGAAATGAGTGGGTAAATGTGAACCACACATTTATGGTCTAAAATGGAAAGTGGGTAAAAGATCAAATTCAGCCCAAAAAGAAATACATGTCAATGATAGAAACTCGGAGGGAGTATATTTTTTTAAAGTTTTTTTGGTAAAATGTAAGTAGTATTATAACCAAAAAAAATTATATACAGCACAAGGATAGCACAACTCAGCTAATCAGCTCAAGCCACGATCTATCCTGATCATTCAAATTATCTAACTTAATGCCATGTAAACGTATACATAAGTCACGTTTCAACCGATCAAAAACTAAGTGAGGCCTAGTCACCCTTCCTTCAATTCGCCCTTGATTTCGTTGCATCCAAACCCAATATACCACCGCAAGAATTGCAGCCTTTCATATTTCAGCTTTCAGCCCAGTAGCAAGAAGCGTATCACACTGATATAACGTAGCAGGCACCTGCAACCCCAACCATTGTTGCAACATAGAGATCAGCTTAACACTAAACGCACATCGAAAGAAAACATACTCCACAGTCTCATCCTCATGCTCGCATAAACAGTAGCTTGCAGTAAAGCTGATGCTCAACCTATGGAGTATGGATCTAGTATTCAAGGCCTCCCTAACAGCAAACCATGTGATGAACTGTTGTTTAGGGATACCACGCTTACACCATACTAACCTTGCCCATTGCACCTCAGTCTCCTTACAACGCAGCCTCTCATACCCATCTGAAATCGAGTATAATTTGTCTTTCCCTTGCCATCCCCCCTGAAACTGACCACTCATAAGCTCTTTGATACCGCAGATTCTCTTCCATCCACACGACACAGAGATACCTGGATGATACTCCTGCCATGCTACATCTTTCAAATAAAAATGGCGAACCCATTTGACCCATAATCGATCTTCCTGCTCATAAACCCAGGAGACCAATTTCCCAACCGTAACAGCATTCCAATTAATTAGTTAACTGACGCAGTCCTAAACCCCTTTCCTTCATAGGCATACAAACTTTATGCCAAGCCACCAACGGAACCCGCTGATACACCTCTTTACCCTCCCAAAGAAATGTTCTACACAAACTATCAATTCTTGCCAGAACACATTTTGGAAGAATGAATATCATTTCCCAGTAAACATGTACCTGAGACAGCATGGTTTGAACCAACGTCGGTCTACCTGCGTAAGATAATCGCTTAGTCCCCCAAACTCCGTATCCTATTTGTAATTTTTTCCACCAACTAAAGACAATCAGTTCTAGAGAGCTTAGTAGTCTAAACTGGTATTCCCAAATATCTTAATGGCAGAACGCCTACCGCACAACCAATAATCCGCAACGCCTCCACCTTCTTATCCGCATTCAACCCTCCACAAAACAGGTGCGATTTACCTATACTCATAGCCAATCCTGAGGTCTTTGTGAACGTAGAAAACTCTCGCATTAAGATGTTCAATGATTCCCGCTCTCCTTTGCAGAAGAGAAGAAGATCGTCCGCAAACAAGAGATAACACAGCTTCATTGATGCACACTTGGGATAAAATTTGAACCCAAAGTTTGAAGTCGCATAGGCAAGCGTTCTACTAAAATACTCCATAGATGGTGAATAGAAGAGGAGAAAATGGATCACCTTGGCAGAGACATCTCTTAGCCTAAAAAACCAAACATGTCTCCATTCAAATTCAGCCAGAATTTCACTGTTCTCACGCATTCCATAATCAATGCACTAAACCGGGCAGGAAACTTAAGAGCATCTAACATCTGCTCCAAGAAGCTCCATTCAACGCTATCATAGGCCTTCCTAATATTCCTAATATCAATTTTCATCAAACATCGTGGAGACACAGCTTTCCTATTGTATAATCGCACCAAATCCTGACAAATAAGCACATTCTCCATAATATTCTTATAAAACCACCTTGTTGAGGACTAATTAAGTCAGTAAGACAAGGCTCAATCTCCTGCTCAGAAGCTTGGAAATGCACTTATACACCACGCTGCAACATGCAATGGGTTTAAATTGCAAAACCGATTTAGGCTTATCAACCTTAGGGATAAGAATAGATCTAAGAGAGAGAAAATGCTAGAGAGAGAAAATCCTAGAAAAACTTTTTCTTGATTTCAGCAATGGCAGGATCAAAAAAGAGTAGATCTAGGACTAGTAAATCACAGAAAAAAAACAAATAATAGACATCAATTTAATAGCACTAAAAATACTAGTAATACGTCAAATATTAGAAATCAAAGTAAGGAGAGTTTTCGAGCAACAAGAGATAAAGGGAAGGGAATTTTTCAAGATGAAACTGAAGATCTGGTAGAAGGCGAGGTGCTGTCTGAAGAGGATGGAGAAGCAACTTTCACTCATCAGGAGCTGGAAGCTATGGCTGCTGAGCGAATACCGGATCCGGGATGGCAAGAGGTAACATCACGGCATCATAATGGAGGGAATTCAGGGGGATTACACCTTACGCACGACGATGTGAAAGGTGAGCTTGACTTCTGGGTTAACTCTGTTGTGTGTTATGTATTGGGGGCGAATCCGCCATGGAATGTTATGGGGGGGTTTCCTGAAGAGTGTATGGAATGAGGAGGATATTGAGAAGATTGCTTTTAAGCCAAACGGAGTTGCATTGGTTAAGCTTAAAATGCCTGAAAAACTTGAACAAGTGTTGAATAGGGGACCTATTTTCTTTGACAATAAGCCAGTAGTTGTCAAGAAATGGCTGCCATCTTGTAAGCTTGAGAAGGAAGGAATGGATAGAGTACCAATTTGGATAGGGTTGTATGGATTGAATATTAAGTTCTGGGGAAATGCACTCTTTAAAATAGCTGGATTAGTGGGAAAACCGATTCAAACTGATGTAGCAACGAAGGATAAGAATTTTATCAGGTATGCTCGGGTCATGGTAGAGGTGAAATTTGGTGAGACATTACCGGATAATATACGATTTCAAGATGAACTTGGCATTCTACAGAGCTTGAATGTTCACTATGAGTGGAAACCTTTTCAGTGTACTAAATGTCAAGGAATAGGACATGAAACGAAAGACTGCCGAAAGGGGAAAGTGGTGAAACAATGGCGACCTAAGGTTGCTTGATGCGTGCCGTTCCTATTTGATTTTTCACCTATTTTGGCACGCATTCCCGTGTCGTTTTATTATTTTAGGAGTCGGATTACGCTATTTTCTCCCATATGTGCTACTCGGGTATTCTTTTGATGTTTTGCAGAAAATCGAGACCGAGCAGTTAAAAGAGCTAAGATTGCATCAAAAATCTTCGTTGTAGGCTAAGAAAAATGAAGCAAGTCTATAGACTAGACTGTGAGTCTATAGACTGAAAAGAAGGGAGTAAGAAGCTGTAGACTAAAGCACAAGTCTATAGACTAGGAAACAAGTCTATAGACTGAGAAAGTGCAGCAGACAAGTCTGTAGACTTGGATCTCAAGTCTACCAGCCTACAATCCAAGTCTACGGGATGGGATACCACTGCAAGCTAATTCAATTGACGTACCCACTCCTCCCCTTATTACGCTCTTCAGTTCCTCCCATTACCTAGTTAGTGGGATTGAAGATAGCAGAAAAAGGAGGACATCTATGGAGTGCTTAAGCAGTTTAAATACAGCTTTAGTTTTATGAACTGATTATCTATTATTAACATATTCTCTGCTTCATCTTCTTCCTTGTTCTCTCTGTAATCAAAACACAATTAGTTTTTATTTTGAAGCTTTCTGTAATCAGCCTTCAGTAATTAATTCAAGCATTTTGGGAATTATTCAGTATTATTATTTTCGGGTTTCTTCTTCTTCTTCTTTATTTCTGCAGTCTCTTAAATTAGGTAAATTTCTCCTTCTTCCCTATCTCCCTCTTCCAGTAGTATTAGATTTTACGTTATTCTATCCTTTTAATTTTATTAATTCTTGTTTCTTCCTTCTCCCATAGTTTTGTAATTCAGTTACTTTTATAATTATTCCATCATTCTTCATCTTCCATATTCATCCTGTTATCATGACATATTCCATTTTTATCATCATTATTAGTATACAAATTGTCACTGTAAATATGAGTAGCTAAATCTGTTTTCACTAGAGTTATAGGTGACTTACAAATCAATTTTCGTATTTATGCAGTAGTTAAATAAATCGGTTTTTATGAACTTTATCGCTCTTGCAACATCTCAATGACGAATAATTAATTATAGGCCTTAATTGATTGTTTGTATCCTGTAAATCCCGATCTAAGATCGAAAGCCTGGAACGGATTAGACTCGTTGTAATCGATAGAATTCCCTAATAAGTAGCGAGAGCCCGTTAGGTGACTTCTAGGGCGACTAGTGATCCGAGAGGACCGTGTCTACACCCTTTAGTTCATATTAATCGATTGTTTGATTACTGTATTTGTGCTTATTTTGGTTTATGACGATCCTGTAACTCTGGTGTCTTTCTTCCATTAATTTTATTATCTTCATACTAGTTTACTGTTTTAATTTTAGCATCATAGTTTATTGTCTGCTGTAGTCTGTTAGTTTATAAACTCAACTAAATCGCACTTCGTGAATTGGACCTTTTAATCGACCGACTTATAATTGCAATTTGCCTCCCTGTGGAATCGACCCTATTTATCACTATCTATCAGTTAGTTGTATTTAGGTTATTTTGATTACGGTAACGCGACTAGACCGTGTCAATTTTGGCGCCGTTGCCGGGGAGGCGACGCAATTTTATTTGTTAGTTGATTATTTTGTCTTTTGTCTTAGGGAACGACAGTTCCTTAAGACTGATCTCATTGTTTACTTGTAGCTGTTTATATGCCCAGGTCTTCTCGCTCGGAGCTCCATCCTTTTGATCCCGAGCCAGAACGTACTTTGCGACGACAGTTACGGTTCCTTAAAGAAAGTAGTCGGGCTGAATCTATCGAAGAGCTTGATAGTCTTTACGAGGACCTTCAATCCGACTTAGAGAGTGTCAACAACGAAGTCCCGCCTCCCGAGGAAACTATTATCACTATTCCTGATATTTCTCCAATGGCGGAAAAATTGTCTGATCATTCTAGGCCCAATGCTGACGTGCTACCCACTCTCTCTACTCCAACGGTAGCAGCGGCGAATTTTGAGATCAAGCCAGCTTTCATCAGCTTGATCGAACGGAGTACGTTTGGTGGTACTCCCGGTGAAGATGCCTATAACCATATAAGGAAATTCCTTGCTTATTGTTCCACAATTAAGCAGTATGGGGTAACACAAGACCAGATTAGGGAAATGATGTTCCCTTTTTCATTAACAGGCAAGGCCGAAAGATGGATCAACAACTTAAATAGGGTGGCCGAGGGGATTGCCGATTGGAACACCTTAGCTCTCGCATTTTATCGGAAGTATTTTCCACCTGAGCGTACCGCAATGCTACGAAGCCAAATTACTAGCTTCCGGATGCGCTCAGACGAGACTTTATATGAAGCATGGGAGCGATTTAAGGAGCTTCAACAAGAATGTCCCCATCACGGGCTCGATGTTTGGTTCCTGGCTATTACATTCTACAATGGATGTACTGCCGAAGCTCGTCGTATATTGGATGCCGCCAACAATGGCTGATTCGATGACATCAATGTCAATATTGCTTTACAAACAATCGAATCTATGGCTATTCATGACAGCCAATACACTCAGCCCCGCCAATATCACCCTAAAGGGAAAGAGGCTGCCAATGAGTCA
Source organism: Agrostemma githago (assembly GCA_958450325.1). Classification (NCBI taxonomy): domain Eukaryota; kingdom Viridiplantae; phylum Streptophyta; class Magnoliopsida; order Caryophyllales; family Caryophyllaceae; genus Agrostemma; species Agrostemma githago. Next base: position 24,669,745 of record OY288240.1, on the reverse strand, counting down.
ATTGCTGTGCTATCATCTCAAATAGCTAGTCTCACCGCGAAGATCGAGGATCTCCGTAGTCCTAGCAGCTCACAACTCCAGCCCGTTCATGCCATGCAGCAGCAACTAGGTCCGGTATGTCATACTTGTGGCTCTCAAGATCACGTCGATTGTATGAGTACGATGGAGTCAGTGAATGCATTTGGCTCTTACAAAGGCAACCCGTTCTCCAACCACTATAACGAGGCTACCCGACAGCATCCGTATTTATCTTACCGGAGCCAGAATGTGTTGAATCCAATCACACCGCCACCACCGAAACCACAGCCTTATGTTCCTCCTCCGAAGAATTCATTCCAGCAGCAGGGTAATCAGTCCTTCAATCAAGCCGGTTTTCAAAAACCGGCTCAGCAGAACCAGGCTTCTCTTCAGCATCAGCAGTCCCTAGAGATGGCCGAGATAAGAAACATGATGATGAATCTTATGACGACCGTCCAAAAGAGTGATCAGAATCATGCCACTGCTATTAAGATGCTCGAGAAACAGGTCGCTCAATTAGCATCGTCTCAAGCTCAGAGGCAGCCGGGTACTCTTCCGTCCCAGCCACAGCAGCCTCACGACACCGCTAATGCCATTTCGTTACGAAGTGGTACTAGTTACGAGGGTCCTAAAATGCCATCTGACGACCAACTGGTTGAGATTGAAGATATTGAAGATGTGAGTGAAGCTGAGTATACTGAATTAGTCCAGACTGGTGGTGCCAGTCTACAGACTGGCAAGAAGGAGCAAGAAGAGATAACTGGGTCTGGGCAAGTTAGTCTACAGACTGGAGGAAAAGCCCAGAATACTAACGCCAGTCTACAGACTGGCCAAGAGCAAGGAGCAACCAGTCTACAGACTGGTACGAAGAAGAGGAATGCTAGTCTACAGACTGAGCATACCAGTCTACAGACTAAAAACACTAGTCTGCATGAACTTTCAGCGGAAAAGAATTCAGTACAGTCCACAGGCTCAGGTATCAGCAAGGCCCCAGTTCAGATTAAGCTTCCGTTCCCGGGTCGATTACGTAACACAAAGACGGAACAACAATTTGGGAGATTTATGGAGGTCGTGAAAAATCTTCAGGTTACGGTTCCGTTCACCGAGCTCATCACTCAGGTACCTTCTTACGCTAAATTTATGAAAGATATTTTGAGTCGTAAGAAAAGTATTAGTGAAACCGAGACCATAGCTTTTACTACGGAGTGTAGCGCACTCCTACAGAAGAAATCTCCTCCTAAATTAAAAGACCCGGGTAGCTTTTCTATTCCCTGCACCATAGGCACCGTGACCATAGATAAAGCATTATGCGACTTAGGTGCCAGTGTCAGTGTCATGCCTTATTCAGTTTGCGAGAAACTGAATATGGGCGACCTCAAAGTCACTAACGTGACTCTTCAGATGGCTGACCGATCAGTCAAACAGCCCTTAGGAATACTAGAGGACGTGCCAGTTAGGATAGGTAAATTTTTTATACCTGTCGATTTTATTGTGCTTGATATGGCTGAAGACGTCCAAATCCCGATTATCTTAGGCCGACCGTTCTTACACACTGCGGGGGCGGTAATAGATGTCAAGCAAGGTCGTTTGACATTAGAGGTAGGGGATGACAGGGTCACATTTAACCTTGCCCAGACCATGGCTAAGCCTATGATAGAGGACACATGCTACGCTATTGATATAATTGAAGAGTCAGTGTCAGATTTTTTATCGGGTCCCCTATTAAGGGACCCGTTTGAGGCTTTGATGTGTTTAGAAGCATGTGCAGAGGAAGCAAGAAGGAACGAGGCTATCATTGATATGTTAGCAGCAGCATTGGAAGAGCGTGAACTAACTGAGATGGAAAGTGAGAAGGTCCACAATTTGGTAAATACCTCATATGCTGTCGAGGTATCGAAACCTGAACTTAAACCTCTCCCTCCTAATCTTAAGTATGCATTTTTAGATGATACCGAAAGGTATCCAGTCATAGTTAATTCCACTCTTACCAACGACCAATTATCTGCTTTATTGGTCGTGCTGAAAAAGAACCAGAAGGCCTTAGGCTATACCCTTGATGACCTGAAAGGTCTTAGTCCGGATTTCTGTATGCACCGGATTAACCTTGAGGAAGGTCATAGACCACGCATTCAGGGTCAACGTAGGTTGAACCCGAACATGCAAGAAGTAGTTAAGAAGGAGGTCATGAAACTCCTAGACGCCGGCATAATCTATCCCATTTCCGATTCTAAATGGGTTAGTCCAGTTCAGGTGGTCCCTAAGAAAGGAGGGACCACAGTCGTAAAAAATGAAAAAAAATGAACTGATACCCACTAGAATAGTCACAGGCTGGCGCATGTGCATCGATTACAGGAAGCTGAATACAGCTACCAGTAAAGACCACTTCCCCCTCCCATTCGTTGATCAAATGCTAGAGCGTCTAGCATCCCGTAAATTTTTCTGTTTTCTAGATGGTTATTCCGGGTTCTATCAGATACCCATTCATCCTGACGATCAGGAAAAGACCACCTTTACATGTCCATATGGCACTTTTGCATATCGCAGGATGCCATTCGGGTTATAATGCCCCCGCTACATTTCAGAGATGTATGATGGGCATTTTTTCAGAATATATAGAGTCAATCATGGAAGTATTCATGGACGACTTTAGTGTTTACGGGTCTGATTATTCTGATTGCCTCACTAACTTGGATAAGATTTTGCAGAGATGTATAGAGGTGAATCTGGTATTGAACTGGGAAAAGTGCCACTTCATGGTCACTCAGGGAGTTGTTCTCGGTCACATTATTTCTGATAAAGGCATCGAGGTTGACAAGGCGAAAGTGCAAGTGATTAAGCAATTACCGCCCCCTGTCAATGTTAAGGGAATTAGAAGTTTCCTTGGTCACGCCGGATTTTATCGCCGGTTTATCAAGGATTTTTCTAAAATTGCGAAACCACTTACACACCTTCTCCTTAAAGATGCGCCTTTTCAGTTTACTGATGATTGTCTTGATGCATTTAACAGGTTGAAGACAGCGCTGATCACAGCACCGATCATTCAGGCCCCGGATTGGGACCTCCCGTTCGAGATTATGTGCGATGCCAGTGATTATGCTGTCGGTGCAGTATTAGGGCAAAGAAAAGACAAGAAGCTGAGTGCCATCTACTATGCTAGTAGAACGCTCGATGAGGCCCAGATGAAGTATGCCACGACCGAGAAGGAGCTTTTAGCGGTGGTTTTTGCGCTAGAAAAATTCAGAACTTATCTGCTCGGGTCCAAGGTTATTATCTTCACCGATCATGCCGCACTGAAATATCTGTTAGCCAAGAGTGACGTAGCCAAACCCCGGCTCCTCCGATGGATACTCCTACTCCAGGAGTTCGATTTAGATATACGGGACAAGAAAGGAGCAGAGAATGTAGTAGCCGATCATCTATCCCGGCTACAGGTCGTAGATGAAGGGAACACTCTCCCTATCGATGATTCCTTTCCTGACGATTCCCTTATGGCGATTTCCACTACAGAGAATCCTTGGTTTGCCGATTACGCCAATTATTTAGTTGGCAATATTCTACCACCAGATTTCTCGTATCAGCAGAGGAAGAAATTCCTCCATGATGTCCGCCAATATTTTTGGGATGACCCGTATTTATTTAAGGAGTGTGCTGACGGGCTATTTCGGAGATGTATACCTCAGTGGGAGGTACCGGGTATTTTACAGCATTGTCACTCTTCAGCTTACGGAGGTCACCACGGCCCATCCAGAACTACTGCTAAGGTTCTGCAATCCGGGTTTTTCTGGCCCACCTTATTTAAAGACGCTCATGCTTTTATTCTAGCATGTGATGCCTGCCAGAGAACCGGGAATATCTCCAGGAGGCACGAGATGCCTCAAACCGGAATTTTAGAAGTCGAGCTGTTCGATGTTTGGGGAATTGACTATCAAGGTCCTTTTCCCTCCTCCAAGGGAAACCGGTATATTCTTGTTGCTGTGGACTACGTGTCCAAATGGGTTGAAGCTGTTGCATCGTCAGTCAATGATGCAAAGACTGTCATCTCATTATTTAAGAAGGTGATTTTCCCAAGGTTTGGTGTTCCCCGAGCCATCATTAGTGATGGGGGAACTCATTTTCATGAGCGGCAGCTAGATTCCCTTATAGCTAAATATGGAGTAACACATCGAACCGGCTTGGCTTATCATCCACAGACAAGCAGCCAAGTTGAATTATCCAACCGAGAGCTCAAGTCCATACTTGAGAAAGTGGTGTCGAAAGCACGAAAAGATTGGAGTTTGAAGCTTGAAGACACTCTTTGGGCTTACCGAACCGCTTTTAAAACCCCGATCGGAACTTCCCCTTATCGACTTGTCTATGGCAAGGCTTGCCATTTACCGGTCGAATTAGAATATAAGGCATTTTGGGCTATCAAAGAGCTCAATTTCGATACATCATTATGTGGGGAAAAGAGGAAATTACAGCTAGCCGAGCTTGAGGAATTTCGATATCATGCTTACGAGAATGCTAAACTTTATAAGGAACGAACGAAAAAGTGGCACGACAAGCATATTCTTTCTCGAGAATTCCATATTGGTGACAAAGTCTTGTTATTTAACTCACGTTTACGTTTGTTTCCAGGGAAGCTAAAATCAAGGTGGAGCGGTCCCTATACCGTCACTTCCGTAAGCAAGAGTGGAGCCATCGAAATCAGAACCGAGGCAGGAGAAGTTTTCAAAGTTAATGGGCAACGATTGAAGTTGTACCATGAAGGTGTCAGTGTTGGAGCCATCGAGGAGGTTTTTCTAAAGCCCAAATCTTAATCCGGTCACTGAATCACGGTCGTGCGGGACCGTAAAAACCAGCGCTGGCCGGGAGGCAACCCGGGTATTTTTTATTTTTTTATTTTTCGTATTTTTTCCAATTTTTGTAAATAAATAATATAATTTGCATTAAGTGAGCGAGAACGAGGATACTTACATTTATCTCAAGTTGGTGTGCAGGGATTATTGAGTTACACAATACTAGACTGAGTCTAGTGAAGTATGCCAGACTGAAGATCCCAGTCTATAGACCCAATCCCCAGTCTACGGACTCATTCTATAGACTCATCCACCTCAGTCTACCATTCTAAATCTACCCAGTCTATAGACTAGAATACTAACGCATCCCCAACCACACCCAATTCAAACCACCGCCTGACTCTCCCCAAACCCTAACCTCCTTCCACCACCGCGCCACCTCCGTTTCCCCTCTTCTACTCCGATCACCCTCCACCACCCGCCTCCGCCGTTCCTCCTCTGTCCGCCCTATCTTCGCCGCGTCTCTCTCTCCCTGATTCGACCCTCAGCCTTCTTCTCTATCCATCACGCTCCTCACCACAACTTCAACCACCATTCCGCCGCTCACCCATCACCTCGCTTCTCCGGTCAACCCTCCCTCCTCCACCCTGATTTCAACACAAACCCTAACCCCCCCCCACCCCCGTCACTGCCGCTCCATCCACCCTCTTCGCCGCCGCTCAGTTCTGCCATCCCCTCCGCTCAATTCTGCCATCCGCTCAGTTCTTCTCCTTCGCCTCTGTTTCAGTCCGCCGATCACCGCCCGTCTTTTTCCTTCTCTGCCGTCCACTGCTCGGTCTCGTCGCTGTTCTAGAATTTCACCGCCCGTCTTTTTCCTTCTCTGCCGTCCACTGCTGTCTCGTCGGTCTGTTCGTCCACTGCCGTCCACTGCCTGAATTTCGAGTTTCTGGAATTTCGTCGGTCTGGAATTTGGGGAGGGTAACCAATTCTGGAATTTCGAACTTCAAATTTCTTGGTTTTTCCTCCTGTTCATTGTGTTTTGACTGGTTTTACTTCTGTTCTTTTTTTTTGTTTTTCGAGTTTCTACTATTTCTCTGGGTTCTGTGTTCGTTGCTATTCTGCAGGTATCATGGAACACGACAACCCGCCAAGGAAACGCGCGCGAACGAAGAAAAGAACTTCAAAGTCAAGACAGCACGTACACACGGAAACTGAGGCTGAAATCAGGACAACATTAGAGTTGGAGCAACCAGCTGGCACGGAAACCGAGACCGTGATTCTGCAGCCACCGCCCGCCATTCCTCCGGTCCCAGGTTTCAAAACCGTCGAGTTCGTATCCGCCACCCAACGTGAGAAGTTCCTTTCTTTTTCTACCGATAAAAAGATAGTAGCTTCTCGTTTTATTTGTGCGAAAACATTACGTGAATTGGGACTTTGGGATAGTATGTGTACACTTTTAGTCGGTACGGGTATGCACGGGCTACGGGATATGGGAGACCTCACTTACCCCGCATTAGTTACTGAATTTTTTAGCTCATTTGAGTTTCTCATTCACGACGAGGGGTCGAGCCTTAGTTTTAGGCTCTGTAATTCACATTATAACCTCCCACTTTCCCAGTTCTCTACCATACTTGGTCTTCGAGACTCAGGTAGTTTACCCGGTAGTCTCATCGACTACAGTAAGTTGTGGGAGTCCATCACAGGTCAGACACGACACCCGATGGACCATTTTCGAGGATCCCTCGTGCATCACCCAGTACTTCGGTACTGGTTTAGGTTGCTCGCCTCTTCACTTTTTGGCCGCAACGAGGCCCATAAGATCAACAAGTACGAGCTCGGCCTCTTAGATGCACACCTCAATTTTGCCCAAGCCACCCCTCGTACTCTTAATGTGGCCCACTTAGTGGCCATTCACCTCGACGGTGTCGGAAAGGGGAAGCAAAACACGATCGCTTGTGGCGGTCTCATCACCCACTTAGCACGGCGATTAGCCCCTGGCTACCCCATTGACACCCTTACACCCACCGACTCAGTCAACATTGACACACTCGACGACGACTACTTGAGGCGCCTCAAGTGGCTGGCAGGCACGCCGCCCACTTGGCTTCTCGGGACAGCAGAGTCTGTTTCACTCCCCTGTCCCACCCTCCCTTCACTCACCCCTCTCCCTGAGTCGACTTCGGCAGGTTCAGACCATTCTTACCCTTCACTATTACTCACTGCCCCCTCATCCGGTGTTACACCGGAGGTCGGACAATCTTCTGGGGCTAGACCATCGACTTCAGCACCCACTCAACCATCCACTACCCTGTCACCGGGACCCGTAACAGGTTCCCCGACAACCGACCACCCCACCCCCACCGCGACCCTACCCTCGACTGACGATAGACTAAGTCAGCTGACCGATTCTCTCACACTACTCCGTGAGGAGTACACACAACTCCGTGAAGAGCTCACGCGACACCACACGGAGGCGGCAGCAGACCGCGATCGGCTTCGAGCCGAGCACAACACCACCCTCAACCATCTCTTCACTGAGCTTCGGCAGCTCCGAACTGCTATTGTAAACTCAGGATCTCGGGTACCACCGTCGGGAAGCCCGTCAGGAGGGATTAGCGATAGAGGTGGTGCGTCGAGTAGTGTTCCCACTAGGGGAGAGCCTTTGCGTGGTCCACGCACTCGCGGCGGTTTGACTAGCAGCGTTGCCCCTCGTGGTCGAGTTAGTAATGTTTCAGGACGTACCCCGACTAGGAGAAGTTCGGCAGGTCGAGTCGTCACTAGGAGTGCTAGGTCGGGTCGTGGCACCATCACGATACATAACCCGCCAGATCCGAGACCCGCACCCGATGCTTGGAAACCACGATCGCCCACAGTTGCGTCAGACTCCGACCATGACTAGAGTTCAGTTTGGGGAACTCCTTGTATATATTAGGTACTCCTCTCCTCCTCACTCTTTAGTTTTGCATTTTTAGTTACATTTCTCTTCTCTTCGGTTGTCCAATTTGTGTATACAATGAGGACATTGTATTGTTTGGTTTGGGGAGGGTAACTAATTTGCAATAGTTGCATATTTTCTGCATTTTCGCATGCATTTTATTTTTTATTGTTTTTATTTTAATCTTTAGGCATTTTAAGAGTCTTTAGGAGTCGGGACGGGTTAAACAACAATGATGAAAATGCTTTTGCCTCTTCTTTTCTCGTTTCATTAACTTTCTCATTCTAGCGATAGTTTAGTTTACTTGATCAAGTCTTAGGTTATGGCATATCTCGATTGTTATTTCAGTGAACGAATAAACTTGGCTTAAATTGTTGGCAAGCTACTTAAATTCTGAGTTTTAGAGCCTTTTGAGACCGATGACATCCATGATCGGTCTATTTAGGAATGAGAGTAGTTCTCCCTATATCGCATGTAACATCAAATTGCATAAGTGTGAAGTCCGTCTCTTAAGTCTTTGTGCATTCGGGTCATGACTATAGCATGTATTGAGGCTTTCTTATTCCCCTTGTATTTCCCTTTCCGTTTTAATTTTCACTAAAAAAAAAAACAAAAAAAAAAAAAAAAATTGAGTTATCCCTTCACCACAATATTTAACCACGAGCCTAAATTGTCTACCCTAGTCGAGCTAGTCATGGTGATAAATGATGTTAGGTTGAGATAAGTCGGTTTGGTGTATATATGTTTCAATTTTTGTATTTATGTTCCAAGAAAAGAAAAGAGAAAAAAAAAAGAATAAAAAAAAAGAATAAAAAAAGAAGAATAAAAGAATAGTGAAAAAGAATTGAGTTGTGAACTCCGATGCTTCATTGTGATAATATTGTGGAGTTGATTTTGGTGAAATAAGCAAGATATGGAGAATGCCGTCATTAATCGGCTTGATTTTATCTGTTGTGTGATTTGGTAGTTTGGTAATGTAGTTTGGAAGTTTGGATTATCTAGCTCGACTATTACCTCCACATTCCCAAAATTATAACCCCTTCTTACCCATCACTTACATATCCCATTTCACCATTTTATGCCTCGATATGTGTCTTGGTCTCGATTAGTTTGAATGCGCAAATGATTGGTAGAGATTGTCATCACATTAGACTGCATGCATGTGTTTATAGGTCGCAGATTAGGCGACATCTTTCTTTCTCTCTATCTCACATTTATATTCCACATCCCCTTCATGAGAGTAGAGTGTAACCGCGAGAGTCCGACAATGATAAGCCTAGCAAGGTTGACGGTTCACTGTTATTCTTTTGATTAGGCCATAGCTTGAGTCAGTTCATATTTTTTAAGTGTCGCTAGCTTGAGTTAGTTTTTGTAGCAAGTGCAGTTGGTGTAAATAGCTTTGAGTTGTTTACCATTCCCATAGGTCTTGTGTTTGATTGCTTGAGGACAAGCAATGGTTTGGTTTGGGGAGATTTGATGCGTGTCGTTCCTATTTGATTTTTCACCTATTTTGGCACGCATTCCCGTGTCGTTTTATTATTTTAGGAGTCGGATTACGCTATTTTCTCCCATATGTGCTACTCGGGTATTCTTTTGATGTTTTGCAGAAAATCGAGACCGAGCAGTTAAAAGAGCTAAGATTGCATCAAAAATCTTCGTTGTAGGCTAAGAAAAATGAAGCAAGTCTATAGACTAGACTGTGAGTCTATAGACTGAAAAGAAGGGAGTAAGAAGCTGTAGACTAAAGCACAAGTCTATAGACTAGGAAACAAGTCTATAGACTGAGAAAGTGCAGCAGACAAGTCTGTAGACTTGGATCTCAAGTCTACCAGCCTACAATCCAAGTCTACGGGATGGGATACCACTGCAAGCTAATTCAGTTGACGTGCCCACTCCTCCCCTTATTACGCTCTTCAGTTCCTCCCATTACCTAGTTAGTGGGATTGAAGATAGCAGAAAAAGGAGGACATCTATGGAGTGCTTAAGCAGTTTAAATACAGCTTTAGTTTTATGAACTGATTATCTATTATTAACATATTCTCTGCTTCATCTTCTTCCTTGTTCTCTCTGTAATCAAAACACAATTAGTTTTTATTTTGAAGCTTTCTGTAATCAGCCTTCAGTAATTAATTCAAGCATTTTGGGAATTATTCAGTATTATTATTTTCGGGTTTCTTCTTCTTCTTCTTTATTTCTGCAGTCTCTTAAATTAGGTAAATTTCTCCTTCTTCCCTATCTCCCTCTTCCAGTAGTATTAGATTTTACGTTATTCTATCCTTTTAATTTTATTAATTCTTGTTTCTTCCTTCTCCCATAGTTTTGTAATTCAGTTACTTTTATAATTATTCCATCATTCTTCATCTTCCATATTCATCCTGTTATCATGACATATTCCATTTTTATCATCATTATTAGTATACAAATTGTCACTGTAAATATGAGTAGCTAAATCTGTTTTCACTAGAGTTATAGGTGACTTACAAATCAATTTTCGTATTTATGCAGTAGTTAAATAAATCGGTTTTTATGAACTTTATCGCTCTTGCAACATCTCAATGACGAATAATTAATTATAGGCCTTAATTGATTGTTTGTATCCTGTAAATCCCGACCTAAGATCGAAAGCCTGGAACGGATTAGACTCGTTGTAATCGATAGAATTCCCTAATAAGTAGCGAGAGCCCGTTAGGTGACTTCTAGGGCGACTAGTGATCCGAGAGGACCGTGTCTACACCCTTTAGTTCATATTAATCGATTGTTTGATTACTGTATTTGTGCTTATTTTGGTTTATGACGATCCTGTAACTCTGGTGTCTTTCTTCCATTAATTTTATTATCTTCATACTAGTTTACTGTTTTAATTTTAGCATCATAGTTTATTGTCTGCTGTAGTCTGTTAGTTTATAAACTCAACTAAATCGCACTTCGTGAATTGGACCTTTTAATCGACCGACTTATAATTGCAATTTGCCTCCCTGTGGAATCGACCCTATTTATCACTATCTATCAGTTAGTTGTATTTAGGTTATTTTGATTACGGTAACGCGACTAGACCGTGTCATTGCTCCTGCTCAGAAACCTCTAGAAACGACTCAAGAGGCGCAAATTGCAGAAGTGACTGTGATACAGAATGATTTGGTTACCCCAGTGCCTGTGCAAGGTCTGATTGCCACGATCACGCCGGCACGAGCTGTGAATAGGGTGACGCAGCAGCAAAGAGGAGGGTTCAATATTGCTGGAAAGTCCTTTTATGATGTGTTAAACTCATCCTTACATCAAAGTAATGGTAGAATTGTTGAGCTTGGACCTATTAATGAGGCCATTGGTTGTGATCCTAGTATGAGGGATCATGGCTAATATGGGATTCTGGAATGTCCGAGGAATAAATAACCCGATCAAACAAAAAGAAATTAGTTGGTTTTTACATAATAATAAGATTGGGTTATATGGGTTATTAGAAACAAGAGTTAGTAGTAATTCAATAAATAAAGTCCATAAGGGATTAGGTTTGCATTGGGAGTTAATTACAAATAATGAGATTTGCAATGGTGGACGCATCTGGATTTTGTGGTTACCAGGTGTGTTCAAAGTCCAAGTTCTGAAGTGTGAGGAGCAGGTAATTCATATGTATGTGACATATATACCAAAGGATACAAGCTGGTGGGTCTCAATGGTCTATGGGAAGAATAAAGGTTCTGATAGACAACCTTTATGGGCGTCTATGAGAGAAATGAATAGGGTGATTGATGGTCCTTCGCTGGTGGTTGGTGACTTCAACAACGTGCTGGCAACTGATGAGAGGATAGGGTCTATGGTGACATTAGCTGACTCGGGAATTCCAGAGTTGTAATGATGAATGCGGGTTAAGAGACTTACCTGCTAGAGGTGCTTTTTTTACTTGGAATAATAAACATGAGCAAGGGGTAGGAACTTTTAGTAGGATTGATAGGGTGCTCGGTAATGATGAATGGGTGATAGAGATGAACAACACGTCAATTCAATTCCTTCCCGAAGGATTGTATGACCACTGTCCGTGTTTAATTGACCTTTGGAATGTTGAGCATAAGAGGAAGGGTACCTTTAAATACTTTAATATGTGGGGAAAGGATGAGCAGTTTCTTACATTAGTTGCTAATTGGTGGGCAAAAATGGTTATTGGAACACCAATGTATCAGTTGGTGAAGAAGATGTATAGTTTGAAACAGCCTCTAAAGGAGCTCAATCGTGAATGTTTTTATAACATTGAGCATACCTCGGATATCGCTCTGCAACATTTGTTTGAAATACAGAAATTATTACATATTACACCTACAGATCATCAATTACAGGCTGATGAGAAGCTTGCAGCTGCAGCATATAGGAGTCTTGAGGAAGCTAAGAGAAGTTTTTTAGCACAGAAAGCAAAATGCAGATGGATTGAAGAGGGAGATGATAATACCTCTTATTTCCACAGTGTGATTAAGGGTAGGAGAGCGAGAAATAGGGTGTTTTTCATAAAAGATGAGATGGGTACAGCTTGGACGAATCCAGCAGACATTGAAAGTGCGTTCCTGAAACACTTTGAGGGGGTTCTGGGAATGAGTCAGGCTACTGAGGAAGTTAGTATGAGAATTATTCGAGGGGGTAGGACTTTAAATGAGGATAGTGCTGCTAGGATGTGTCGAGAAGTGACAGATGAAGAAATCAAAGGAGCTCTATTCGATATTCCTTCTAACAAAACCCCGGGTCCGGATGGGTTCACAAGTGAATTCTTTAGGGATGTTTTCCTAATTGTGGGTAAGACGGTTATTGATGCAGTAAAGGATTTCTTTAAGCATGGAAGGATGCTTAAGCAACTTAATGCTACAATTCTCACTCTCATACCGAAGAAGGAGAGGGCAGAATGTGTCACTGAGTACAGACCAATCGTGTGCTGTAATGTAGTATACAAGTGTATTACTAAAGTGATATGCAACAGATTGATGGAGGAAGTACCTAATTTGGTTAGCCTGAATCAGAGTGCCTTCATTAAGGGTCGAGATATTGTTGATAATATCCTTATTTGCCAAGACATAGTGAGGCTGTATAATAGGAAAGCTTGTTCGCCCAGGTGTATTATGAAAATCGATTTAAGTAAAGCGTATGACTCAGTGGAATGGGATTTTATACGACAAATATTGGAAGGATTAAATTTCGCCCCGATGATGATTCAATGGATAATGGAATGCATCACTACCACATCTTTCACCTTATCATTGAATGGAGCTCAATTTGGTTTTTTCTCGGGGAAACGTGGTCTACGTCAAGGAGACCCAATATCACCCATTATTTTCACATTGTGCCTGGAGTATTTGACAAGGATTTTATCTGTTACAGCTGATTGTGATGGATTCAGGTACCATCCGCTTTGCAAAAGGGTCAAATTAAATCATTTATGTTTTGCGGATGATATACTATTATTTTGTCGAGGAGATAGAGAGTCTATTTGGGTTATGATGAAAGCGTTTCAGGCATTCTCGAGGGCGTCTGGCCTCAGAATTAACAAGAGCAAATCTGAGATTTTAATGAATGGAATCAGCAATCATAATGCTAGCATTTTGCTACGTATTACTGGATTTGCTCAAGGATCATTCCCGTTTCGGTATCTTGGCATTCCCATATCTTATAAGCGCATTGCACCTGGAGATTGCAATCGACTTATTGAGAAGATGGTGGAGCGGATTAGGGGATGGGGGGGCTCGTAAACTGAGTTATACTGGAAGATTGGTCTTAGTAAAAGCGATTCTTGCTCATATCCAAACTTACTAGGCACGAATTTTTCTCCTGCCAAGTGGGGTGATGAAGAGGATTACGGCTATATGTCGTAATTATCTATGGACAGGGCAAGAAAATTATGATAAAGTTCCGTTAGTTGACTGGAACACCTGTTGTAGGGCTAAGAAGAATGGTGGATTAGGCATAATTGATGGAGTACTTTGGAATAAAGCAAGCATTGGGAAGTACACGTGGTGGTTAGCAACAAAGGCCGATCATTTATGGGTAAAATGGGTTCATGCCATTTATCTCAAAGGGATGCATTGGACTGAGTATAAACCGACATATTCGAGTAGTTGGACGTGGCGGAAAATCTGCCAAGTAAAGGAGGTGTTTAAGGTTGCTTATATTGGAGAAGGATGGCTTAAGCATGATGGACAGTACACGGTGAGTGCAGGTTACAAATGGATTCAAGGGGACCAAAGCAAGGTGGATTGGTCATTCTTGGTATGGAATAGGATGAATATACAGAAGCAATCCTTCATTGCTTGGCTGTATGCGCAGCAACGGCTCTTTACCACGGATAGAATGATTAGATTTGGGATCGTAGTAGACCCACTATGTGTGATGTGTGGAGAAATGGATGAAAACCATATGCATCTCTTCTTCTCGTGCACGTTCAGCAGGTTATGCTTGGAGTTGATACAGGAATGGCTAGAAATCGGGGAGGTTACGGGGCATATGATAAATTGGTGTCGAAAATGGAGGCATCGATCTCTTTTGTGGAAGCAAGTGGTTTATACTTGTTTGGTTGCTTTGATTTATCGTATTTGGCAGGAGCGCAATACTAGTCGGCTGCTAAAATATGTGCATCATCCAAGATATATTGTGCAGCAAGTAAAGCAATAAGTTAAAGACCGGGTTAGGAGGTACAAGATGAGGATACCAACTATCATTGAGACTAGGCTATTGGGTCGTATCTTGTAATAGCGAATATGTTGGTTAGATAGTAGTTGTATGGGTCAAAATGTGAGTCATGGTATGTACAAGGAAATGATCGATATTTTATATATAATACTTACCTTTTACCAAAAAAAAACCTTAGGGATAAGGGTAAGGTTAGTCGCATTAAACTGTTTTAACAATCTCCCCGATGCAAAGAAGTCTTTCACAGCGCGTTACCTCCTGCCCCACGACATCCCAAGAATCCTTGAAGAATTGGATAGAGTACCCATCCGGCCGATGGGCTTTATCGTTTGGGATACTAAATAATACATCTTTAATTTCTTGCGAGGACACTGGTTGTAGTAGCATTCTGACATGATCATCCGAGCAAACCTTGCCTATCTGCACCATATCAGTCTTAACAGGTACAGTGGGCAAAGACGTGCCTAATAATTCAGTATAGAACTCCAAAAACGCCTGTTGAACTGCATCAGGAGACGAACATTCATTCCCCCTCACATCTTCAATTACTTCTACCCTATTCTGCGCTCTTCTCCTCCTAAGAAACGAAGTGAAGACTGCAGTGTTCTGATTACCTTCAAGCAACCAGGTCACCTTCGATTTTTGCATAAGGAACGTTCTACAAGCCTGTTGTAGAACAGTAACCTGTTGATGACATTTCCATTCTTTATTCTTGGCCTACTCATTCGTTGGATCGCTTCGAACTACCACCTGCAGAGCAGCCAGCTGTAATTTTGCTTGCTAACAACGACTTTCGATATTCCCAAAAGCCTCAAAATTCAACTGCTTCAACTCCCTCTTTAGCCTCTTGAGCTTGGTCGCCACAATATACATCGGACTACAACAGGTAACCCTTCCTAACCACATCCAGGAAGTGTGGATTAGCACTCCACATATTTTGGTACTTGAAGGATCTCCTCTTTGTAGTAGTATTTCTATCAAGATGAACGACACAAGGACAATGATCAAAAGTTCTTTCCGGGAGGAAGTGTACGAACCCATCGGGAAACTCATCAACCCATTGCTTGTTAACCAAACATCGATCAAGCCTATTAAACACTTTATCCTCCTTCCTTTGCTTATTCGTCCAAGTGAACCACGCACCAGCCGCAGGACTATCTTCCAATAAACAATAAGAAATACAATCCCTAAACGGATTCATCTCCGCCTCAGTACAGTTCCCTCCCATTCTCTCTGAAACACTAATGACAGTGTTAAAGTCCCATGCCACCGTCCAAGCTCCTCTCATTTGACCAGCAAAACCACGCAATTTATCCCACAGACTCTCCCTCCCTTCCACATCATTAAAAGCATAGACTAGAGTAAGACGATATGACCTAGTATGCTAAACTTGCGTTACCTTCAAATGAACAGCTTAAGCTGTTACATCCAAGATTTGCCCATCCACATTAATATGCTTCCACAACACCAATATTCTCCCTCCATGCCCACAATGAATATTAGTACTAATTGACCAATTATCCATAATAAACAGAGTAATATTATTCATACTAGAAATTTTTATTTTTGTTTCCAACAAACCAAAGACGTCTACCTTCTGTTTATTTAAAAAATCACTTATCGTACGTTGCTTGTTCTTATCATTCATGCCACGTACATTCCAAAATCCTAACCTATGAGACTTCATCATCAATCGACTTAGGCTCCTGAACTTCTTTCCCCACACTATTTTGTTGATTGATTTTGCACCATTCACCATTTGAGCAATGATACATCCTTATTGAAACTTACTTCCTTATTCAGCTGCAGTCTGAACGTACCAGGTTGTCCACTACTCTGATCAGCCTTCTGTCCTATATCCCCATGCTTGGCTTGTAAATTCAATGTAGGTTGGAGAATCACTGATGGTTGTATAGGAGCCTTCTCCATTCTAGTCTCTGTTACCTTCGTATTCTCCTGTCCTTGCATAGGATTAGGTTTTTCCATGTTTCTTCTCAATTCACCTTTTTTTGCATTGGTGATGTTCATGCCCATAGCCTTTGCATTTCGAGCAGAAAATGAGTTTCCACTCAAAGACTATTTGAACTTCTATCATCCTCCCTTCCTCATCTTTAAACTTTATATACTATTTCAACTTTTGCCCTAACTGAACTTCTACCATAACTCGAACATACCCAAGTCGAGTCTTAGAAGCAGAAGCACCATCTACCTTAATGAATCTCCCCACTAATCCGGCTAATCTAGGCAAGGCCTTCCCCCAGAATTTCAAGGGAAGATCAGCCATTTGAATCCACACAGGAACTGACTTAATACCTTCTTTCGTGATCTTCTCCTCCATGTTCCAATCTTTGACAATAAGAGATTTATTATCAAACATTGTATGCCCCAAATTAAGGATTGCTTCCTTCATCTCCATGGTTTTAAACCTCACAACGAATATCCCATTTGGCATGAACGAGACCATATCAACTCCAAAGTTCTTCCATATTCTCCTGATGAAGCCTTCAATCACCGTCCATGGTGGATTAGCCTCCATCACGAAACAGTACACTGACTGTTTCCAATATTCAAAGTTCATTCTTCACCTCTTCCTTAGAAATCTGAATCAATTCTTCTTCAGCCTCTTGAACAATCTCCTTCGAACCTTTTCTCACAAGCCAAGGACCTTCCTCATGTCCAGATACATGGTCCGACACAAGGAACTCCTTTTCTTCCTTGTCCAACTCAATCCCCGCCGTCTCAACGTCAAAAATCTTGTCTAACGACCATGCATCCATATTAAGATTGGGCATTTTGAGTAACGTCTGCATGGGTGTATTTTCCACGATAGTGTCTCCTTCAGAACTACTATCTTCCTCATAATCTCGTTGATGATGGCCATGTTTCCTTGTTACAATAGGTTTACGAGCTAACTTCATCTTCTTCCTTGTCATCAGATCGCCCTAGGAGCGCCTGCTAGAGAGAACTAGGGTTTTTTTGTTCCCGATAGCATTTTTTAAGTTGATAATCACTATTTTACAATATTTAAAATATATCTTTAAAAATACAATCAAATCTATTTGATTTATCTCGTTCATTTTTCCAAATTGTGTTACCTCGCTACTACCTTTAGCGTGCAATTAGTAATCTCTCTAGATTTGATATATCAGATTGCATATGTCGCCTTCCTCACTGTAACGGTCATCCATCCTATATGTTGACCCTTGCATGAACATTCATCATATTGAACAATTAACTCTAATCAACTTCGTTGACGGCCTTCATCAGGGCCATCTCTGAGGGAGTGCAAGAAGGGCTAGCGAGCCATGCCTCATCTTTGTGGGGCCTCGAGCAAAAATAAACAATAACTGATGTATAATTACTTTCAATCGCCTTCATTTAACGGTTGAGTCATCATGGTCTAGTGGTTAGTGATTTAGTGTGTATGGCATTTGCTATTGTTTTCCTGCGATCGAATCTCAAACTCTGCACAAGTATTTTTTTTTTGTTTTTGCTTTGCGGTGATTTTGTAGTAAATTTAGAATATATTAAAAGGTGATCTTCATCGTTTTAAAAATAATTGAAGAGCGAGATTATCTTATTTAATTAGTTTCTTGATTTTTTTTACAAAATTGTTCATATATATAAAATCCTACTCAAATGATTCTTTTATTTTTCTTTCTCATTTTCTAGTAGTATATATTCTCAAAATGTACCATCTAACTTTCTTGTTATTTTCTCACATTTTGATATGTCGTATCTTTTTTCCGTAAATTTTAAATAGGTTTACCGTTCTTAGTTACAGATCATACAATACATGACATTTTATTGTGACGAGTGACAATTTTTAATGATGTTCATGGTTTTATAATTTCATGAATTTAAATTTAAAAGGTCGTTGTACTAAATGACTTGTCTACCCATGTGGGTGATATTTAACCCATTCAAAAGTGCATTTGTTACCGATATATATACTCATCACAAATAATAATTTGTGAAAATTTTGTAGACATCGATCATACTATAAGGGCCCAAAATTATAATTTCGTTCAGGGCCTCCTAAATGTTTAAGACGGTCCTGGCCTTCATTATGAACCACACGTCAACCCGACACCAATGTATAAGACACTTCATTGACGATTTACGCCTTTAAATTTTATCATATCGATATTTTTTGCATTTTACACTTAAAAATTTTTTAGGGCGAAACCATCGAACATGTGCACTTTTCACTCGATGGATACAGGGCCAGCCCATAGGGTGATCCATTCGGTTCTAGGAACCGGGGTCCAAGTAGGTGAAGGGCCTCAAACTTTATTTTGATTATACAACATTAGCAAAAGTGATAATTAATACAAGTATTGATCTTGAGGATGTGGATAATTTGGATACGGCTTCACTTCGTTCACCCTATTTCATTATACGAAAGTGATAATTAATACAAGTATTGATCTTGAGGATGTGGATAATTTGGATACGGCTTCACTTCGTTCACCCTATTTCATTATATGGAGTACAGTACTCCCTAAAACATGAGGATCTCTCGTTAACTGGCAAAAGTGGTTCACTTTAATAAGTACCCGTCAATTTCAATACTCGGTTCCAATATTGATGCATCAAATACGACTAATTTACGCAATTTTTTTCTTCTCAATGTAAAATGAAATGTCAAAATGTTGAACACGTACTTTGATCAGTTTAACACATAACCAAAATGAAATATGGGAGTTACTTAAGTAGTTAGTTAGGAGAAGTTTTGTTGAGAAATTTAGAGCAACATCCTTGTTTTCCATCCATATCCCACCCATTTCCATCCCTACTCACAACAACCTTGAAGAATATTCTTTTGAAAGAATGAAGATACAACCCAAAAACACAAGTCCAAAATCATGTGGATACAACTTATTAAAGAGCACTGTCAAAGAATTGAGTGCCGTAAAATGCAGATGATATATAAACTAAGACATCATATCGCATAAATTATTGAAACTGAAGACTGCTTCTGTAAATGTCATCTAGCTTAATTCAAAAGAGACTCATCACGTGCGACTCCGAAACCATCAGTATAAAAAATTGCTACTGTGGCTGACTATACAGAGAATACAACCTCCAAATAAGCCAGGACATTACATTACATACATTATTGAACAAAGCTGGACCACCAGTGTACACTTTCAAGCAAAATCCCCAAAGTATTGAAAAATGGGGAAAAAAATAACGGGGCGAAAATACATAATATTTACTTACTTTAACATCTATTGTCACACAAAGCACCCAATAGAAGAGAAAGGAATATGCTGCCGAGCACAATCTATGTGGATGAGATCGAGGTTTTTGTATGGCCGTCAGCCACAGAGACTGGAGGCAGTGTAATGCGTGTAGCTTTGAAATTCTCATCACTTACCTGAGTATGTGAAGGAGTTGGGACTTCAGAGAATTCTGCTCTTTCAGATAAACCCTGGGCTGTGGGTATCTCAGGCGTGTGTGATAAGGATGTACCAGTACTGGAGACATCTCTTAGAACTTCTCTAGTTTGATCTTTAATCTCTGATGGTGCGCCAAGGAAAGAGGCATCTGAGTGGGAAGTTGGGGATATGGGCGACGTTGGGGTGCTAGAGAGAACCTTTGCATCATCAATAGAGTAAACTTCTGTAACTTCTTCAGCCCCCTCATCAACGTATATGATGTCTTGCATTGTTAACTGGTGATACTCAACGATTTCTCTCAGAAACCGATTTTCACGAGCATATATAGAGTTTTCATGGGCCAAGCGAGCCTTCTCAGCCAAAAGAGTTTCCAACTGAAGTCGTATCTAAGAAAACAAAAAAATAAAATCAGAAATCATTGCTGACCAGTGACCACTGTTAACCCCTAGCCCATGAAAACACATGATGCTATTGTATGCAACAAACATTGTTTTTTAAAGAAAATTTTCCACTCCATCGACTGAGCTTTGAGCTACTTCAATATTGGGGCCCTTTGATTGAATGATCTGAGCAAATTCAGCATTGGTGCCCTTTAGTATAAGAAATTCTAACTATGGTGATCTCTAGTGTAATACAACCAAAGTTTATCCAAAACACATAGTAATTTGCGGAGTATATACAGATTTGTTAGAAGGAACTCCAATTTAAAGATGCTGGACCACTATGGAAAAGAAGGAATGAATACCAGATCATCATCAGCAGGATTGTCACCTTTATCCCGACTCTCCCTAAGTCTCTTATTTTCTTCTTCTAACTGTGAGCAACGCTCCTTTGCAAATGCCAAATCAGCTTTAACAGTTTTGAGCTCTCGGAGAAGAACTTTTGCCTTGGCAGCAGTTGCCATTGCAACCTGGTAACAAAACAAAAGAAGAAAAATTCATACCTTTCATAAAGATTTGAGAGGAGCTATTATACGGAATACTAAAAAAAAGAGGCGCCACAGGCCTTGTAAGCAGGCAACCTTGCAAAAAATGATCAGACTTAGATCACCCAACCGGACTCGACCCATTCCATACCAGAATTGCAAATGACCCACAACAAAAATTGATCCTGCTTGGACTTTACTTCTCGAACTAACCTACATCTGAAATGACCAGATAACAGCACATCCGAAACATACCTAAAGCCAAAATGACCAAACCCCAATTGACGGAAATCATACCCATAATAAACTGACCTTAGTTGAGGTCTAGAACAAGCTCAATGTATTTTTATTAGTGTGCCGTGTGCCTAGAAACACTTTCAAAAACTAAGACTTTCAATAGCAAAAACAGCACAAGCACTAGCAAAACATAATACATATTTTGCCACCTTACATCGCGAGAAGCTTTTAGTTGTGTTTCTTGGGAATTTGTTTGAACGGGATGAAACACAGGCCGTTGCCATGAAGTATTTTGCAAAACAGTTGCTTGGTCCTGGGAATCAGTATTACCACCTCCTCTTCGTCTAATTTGGAGCCTACGGGTTTCTTGAAGGATGTCTGCTGTCTTATTGCGGGTTTCTTGGATGATATCTGCAGTCTTGTGCTCTACGATATTACGACCTTCCTGGGAGGACATGGAAACATGAGACGCACTATGAGGACAGCAGGGAATACACATTTCCTTCTCATTTTACCTCATGATTTACAATATTACCCTGCTGAAAGGGCTCCTGCAACGGCAGGTAGGGGATTGAATGTAACACATCATTACTTACCTCCATGTTGGCAAAATAGAGGTTGATTACCGTGGACTTAAAGTCCAATGACTGCTATTAAAAGATGAAAAGAAGTGTAGCTGGTTTACAATAAACTGGAGAGGCATGAGGTTTCAAGATATAAGATTCATTATTCTTTTGTTTTAGGGCTCGCTTGTTTTGCGGAGAAACTCATTGTGTGTTTGGATTGATAACAAATACTCCTTGACTTTGGATATGATAGATTATCGCAAAATGACAGGGTAAACTATGTCCAGCTCTAACACAGATGTACCAGTCAATCCTTTCTACATTCATCGCGGGTCATTACTAATTCAGTACAAGACTTCTACACATTTGACCCTCTCCCACAACCATAGGCGGGAACCTCAAAAGTTCATGGGGCAAGTTATTGAAAGTTGTCACTATACCTCAGATCTCATTCGACTAATAATTTTTTTATGATGAAACAGTTTTATGAGAGGTTTTCCCCTCTGCTTGAAGATAAATAATCTTTGATGAAAGGCGAAACAGCAAGCTAGAACATAGGCAAAAATGATTTCAGCCTGAATACGTACAGCCAGAAATATGAGCAACTTGGCATACCTCAAAAGCATTTCCAAGGGTACCGCCAAGCTGATTAAGGGACGAAGTTATAGCATCTATACCCTTCCGGAATCTAGCATTATCTGTTCTAGAACCACTTTCTGAAGATTGACGGGAGTTGTAGAACTGCAACAAACAAAGACATAACACTACATAAAATCTACAAGTGTACAAATCATGGAGCGAAAGGACAATTTACAGTTCAAACAAAGAAATGTTCACCTGATTACCCGCGGCTGTATTCAGCGTTGACCTTGTCCTGTTTGAAGATTCAAATCCATCATCCTCATCGAGAATTGATTTGGCCTTTCTAGCCAGGATTCCCCAGAAACCATATTTCGGGTCATTCGAGTCTCTCACTGAAGTGCTCTCGGAAGGAAAAGATCCCTACAAGGACCACAACCAGATGTCGTGAAGTGAAATAAAAACGTGAACCCCTTACAACATCCTTATTAAAGTAACATCCAAAACAGACAGAGAAACATGTATTTCCCTCTAGACTAAATTGGTTTGGTAACACGACAAATGACGAGCTCAGCCGACTGAAATAGCCATCAATCCTAGTTTATGTTCAACACTTACTACCCTATAATTTGTGCATAATTAAGCAAGAAAGTCACTCGACGACATCGTCTCAACATGCTTCAACTTGACCTAACCAAATTGCAATACATACAAATCAGATTATACATGCCTTCAACCTAACCTAACCTAACCTAACCTAACCTTTCCTAACCTAAACTAACCTGATGAAAGTGGAGTACTTACCCTATCAAATTAAGCACGCCTCCAACTTATCCTAACCAAATTGCGGTACTTACCAATCTAATTAAACATGCCTTCAATTTAACCTTATTGAATTGCATTGCAACACTTCCCTATCATATTAAACACGGCCTCAGCTAAAGCAAACCAAATTGCAATACTTCCCTATCATACTGAACACGCCCTCAGCTAAACCCAACCAAATTGCGATACTTATACAACATCCAATCAAACTTCAATCAGATACAAAATTAGCAAATTAGTTAGGCATACAGAGAAAAATACAAAGTCGATATGGGAACTACGGAGTATAAATTAAACAAAAATAAGCGGATATCCACCAAAACAAAACAAAAAAAAACGAAAGGAAAGAAAGAGAGAACCTTAGAAAGAGAAGGAGATGGAAAATGATGAGAGAAAGAAGAAAAGGAGGGGGGATCGGGATCGGGAGAGGCATAAGCGTAGCCGTAGCCGGCGGAGTCACGGTGAGCGGCGGAGGCCCGAATAGCACGCGCCGCCAGGGACCCATTTTCGGTGTTGCTAATCATCCCAGGAAAACTGTAATTATGGTTTAAATGCTTGTTAAACTTGTAATCGGCATCATCATCATCGTTATTATTATTATTATCATCATCAACATCATCGTCGTCATCGTTGTTGTTATTATGATAATTATCGTGATTGATTTGGTCTTTGAATGTTGATCCCCTTGCAACTACCTGCCTTCTCCTGTACGCCATCTTGTTTATGCAATCTTCTACAGGTTTAATTACGGCAATGATGATGATGATTATACATTTAGTTGGGAGTTTTTATGTTTTATTAATGGTAGGAATGGTGGTGACGGTGGAGAGGAATGGCGACAGATGAGAATATGATGACTTCATGAGTATGTTGCCCAGGTGGTATTAACCATAATTTTATCTTGTCATCTTTTGCACGGACTGCTCTACTCATTTACCTTTTTTTTTGTTTCGAGAGGAAAAGCGGGAATCATATTAAATCAATTTTTGCGAGTGCAAGAATTGCATCCGGGAATAAAGAAATGTACACGGTCTCCTCCCCACTTCTCTGACATAATCGGGCTGCGTGGTGAGCAACCGTGTTGCCATCATGCCTTACATGAGGCCAACTACATTGAACAAACCAAGATCTAAAAGCAAGTAAATCATCTACCAACAGTCCAAAAGGCGAAGCTCATCCCCTCTTCACAGCGGAAATGATGACCTTTGAGTCACTTTCTAACACCACTCTATCATAATGAAGCTGAAATGCCATCTCCAAACCCAATGCCAAGGCCTTTGCTTCTGCCATTGTCGGGTCCCAGCATTCATAAACCCCCCTGCAGCACACCATCACAATGGCTCCATACCTGTCCCGGCCTACCATGCCTAGACCAATATCCACATTAGCATAGACAGCGGCATCCGTATTGACTTTAACTACACCCTCTCCCGGAGCTTCCCAACTCGCTGGACTAGCTCTAGTATAGTCGTTGTTAAACACATGCATCTCCTTCCCGTACTTGGAGTAGTCCTCCACAGATTTGATCATACCCATGAAAACCGTAGCTGGTAAAAGGCGGATGTTACTCGAAAATTTTCAGGTTTCGACAATACCACATCACCCATACTATAACCAGCAACCTGTCGCGGGACTCACTCGGAATACGTGTCAGAAGCCAAACCAAAATCTGACTGTACGTGGCAGACGAAGCTAGATGAACCAGCTCTCAAAACCCATTGGTTGTTCAAATAGCATCGGCCCAACACTACAAGAGTTAAAGTCATTGGCGACTGATTTTAGCTACTGACATCTGTCGCAAATAACAGACGTGCGACCGTCAGCAGTCGCTAAGCGACAGTAGCTACAGTTAGTCGCTGAATAGCGACTGATTTCAGTCGCTAAGAAAGCGCGCGACTGAAATCAGTCGCTAAATTTAGCGACTGAAATCAGTCGCTAAACGAAGCTTTTAGCGACTGATATCAGTCGCTAAAGCCGGCATTAGTGACTGATTTAGCGACTGATATCAGTCGCTAAAACTTCATTTAGCGACTGATTTCAGTCGCTAAATATAAAACTTAGCTACTGATATCAGTCGCTAAATATAAAACTTAGCTACTGATATCAGTCGCTACCGTGCCAGAAATAGGCCGGTTCAATTTATTATTTTTCTAGCCAAAATCTGCACAATAAAACAAAACAACAACTACAATACATCCCAAACATCATTCCAAACGTTATTCCAAACGTTATGCAAGCTTCATACTCCAAAATTGTCAACCAAGTACGCAAACGTCGTGAATACATACACTACATTAAAAGTGTTGTTACAAACAATTTTTTCAACAAGCATTACTCCCACTACAAATTGTTTTCAATAAATCAACTCAGCCAACAGGAAAACTGGCGGACGCACCACTATTACCGCCGAAGGGGTCTCTAGGATCCGGGAATCGGGGAGTGGGGCCGGAGTTGCAGTTATATTGCTGCGTGTTTCTAAGACGCCGAATCTCTTCCAGAATTTGCAGGTTAATGGACTCCTGCGTCTTCAACCTCTCATTCTGCTCCTTCATCTGCTCGGCCATAGCTGCCCGTTCCGCCCTCTCCTCTTGAATTTGAGCCCTCATCTCAGCCATCTCGGATGGCACACACTCGGTCGTCGTAGAATGGGCCCCCCGAACATTGGGTGGTGTCCAGTACAGGGAATGAGCGTTCCCCGTACCGTACACCGCTCCCTTGCGGTATCCCTCGGCGACTCTAAACCAAATTGTGCTCGGGTCCACACCTTCATTTTCGGGCGCTCTAGTGGCCGCCAAATACGATCTCTGAAAGAAATAGAAGTCATGATTAGGTTGATTGTTTGAAGGAAAAAAGTAACAAAGTATTGTGTTTGAAACTTACCCAAGTCTCCAAATCCTTCTTCGTGGCGAATGATCGACCGGTCTCATCGTCCCCCTTACTCTTCGATTCGAGAAATAGCTGAACAGGAGGAGGGAATTCTCCGGTTTTCTTCTTCGCCTGTTGACAGTACATGTAGATTATTCATTTATTTTTATAATGAAAACATTAAATAAGAATCCAATATAATAATCAAAGGAGACGAAAATACTAACGTTCATGGCCCGCTGGTGCATCGACTGCGACCCACCGTAGTGGGTGCGCTCCGCCTCTGTCTCGGGATCCCCTCCCCGCCTCTTGTTCTTCTTAGCCTGGACGGATCTCTTCAGGAACTTCGGGTCGGCTCGCGCTGTTTGGAACTGTTGGATCGCGTCACCTACAATTTATACACTTTGATATCAATAAATGTTTTGAATATATATACGACTTTCTGTTCAGGTACTAATACCAATTTAGTAATCGAACCTCTAAGTTTTTGCTGTAACTTTCCATCGCTTGCCAGCTTATACATCATGTCTTTGTATCTTACAGTTGCGACATCCATGTATCTGTCTCGAACAGCCACCTCGAGACCATCGTTGTAGAAGTGTTTTATCTGCAAGATAGTTTGTTGTCGTTGTATAAGTAATCTGTAAACAGTAACAGATAATTAATAAAAATCAGAAATTGGTGTACCTTGAAGTTGGCAAACCACTTCTCCCGTTGCCACAGAGGCAACTTAGTCCAGCTCGTGCAGTAAGTAGTCAAATCTTCCATGAAACTGTCCTTGACACTTGTCACCGTCGCACGAGTACGAAACCTACATGTAGGTATACACCAAAGAGTGAAATAAGATGATGTCTCACAAAAAAAAAAGAAATACAATGTCTCACCATGTGCCCTCGGGGCCAATGATTAGGCGCCCGTCGTGTGTGTATTGCAGCCCTTCATCCTGGGGTGGCTGCGGTTGTTCTTGTTCCTGATCATTGCCATGCACCTCCTCGTCCTCCACTTCCTCTTGCCTGTTTTCTTCTTCGCCTTGCTGCTGCACCCGATCCCTGCTCCTGCTGCTGCCGCTGCTCGAACTTCCAAACCGCAACCTGCTGGCCAACGTCATATCTGCAGACATGTAATAGTTGAAAGTTAGGAACTGACATCATAATATTGAAATACACTCGAAAAAAAATCAAGGTTTGCAGATTACTATGTACACATAATATAACTTACTGAAACTCAAGGTTCTTGTCTCTTCATTTTTTTATCTAAAAAATTTAAGACAATAACCACATACAAATTATTTTCTCTAAAGTAATTTACTAATATATATACACTAGTCAAATATTATGTAAAATTCTCAATTCACCTAAACATAGTACTATTTCCACCCAATTCGTCCATAATTACATCACCAAATCGACATAATTGTATTTTATTTCCAAATTCCTAACACATCAAAACAACCCAATTCAATCAACTACTTAACCGCAAACCCTAATTTTATACTAACAATCTACCTAATTCAAATTGGGGAACCTATTGGGCGATTTAAATCCTAACTACACTAAATATTCCAACAACTAAGAAACTATCCAACCCAATAACTAATTTATTTAAATCGATAAAAACAGAAATTAACAAATAATTGAAACCAAATAAAGATAGATAAACATACCTTAAGGAAAATGAGAAAATTGAAGAAGGAATGAAGAGGAAAGGAAGGAGGGACGAGTGTTAGAGAGAGGGGGAGGGTTTTAGAGAGAGAGAGCGAAATGAGGGAATGTTTCGGGGGAGGGGGGGTGTTCGTTTATTTAAAAAAAATTAATATGTTTAGCGACCGAAATCGGTCGCGCGCCACTCTCATTAGCGACCGATTTCAGTCGCTAAATCTGTCGCCATTTCATTAATTTAGCGACCGAAATCGGTCGCGCGCCGATTTTTTAGCGACTGATTTCGGTCGCTAAAGTTAATTAATTTTTTAAAAATTCCGTCTCCTCGTCCAGCTACTAATATCGGTCGCAGTATGAACTTTCAGTCGCTAAATTAGCCACTGAATTTATCAGTCGCTAGTGATTAGTAGCTACATGCAGTATTTCTTGTAGTGCAAGGACAGTCGAACATGGTATGTCATTCTGTTTCAGCCTCATTGTTGCAAAGAACACACGTAACATCAGGCAAGCAATGACGCTTCATAAGGTTGACCCGCACTCCAAGAGTTTCTGAACAAATCCGACATAAAAGGTGTGCGATCTTAAGCATCGTATTCAGACCCCAAATCAGTTTCCAAGCTCCTTCAACATCTGGGTTTTCAACAGACAGCGACAGAGGGGTGACGATTCTTGCCCCCATCCAGTATCCCGACCTCACAATGTACTCACCATCTTTAGCAGGCCACCAATACAGAATATCCTCCGGGAGACGTCTGCTTACAGGGATACTCAAAATGGCCTTCGCATCATTTGGGCAGAACAAGTCATGGATCAAATCTTCTCGCCACTTACCCCGTCCCGTATCTAGTAGCTCCGAAACACGAATAAACGGTCAGCTTCAAGGTTCGGATTCAAAAAAGTGTGTCGTTGGGCCTCGGGACCCAACTGCTATCCCAAACACCAATATTCTGATCATTTCCGACACGCCATCTAATACCGTTAAGCAGGACCGGTTTGGCATTCCAAATGCTCCGCCACACAAAGCTCGGGTCGTGACCCCATCTAGCCTCAAGGATCGAGCTGTGCTTGAAATACCGCACTTTGAACACAGCACTCACCAGGGTGTGGACATGACATAGGTCCACCCCGACGCGGCCATGCGCGGGTTTGGGTAGACGAATGAATCTCGTGGTAAGATTGATCTCGGGTTGAAATTTAAATCAAAATAGGAGTCGCCACCGAACTTTGTGGGAGTTCGGACCCGTTCGAACCCACTCTACACTTAGGCGTATCGTGCACAGAGCACGGCCCGCTTTTAGTGCTAGAGTTTAGGGGTTCGTCCCTTTGCATTACGATACCGACGCCGAGTTATCGGAAATCGTGCATCAAATGACTCTCATATGCCAACGGTTTCGGATATCCGGAAACCATGGTTCTGAATAAGGGGTGAGAGTACGTGTTGGGAAGCCCACGAAGGACACCCAACCCCGCCCGCTCTTTAGCGGCCTCTACTAAGATACCGTTCAAATTTTGTGTACGCGCGTTAGTTTGATGATGAAATGCTATGCAAACAATGCCTTTTTGCTAAGCATGCAAATTGTATGTTAAACTACGTCATTTTTGTAATCCCCTAAAAATGCAATACAGTGGCGGAAACACCGTAGAGTCGGGATTAAAATACGCTGTAACTATGTCTTAATAAAATTAAACGGTAAATCCAAACATTAGGCCTAAAATAAAATGGCCAGAAATTAAACAATCCAAAAGAAAGGGGTTTAAACATCCACAAGACATAATTATTAAAAAGAAAATGAGCAGGATCCAATTGCCCACTAGCCCACACCCGGAAACAAGTATACCTGTCATGTTAAAACATAACAGCCACAATCAGTGGGGAGCAACGTCAACGTTCTCCCAGCCGTATAACATAATTTTAAAACTATAATTACTACTATAGAAAAATAGTGAAAATGGAAAACAGTAAAAACAGCATATTAAAAATAAGCTTTCAGCATAAACCAAAGTAATAAAATGAGTTTCTGAAGAAACATAAAAATATTTGCCAACCTGCAACCAATTTATATTGATAATAAATAATAAAATAATCAAAATGACGTTATGGATAGGGTTAGTGTAGAATCTAGACTTTCACTAGGAGGATACTAGCTAAAATCTAGCTTCGAGAACTTAGTTCAAACAAATCAAACTTCGGTCTCTAACTAGGCTACTCAACCATAATAGGACGTCGACTTATAAATAAGTGACCCTAGTTTAAGATGATATGTACACCTCTCCCGAGCACCATAAATACTCAGTTCAACCCGATGGCGTCTTACACTGCGAGGCACGAGCTTAAGAAAATATTCACACACTCCCGAACACCATATATGCTCGGTTCAACAACCAGTGTGTCCCATAAAGACACACCAGCCTTATAGTTGATGGCAAAAATGTAAACCCCAGAATATATTACTCAAAACCCACACTTGTCCTAATTCCATAACTCTAAAATCAAGCCATTATCGATATTTAAAAGGTATAATCATGGTAAACAATTTGGAGATAAAAGGAGTAATCATAATATTCTAAAAGAGGTAACTTTCTATTTTAGGTAACTTTCTATTTTTAGAAACTTTACTAAAAATAGCATCATATTAAAATAGCAAAAATATTAGTTTATACTAATTCAACATTTTTAGTAAACGATATAGATTTATAAAACTAATACTTTCGGCCTTAACGATATTAATTTCTAAAACGAGAACAATCGGGTTTATGACAATATTAAAATATCGTACAAGTGTTATGAAATGATTAAAAATGTCTTAAGCATTTTAATACTACTAATTAGAGTGTTTTCAAAAGTTACAAAGCTAAAATTCCCTAATTATTATTAGTTTTGACAATACGATTATAAATAGGATTTTACGGCAAATATTAAATATTTTAACGTCTTTTATTTAGTTAAACCAATGAATATATTCGGTGTATGTTAAGGAATGATTTAACTCTTAAAGTTTTAGATTTAAAACTATTCAAAATTGCTGGAAAAATATTCCTTTTAGGTAAGATGAAACATTTTAACGATAAATCATAATTCCAAAAATCGTTACTATTAATTAATGACTTCAATAAATAGTACAAAAATTACGTAAGATAACTAAAATATATTTATGAACATTCTGTCCAGAAAAGAAAATTTTCCAGAATACTTAGACTCGGTTTTTAAAAGGTTTTCTCGTTAATCGTCTAATCTCGACAAAAACGATTAATAAAAATTGTACTTACAAAACGATTTACGTATTAATATCCAAAAATTATTATTAAACTTAAAATTTTTTATTTTCCAGAAACTACTATTTTTCCAGATTTCCAAAAATTCCAGATTTAATAAATCCCGTTAAAACCGTCTTTTAAACCCGTTTTCACAATTAACGATTCCATTAATAAAACTTATCGTTCCTAAAATTTTATTAAAGCACTAAAATCATAAAGTTAAATTTTATTATAAAATCATCAGAATCATATATTTTTTCCAGACTTAATCATAGGACCAGAAATCAAAAATTTAAATGACAAACGCGGTTTTATCGATAAACGATGATTTAAAGTGATTAATTAATTCATCCACTTAACAATTCCGAAAAACTATGAAAAAATTCAGAAAATTTTATTCATCAGAAAGTTTCACCACGTCAAAAATCAGATTAAAGTAAAATGTTTAAGTACTGGAACTAAAAATCGGCTTTTAATCATTTTTGTTCGTAAACGGTAATAATTCAATAATCGATGACTAAAATATCAGAAAAATACTAAATTATTAAAAATCATCAAAAACCTCATTTTTACAGAATATAATCATATATTAAAAGTTTAGGCCGAATATTATCGTTAATCTCGTAAAAGCGATAAAAATACCGAAACATGCAAATTTTCAACTTTTAAAAATTTTCCAAATTATATGACATTCATATATTGTCAAAAATGAAATATAAAAATATACATGCAATTACACAATTAAAATCACGAAATACCGAGTAACATCGACGTTACCTCTAATCTAAGCCTGAATCGATAATATACTCGTCAGCCTCGGGATCGTCCACGAATCCTTAACGAAGGAATTGGAAAGAGGATTGATTCGACGATGAATATGAGATGATTAGGACTCGAATTAAACAAAAATCAGCCAAGAGAAGATGGTGATTGTCACGGTCAAGGGATGACGGGAAAGATGTTGTATTAATTTTTTTGTTAATGCAAAAATGAATGTATAGTAAAGGAGGAGATGGAGGTTACTACACTTAAAGAGTATGAATGAAATTAAAGCCTCCAAAATGAAGAATCCAAAGTGAACCTAGACCTATGTTGGCCGGCCAAGAGTAAAAGAGAGGGAGTATGAATAGTTTGAGTATTAAAGCCTCTACTAAATGAAAAGAAAAGAATCTTATGTTTACGGTTTAAAGTGATAAAATGAAACGTGTTAGTAAAACGTAGTTAAATTGCGGCAAGAAACTTTGTCGGTCCAAAATATGAGGAAAAGGTCTTAAATGATTTATAAGTTGATAAAAATAAGAATCGTAAAATAGTTAAAGGCATTTCAAAGAAATTCGAGTAAACCTCGCGTAAGAAAATAGTTATTCGCGAAGCTTTCTAATAAAATCATAAATGGCTTGTTCTTTAGTAACTAAAAATATTTCTTGGTTGAAAATATTACATAAACGTATTTAAACATTTTTGGGAAAAGGAACAACTTAAATCCGAGCTTAAAAACGTCAACTCAAAGAGAAATAGAATTCTTCGCGGAAAATTAATTAGTTACGAAGAAAACCAAATAAATAGATGTAAAAGAATTAAAATCTTTTAAAATAAAAGTAAATGTCATTAAACTCAAAATTGAAGATAAGCTTGAAAAATTGATGAAACATAAGCCAAAATGTGAAGAGTTATAACGATGTCATAACGGAAGAATAAAAATGCTAGGAAAATAGCGGGTGTCACAGTCCTCCCCACTAAAAGAAAGTTTCGTCCTCGAAACTGAGAATAAGCAGAAAGGAAATCGAGGTTTACCTTACTCGAAGAGATGAGGATGCTTAGCCCGCATCGAAAACTCCTTTCCCACGTTTCTTCCTCAAACCGATTACAGCGCCATAAAACTTTTACCAGGGGTACAACTTTGTTCCTTAAGCGCTTCTCACGGCGATCAGTAATCTTCACTGGCCTTTCTTCATAAGTCAGATCTGGTTCGAGATCCACAATCTCGGGTTCCAACACGTGCTCGGGGTCACTAACATATTTCCTCAGTTGAGAAACATGAAAGACATCGTGAACTTTACCCATGGAAGCAGGCAATTCCAGCTTATAAGCAACTTCGCCCACTTTCTCGACCATAGGGTATGGACCAACGAACTTAGGGCTGAGCTTGCCCTTAATCCCAAACTGTTTCACCCCTTTCATAGGTGATACCTTCAGGAACATAAGATCACCAACCGAAAACTCCAAGGGTCGGCGACGGACATCAGCATACGACTTCTATCGATCCTGGGCAGACTTCATCCTACCTCGGACCACATTCACCACATCAATAGTCTGAGCCAACAGATCCGGACCCAAAATCTTCACTTCATCGGGAACATCCCAACAGACGGGACTACGACACTTATGACCATATAGTGCCTCGAACGGGGACATCTTAATAGAGGCATGGTAGAAGTTGTTATAGGAAAACTCCTACCAGTGGAAGATGTCGGATCCAACTCTCTAGGAAATCCAAAGCGCAAGCCCGTAACATATCCTCCAAGGTTTGGATCGTTCTCTCGGACTGTCCATCTGTAGCAGCATGGAAAGCGGTACTGATCAATAATTTGCTTCCCAAAGCATCTTACAATGCCTTCCAGAATTTAGAACAGAATCTCGGATCTCGATCCGAAACAATCTCGAGCGGTACGCCATGATGACGGACAATCTCGGCAACATATACCTCTGCGAGCTTCTCCAGACTCCAAGTGTCGCGAATAGGGACGAATCATGCACACTTGGTCAAGCGATCCACCACAACCCAAATACCGTTTCTCCCATTTATGGTTCTCGGTAATGTCATCACAAAATCCATCGATATGCACTGCCACTTCCACTCTGGAACAGGGAGTGGTTGAAGCAAACCTCCAGGCTTCTTGTGCTCGAATTTCACTTGCTGACATGTTAGCACTTACTTACAAATTCTGCAATGTCCTCTCTCATGTGAGGCCACCAGAAATGGAGCTTCAAATCCCGATACATCTTGTCACCACCAGGATGAATAGAGTACCTCGTCTTATGTGCCTCGGTTAGACCTTGCTTTCTCACTTCAGCATCACTAGGGACAACCCAGCGATTCTTAAACTTTAGTGCGCCACTGAAATCCACAGAAAAATCTAGAGCCTTACCAAGATTCATCTTTCCTCGGATACCGGCCACAAAAGGATCTTCCAACTGCTTCTCACGAATCTCTCGAAAAAGAGTTGGTTCAGCAACAAGGGCGTTGAGGTGACCATCATAACCTTCATCAACCACATCAATAGACATCTTGGCAAAATCTCGGGCCAACTTCTCAGATACGCCAAAACACGGAGTTAAGGAATTGAGGGTTTTTCTGCTAAGGGCATCAGCAACCACGTTAGCTTTTCCCTCACAATACACCAATTCAAGGTGATAGTCAATCACCAACTCGATCCAGCGTCTATGTCTCGCATTCAGATCTTTCTGCGTGAAGACATAATGCTTTTGGTCAGTGTGAACCTTGCGTCTTACCCCATACAAATAATGCCTCCACACTTTCAAAGCATGCACCACAACTGCTAACTCCAAGTCGTGGGTAGGGTAATTCACCTCATGAACTTTCAACTGTCTCGAGGCATAAGCGATCACCTTACCATTCTGCATAAGGACACAACCCAAACCATTCTTTGAAGCGTCACAATAAACATCGAAACCAACGCCATCTTCAGATAGGGTCAGGATAGGAGCAGAAGTTAGCCTTCTCTTGAGCTCAGAAAGAGCATCTTCACAGGCTTGACTCCACAAAAAATTATTCTCTTTCTTGAGTAATTGAGTTATAGGCCGCGCTATCTTAGAGAAATCTTGCACAAATCTTTGATAATAGCCAGCAAGACCTAGGAAACTTCGGATCTCGCCAACATCTTTGGGACTTGCCCAGCTCTCGATAGCTGAAATCTTAGCAGGGTCAACTTTAATACCTTCCTTTGTGATAACATGACCCAGAAAAGCTACCTCGGAAAGCCAGAACTCACACTTGGAAAACTTAGCATACCACTTTTATTCTCGTAGAATGCCAAGAATAATCTTGAGATATTCCGCATGCTCGACTTCCGACTTGGAATAAATCAGGATGTCATCAATAAAGACAACAACACACTGATCCAAATACTCCCTGAAAGTTCTGTTCATCTGATCCATAAAAACAGCAGGAGCATTGGTTAGTCCAAAAGGCATGACTTTGAATTCATAATGTCCATACCTCGAACTGAAAGCCGTCTTTGGAATATCTGATTCTCGGACGGGAATTTGGTGATATCTAGACCTTAGATCGATCTTGGAAAACACAGAAGCACCCTTAAGTTGATCAAAGAGATCATCAATTCTGGGCAAAGGATATTTGTTCTTGATCGTAACCTTGTTGAGATCACGATAATCAATACACGGGCGCATCGAACCGTCTTTCTTCTTGACAAAAAGAACAAGAGCGCTCCAAGGGGAAGAACTTGGATGAATGAAATCTTTCTCAATCATTTCATCCAACTGTTTGCGCAACTCTTGCAGCTCAGCAGGAGCCATTCTGTAAGGTGCTTTGGCGATCGAGCCAGTACCAGGCACGAGTTCAATAGTGAATTCCACATCTCGTTCGGGTGGAATACCTGGTAACTCCTCGGGAAATACATCTGCATAATCGCATACTATACGTACTTCCTCGAGTTTAGGGAGTTCAGCAGTTATAGTTATCGTACATAAAAATGCTTGGCAACCCTTTCTCTGCAATTTGATAGCCTTCATGGCAGAAATAATTCTGATACCCTTGGAACAGTCAACAACTTCGCCAGAAGGAAGGGTAATAGCTATTGGTTCAGCTTGACAAGGGGTTAAGGATAATTTTGATGCCAGAATAGAAGATATGACAAATGTAGAAGCGCCAGTATCAAATAGTATATAAGCACTAACACCAGAAATCAGAAACGTACCCGTAACCACATCAGGATTAGCCTCAGCGTCGGCACGACTCATCAGAAAGATACGCCCTTTACGAGGAGCGGGAGTAGTAACAGCGCCAGCTGCAGTAGCGGTGTTGGTTGTTGCTTTCTTTGGGCAGTAAGTATAGCGGTGCCCGGCTTCTCCACAGGTGTAACAAATAAGAGGGGTGCCGTCACAATTCTTGTTAGGATGCCAGGGTTGTCTGCATTTGAAACATGTTGAATCCTTCTTGTTGTTGGGCTTCGAGCTGAAATTATTTTTCTTGTAACCACTACCTGTAACATCATACAGTAGAGTCATAACTTTTAGGAGAAAGAAGATAAAGAAGAAGGGAAAGAAAAGATAATCCAAACCTCCAGAGTTGAACTTCTTTGAAGAAGATGAAGAGTTATTCCCAGACTGGGGAAAAGGTCGTTTATAACTAGAGGATGGGTTCATTGCTTTCACCCGCTCGATTGAAGACTCTGCGTACAGCGCAGCATCATAGAGCTCATTAACGGTTGTGAGACTCTAGGGAATATTTAGGGTGATATCGGCTCGAAGTCCTCCTCGATAAAATAAAGCTCAGGAATTCTCGTTGGGTAGCAGGTCTCCACCATAATTCGCCAGGAAATGGAACCGAGTCGTGTATGCTTCTACAGACATGGTGCCCTGGCGCAGAGTGTTGAATTCAGTCATCCTCATGCCTCAGCTCTTCAGGATAAAATCTTCGTTCTAAAAGGGTCTTGAATTGAGTCCAGTTGAATCATGGAGTTTGAAGTACAGTCGGACCAACCTGGGTCCACCATCGGTCCGCTTCGTCTGACAGATACAACACATCCAAGCCCACCTTCTGGTTCTCGGGGGCGGAGTAAATTCCGAACTGCCGTTCCATCAGTCGAAACCAACGGTTCATGACTTCAGGGTCAACAGAGCCGTCGTAAAAATCCAGCCTGCTTTTGGCCATTACTTCAGCTGCATGAGAGAAGCTAAAGGGTCTTTGGTGGTTCCGGTTGTTCATCTCGTTCATGGTTTGCGCTATGTTGCGTAGCGAGTCAGCCAGTGCCTCGAATCCTCTTTGATCATTGTTGTTGTTTCGGTTGCCCCGCCCGACCATCTTGAAGTTCACAAATAACAACATATAATCAATGCTAGTCATCGAGTTCAGGAACAGATAATCTTAACAGTTAAGTCCTTATTATTTCTACCCATTTCTAGCAATATTTTTATTTATTGTTTAAATAATTTACTGGTATTTCCCTAATTTCAGGTGTAAGTGTTGGGAGCAATGATGCTCTGATACCAACTGTAATCCCCTAGAAATTCTGACGCAATACAGTGGTGGAAACACTGTAGAGTCGGGATTAAAACACGTTGTAACTATGTCTTAATAAAATTAAACGGTAAGTCCAAACATTAGGCCTAAAATAAAATGGCCAAAAATTAAACAATCCAAAAGAAAGGGGTTTAAACATCCACAAGACATAATTATTAAAAAGAAAATGAGCAGGATCCAATTGCCCGCTAGCCCACACCCGGAAACAAGTATATCTGCCATGTTAAAACATAACAGCCACAATCAGTGGGGAGCAACGTCAACGTTCTCCCAGCCATATAACATAATTTTAAAACTATAATTACTACTATAGAAAAATAGTGAAAATAGAAAACAGTAAAAACAACATATTAAAAATAAGCTTTCAGCGTAAACCAAAGTAATAAAATGGGTTTCCGAAGAAACATAAAAATATTTGCCAACCTGCAACCAATTTATATCGATAATAAGTAAAATAATCAAAATGACGTTATGGATAGGGTTAGTGTAGAACCTAGACTTTCACTAGGAGGATACTAAAACCTAGCTTCGAGAACTTAGTTCAAAAAAATCAAACTTCGGTCTCTAACTAGGCTACTCAACCATAATAGGACGGCGACTTATAAATGCGTGGCCCTAATTTAAGATGATATGTACACCCCTCCCGAGCACCATAAATACTCAGTTCAACCCGACAACGTCTTACACTGCGAGGCATGAGCTTAAGAAAATATACACACACTCGCGAACACCATATATGCTCGGTTCAACAACCAGTGTGTCCCATAAAGACACACCAGCCTTATAGTTGATGGCAAAAATGTAAAACCCGGAATATATTACTCTAAACCCACACTTGTCCTTATTCCATAACTATAAAACTAAGCCATTATCGATATTTAAAAGGTATAATCATTGTAAACAATTTGGAGATAAAAGGAGTAATCATAATATTCTAAAAGAGGAAACTTTCTATTTTAGGCAAGTTAATATTTTTAGAAACTTTACTAAAAATAGCATCATATTAAAATAGCAAAAATATTAGCTTATACTAATTCAACATTTTTAGTAAACGATATAGATTTATAAAACTAATACTTTCGGCCTTAACGATATTAATTTCTAAAACGAGAACAATCGGGTTTATGAAAATATTAAAATATCGTACAAGTGTTATGAAATGATTAAAAATATCTTAAGCATTTAAATACTAATAATCAGGGTGTTTTCAAAAGTTACAAAGCTAAAATTCCCTAATTATTATTAGTTTTGACTATACGATTATAAATAGGATTTTACGGCAAATATTAAATATTTTAACGTCTTTTATTTAGTTAAACCAATGAATATATTCGGTGTATGTTAAGGAATGATTTAACTCTTAAAGTTTCAGATTTAAAACTTTTCAAAACAGCTGGAAAAATATTCCTTTTAGGTAAGATGAAACATTTTAACGATAAATCATAATTTGTCCAAAAATCGCTACTATTAATTAATGACTTCAATAAATAGTACAAAATTACGTAAAATAACTAAAATATATTTATGGATATTCTGTCCAGAAAAGAAAATTTTCCAGAATACTTAGACTCGGTTTTTAAAAGGTTTTCTCGTTAATCGTCTAGTCTCGACAATAACGATTAATAAAAATTGTACTTACAAAACGATTTACGTATTAATATCCAAAAATTATTATTAAACTTAAAATTTTTTATTTTCCAGAAACTACTATTTTTCCAGATTTCCAAAAATTCCAGATTTAATAAATCCCGTTAAAACCGTCTTTTAAACCCGTTTTCACAATTAACGATTCCATTAATAAAACTTATCGTTCCTAAAATTTTATTAAATCACTAAAATCATAAAGTTAAATTTTATTATGAAATCATCAGAATCATATTTTTTTTTCCAGATTTAATCATAGGACCAGAAATCGAGAATTTAAACGACAAAGGCGGTTTTATCGATAAACGATGATTTAAAGTGATTAATTAATTCATCCACTTGACAATTCCCAAAAAGAATGAAAAAATTCAGAAAATTTTATTTCATCAGAAAGTTTTACCACGTCAAAAATCAGATTAAAGTAAAATGTTTAAGTATTAGAACCAAAAATCGGCTTTTAATCGTTTTTGTTCGTAAACGGTAATAATTCAATAATCGATAACTAAAATATCAGAAAAATAATAAATTATTAAAAATCATCAAAAACCTCATTTTTACAGAATATAATCATATATTAAAAGTTTAGGCTGAATATTACGATTTTACAATCTAATACAACAATTTAATCGTTAATCTCGTAAAAGCGATAAAAATACCGAAACATGCAAATTTTCAACTTTTAAAAATTTCTAGATTATATGACATACATATATTGTAAAAAATGAAATATAAAATATACATGCAATTACACAATTAAAATCACGAAATACCGAGTAACATCTACGTTACCTCTAATCCAAGTTTGAATCGATAATATACTCGTCAGCCTCGGGATCGTCCACAAATCCTTAACGAAGGAATTGGAAAGAAGATTAATTCGACGATGAATATGAGACGATTAGGACTCGAATTAAACAAAAATCAGCCCAGAGAAGATGGTGAGTGTCACGGCCAAGGGATGATGAGGAAGATGTTGTAGTAATTTTTTCGTTAATGCAAAAATGAATGTAGAGTAAAGGAGGAGATGGAGGTTACTACACTTAAAGAGTATGAATTAAATTAAAGCCTCCAAAATGAAGAATCCAAAGTGAACCTGGACCTATGTTGGTCGGCCAAGAGTAAAAGAGAGGGAGTAGGAATAGTTTGAGTATTAAAGCCTCTACTAAATGAAAAGAAAAGAATCTTATGTTTACGGTTTAAAGTGATAAAATGAAACGTGTTAGTAAAACGTAGTTAAATTGCGGCAAGAAGCTTTGTTAATCCAAAATAAGAGGAAAAGGTCTTAAATGATTTATAAGTTGATAAAAATAAGAATCGTAAAATAGTTAAAGGCATTTCAAAGAAATTCGAGTAAACCTCGCGTAAGAAAATAGTTATTCGCGAAACTTTGTAATAAAATAATAAATGACTTGTTCTTTAGTAACTAAAAATATTTCCTAGTTGAAAATATTACTTAAACGTATTTAAACATTCTTGGGAAAAGGAACAACTTAAATCCGAGCTTAAAAACGTCAACTCAAAGAGAAATAGCATTCTTCGCGGAAAATTATTTAGTTACGAAGAAAACCAAATAAATAGATGTAAAAGAATTAAAATCTTTTAAAATAAAAGTAAATGTCATTAAACTCAAAATTGAAGATAAGCTTGAAAAATTGATGAAACATAAGCCAAAATGTAAAGAGTTATAACGATGTCATAACAGAAGAATAAAAATGCTAGGAAAATAGCGGGTGTTATAGTTTTAATGCATTTAATCTATCGTCAAAGCTCTTTAGCATGCGATGTTCATTTAAGGCAATAAATGGCAAACATCGAAAATAGAAAACTTGGAAATAAATTACAAATTACACGGGCGGAATACAACCCAGAACTTACAATACAACGAGCGATAAAATAATAATCGGAGCGATCGAAAGTGTAACGATAATATAGATAGGATTAGAATAGATAATGCAATGCATGGTGTTGAAAAATAAGCACGTGATAGTCTTGACACGTGACAACTAAAAGTCGTAAAAAAGAATTTGATTAGGCTTACGGTATTTAGAAGGCTCACGGTTTAGGCATGATAAAGGCCACTCGATCGAGTCATGGGGGAGACTCGATCGAGTGCCCCTCGTGAAGACCCCCTGCCTGTTATTTGAGGGGACACTCGATCGAGTGAGCCAAGGCACTCGATCGAGTGCCCTCTGTTCGAGGTGCTACTCGATTCGGAAAAGGTGGCGATTCCGAATTTTATTGTTGAAATTGATAACTAACCGAGTTACGTGAAAATATTACACAATCTAAACGCGACTCAGTTTACGACGCTCCAAACATATATTGTATGATTGCAAGATCGGTTATCGGTTATTTTGAAATAAGTTTTATGAAGTTGATTAAAAACTTGACTAGGACGAAATTGATTCCCTCCGCGTCACGACATCGTTACTAATCCTTACGGATTATGTGATGTTCGATTTTCACGTCAGCGGGTTTCGTGCTAACCGTGATTGATAAAAACTCCTCAAGCGCGATATTTGACTATGGAGTCAATATCGGTCTCTTAGAGTGCACTTTGAAAAATGATATCGAATATGCTTAATGACAAGTTTCCGCGATCACATCACGCCCTTGAGTGTTTGGGGCGGCGCTCCTCGAAAGGGTGCCACTTCCGTTCCTACTCGTAAAGAGATTAGAGGGATCTTAAACGGAACTTGTTTTTAAGCGTATTCAACCCGAAAGTGATTTAAATATTATATAGTTATACGCGGTATTAATGTTAGTGACAATAAAGAAAAATAATAAAACGAAACAATAATAAAATGTTAGCTTACGAAAATAAAAGTTAGTAATAATGAAATAAAAATGTTAGAGTTAGTAGTTAATAATAAATAGTATATAGTCTCAAATGGGGTTTGATGACACCCTCAACCTACATGCTTAATTGGTCTCGGAAACGGGCTCGTAGCAGCGGCGTGTGCACGAGAGTGTCGAGATATGTAGGGTGAGTTAGAGTGTATATGGTTAGGGAGAGGATGCTCTCGGGGTTTTGATGAGTTTTGATCTCGGAATGTGTGTATGTGTGTTTGTAGATGATGGATGATTGAATGTTGAGGTAGAAAAATGTAGGTTTGAATTGCTTGATGTGTGCTAATTGTAGGGTTGCCATGGTTGCTTAGGGTTGTAAAGTAGCGTAGGATTGTAAAGTTGTAGTGTGGATTAGGGTTGCCTAAATTCTGAAATGTGAAGAGGTAAAGGGGGGTATTTATAGAAAATGTACCTGATGGTGGGACTTGCCGTGGATCCTACCGATCAAATAGAGACCAACTAATCCTAACACGTAGCTATGGTAAGTCGGGTCGAGTCCACGGGGACGGTAATAGGTCAACTAACATTCCGAGAAAACAAGACTAGGTTACCAAAACAACACAAAGGGGAACAAACTAACAAGAATTGATTAAGGGTTTTTCTATGGGCTACCCCTCAATTATCGGCTTTTCCAAGTGGTATCCCCGCCTTTTTCAAATTACAAGGTGTACCCCTAAACTTTGTAAATTACTCTATATTGTAAACAAAATTAAAAATTTTCAACGAAAATTTCTCAATTGATGATATAAAAAGTAATTATTCTCTATTTAACTTTCCTCAACCATGATATATTTCTTCAATTTGCATCATTTTCTCGAAAAACATCATTCCACTACACTACGACATAGGGGTGATGAAGAGATTGAGGTTGAAGGATATAAAAGAGTGAGGGATCGACATAGGTCGACGTCGACCGACAACAGAGGTGCGTTGTGATGAGCATTTGGTGGCTTGGTGAATGGTAAACAAAAGGAGATGGTTTGGAGCATCAAATTAGATGGATTAATATGTTAATTATTTATTATTTTAAAAATAATTGTAATACACTTATCACTTGGTTATGATATGGAATGATAAGTAAAGTTTAGGGATATACCTTGTAATTCGAAAAAGGTGGGGGTACCACTTGGAAAAGCCAATAGTTGAGGGGCACCCCATAGAAAAACCCATTGATTAATTATGATGATGGGAAGGGATGAAACTAGACTAACAATGAACTAGGTATAATATGAACTAAATGAAACACTAAAGCTAAATGAAACAAGCAAACTAGAGAAACAAAGGCTAATAGGATGGAGAAATCAAATTGGGGAAAGGTAGGGTTAGTTTGGGTTCATAAGCGTAGTTGGATAATTGGGAAATCGAGGGTGTAGGTTTCACCTAGTTACTAAGGTCGGTCCGCGCTTTCGCGTCAAAGACAAAACCCGAATACTCATGCAAGATTCTACCCAATACACAAGGATTCGACCACAAATCAATCACACAATGAGATCAGAAGAGGAAGACAAGCACGAGAAGCATGACCACTACTACTCAAACAAGCAATTCAACAAACACATAGTGTGCTTAACATGTGACTAGCAACAAAGAATCCACTTTTACCCTCAATTAAACCCTAATCATCCATAATCCACACTTAATCCCCCTACTAACCCCACAAGAGTCTACTCAATCATATCTAAACTAACATCAACATAAACAAAAGAAATCAACACAAACATCCAAATATTCATTATGATACTAGC
Organism: Agrostemma githago; assembly: GCA_958450325.1. Lineage (NCBI taxonomy): Eukaryota > Viridiplantae > Streptophyta > Magnoliopsida > Caryophyllales > Caryophyllaceae > Agrostemma > Agrostemma githago. The sequence continues at coordinate 24,626,517 of OY288240.1, read as the reverse complement.
AAGAACAAAGAACAATATGCAAAGACTAAAACTTGAATAATTAAACAAAGTTTAAGAGAAAAGAGAATAAGAAGATTATACCAACTAACAAGAGGATGAAAAGATGAGAACTTGTATTATAAGAACACCTAAAAACCTCCACCAAATGTTGTCAAGACTTGATGGATTCTTCAAGAGATCCCTTAATACAAGATTAACTAACTAAATTAAGCTAAGATTAACAAAAGATTAAGGAAAGATTAATGTAAAACTAAGCTAAGGATCAAGAGAGTCTAATTAGGGTTTAGAATAGTGTAGAGTAATGTAAGGTGCTTAAACAATACAAAGGGAGGGTATTTATATGGGTTCACGAGCAAAGGAATTGAAAAGAAGTGACGCGGCCTGCTGTGGGCCCTTCCCGGCCGGGAAGGGTGATGATCCCGACCGGGATGGGTGGTCCCGACCGGGATGGCTGCCCAGAACCGCTGCTTGCTTTCCTTCTTCATCCTGGTCGTGATGGATGCAATCCCGACCGGGATGGGTCATGTAGGCTTCAAATAAGATCTCAAGGGTCCCTACTTGCAACTCATGGGCTTCTCATCGATTCTCGGTGCTCGGGTCGAGTCTAAGGGGCTCGAGAATGGGTCCCAAGGGCTCGGGATCGAGTCTAAGCTACCGAGTGATCGTTGCTTCTCTTCGTTGGCTCAAAAAGTGTCGGAAACGAGTCGGAATCGTTCCACCTCTCCAAGATTGGTCTTAGGAACCTAAAACAAACTAGAAGAAGCGTAAGTAGCCAAGAAACCGCTCCAAAGAGCGATTCCACAAGAGAAACCGGGACCAAACACAACGAATAAGCACTACAAAACACACTTATCAGTACCCCGACCTAGGGTCACTCGATCGAGTAGACCTACTGCACTCGATCGAGTGGCCTAATAAAGGTGTCTGATCGGTTTTTTCAGCTGCACTCGATCGAGTGAGGTCAAGCCACTCGATCGAGTGGGTCAGGCGAGGGAGTGTTTGTAAGGAGTGGTTGACTTTTTGAATTTTGAATTTGTTGCATGGGCGCTTGTTTCTAGAAGGTTTGAAAAGGTCAATTTCTGACTCGAACCGGGTTTTTGGGTCGTAAAAAGACGGTTTTATTTCCGGTGTCGGTTTTGGCTCAAATTAGTCTCATTTTATTGGAAACGACCCACTGCGTCTGAATTTGAGGTCGGTTTTGAGAGATTTGCACTCCGCTAAATGCCCACGTCGAATACTATTAATTCCAAGTCTGTATTCGAGCGTATTAAGTCACGTTTACGTCCGATCATCATCGGGTGTTTTTGTTAGAAGCTGCTATAGACACTAGCAGGAAAAATGCGGGTGTCTACACAGGGAATCCGAGCGGGTAAGAAAACGTCGTACCTGTTTGACAAGTAAGGCCTGGCCTGATTAAAGACACCCATTATCTCGAAACCACATGCCTCCGTCCCTCTTCCACCTACACATTTTATCCCAAGACCACCAGTGTATCTTACGGTTAAAGTCTGTCGTTCCCCACAAAAACTTGGCTATAATGCTGTGGAACTTCTGAATAAACCCCTCCGAGATTTCAAACATGCTCATCATATAAGTTGATATAGCTTGAGCAAGGGCCTTAAGAATCAACCTCTCTTTCCATCTTTGTAGTTTTTTCCAAATCCGGTCCTTGAGACTTGAGGATATCGCCTTTTTAAATTTTCCAATGATAGTAGGCAAGCCCAGATATTTCTCGTATCGTTCCACCTCTCTCATGTCAAACAAGAGCTTAATCCTCTCCTGGGAGCTTCCTGTAACCTTCTTGCTAAAGACAGTTTCGGACTTGGAATAATTGATTTTCTGCCCCGATCCTCTCTCAAACAGGTATCCCCGACGATGGTGCCGTCATCCAAGTACCAAGCCTGCAATCTTAAGTCAAAAGAGTCTCTGATCTTATAAACCAAGATATATAACACCAAAGAAAAAAGCAGGGGACTTAAAGGGTCACCCTGCTGGACCCCATGACAAGACCACAAGCTGTGCTCACTATAATATAACTGGGCATGACTAGAATAACAAAATTCCTCCCACCGGGAAAGAATAGGGCAGTGATTACGAACCTCTTGTAACATGATCTCCCGATCGACCATGTTAAAAGCATTCCGAAAGTCCACCAAGAGGATGGAAAGACCCACCTCATCACCCTGGTCCTCAACAAATTGATTCATAGGCAAAAATAGCAGGCATAGTATATAGCAAGATAGCACATAGGAAATGCAGTTAGCATCTTTAGACTGGCTTGCGCTGGGGAAAGTGATTTTTGCTTTATTTTGAAATCGAAGTCCTGAAAGCAACTCATGTGCTAGGAGATAGGTTTTCAAAATTGAAAGGGTTAGAAAATAAATTTGCAGTTTAAATAGACCGAAATTTGACCTTGTCGAAAAGGATTTCCTCAAATGGCTAAGGTTTGCAAATTTCAAAGTAAGAATCTTAAAGAGTGAGACATACCGACATACTCGACTCTGGACGCAACAAAACGAGTTGACAGACACGACTTGTACTCTCAAAAGGGTTGGACTGTGACTCGGTAGGGGGATGGACCACCTAAGATGACAAGACTCTTAAGTTGCGTTATTCCATAGCCTAGGCGAGTGGCAACACGGTCGAACATCGAAATGGGAAAGATATGTAATAGTCTGTAATGAGACTGTTTCTGCAGGACTCAGCAGTAGCAGTGCTGTAGACTAGTGCTCTTTTGAATTTTTGGTTTTGGGGTAATTTCCCAAAGTGGGTGTTGCTTCATGTCATTGACAGATTCTTGTCTTCGACTGAGCCGAGTACTAGGACACACTACAGAAAGGAGGCTAGATTTTTGAATGTTTTTTGGATTATGTCAGTGGATGGAGAGCTTCTGCCTAAGAGAAGCCCCAGGACAACAAAGCGAACTGTTGAGAACATGACAGTGTCGTGATAGGAATGACGGTGCTTTTTGAATTTGTGTAAATGTGGGTGGTTGTGCCCTTGTTGAAAGGCTGCCTACGTATTCACGTGTAGTGAAATCAAACCAAGCCGTAGTTCAGTGGATTGAAAGATATATTATGGTGCTTAGTTTATTAGGGCTTTGTGTGCAACTAGCCATACGATGGTGTAGGATAGGTGTATTCCTAGTGATGTCTTGATCAAAGGGCTAGAATGGTTAGGATGTTGATCCTGTGACTGTGAGCGTTCTCCGGGGTAGCCCCCAGAGGTGGTGTGAACTATTTGAGCATGTTCTATGCCAACCGCAGGTTGAGTTCCCGTGTTTGGGGTTGGTAACTAGTTTGGATGTTTTTGGAAATGTGGACCTAGGCTGTAAGTGGTCTTGATGATTTGACATCTGGAGCTCGATTTTGTGGAGCTAAGGCTTCGAGGGTAAGGTATTGTAATGTGGTAGGAAAGGAGGAAGTTGAGTAAAAATGACTCGAACTTTGATAGGGGCAGGTTTGATAATGCGGGATCTGGTTTCCATGTCTGGCCCTAATGGCTAGGGTGTATCCTATGGAGCTTGAATCCTCAAAATTCCGGGTTGTCTCTTAGCCTATGTCTCGGGAAGGTCTTGAGGGTTATAATGTGGGAAGGCTAGATATGGTGTTAGCCGACCAACTTGATTGTTTCTACCCTATTTGATGGTATGGGCATCGATAATTTTTGAATTTACCGTACCCCGGTCAAGGGACTTTCACTTGAGTTGACCGCTGACTACTGTCATAGGTTTTTTGAATTCTTTTTGGTTGACCTCTTAGCCCTGGTCATGGGATTCGTTTTTCGAGTTGACCGTGCCCCGATCAAGGGATTGACCGTGTTTGGTCGAGGGATGCTGAGAGTTCTTTTTGATCATGGCCAACTCTTTTGTTTTGGCCTTTTGCTTTTTCCTTGGACTTTTGATTTTTTTGTCCAGCTTTTTTTTTTCTTTTTTTTTGTTAGTCAGACTTAAGGTAGAGATTGGTCAGTCTTATTTGAAGGGTGTTTATTGTGGAAAATGGGCTTGCCTTCCGTCTTGAACCCAAACTAGGAGACTACCTAGATTTGTCATAGGATTCGAAACCGTTCCTACTAGGGGTAGTTATGTGGCCTTCTATGCTAGACATGGAACAAGTAAAGGAAAACACGGGTCTCAGTTCCTGCAATCATTATAGATGTGCCTATAATAGTCACGTGCAAGTGCTCACAGTGTATCATGTTCTCGGAAACACATAAGGAAAGCATATATGAGAGATAGAAAAGTTGATTTTATTGAATTTGAAAAGAGGACAGAATACAGCTGACTCTGACTCTGACTTCGAAATTGAAAGAAATAGTACATCCCAGACATGGACTCAGACTCAGACTCGGACTTAAATCAAATCTGGACTCCTGGATGATGTTGTCAGTAGTCATCGGCTTCTAAGGACTTAAGTGGATGTCCAGTATAGCTTTCAGTAGAAGCTTCACCCAGATCTTCATTATGTCGAAGATCATCTTCAATCCTAGTGCCCATTTCAGTAAGCACCGCAAAGCTTGAAATGCCGGCATACCTAAGATGGACGCGGTAGGAGGGTAAGAGGTTGTTGATGAATGCCTCTACTAGTGTCTTCTCGTTGGGCTTGTCTACCAGCTTAACACTCTCAGCCTGCCAACGTTGAAGGTATTTGGTGAAACCCTCTGTTGGATTTTGGGCATGACTTCTAAAGTCCGCATGGTAGTCTAAAGTTCAGTATTATTAGAATAGTTTTGAGCGAACTCGGTAGCCACATCTTCCCAAGTGGGGAATCTTTTTGTGTCTAGCCTATAGAACCAGGCTTTCAGGTATTTTCCGAGGGATGCGCCGAACAGATTGATGAACATGTCGGCTTTGACCCCCTTGATTTCCATAAATGCCTTGAAGGCTCGGAGGTGTAGTAATGGATCCTCTGTCCCTTCAAATATGGGTAACCTCTCTAAGTTGAGATCTGTTGGTAGTTTCTCACTGATGGGTGTATAGTTTCGAGAGTTTTTAACACGAATGTTGTTCCCATGGAGGGCCTGGAATGTTCTTCGAGAATACGCACCGTGCTGATCAGTTTGGCGAATGACCCAGTATTTACCGACCTAGAATTGAAGTCTTGTCGTTCAACGACAGTTAAACGAGCATTCGTGGCTTCTAGGTCGGCTCTTATGAACCCTAGTTGGGTTTCAAACATGGCCTGCTTACTAACCATTGTCTCTAGCAAAGCCTTCAGTTCATCAATGGTGTTTTCCATGTCCCTATTCCCGGTTGCGGGTGCCTACTCTGCCAGAAGACCCACGTGATCAGGAATGTTGCTTCGAAACCCGAATACACCAAGGCATAGGAAATAGCGTGGGAGGAAAGACAGCTCCGGTTTGACTCGGGTTACTCTCCTAAGACAAATATGTAGGGTGCGATTCTCGGAGTGACGGTGATTAATCGCTCCATCGGAGAACAGCCCCCAGGCGAGACTAAGGACTCTAATAGGACTCAGATGGTGTGAGATCTAAGTGACTCTAAAGCGACACACGTGAGACAACACGTGTAGTACCCGACCCTTAGAGCAACTGTGATTGATCGCTCTGCTGAAGGGTCGCCCCCGAGTGTGATCTAAGACTTTGTTAAGACTCGAGTGTTGGACGAGTGACCCTTAGATGTAAGGATCACGAACCTTTTGTTATAGGGCTATGCCTTGTAAAAGGTTGACTCAGCCTCGAGGAAAGGCAGACGGGGTAAGGGAGGAAACTTGCGATGTGAGATCGATAGAGTTTCGACGCTAGAGACCGTTGACTTGACTCGAATAAGGGTGGCCCTGTGATTAGGGTAGACCCTTAAGTTAAAGGATTTTTGAATTAGGATGACTCGACTAACAGATTGAAACTCAAACAAACCATCCTCATCCATCATTTATCTAATCTTATATTCTAATAAAACCACGTGTTTTGCTATGATTGGGCAAAATAACTAAACCAACCGACAAACAAAATTAAAAAAGGAAGGAGTCTGTTAGAAAACAAAGACAATCGATTAACAATCTTTTTATTAACAAAACCCAATCAATTAAGAAATAAGAGACAAAATAGGAAAAACTCATTAGCTCCACCTCGCTTCATCTACGCCTTCTTTTCATCTCTCCCTTCCATAATTTATTCATAAGTGTATTATTATAACCTATAACAATGAATACAGAAATTATTACAGAGCATGAAACTCAATATGTCACCCAAGTGTACATCCAAAGCGACCCGATTAAACATACAACCAAACCTTAATATAAAACTTAGTGTACCACCCAAACAGAATTAGAGCTTGCGGTAAATACACCAATTAAAAAGAAAAAGATAAAACTAGACAAGAGGTAAGTGAACAATTATTATGTACATCCACTACAAGTAATACACTACTTATATTTTAAGAACAAAACTAACACACTTAAAATGTGTTATATGTTTGAAGTGATAGTAAAAGAAGCAGTCGTAATAATAGAAACCATGGAAAAAAAGAGGCCGAGATTTTAAAATCTCAACTAAAAATACGAGAGAAAAACTAAGAAAGATCAAAGACATAATTCAAGATGATTACGTTCTCCAATAAAAGTTTTAAAAAACGAATTATTAGTTATTATGCATTACATCTTATAGCATTATATCTCATTTTTGTCAATAATCACTCACACTTACGTTCTTACAAACACACTTTTAGTCTAATTCACCTTACTACACTTATGGTGACATGTGTTCCGGTCACGGAAATACTTAACCCGGCTTTGGATCCGGGCGGAGTAATCGGACTGTTGGTAAGTAACTGATCGCGTGATTTCCTTAAACCTCTCCTTTGTCCCTCTTCCTTGATCGGACCTTCCCGGCGGAGTCGGCCTGCTCCCTGCACAATGAACGCACAGGGCCTCGGAGGTTGTCCGAGGGAACCCTCTCCGATGCCTAAGTCAGTCCGTGAAGTGCCTTGATGAACCTAGCTCGTGAGGAACTAGGTGGCGTTTTAGGAGTGAGAGTCTAGAGAGAGAAAAATCCAACCCTTTTCTTGTGGGAAAGGGTTGAGTATTTATACCTTCCAACAAGAAAGAGAAGTGGGAGAGGAATGGATGGATAAGGAAGTGACAAGTGGCGGCTTCCCATCCACCCATTCTTAATTACCTTAGGCGAAATGACGGGAGGGCCCCTGGGGGTCCTGACCCTGTCGACCAGGGACTTCCCCAGGGCAGGCGGACTTCGTGCCGTGGTCGCTGGGCTCCAGCAGGCTGTGTTGGCTTGTGGTCTCAGCGGCCGACTGCTATCCTTAGCGTTTTATGCTTCTATTTTGGCTTCTTGCCAGGGACTGGCCTTTCGAGCTTGATAGGGATCCTCCTGGGGCCTGCTCAGCAGGCGATTATTGACAGGCTGCCGACCCCAATCAATTGGCCTTCGTCAGTTGGAGGAAAGTAAGGCTTTTCTTCTACTGGCGACTCTTGCTTGGAGGGCGGTTGACTTATTTCCATGTCTGCTACTGCATTTAATGCTTCGCGCCTTCCCAAGGAACGAGGCGCAGCTCACGTCAGGTATACAAAGAGTTGATAATGCTTTTGCAATGATTACACTTCTCCTCTAGGTGGATTTTGGGGAACCGTGAAGGGTTCTTGATTGGTGGTTCTCCTTCCAGGGTGGTTGGAAATTCATTAATGCCATGTTCTCTCCTGTATAAAATCCTAGCTTTCTTCATCATTTCTGCTTTAGCCCATCTTCAATCTTTCTACTTTCTTTGTCTTAACCATGGTTTGGATCAAAAAATTCGTAACTCGCCGTGGAGCTCGCTATGTTACTTTCCTTTTTAGAGGATTTTGGAGACTTCGGTATGCTCGAGCTGCTTATCGAGCTGTTCACCGTAGTCGTCGCTCACGGCTTCGTTCTCGTCGGATTAGCAAGAAGGTCCCTTCTAGGTTGAGCAAGCGTCTCAAGAGGTCCTCACCCCTTGCTGCTCCCAGATTCAGGCGTTGCCCTCAGGGAGGGGGCTGCTTTGACAGGGGATGCCACGAATGCTTCCCGTGGCTGCACCCTGAGCAGGTTAACCCTAACTTTTCTGATACCGACTCCTCCCTGGCGTCGGGCCCCTCCTCGCCTGTGAGGAGGACAGGTTGTCACACCTGCGACGAATCCCAGGCCGTTCCCTTTGGCAGGGACTGGGAGGATAGCAGCCGAGACTCCGATGATAGCGAGGGTCTTGGTTGCTTAAGCGACAAGGATGGGGACGGAGCCCCTGATGATCCTTTCAAGGATTCCCCAGACTGGGACTGGGGCTCGGATTTCGGGAGCCCAGGCAGTCCTGGGACTATTCCCCAGACTTGGATGACGATTAGGCCTGCGTAGCAGGGTGTTTGATTTTGTCAGGCCGGAATTTTTGGGCCTTATGTATTTTCTTTTCGTATTCGGTTCAAGATGTAATTTCCCCCCTTTTAAGGCTAATGAAATGAAAATTAATCAGCTTCGCTCGTTTTTTTTTTTTTGAATGCGGGGGTGACGTCGTCGGTCGATCTTTCCCTCTGCCATTTTAGTCTTTCGAGGCCCTTCTTGGGAAGGGGTGAACAACCCGTGTTCAGTGCGCGACACGTGGATGACAGTTGGGGGTCTTGTCAGGGAAGTCGCCTCTTGGGCTTCTTGGGCTTTATATAAGCCCTTCTCCCCCTTCATTTTCTTCTTTTACTTTTCCTGAGAATTCAAACTCCTTACACTCTTGAATTACTTTTGTTGCTGGGCATTCTTCGAGGAGCAAGGAGTACCCTCTGTCACTGTTTCCGGCGACTTTATCGGCGTCTTTAGGTTAGAACTTCTTTAAACCTTTTTCCACATCTTTTTTCCCTTCCATAGCCAATATGTCGCGAGTTCGTCCCCTTTCTTTTAATTCTTTGCTCGGGGGAACTGAGGGCGGCGATGGTGGCCGGCGTGACATAGCTTCTTCCTCCGGGGTCGGCCCTAGGGAAGAGGATGATCATTACAGGGGGGAGGGTGCTGAATCACCCGAACCAGCTCCCTTTGATGTAGTCGACTCCGATGACGAGGCCCTGGAGGTGGACCCTTCCAGGGTTGCCGGCCCCCTCCTCCGCAGGGAGAGGGGGAGGACCTATTACTTGGACAAGAAAAAGTATTTGATCCCCTTAAAGACCTACCCTGAGGCCAAGAACAGGGACCTGATTTTGGAGAGTAATGCTGCTAAGGCCATTGAACAATTTTATAACTTCGGGGAAGGGTACACAGTTATAATTCCGGGGGAAAGGGACACAGTATGCTGTCCTCCAGAAGGGTGTGTGGCCGTCTATCACAAGGCCTTGGAATTTGGCCTGCGATTCCCACTACATTCTTTCCTGGAGGAAACCTTCAGGAGGATGAACGTCGCTATCGCCCAGCTGACTGCAACTGCCATTAGATCCTTAGTAGCTTACACCTGGACCTGCCTTTTCCATGGCGAGGGGCCTTATATTGACGCCCTTCGTTTTATGGTCGGTCTTCAAATGGTGTCTTCGTCCGGGGGGGATGGTCCCCCTGGTTATTGGTCTCTGCAGAGACAGAAAAAATATGCCTTGGTCTGGCCGGCTCTGAGCAGCCTGAAAGACTGGAAAAATAACTTTATATACGTCCATAGCGCGTCAGGGTGGAAGATTCCTAGACATTTTAGGAATCATGTCCACACCCGTATGGAGACGCGCGAGGAGTACCATCCGGGCGTCGGGGGGAAGGCCCTGGAGGTCAAGCTGAGCGAGAAGGAGGAGATTTTGATTAAAAAGTTTGAGATTGTGGTGGACAAACATGGGAACTTTGGCCCTGCCTTCTGGCTCCCTCACGCGGAGCTCATTACGACAGACGAGTACTTGCTTCCCTTGGGCCTGTTTCCTGGCCTTGAAGGTAGTTCTAGGGAGTTTTTGCTGTTACGATTTTCCAGAGACTTTATTTCTCCCTGTTTTTTAGATGACCGCCTTTCCCTTTCTGCAGATTCCTACACTTGGCGCTGGACAAAGAAGCAAGTCAGGAGACTGGGCCTGAGTGAGGAATTAGTCGTTCTTTCAAAGCGTCCTTCTCTCCCTGCGAATTTCAGGAAAGGGAGCAAAGCCTTAATGAAGCTTGTAAAAGACTTTGCTGCTGGTCGAAGATTGCCTCTTCCTCCCCGGCTGCCTTCGTCGAAGCCGGCGACTCCCACCCCCAGCATCCATGAGGGGGAGGCTGAGGTTACTTCTGGAGCTACACCCTCCCCTGGTCAGAAGCAGGGTGCTTCTCCGGCTGGACCTCGGGCTTCCCAGGGAGCGCAGCCTGGGAATTCCGAGGGAACTGGGGAAAGTGTTCCCTTGGAGTTGAGGAGGAAAAGAGACAGGGAACCTCCTAGTGCTAACGTGGTGGATCTGGAGGCGGATGTTACCACCCCTGAAGCGAAGCGCCCTGCCCGTGAGCCTCCAAGTACCCCCTTCCCGGAGGAAAATGCAGAGTTCCACTACACGGCTGGTGACAGCATGGACGTGTCAGGCCTGCTTTCTGATTCTGGAGCCGTCTTGGCGGACCGCCTCACCAAAACTGTGACTTCAACTTCTCATCAAGTGCTTCAGTACATCCAGCGCACCTCCAAGGTTCTGCTGGCGTCTGCCGAGCTGGCGGCTCTCAGCCGCCTGAGTGATGAGGAGCTGACGATCACACCCGGGGCTCCTCCTCCTGACCGCCTGGCCATGGTAGAGAGGGATATCTCCTTGATAAGCTCTTTGAAGGATAAGCTGGCGAGGCAAGAGGGCGAGTTAGAGGAGGCAAAGAAGCAGGCTGGCCAGTGGAGGCTGCAGGGAGAGATGGCTGTGAAGGAAGTAGCCAAGCTGAAGGCTGATCTGAAGGAGAGCCGCCTGTCGTTGGACCGAGCTAACCTCTCTTTGGCTGAGATGGGGCACTTAAAGGGGAGAGTGACTGACTTGGAGGAGCAACTGTCAAGAGCTAAGTCAACTTTTGAACAGGCTAAAGGGGAATGGACGAAGGAGAAGGAGACCCTGGCTGAAGAGGCTAAAGCTGCGGTGGATGCCAGATTCGCGAGCGGTGCCAACTCCTCTCTGGAGTTGGTGATGGAGGTGATAGGGGAGATGTTCCCTACCTTTGATGAGGAAACCTTCCGGAGCCTTTATACCGCTAAGAATGAAGCTCGGGCGGCCAGTCAGCCTGAGGCAGATGCCGGCGCTCGCCAGGATGCTCCGTGACGTCTTTTTCTTGTAATAGTTCTTATCTTTCTGTGCCGAGCCAGTGTTATGGCCAACTTGCTTGTAATATTTGCCACTTTGGTTTCTTCTCTTTAACTTTGTAAAGACCTTATACCCTTCACGGGTCCTGTTTGTGGAATATTTCTTTTTGCTTTTTATGATGAGTTTTGATTTAGAATTCAGGGAATCTTTCCTTGACGTTAGTCGTGCCTGGCACAGCTTGTCCTTGGATTTTGTTCAAAGTCCAGGAGGTCTGCCCCCTGCCTACCTAGAGGTAAGCCGGGGGGCTGTTTGCGTTTTTTATGCAAGGTTGGGGGGCTTGCCCCCAGCCTCTGTCGATTCGGCCTGTCCCTGACTTTTGCTTAAAGTCCAGGGGGCCTGCCCCCTGCCTGCCTAGAGGTAAGCCGGGGGGCTGTTTGCGTTTTTTATGCAAGGTTGGGGGGCTTGCCCCCAGCCTCTGTCGATTCGGCCTGTCCCTGGCTTTTGCTTAAAGTCCAGGGGGCCTGCCCCCTGCCGGCCCAGGGGTAAGCAGGGGGCTTTTTTGTGTTTTTTATACAAGGTTGGAGGGCTTGCCCCCAGTCCTTGTTGATCTGGCCTGTCCCTGGCTTTTGTTTAAAGTCCAGGGGGCCTACCCCCTGCCTGCCCAGAGGTAGGCAGGGAGGCTTTTGCGTTTTTTTTTATACAAGGTTGGGGGGCCTGCCCCCAGTCCTTGTTGATCTGGCCTGTTCCTGGCTTTTGTTCAAAGTCCAGGAGGCCTGCCCCCTGCCTGCCCAGAGGTAGGCAGGGAGGCTTTTGCGTTTTTTTATACAAGGTTGGGGGGGCCTGCCCCCAGTCCTTGTTGATCTGGCCTGTTCCTGGCTTTTGTTCAAAGTCCAGGAGGCCTGCCCCCTGCCTGCCTAGAGGTAGGCAGGGAGGTTTTTGCGTTTTTTATACAAGGTTGGGGGGCCTTCCCCCAGTCCTTGTTGATCTGGCCTGTCCCTGGCCTTTGTTCAAAGTCCAGGGGGCCTGCCTCCTGCCTGCCCAGAGGTGAGCAGGGAGGCTCGGATTTTTTGTTGGGGGGTTCATTTTCCCTAACTTTGGCAACAGGGGGGCCTCCCCCTATTGCCCCCTGCTCGTTTGTGTGTGAAAACGCAAGTGTGAACGGGCAACGAGTATAAATCTGAATCTTCTCATTTCTTTTACGAAACTTTTGACATTAGGGTGGTCGGAGCCGTCGACATTCTTTGACCGTCCTCCGCCATTGTTCTTAGCAAAAAAATAAAAACTATATTTAGACCTGGTTCAGACATAATATTTCTTCAGGGTGTCCGCATTCCAGTGAGCATGCAATTCTTGCCCTTCAAGGTTGGCGATTTTATATGTGCCTGGTCCCAGGATTTGAGTCACTTGGTATGGACCTTCCCAGTTGGCACTTAGCTTTCCATGTTCCCTTGATTTTCCAACCGCCTGCGTTTTTCTAAGAACCAGATCACCCATCTGGAAGTTTCTCTGGCGCACTCTGCTGTTGAAGGCTTTCCTCATTCGTTGCTGGTAGGCAACGATGTTGGTACTGGCCTCCTCCCTTATTTCGTTGACCAGATCCAAGGCCTCAACCATTGCAGCTTCGTTCTCAGCCCGGTCGTATTACAGGGAGCACAGAGATGGGATCCTTGCCTCAATTGGCAACAGGGCCTCTGCTCTGTATACTAGACCGAACGGGGTCTGGCCCGTAGATTCCTTTCGGGTGGTCCGGATTGACCAGAGTATGCTGGGAAGCTCGTCAGCCCATCTACCCTTGAGGTCATCTACCATTTTCTTAAGGCCATTTAAGATTTGCTTGTTGGCTGCCTCCGCCTGTCCGTTGGTTTGAGGATGACAGACGGCTGAGTAGGCAACTGCGATGTTGTGGCTTTCTAGCCAGATTCTCAGGGGATCGTTGTCAAACTGCCTGCCATGATCAAATACCAACATCTTTGGTAGGCCGAATCTGGTGATAACATTTCGCCAGATCACTTTTCTGACTGCTGGCTCGGTGATGTTGGGCACTGCTTCAGCTTCTATCCATTTGGTGAAGTAGTCTATAGCTACAATCAGGAACTTTCTGCCCCCAGTGGCGACCGTGAAGGGTCCTAGTATATCCATCCCCCATTGAGCGAAGGGGATGGGGGATAGGATTGGCCTGAGTTCCTGGGCCGGGGCATGGATTGATGGGGCAAAGAGTTGACACTTTCTGCACTTCTGGGTCAGGCTTCTGGCATCTGCTAGCATTGTAGGCCAGTAGTAGTCTGCCCTTAGGGCCTTGTGGGCCAGTGATCTCCCTTCGATGTGATGTCCGCAGATCCCTGAGTGGATGTCTTCTAGGACTTCGGAAGCCTGGTCTGCCCCCAAGCATTTTAGCAGGGGGTAAGTGAAAGATTTCTTGTAGAGTTCTTCACCGATGATTATGAACCAAGCTGCTTTGGCCTGTACCTTTCTCTTTTGCGCCGTGTCTGATGGCAGGATACCATGCTTTTTGAACTGGATGAAGGGGGTCATCCAACTTTCCGGCCCTTCCTCGACAGTGCTAATCGCCTGACAGGCGCTGGTAGAATTTTCATGTAAAACATCAACCCACACCGATCTCCGTACGTCCTGTAGGCTGGAGCTGGCCAGCTTCGACAGAGCGTCGGCTCGGTTGTTCTGCAACTGGGGTATTTGCTGGATTTCATAGGATTTCAGGCCCGACAACTCCTGTTTTACTTTCTCAAGGTATGTGGCCATGGTTTGATCTCTGGCCTCATATTCTCCATTAACTTGATTGGCAATGAGCTGAGAATCGGTAGCTAGCGTAATTCGCTCTGCCCCTGCAGCTTTAGCCAATTTTATCCCTGTGATTACAGCCTCATATTCCGCCTCGTTGTTTGACGCCGGGAAAGTGAACCTGAGCACATGCTCAAAATCCACTCCCTCGGGGCTTGTTAATACGACGCCTGCGCCTGCACCGTTAGCTGTTGAGGATCCATCATTGTGCACGATCCACTACTCGACAGGGGGCTCTTCTTCCCCTGAATAGGAGCATTCAGCCAGAAAATCGGCTAAGGCTTGGGCTTTGATGGCTGTTCTCGGCTGGTAAGATATCCCCAGCCCACTTAACTCAATCGCCCATTTCAGCAGTCTCCCTGATTTCTCAAACTTTTCCAACACTTTCTCCAGTGGTTGGTCGGTGAGGACCACGACAGGATGCGCGTCAAAGTAGGGTCTGAGTTTTCTAGCTGCAATGATGACTGCGTAGGCGGCTTTTTCTATCAGGGGGTAATTCCTTTCGGCTGTTCCCAGGGCGTGACTCACAAAGTAAATGGGTTGCTGTGAGTTTGCTTCCTCCCTTAGGATGACAGCACTTACCGTCGTGTTCGTGACAGTGATGTATAGATATAGCTTTTCTCCGGCTACCGATCTTGCCAGGGTAGGGAGCTTTTTCAGGTGATCCTTCAATTGCTCGAAGGCTTTCTTTTGTTCGTCTTCCCATTTGAACTGTTTGTTGCCTTTTAATATTTTGAAGAAAGGGGTGGACTTGTCTGCTGATCTGGCGATGAACCGAGCCAGGGCGGCCATTCTGCCAGTGAGCCTCTGAATGTCCCTGATGGTTTTAGGCTCCGGGAGGTCTAGGACCGCCTGAATTTTCTCAGGGTTGGCGTCTATCTCCCTGGAGCTGACCAAAAAACCTAGGAATTTCCCGGATCGGACCCCGAATGTGCATTTTTTCGGGTTCAGCTTCATCTTGTATGACCGCAGTGAAGTGAAGGTCTCTTGAAGGTCTGTCAGATGTTCCTTGTCCCCCTTACTTTTGACGATCGCGTCGTCAACATAGGCTTCTAAGTTTCTTCCCTTTTGGCTTTCGAAGACCCTGTCTACCAACCGCTGATAGGTGGCGCCTGCATTCTTCAGCCCAAATGGCATCATCTTGTACATGTAGGTGCCATGGCTGGTTATGAAGGCGCACCTCACTCTGTCTGGTTGCCAGAGGTAAACTTGGTGGTACCCTGAGAAAGCATCCAGAAAACTCAGCGTGGTGTATCCACTAGTGGCGTCCACTAGCTGATCTATTCTGGGCAGAGGGTAGCAGTCCTTAGGGCAGGCCTTGTTGAGATTGGTAAAATCTACGCACATTCTCCATGCGCCTGATGATTTTTTCACCATGACAACGTTTGCCAGCCATTCAGGGTAATCACAGACTTCGATGAAGTCTTCCTTCAGGAGTTTGTCTATTTCCTCCTTTATTGCCGCATCTTTTTCTACGGACATGTTTCTTTTCTTCTGCTTCACAGGGCGAGCCTCCGGATTAATGTTCAGCTTGTGAACAATAAAGGCCGGGTCGACCCCTGGCATCTCGTCTGCAGAGTAGGCGAATACGTCCCTATTCTCTCTTAGGACTGCAATTAGTTCTTTTTGATAGGACTCCTCCAGGTCGGCCCCTATGAGGACCTGCCTCCCTGGCTCTAAGTCCACTAGCATGCTCTCACCTTCGGGCTCCAGGCGGACTGGCTCTTGCTGGGCAGTCGAAATCTCACCTTCCCTACTAGGAGAGCACTGGGCTTTTCTCTTCCCTTTTCTTTCTGTCTCATGGGCCTGCAGGGCCACGGAATAGCAGTGTCTGGCTGACTCCTGATCCCCGTGGACCTTCCCCTCCATGCCAAAGTCCGTTACATAGGCTATGGTGAGGGCCCTAATTGATACGGCAGCTTCTATTTCGTCTAGGGTGGCTCGGCCTATCAGGGCGTTGTACGCGGATTTGGCGTCCACCACAACAAATGACGCCCTGATATTTCTTGCTGAGGTCCTCTCCCCAAATGTAACAGGCAGGTCGATAACTCCCATGGGTAGCATGCCTGCTCCATTGAATCCGTACAAAGATCCGGGGGATGATTTCAGGTGCCTTCTTTCAAGGTTCATCTTCTCAAAAGCATCTTTGTATAAGAGATTTGTGTAGGCGCCAGTATCCACCATACACCTCTTGACAAGATGATTGCTGATTTCCAGGGTTAAGACCAGAGGGTCACTATGTGGGTACACGACCCTCCCTGCATCCTCAGGGGTGATGCTTAGGGTAGTGCCCCTTGGGCTGCCTGCCTTTTCGGCGTAGCAAATTTGGTTCCGCAGTTCGCAAATCTGTCTTTTCTGGCTGCGCCTGCTGGTCCGTCCCTCTGCATCCCCCGATACTACGTGGATGACCATGCGATTTTGGGCTGAGCCCTCAGGTTTGTCTGCTACCTCTTTCTGGGGTTTGTTTCTTGCTGCAAAGTTACTCAGCCAGCCGTTTCTTATTAGTTTTTCAATTTCATCTTTTAAGTGGCGGCATTCCTCTGTGGTATGGCCTATGCAGTCATGGAACGTGCAGAATTTTTTGGGGTCTCCTTTTGGGCTGCGAGGCTTGTTTGGACGAGACCATTTTGCTGTTTCTTTTTCTAACTCGAAGATTTCTGCTCTCGGCCTATTGAGGGCCGTGTAGCTGTCGAATCTTGGTTGGTATGTGGTACGTTCTTTTTTGGGAGTGTCTCCCTCCTCTCTCTGCTTGCCCGGCTCACTTCTGCCACGCCCACCCTGCGGTCCTCCCTGCGGCTTTGTTTGGCCTGCAAGGGTATCCGGCAGGCTGTGGAACTCTTCCTGCAAAATGAATCCTTCAGCAATTTTCCTGGCCATGGCCAAGGTTTCTGGCTGGGCCCTGATCATCTGATTTTTCATTTCTCCTGGAAGCAGGGAGATTGTTAGGGCGTAGGCAGCGGTGGAATCATCGATCTCCCTGACCTGCTGGTAGGATAGGTCAAACCTCCTCAGGTACTCCCTTACACTTTCACCCTTTTTCTGTTTTAGGGTCATAAGATCAAAGCGAGTGAGGCGTCTTCGTTTATTCCCAGCATATTGTTCGAGGAAGATCTCGGCCAACTCTATGAAGAATTTGATTGATCCTTGGCGGAGATCTCTGAACCATCCTTGTGCGAGTCCTACCAGGGTGGTTGGGAAAACTTTGCACTAGATGGCGTCATCCACGTCGTACATGCACATGTGGCTCTCGAATGCCGCCAGGTGGTCTTCAGGGTCTGTTGTCCCATCAAACATAATGGTGGGCATCTTAATTTTTGGAATGGGGTATTCTTGTACCTCAGGATGAAGTGAGGTTTTTGTGGGCCTGCCTACCAGTCGTGACCTGCTTTCCCCAGACTGGTTACCGTGAGAATCCCATTGTCTATGGGTCGGTTTCCTTGTACTGGGGGAGCGGTGCCTTGGAGGCGGCCTGCTTGCTGCTTCATCTTCTGTTTCAGGGGAAATCTGCCTGGGTCTCTTCCTCTGAGAGTGGCAGAGGTTCTCTCCCTGGTGATACTTAGATTCAAGCGGTTACCCCCGGTTGAGCCTGGATTGCAGGCTTTGGGATAAACCGGGGGTTGACTGCTCTTTGACTGCCGGTGTTAACCTGGAGAAAACCCCGCCTGGCTTTTTCCCAGGCGCCTTGACATGGGCTCCCTGGGCCTCATTCTCTCCTGCAATTCTCGGGATAAGCCTCTCTGTTCTCCAAACGGAGATTCAGTTGTATGAATGGAGAATGCCTGCTGTTGAGCAGGTAGTTCTGGGCTGCCTGTTGTGATACGCCTTTGCACTTGCGCGTACACTTGGGCCGTCCTTCTTGCTTTCCTCTGAGCATTTCTGGCGGCGGTCCGCTTCGTGCCCCCAGCTCCATCCTTGCTTATTGAGGGTGGCTGCCTGGGGGCCGATGCGACCCTGCCTACCAGATCCCCAGGAGTAAACTCCTGGTTCAGCATTGCAGAGAAGAAGGCGGCTATCTGCGCCATCTGAGCTGGGGTCCGATTTAGAGTGTGCCCTGGGTGTGTCCCCAGCTCAGGCGCTGCAGCAGCGCTCGGTACGCCTAGGAGACTGGTTCCCCCCACCCCCAGGATCGTGGTGGGAGGAATCCTCTTAGGCTGTGGCATACCATACAGGGGGGTCACCGGTGGGACCGTCGGACCCGCCCCTGTACTGGTGTCAATGATTTCTGGCATGATTAATTTGATTGTCTTAGTTTTTTGTGATTAGGAATGGTTGATTTTTTGTGGGTAATTCGTGAGCACAACCGTTGTCCTCCCCACAGACGGCGCCAAATTGTTCCGGTCACGGAAATACTTAACCCGGCTTTGGATCCGGGCGGAGTAATCGGACTGTTGGTAAGTAACTGATCGCGTGATTTCCTTAAACCTCTCCTTTGTCCCTCTCCCTTGATCGGACCTTCCCGGCGGAGTCGGCCTGCTCCCTGCACAATGAACGCACAGGGCCTCGGAGGTTGTCCGAGGGAACCCTCTCCGATGCCTAAGTCAGTCCGTGAAGTGCCTTGATGAACCTAGCTCGTGAGGAACTAGGTGGCGTTTTAGGAGTGAGAGTCTAGAGAGAGAAAAATCCAACCCTTTTCTTGTGGGAAAGGGTTGAGTATTTATACCTTCCCACAAGAAAGAGAAGTGGGAGAGGAATGGATGGATAAGGAAGTGACAAGTGGCGGCTTCCCATCCACCCATTCTTAATTACCTTAGGCGAAATGACGGGAGGGCCCCTGGGGGTCCTGACCCTGTCGACCAGGGACTTCCCCAGGGCAGGCGGACTTCGTGCCGTGGTCGCTGGGCTCCAGCAGGCTGTGTTGGCTTGTGGTCTCAGCGGCCGACTGCTATCCTTAGCGTTTTATGCTTCTATTTTGGCTTCTTGCCAGGGACTGGCCTTTCGAGCTTGATAGGGATCCTCCTGGGGCCTGCTCAGCAGGCGATTATTGACAGGCTGGCGACCCCAATCAACATGTTTGATGTATTTTTCGGTACTTTCAGTCCAACATTTTTTCCTTGCCACTCATTTAACATTCATGACATATATATTTCCGTAATTTGAATTGTTCATCAAAGCTCCGTCCTATAAACAACTTACGAATGCCTATGGAAGTAAATAAAGTTACAACGACAAGAATTCAAAAAATGTATCAATAATAAAATAAAT
This sequence comes from Agrostemma githago, assembly GCA_958450325.1. Taxonomy (NCBI): domain Eukaryota; kingdom Viridiplantae; phylum Streptophyta; class Magnoliopsida; order Caryophyllales; family Caryophyllaceae; genus Agrostemma; species Agrostemma githago. The sequence goes on along the minus strand of OY288240.1, from coordinate 24,607,348 downwards.
ATTGGACAATGAGGTAAAAAGACGGAACTGTGATTTAGAAAGGTCATAAAATGATATAGTCTCGTGCGGCGGTGCACGGGTATGACAATTGCATGGTTAATTTAAAAATGAGTGTATAAATGAACAAATAAATTCATAATTAAAATATTATTTGTAATTATTTAAAAAATTGTGAAAAAGAATATTCTCTCCATCTCAAAGAGATGTTCTCATTTGATTATTATATTCATAAAATTGGAATAAAAGTGAGACACATCTTAGTGGGATAGAGGTAATATATATTACACCGTATTAACTGTTGGTTGATGGCAAGAGTTAGTTGTTTTCCTCTTTTACTTGTCCCATATAGGAGCTTTTAGGAGCTTAGGTGCTCCTTATAAGGCTTCCTCTTTAGTGGGTTAGTAAGTGTGTGAGAAGTTGGCCTTTTATGGTGAGGAGTGGTGTTGGGCTGTGATGCGTGCTGTCGCTGACACGCATGCAAACAATATTTATAGTCCCAACTCGCTACTATATATATAACAGTGGTAAGTCGGGGTTGAACCTCAGGGAAGCGGTGAAGAGTGAACTAATTGAACGAATTAGATAACTAGAAATGGGAAACAATGATAAAGAAAGGCGTTAGGAGGAGTCGGGAAGTCAAAACTGAAGATAAGGACACGGGAATCACAAAAATCATCACAAGATCGAATAAAGGGAGGAGCCACCTTTCGGTTTCCCTACCCAACCTAACCTAAACCCACTTTCGCGACGAGGAAGCTTAGGTCTCAAAACAAGATTACCCAAACTCCGAGTTTCCCCATATTGGTTCGAGTGAGTCAATGGTAACCTAGTTGATCAGGCTAAGTCAACAAAAACACAACAATCTCGTGCAAGACAAATCGCCACAAAATGCAACAATCCCCATAACCCCTAACTAAAATCTACTCACTAGTCATAATAGGCATAACAAAATAAATAACAAGGAGGCTAAGAGAAATGTAATGCCTATTGATCAAGAGGAATGAAAAGTAATCTAACACAATAAAGAGATAAACACTACCAAAACAACAATCAAGAAGGAAATAGACAAAAAGGCAAAATAAGAAAGGAACCCAAATATATTAGAAATGAAAATGATGAGAATAAACAAAGAAGAGAGAAAACAAGGAAATACCAACAATGGAGATTTACACAATTTAAAAACAAGGAAAACAAAGGCAAACAATAGAGTAAGAAGAAATTAAAGAGGAAACAAATTAAGAAGGAGAGAGGAGAAATGAAGGTACCAACTATGGAAGAAAACTCAAAGGAAGAAGATGAAGATTAACATAAATATGAAGCTTGAAGAAGAAGTACAAGAATCTTGTCACTAAATCCTTGCAAAACCCCTTTAATCTTCAAATAAACCCAAATCTTCAACAAAGATAGAAACTTGATTGCAAAAATGGAAGATTAACATAAATGGAAATAGTAGTCTTGATTTACTACAAAAGATAATAATCTGTTTGAGAAAGCCTACTAAGAACTAGAAGATGAAAATGAACTAAGAAAAGATGGTAATTCTAATGGAGTTTTTCTCTAATGGAAGCTACTACTAAAAATGAAGATCTAACTAATGAGGCATAATCTTGAAGAAAGTCTAGGGTTAATTATTTTTACATAGCTCTTAATTGGTCACATAAACTAAGGCCCAAATCCAATCTTCCTTCCTTAATGAGACTTTCACCCTATGCATATTCACATGGAAAACTTCACCTTGCGATCAAAAGGCATCCACGAGCTAATACCGCCGGGTGAAACTTCACCCGGTGAAACTCTTTCCCATTTGCGCATTTCGGAACTCCTTTACTGTCGGGTGAAACTTCCCCCGGTGGTGGAAGTTTCGCCCGGTCATTTCGCCCGGTGGTGAACGTTTCTCGAAGATCTTCGGGGAGGTAAAAATGTCGTCGGGCGAAACTTCGCCCAGTGATATCTCATCGGGTGAAACTTCACTTGATGGTTTTCTACCCTCGTTTATGGTCTCTTTCTTCGTCGATTGATTGGATTGCTTGAACTTTAGTTTTGTGTGTTGGTCTTCGAACGATATTCCTTCCTCTCGTGCCCATGGCAGCTCAAATACGCCTTTGGTCACAAATCCTATCAAAATAGATAGAAAAACTACCAAAAACACGTAAAATGCAAAAGAGAAACGCTAATGCGAGGAATACTAAAATATGGCGATAATCGCACTCTAGTCTGGCAAAACGGACAAAAAGCGGGTCTAAATGGGAGGAAAAACGGTCCAAATTTGACACACATCAGGCTGCTCTAGACAACACACGCGCGTGCGGCCCGGCCCCGCTCGGGCTTAGGTTTGGGTTTGGGTAGAGCACCTGCGATGCGGGATGTGCCCGACTTTTTTACCTTTTTGGGCTTTCGTTTGTTATGTTTGTCTAGGTTCTTTGGGCTTGTGTATGTTGTCCAGGTTCAAGACTGGGTTGGTTTGATTCAGTCAAATGTGACTGTTGCAGGGGTGATTAAGGGCATTAATCTTTGTGATTAATGCCTTAATTGCTGGTGATTTTTGCAGGCTCCTCCCAACTTCTGTCCTATAAATACCGAGCACTTTACCTCAGTTGAAACACAACAATCTCCTCTCCTTCTCTTCTCTCAAACACTTCTGCTGCTACTTTCTTCTACTGTTTCTGGGTTCGTTTTTTTGTCATTCCAAAGTTCACACACTTGAGTGGTTGAGTTTGTCAGCTGCAGTGTTAACCTTGGGGAGCTACTGACGTTGTAAGCGATAACCACTATAATCGCACCGATATAGTTCTCAAGTCAGTGACCTTCATACCACGACACTGCTGTCCCGTTTCTGTCCTGATTTCTGTCCAGTTTTATACTTCACGTACACCTGCTATTTCGTTCCTTATTCAGCTCAGTTCCGTGTTGCCTCTCGATTTTTATTACGCTTTCAATCCCGTGTTGCCTCTCGGATTTTGTTCACTATCCTCCGTTGCTCAATACGGTTTGTTGCCTCTCGGTTTTTTACTGTCATGCGAACAACATTAACATTAATATTACATAAAGAGATTAAAAATGAAGGAAAAATACACTTTTAATTAATATAATTGAATAATTGATTGATATAAATAATATTAAACAACTCTAATTAAATTAAGTTAAATAATATTTAAATAAAAGTTGCACAACTTTTTTAATATTTATTTACTTATCAATAAAAACACAAGTTAGTCGGATGGAAAACAATTCAACGAGTCCTTGTATGATAGCTTTGTGACAATTCTCGAGATCCATGTCCGTGATGAGTTGTAGGGCTTCTTCATTGACACAAACCAAATTATCTGTGAAGGATAATCTCGTAATTTTTTCTTTTATTTCTTATTCTCCAAGGCATTTAGCCTATATAAGAGTTTAGGTAAGTTACTAGTGAGCTATCAAGAAATTTATGAATGAAATTAGAATTTTTTGTGAAATACAACCTTGAATAAAAGAGGTTTGCGAAATACCACCTTTAATAATAAAAAGTTTGTAAAACACATGAAAATATTTTGCGAAACACATCTTTACTAAAAAAAAGTTTGTAAAACACAACCTTTTAACAAATACTTTTTTGCGAAAAACATCATTTTTTTTTCCGGAATCTAACTAAAATAAAAGAAAAATTCAGTATTGACTCGGGTTTTTGATGAAATCATGTGACTTGATCATTTTGTTATAATGATCTCTCCTACTAAGTTTTGTTAATCAAAACACAAGTTCACCTTACCCCTCTCATTAAACTCATGTTTCTTTCACCCTTCCCAAATCCTAACAAACCATGATTAATTAACATCTTTGAATCCATTTTCAGGAATAAAGTCAATTCTCTTCTAATTCTTACAATCTCGGTTATACTCGTCGATTCTCTTCTAATCATTCTAATTGGAGAAGTTACGAAGATAATTAAGTAAAAAGGAGAAAATCAACAGGGTAAATAGATTTATTGAGGGAAAATGTAGCAAAAAAAGAAAAGCTAACCATGCACGCGATTTCACCGAAAAAATCGAGTCAATCATGCAACACGGATTTATTTTTTTAATTTTGATCAAACTTTGAAAAAAATTGTAACAGCCCTAAATTTCCGCGACCAAAATAGAAGAATAAAAACCAAAAATTTTAAGTCGTTACTCCGCACTTAGCTCACAAGGCCAGGTGCAAGCCAAAAGAATAATATAAGAATTAAAAGAAATATAATCCCGATAAATAATTAAATGAAAACATTGCAGCGGAAGACTTAAGTCCCACAAATCCAAAACGATTTAAAACAACTTCAACCCAAAATTCAACATAAATATAAATAGTTCGGAGATAATGTTAAATAATAAAATCCTTCCTCGCTCAGCATATCGAAACAATAATAGGTACCTATCTACTGTACCCAAAAACACAAATAGGTACAGGTTCCAGTGGGGGAACGACCCAAAACAAAAGGACGTCATCAAAACTGAGTAGAATATATTATATAGGAAACGTAACACATTGATTATAATTTGTAGTAAACTGATATCAAAGTTAAATATCACTATCTCGATACCAAACCAAAAATACTGTGAGAACAGTAGTCAAAACCAAAACCAACCAAAATATATTATCACCACTTGTGTGCCAAGGTCCTACCCTTTTTGCACGATCTAGAGGTACCATCTATGCTTAGCTTGACTTATTATAGTGCGCACTACTCGCCTTTGGGCAGTCAGTAGGATGAGGTTGCCAAATGAGAAAGTTTAACTACCCAGCAAGTGGGGTCTGGAAAACCGCCCTTAACACAACTCGGGCCAGAAGTTCATTTTCGGGACGAAATCTCAGGGACTTCTCAGACGCATCTTAACCTCATAGATCAACAAAGCTCCCAGAGTCTGTTATAACCACCAAAATTGTACCAAAATAATATCAATATGTGACTTGTGTCACAAAGTTCCAATATCCAAAATATCACAAGAGTATCATAAAAATTCACCATTGACAAAATAATTATAAAACCAATTTAAAAATATAATTTAAACCGAACATGCTCTTTACTTAAAGGTGAAAAGGTTAAAACGTCCTTTCTTCTCAAGACGGTCAATCCGAGCTAAGATTAATCCAAAAATTCCTTCTCCTCGAACCCACAAGCTACAAATAATATAAATTGATTCAATAATCTAAACTAAAGTCGATGTGAACCTAACGTAATATATCACTCTAATATCACACAAGGTCGCTTAAACTTTCACCCCGAAACTACTTTACTTACCACCCAAACTCTAGAGTTACAATTCGGACACAACCCGATTAAAATCCCAAATCATTATTCACATAAACAAGCCGAATAATCAATGTACCTATCAATACTTAAAACTCCAAGACTAGTTGGATTTTATGTACGTAAAGAATAATTAAATCAAAACTTCCCAGCAACAAAGAATTAAATCACCCCCCCTACATCAGCGCTACGTCATCACTGCATCATCAACAATCCCTTGGTATTTCTATTAGTCACGTCTCACCCTTCCTCCAATTGAGCTACTAACAACCCCAAGCAACCGACCACCCCAAATTCACTCTGACGGAAATTCAATAATACTAATTGAGAAAATCTCACCCCAACTAAAACAAATAAAGTAATAATCGTAATAACTCTTTACCAACATCCATCAACAAATTGTTTGACACAAAGTCTCTTAATTCCGACAGGGTCAGATAATATAGGATTGAAATCGATTTACAAAATAACACAAACCAAGATTTAAATAAACCGGGATTAGAAAAAGTGGAATACTTACGAGTTTAAAGAAGAAGAAAAAGGTAAAATGTGTTGATGTAAGCAAGAATCGAGATGGATTGGACGACAATGAGTGAACGGTGAAACACTTGAGACAGGAACAGAGGGAGAAGAGCCGCAGCAGAGGAATAAAAGTAAGGAAGGTAGGGATGGATGAATGAATGAATGAATAATAAGGGGGTGTGTGTGTATATATATATATATAGTTTAGTTTGTCCTTTTTTTTCTTTTCCTTGTTGTGTTTGACTCAAAGTCGAATCCGATACAAAGTTGGTTTATAAAATAACGTTCCACTTTAAGAAAATCAAACCGATTTATTATAAGACGACCCAAAATACATTAATATTTATAACGACATTAAAAATATTTTTCCAACTTAAAAACCCGATATAAATAAAAGTTGTAACACCCCGGTCCAAACTAGGACCGGAAATGTTAGTCGCGGTAGCCCGCCAGGCTTTGTACTGGTTCCACAGACCAACACGAGTCCTTTCCAGCGCATTTTGACCTCACTCATGAGCATCCCGAAAACCTTCCCAGGAGGTCACTCATCCTTAGACTACTCTCAGCCAAGCACGCTTAACTGTGGAGTTCTTTTGCATGGACAACCAAAAAAGAAAGTGCACTTTGTTGATATGAGTAGTACTTCAAATTCCTTTAAGCAAAACTCATAAATAGAACATATTCAATCAATGTGGGATGTTTCAAAAGTAGAAAATTCAAGCTTTATAATTGACTCAGAAAACAACGGGGTGTTACAAACTTCACTCCTTAAAACAAAACTTCGTCCTCAAAGTTTAAACTCAGCCTCGAAAATAAAGTCTCACATTACTCACGAATGTCCAAAATGACCCGCTCACTCCATATATCCAAAATCCACCAAAATTCTTCATATATCTCCAAAATAAATAATTTACTCCATATATCCAAAATCCGTCAAATTAAACACAACCTTAAAGATATCTCACATTTCTAATTCCTCAAAAATCCAAAAGAACGTAATTCCTCAAATTTCAAAGTACACAATTTTACCTCCGCCTAAATCCACAAGATAAGATCACCTAATTCCACAAGATAATACCAAAGTTTAAAACCACCACAATTCTCATACTCCTCTAAGGTAAAGTATCACTTGCCAAGTTAAGAGCATGTCGGACAAAAATATTTAAATTATTTTGAAAATTTGAAATTCACAAGTTCAACCATTTTATAAGTGCGTAATGCACAAAATCAATCAAATAAGTGCGGTTAGCACTACCAAACCAACAATATGTGCGTTGAGCACAAAATCATCAATATGTGCGTTGAGCACAAACAAACCACAAGTATGTGCGTTGAGCACAAACAAACCACAAACATGTATAAACAAGTTAATTTCAAGTAATAATAATAACTAATGACATTGTGCTAATTAAACATCAACGATAGCCAAAATATTCATATTTGTAACCAATAAACATTGAATAGCATGGATCACACAAGGACATGCTTAGTTTACCACAAAAACAAGTAGTCATGCATATTTCTATCCACCTTAAAATAAAGCTTCGTACTCGAAGCACGAAAAATTAACCTTAGGCAAAAAGATGAGGATATTTGGTTTTCATAGCTGACTCGACTTCCCAAGTAGCCTCTTCCACATTATTATTATTCCACAATACTTTAACCATTCTTGTTTCAGTTCTACGGGTTTTTCGCACTTTACTATCCAAAATCTGAGTAGGAGTCTCCTCATAAGCCATAGTCTCATCAAGCTCAATAGTCTCCGGGTCTAACACATGTGATGGATCACTAATGTATTTCCTTAATTGGGAAACGTGGAACATATTATGTACTCGTTCTAGATCAGCTGGTAAATCAAGTAGGTAAGCCACCTCGCCAATATGCTCCAAGATCTTATATGGTCCAATAAACTTAGTGCTCAATTTGCCCTTCTTACCAAACCGCATCACTCCCTTAGTAGGAGAAACACGTAAAAGAACTTTGTCACCAACCTCATATTTTATGTGCCTACGAGTCTTATCTGCATAACTCTTTTGACAGTCTTGAGCCGCTTTCATCCTATCCTGTATAATCCTAACATTCTCACTCATTTCTGTTATCATCTCAGGCCCTAGAATCACATACTCACTAATATCACCCCAACACATCGGACTTCTACACTTGCGTCCGTAAAAAGCCACAAATAGTGCCATCTGAATTGCGGCTTGATAACTATTATTATATGAGAACTCAATAAGGTCTAACTTATCCTCCCGGCCTCCTTGAAATCTGATAAGTGTGGTTTGTAGTGCCTATTTTGTAGTGTTTTGGTCCCATTTTCCTTGTAGAATCGCTCCTTGGGAGCGGTTTAGGGGCTTCTCATGCTTCCTTTAGTTCGTTTCAGGTTCCCGAGACCGATTTGGAAGAGTTGGAGCGATTCCGACTCTATACATACACATTTTGGAGCCAACGGAGTAAAGGAACGATGATTCGATGTCTTGGAATCGACCCCGAGACCTTGGGACCCAATCCCGAGCCTCCGAGACCCGATTCCGAGTCCCGAGAATCGATGGGAAGCCCATGAGAAGCAAGGAGGGACCAAAAAGTTCATATTGGAGGCCTACAAGACCCATCCCGATCGGGAAGGCCTCAAACCCGATCGGGATGAGGTGCACAAAGGACGTAGCTACTGTGGAGCATTCCCGATCGGGTTGGCATATTCCCGATCGGGAAAGTTGAAGTTTCCCGATCGGGCTTTCCCTTCCCGATCGGGAATGTCCCAGTTCCAGCCGCGTCACTTTGTTCCTTCCTCCTTTCCATTGTAACCCTATAAATACCCCTCCTCTTGTAATCTTAGCCTATGTTCTTCACTTCCCACTAAACCCTAGACTACTTTAGGTTAGATTAGTGTAGATTAGGGTAGATTAGTGTTAATTAGTCCTTAATCTAGTTAGTGAATCTTGTATTAAGGGATCTCTTGAAGAATCCATCCAATCTTGACAACATTGGTGGATGTTTTGGGTGTTCTTTATATACAAGTTCTCATCTTTTCATTCCCTTGTTAGTGGGTATAATCTTCTCATCCTTTTACTCTTAATCTTTGTTTATGTCATTCAAGTTTTCATCTTTGCATCTTGTTTATTGTTTTGTTCATCATCTTGTTAGTTTCACTCATGCAAGTTTGGTTGTTTGTTTTGGTTTCTCTTGTTAGTGTTAGTTTTAGTTTAGATAAGTTTGAGTAGACTCTTGCTAGGGTTAGTAAGGTGATTAGGGTGTTAATTGGATGATTAAGGGTTTGTTGGAGATATTGGTGGAAGATTTGGGTTTCCTCTTGGTTGATGCATATTACATGTTTGTTGAAATGCTTGAATGACTAAGTAGGTTGGAATGCTTGTTTTTCTTGTCTTTCTTTTGTGGGTGTTAGTTTGTTGTGGGTTCGGTTCCCTCACTAAGTTGCGAGAGCCCGGTGAGGACGACCCCTAGGTCGGTCTATGTTGCGAGAGCCCGGATTCGACCCTAGGCCACCATAGCACGCTAGAACCCCGTTTGTCATGTGTGTCGCCGAGATGGGTTCCATGAGGAACCTCTAGGTGAGTCTAAGTTGCGAGAGCCCGGACCAACCTAGATCACCCTACTACCTCCTCCGCTCTAGCTCTTCCTTGACCATTCCGTTACCCCCTTTGACCCCGACCTAATCCTAGCCCGTTTTCCTTAGTTGTTCTCCTTAGTCTTAGTCTAGTTCTCTCCCCTTCTATCATTTTCTAGCTTAGCTCGTTGACTTAGTCTAGTATTTGGGCCGACCTAGTCTAGGCTATACATTACCGTCCCCGTGGATTCGACCCGACTTACCCTTGCTACCCTAGTTAGGTTTTGCCGGTTAATTATTTGATCGGTGGGATTCACGACAAATCCTTCCGTCAATTTGGCGCCGTTGCCGGGGACGGTGCTAGTTTAGACTTTGTTTTCCTAGTTACTTGACTTTGTCTTTGTGTTTGTGTTTTCTTTTTTCTTTTTGGTTACTTTGCTTCTTGTGTGTGTGTGGTTTATTTCTCTCTTGTCTAGTGCCCAAAAAGCACTAGGCTTCTCACGTTTGCTCTTAGTCTACAGTTTGTGCTTAGAGGTGGTGACTATCTTCTTCTTGCGACTTAGAGCCGCTTTAACGGACAGTTGCTAGATTGAGAAGTCCTCAACCGGGTATGGACTACGATTTTCGAGCGAGCATGGGGTTTGATCTAAACTCCACACACTCGGGAGCCGATATGAGCTACTCCTCTTCTTCCATGAACCAAGGGTATGACATGACGTCCCCCTACCACTATCAAGCTTCTTGGGGTAATCAAGAAGGGTACGATCTTCAAGAATATGGAAATGGCTACCAACAAGTGAATGACTATCAATCCTACGATCATGGTGACTATTACTCGAGTTATCAATGTGAACCCACCATGTTCAATCAAGATTCACCTTATGAAAGCCAATACCCCCAAAACCCACCATATTACCCTCCACCCCAACCACAATATGAACCCCATGACCCACAATACTACCAATCACCTCAACCTTGCTACCAACAATATGATGCCCCACCCCTTGGGCATCATCAAGATTTTCAAGGAGATTTACAAGACCCCAATGATCGCCAATTGCCCGACATGGAGGTGTTTCAATCGCTTCTTCAATTGCAAAAAGAACAAGAGGAATTAATGGCCCAAATTAGAAGGGGAAACGAGGCGATGAATGCTCAATTAAATGCATTATCGGCTCAAACCGTAATGTCTTTATCCCGAGCATCGCATTTAGATGAAGGGTGCCCACTTGAGAGAGAGGAGCAACCTAACCATGAAGCCGCCGATGTAGTTCCCTTTGGAGGAGAGATTTGCTTTGAAGAACCTCAATCGTCTACCCAAAAAATGACGAATGAGGAGATGACCCTTGGTGAAGGCAACATTGGTGAGGAATTGGAGGAGGATAGTGAGTTGGATGGTTTGGTAGAGTTTTTGAAGTTGTTGGGTGAGATTGATAGCCTCGAGTTGCCCTTGTCCGAGAACGTGGATAAGCACCAAGAGCCCCTTGCTAGTGAACCAAGCGATGGTTTGGAAGGGATTGAAACCGCCGGTAGAAGTTTCAATCCTCTCCTCCATGATGATGTGGGGCCGAGTGATGAAGATGGGGAACCACAACTTGAGGAAAGTGTGGGGGTGTGCATTGAAGAGATGAGGCCAAAATCGCTTTTTGTGCCTTGTTTCTTGGAGATGAAGCTTGCTTGTGATTGGAGACGATGCTTAGGGAGGACGAGGTCGGTTAAGCTCGTAGGATGGATAGACCCCGGAGATGACATGAATGATGACGATGGGTCTTGGGATTCCTACTTCTTGCCTCCACCTTGGAGGCCGTGGAGGTTAGCTAGTCTCGAGCGCTTCTTGGGCCTCCACTATGACGTCGGTAGCGCGTTCGACTTGCTCCTCCATGCCCTTGAGGGCTACGGTTGAAGAAGAGTCCACCATCCTCGGTTTGACGGAGTTCCTAAAGAACCGTCATGTTGTATATTCCCCCTTCCTCTTCTTTAGAGTACTTGTGCTTGTATTTGTGTGTTTTGTTTCTTGGATTTGTTTGTTTTTGTGGGATTCTTGTAATTGTTTTGGTATTTTGATGAGCGATGTGAGGGAGTGAATTTGATGTGTATTTTGAGTTTATTGTGATAGGTGAAGTGAAGATGACTCCTAGAAAGGAGTGGTTAGTGATAGAGCTTGGATCGTGAGTAAGGAAGACGGTTTTTGGGGTCATGGGTGTCATGAAGACCCTTCCCGACCGGGAAGGGTGTGTCGTCCCGACCGGGATGGGGCCGTCCCGATCGGGATGAGGGTGCCAAAAATCGAGTTCACTGGAGTGTCATCCCGATCGGGAAGGAGGCTTCCCGACCGGGACGAGTATGTCATCCCGACCGGGACCACCCATCCCGACCGGGATGATCCCCTACTCCTTTTTGGTGCCTCTTCTTCGACATTCAAGCCCACCCAACCATTGTATACCCCCACCCAACCTCCCTACCTTCCTTGCTCATATCATACCACCCACATACTTCATTTTCATATCCTCACTTCACCTTCTATCTACTTTAGACCGGTATACACATCAAATCCCACCCCCTCGCACCATTACTACCTCTACCATGCGGTTCTATCAAGCTTGAAGAAGGATGACAATGACGACAACAAGCAAGTACCTATATTGATCATTGAGACGATGGAGAGAGTGAGTTGCTAACCGGACGGTATAGCAACTATCCTTTCTTTTCCGTTTTTTTATTGCTTGTTTTCCCCTTGTTTCTCCCCTTCCCCTTTGTCGTGGTGGCCTTCGAGGCCTTAGTTTATGGTTGCTCCCGACTCTCGATGATGTGACTACATCGAGAGTCATTTTCAAAATCCAAATTGTACAAGTTTTTCACTCTTCCTTTTTGAGGATTTAGTCGGATTTAGGCGGAATCCGGGCTAGGTGACTTGATTACACCTAGCCCTCCCCTCCCATTTCCTTTTATTTCCTTCCTTTTATTTTTCTTCCCCCATCCATATCTTTTTCTTGTCTCGGCCCATGGTGACTTGACTACACCCCGGCTGGACACCTTCTACCCTTTTCTTCACCTTTATTTTTTATTTTTAGCTTTATTTTTCGTAGTTTCTTTTCTTTTTCTTTTGTCTCTCCGCACACTACGATCGAGCATGAGGACATGGCTCGGTTTAAGTGTGGGGGGAGTGTTATTCTAGCATAGTTAGCTTTATTTTTGTAGTTTTTCGAAAAATCTTTAAAAACCCTAAAAATTTGAAATTTTTTCACAAAAATCAAAAACATTTTCTTTTTGTGTGTTTTTCTTTTGTGTCATTGTCTCGTATATTTGTTTTGTTGTGTGTGTTTGCCCCCCTTTTTTCCCTATAGGTTGCTTAAACCACCGATGGCTTTGGAAAGCTTTCAAGATGTCCGGTAACATCTTCTATCCCTTTTTCCTTCTTTGTCTCTTGCGGAATTTGGAGGAGAATGTGATGTGGTGTGCTCGGGAGGAGCTTTGTAAAGTTTGATGTTGGTTGGTTGCTCATTTGGAAGCTAGGGGTGGTGTTTGTGTTATGTATGTGTTTGTTTTATTTTGCTTTTGTTTTGTCGCTTTTGCTTCTTTTTCTTTCGTTTTCGTTGAGTCTTTGTTTTATGTTTTGTTGTGTGTCTTGTGTGTAAACCGTTTTCGAAAACTCGGTTTAGAGGCTAGTGTGTGAGTGTGTACTTTCCCTTCCTAGTAGTGTAAATCGAGTCTTGGACTTTAATCTAGTAGAATGACCTTAAATCAATGATTTCGTTGGTCCTTTACCTTGAGTCCACCTAGCTTACTAGGGATTTACTACGGGATTTGCACTTTTGACCATTATGACCACCCACGGTGTGAAAAGGCCTTGGTTACCGAGTCTCGTCCCTTAGGTGACCGTGTCTAAGATCGCTTGATTGGTCCAAGTTCTCCATTTTTTGTGGGTTTGCAGGGAAGGCGTCGTCCCGACTCACCCATTCCCCTACCTCCTACACATTTCCACACAATAAAATTGCAAATTGTTGAAGTCATCTTTCTTGTTGCAATAAGAAATGCCAAAAAGCCAAATCAAGCCAAAAGGGCAAAGAAAAGAAAATGAAAGAAAATGAAAGAAAGAAAAGAATGAAGAAAAAGAAAATGCACAAAAGCCAAAAAGAAAATAGAAAAGAAGAAAAAGAATGGCATGGCAAAACAAGGCAAAAATGCAAAAGAAAAGAGAAAATGCCAAAAGAAAATCGTCTCACAAAAAGATCTTAACCCCACAAAAATAAGCCTTTTTCCGACTTTTGCCGTGAAGAGCCTACCAAAGGACCGAGTCCCGAGGAAGGATGATAGCGGCATTAGTCGGTCTTCTCTCATTTTTGCATATTTTCCACCTTTTTACTTGGACTAGTTAGGCGGTTTTGGACACGGGACGACCCTCTTGGCTCACGCTAAAGGGGGCGGGGTCTCACTTACCTACAGTGTCGACTAACACCGTGGATCATCACTTCCCACTCCGCCGATCGTCCCGTAGTACGTTTTTAGAAAGTTAGGAGGACCTAGGTAAGTTACCAACGTTTTTGTTGCTTTATCGTCATACTATTAGGATTTAGTCCACCTCGGTTTGTATTGCTAGCTTGGGAACGTTGTCACTTACCTCAAGTCCTAAACCGGTGCTTCTTTCACCGCTTTTAGAGGGAAGCGGTATTTGTTTTTCTTTGGGTGCAACCTTGTGTTTGTTCATGTGTTTGTTTGTTTGTGTGTTTTGTGTCCGGTTGCATCCGCAGTTTTGTCGCAAGACCCCACTTGCCTTGCGGAGTGCACTTTTCCTCTAAGTGCACTCGCGTGAGTTGAAAGGGCGTAGGGTGCGCTAATACCCATTCGGCTAGTATAGTAGTTAGTATGTGCTTACTCGAGGGCGAGTAAGGGTTAAGTGTGGGGGAGTTGATAAGTGTGGTTTGTAGAGCCTATTTTGTAGTGTTTTGGTCCCATTTTCCTTGTAGAATCGCTCCTTGGGAGCGGTTTAGGGGCTTCTTATGCTTCCTTTAGTTCGTTTCAGGTTCCCGAGACCGATTTGGAAGAGTTGGAGCGATTTCGACTCCATACATACACATTTTGGAGCCAACGGAGTAAAGGAACGATGATTCGATGCCTTGGAATCGACCCCGAGACCTTGGGACCCAATCCCGAGCCTCCGAGACCCGATTCCGAGTCCCGAAAATCGATGGGAAGCCCATGAGAAGCAAGGAGGGACCAAAAAGTTCATATTGGAGGCCTACAAGACCCATCCCGATCGGGAAGGCCTCAAACCCGATCGGGATGAGGTGCACAAAAGACGTAGCTACTGTGGAGCATTCCCAATCGGGTTGGCATATTCCCGATCGGGAAAGTTGAAGTTTCCCGATCGGGATTTCCCTTCCCGATCGGGAATGTCCCAGTTCCAGCCGCGTCACTTTGTTCCTTCCTCCTTTCCATTGTAACCCTATAAATACCACTCCTCTTGTAATCTTAGCTTATGTTCTTCACTTCCCACTAAACCCTAGACTACTTTAGGTTAGATTAGTGTAGATTAGGGTAGATTAGTGTTAATTAGTCCTTAATCTAGTTAGTGAATCTTGTATTAAGGGATCTCTTGAAGAATCCATCCAATCTTGACAACATTGGTGGATGTTTTGGGTGTTCTTTATATACAAGTTCTCATCATTTCATTCCTTTGTTAGTTGGTATAATCTTCTCATCCTTTTACTCTTAATCTTTGTTTATGTCATTCAAGTTTTCATCTTTGCATCTTGTTTATTGTTTTGTTCATCATCTTGTTAGTTTCACTCATGCAAGTTTGGTTGTTTGTTTTGGTTTCTCTTGTTAGTGTTAGTTTTAGTTTAGATATGTTTGAGTAGACTCTTGCTAGGGTTAGTAAGGTGATTAGGGTGTTAATTGGATGATTAAGGGTTTGTTGGAGATATTGGTGGAAGATTTGGGTTTCCTCTTGGTTGATGCATATTACATGTTTGTTGAAATGCTTGAATAACTAAGTAGGTTGGAATGCTTGTTTTTCTTGTCTTTCTTTTGTGGGTGTTAGTTTGTTGTGGGTTCGGTTCCCTTACTAAGTTGCGAGAGCCCGGTGAGGACGACCCCTAGGTCGGTCTAAGTTGCGAGAGCCCGGATTCGACCTAGGCCACCATAGTGCGCTAGAACCCCGTTTGTCATGTGTGTCGCCGAGATGGGTTCCATGAGGAACCTCTAGGTGAGTCTAAGTTGCGAGAGCCCGGACCAACCTAGATCACCTTACTACCTCCTCCGCTCTAGCTCTTCCTTGACCATTCCGTTACCCTCTTTGACCCCGACCTAATCCTAGCTCGTTTTCCTTAGTTGTTCTCCTTAGTCTTAGTCTAGCTCTCTCCCCTTCTATCATTCTCTAGCTTAGCTCGTTGACTTAGTCTAGTATTTGGGCCGACCTAGTCTAGGCTATACATTACCGTCCCCGTGGATTCGACCCGACTCACCCTAGCTACCCTAGTTAGGTTTTGCCGGTTAATTATTTGATCGGTGGGATTCACGACAAATCCTTCCGTCAAAATCGTAAGGTACAAGCTCGCAACATATCCTCAATTATTTGATTTGTTCTCTCAGTCTGACCATCGGTAGCTGGATGAAATGTTGTGCTCATCTTAAGTTTGGTTCCCAAAGCTGTCTGAAGTTTCTCCCAAAATATCGAAACAAATCTGGTATCCCTATCTAATACAATATCTTTTGGAACTCCATGAAGTTTTAACACATGATGTATATAAGCATCAGCAAGCTGCTTCTTCTTCCAATTATCTTTCATTGGAATTAAATGTGCACTCTTAGTCAGTCTATCAACTATCACCTAAATCATATTATTACCTTTCTGTGATCTTGGCAAACCAGCTACAAAATCCATGGAGATTGAACTCCACTTCCACTCGGGAACTTCTAAAGGCTGCAGCTTCCCCTGAGGTCTTATATGTTCACTCTTAACCTTCTGACATATCAAACATCGAGCCACAAAATCTGCAATATGTTTCTTCATACCGGACCACCAAAATGCTAATTTCAAGTCTGCATACATTTTATCTTCCCCGGGGTGAACAAAATACGGTGTTGCATGTGCCTCTGTCATTATTCTTTCCTTGATCTCCCAATGGTTAGACACACAAAATCTAACATGAACCTTAATCAATCCACTCTCGTCGCGCCTAAACAAGGTAGGCTCATTCACTAATTTATCCTCCAATACTTATCACCAACCTGCAATTCTCTAATCTCTCCTGTCAATTCGCTATCAACAGATAACACATTGGATGGGGTTCCTGGCTTTGCCATTTGGATCGCAAAGTTCCTAAATTCTTCACTCAGCTTATCATGGCTCATCACTAACTGTATTGTATGGAGTGATTTTCTACTTAAAGCATCGTCTACTACATTGGTTTTTCCTTCATGATACTGAATCTGGATCTCATAGTCCTTAATCAACTCTAACCACCTCCTATGTCACATATTTAGCTCCTTTTGAGTGAATATATATTTTAAGCTTTCGTGATCAGAGAAAACCTTAAAGGGTACACCAAACAAATAATGTCTCCAAATTTTCAAGGCAAAGACTACGGCTGCTAATTCTAAATCATGAGTAGGATAATTTTCTTCAGAAGGTTTCAACTGCCTAGAAGCATAGGCAATCACTCTCCTATTCTGCATAAGAACACAACCTAACCCATTCTTGGATGCATCGTTATAAACTTCATAGGCTTCATTTCCATCCGGTAAGGACAACACCGGAGCAGTAGTCAATTTCTCCTTTAAAATTTCAAATGACTCCTCACATCCCTCATCCCAATGGAATTTAGTAGATTTCCTCATCAGTGTAGTCATTGGTCGAGCTATTTTAGAAAAATCCTTCACAAATCTCCTATAGTAACCAGCTAAACCCAAAAAGCTACGAATTTTAGTCACAGATTTAGGTCTAAGCCACTCCTTAACAGCTTTAACCTTAGCAGGATCTACTGACCCTCCATCCTTAGATATAATATGCCCTAGAAAAGATACTTGATCCAACCAGAATTCACATTTAGAAAATTTAGCATACAACTGTTTTTCTCTCAAAATACCTAAGACAATCCTTAAATGTTCCTCATGTTCTTCCTCATTTTTCGAATAAATCAGTATATCATCAATGAACACCACAACAAATTTATCTAAATAAGTCCTAAAAGTTCGGTTCATCAAATCCATAAAAATAGTAGGTGCATTAGTCAATCCAAAAGGCATCACAGTAAACTCATAATGGCCAAATCTAGTAGAAAATGCAGTTCTAGGCACATCCTTAGGAGCTATCTTCAATTGATGGTATCCAGATCGCAAATCAATTTTAGAGAAAACAGAAGCTCCCTTCAACTGGTCAAATAAGTCACCAATTTTAGGTAAAGGATACATATTCTTTATAGTAACTTGATTCAATTTCCGGTAATCAATACACAACCTTAAAGTTCCATCCTTCTTTTTCACAAATAAAACATGGGCACCCCAAGGTGACACACTAGGCCCAATATACCCTTTCTCCATCAATTCATCTAATTGTTTCTTAAGCTCTTGCATTTCTAAGGGTGTCATTCGGTATGGTGATTTAGCAATTAGACCCGTCCCTGACACTAGGTCGATTTTGACTCAACTTCTCTAGCAGAAGGCATTCCTGGTATCTCCTCCGGAAACACATCAACAAATTCACTTACTACAGGAACTTCACTTAAGTCGGGATATTCAACACTCAAATCTCTTATATGACACAAAATCAGCTGATCAGCTCCCCTAGATAAATGCTTTTTCACCTTCATAACAGAAATAGGTTTCACCCTAGGACCCCTTACATAACCCTTATAAGATACTCTTACATTTTTAGGACCTCTTAAGGAAATTTTACTATGTGCACAATCAATATTAGCCCGATGAGAACCAAGTCAATCCATCCCCAAAATAACAACAAAGTAAGGTAATGGAAATTTTATCAAGTTTGCCTTAAAATCAAGATTACCAATAAAAACGGATACATCCTTATAAACCTTTTACAGTTCACTAAGTCCCCAGATGGCATGGCAAAATCATAATCCACAATTTTACTAGGTTCAACATTCATTTTAACCACAAACTTAGTCGAAATAAAAGAGTGAGATGCACCAGAATCAAATAGAACATGAGCTGAAATGCAGTTCACTAGAAAGTTACCCGAAATGATGTTTGTGTTTTTGGCTTCCTCTCTATTCATGACATAGAGCTTCCCAGTAGGCTTCTTGTTATTCTGTGCAACATTTACTTGGCCCGTGGGTTTACTAGCTGCGGTAGTGTTGGTCTGAGTCGGAGTTGGATTCATAAAATTGTTGTTAGTTGCATATCTACCAAAATTTTGTGTCTTCCCCTGACCCTGAAATCGGTTACTCTGATTCACACTACCACTAGCAGATTGTGCAGCACAGGGTTTCCCCGTCTTCTTGTTCCTGCACTTGAGTTCTCGGTGTCTTAACTTCTCGCACCAGTAGCATGTCACCTTATTTCCCTGACAGTCAACGCCTGGGTTATCACCCTTGCATAACTTACAATAGTAATGAGGTGTAAAGTCATTAGTTGTTCCCTGACTTCTACCTCTCCAGCTATTACCTTCTTCCTTCCCATTCCCGCCAAAAGATTGGGACTTGTATTGAGTGTTATTATTAGTATTGAAATTCCCTCTCGTCGCTGGGGTGTTGGATTGACTCCCCTGAAACTCTCTCTTCTTCGCCCTAGTACTTGCCATCTCTGCCTCCATCTTCTGGTTACTGCTCTCAATATTAACAGCCCTAGCATAGACATCTCTTAATGAAGTGAATGTCTCTCCAGCAAACCTACCCTTAATCTTCCAATGTAACTTATCCTCAAAACCTAGATGCTTTAATCCCCTCAGTTGGCACTAGCTCCTTAGCAAAACGGCTAAGCTCGACAAATTTATTATAAAAGTCTTTCACACTCATCTCATTAGTTTGCTTCAGGTCTTCGAATTTATCCAGTTTTTGATGCTTCACATGTTCTGGGAAAAATTCTACTTCTAATATCTCCTTAAGAGTATCCCAGTCTTTATCAAATAGTGTGTGTGTGCCATTAGGATTTCTTATTCTAATTGGTTTCATAAAGTCCTCTTTAAAAGTCAGCCACAAAATGTCCGCCTCTTCTTTCAGATAGAAGACAACGATCCTAACCTAAAATTCATGCGGACAACCTGCAGGCAAAAAAATCTTCTCCATCTCCCTAACCCAATTATCTAGTTCATTAGGATCTCCTTTCCTAGTAAAGGTCGGTGGCTTCTTCTTCTGCACTGCTTCAGACATTCCAGCTGTAATCCCCTAGAAATTTTAAGGCAATACAATGGAGGAAACACTGCAGAAGTGGGATTATAACACACTATAGCTATGTTTTGATTAAATAAAAATGGTAAGTCAATACATAAGCCATAAAATAAAAAAATGGCTACAAAATAAATAAATAAATAAATAAATAAAATCCATAAAAAGAGTTTTAACAATCCATAATACAGTGATCTGATTAAAACAAGCAGGATCCATAACTGCTCGCTAGCCCACCCGAAGGAAAACACATATACCTGCCATGTTAAAAACATAACAGCCACAATTAGTGGGGAGCAACGTCAACGTTCTCCCAACCGTATAACAAGATTTTAAAACTGTAATTACTATTATAGAAAAATAGTAAAAAAGGAAAACAGTAAAACACATTATAATAAAAATAAACTTTCAGTGAAAAACTTCACGTATCAAAACAATATAATAAAAATGAGTTTTCCGAAGAAAACGTAAAACATTTGCCAACCTGCAACCAAATTATATCGATAATAATAAAAATATTCAAAATGGCGTTATGGATAGGAGTAGTGTAGACGGTTAGACTTTCACTAGAAGAATACTACTAGCTTCGAGAACTTAGTTCAAACAAATTAAACTTCGGTCTCTAACTAGGCTACTCAACCATAATAGAGCGGCGACTTATAAATGCGTGGCCCTAGTTTAAGATAATGCACACCCCTCCTGGGATTACCTGTCACCCAGTTCAACTTATGACGGTGACTTACTGCGAGGCCTAAGCTTAAGGTCAAAATGTACACAACTCCCGGGATACCTGTCACCCGGTTCAACAACCAATGTACCGATTATTGTCAGATTATATGACTTACATATATTGTCAAAAATGAAATATAAAAATAATACATGCAAATACAAAATTAAAATCATGAAATACCGAGTAACATCGACGTTACCTCTAACCCAAATTCGAGTCGATTATAAATTCGTCGGCTTCAGAATCATTCAAAAATCCTTCAACACAAGAAAAACATGGTGGAAAAATACCATGAGAAAACTAAGAAAATCAAGGCAAATAACGATCGAAAACAACATCGATTATTACCTTAACGAAGGGATCGGAAATGACGATTATTTATGAGATGAAAACGAGACAATCGAGACTCGATTAGAGACTAAATCTGGCTGGAAAGGGTGCTGGAAAATATCAGCCAAGATGAGAAAATGAGAGGAAAAGAGAGAGTTTTTGCCTTGAATATTATTTAGTGGTTGAATGAATGGAACTAATGAAGAGTTTATGAATGAATGTGACTTATAAAAAATGATAAAAACAAGGTGGATGTACCACTAAAACACATGGCTAAAATGGATGAATAAGAGAGTGAAAGTCTATGCATGAGTCATCAAATTTAATGGATGAGAAGAAAATATATTAATCCTTTAATCATTTTATAAAATGAAATGTTTATAAAAGAAAGTGTAATGGTGGTGTGTGACAAGGGTCACGGTCCAAATGATTCAAGGTGAGTCCAAAATAAGTCGTAAGTCGATAAAAATAAGGATCGTAAAATTATTAAAGACATTTCAAAGCAATTTGAGTAAATCTCGCGTAAGAAATCAATTAATTACGAAACTTCGTAATAAAATCATTAAATGATAGATTTTCATAAATAAAAATATTTTCTTAGTTAGAAATATTATTTAAACGTATTTGGGCCCTTTTAGAAAAATAAATAACCCAAATCCAAGCTTAAAATGATAGTTCGTATAAAAATGAGATTCTTTGTGAATTAAATAAATAGTTTGCGACGAAAATTTAATAAATAGATTTATTATAGGAAAATAAAATATTTAAAATATTTTAATGAAAATAAATAATATTTGACTTGAAAATATTATGAAGTTTGAAAATGAAGGATACTGAAGGCAGAAAAAAAATCACAGAGTCATGACGGAGTCATAACTAGATAAATAACAACGCCTAGAAAATTAGCGGGTGTTACACCAGCAACAGTGGGTGCAGGATCATTCTCATTCTCGACCCTATCATTCATATTCTGGGTAACAACAGTCATTTGTTGCAAAGCTTGGACAAGAGCTGCATTCTAAGCTAACAATTTTGCCAACATAGCGGTCATATCATTGTTTTCATTTTCTCTTCGTGGAGACATTGTTACTATAGTGTGGACATGACGTAGGTCCACCCCGACGCGGCCACGCGCGGGTTTGGGTAGGCGAATGAATCTCGTGGTGAGATTGTTCTCGGGTTCGAAATTTAAGTCAAAATGGAGTCGCCACCGAATTTTGTGGTTATTCGGAACCATACGAGCCCACTCTATGTCGTCATGGGCTTTACACAAAGTAAGCCCACTTCGATTTCAGAGTTCATTGGGCTCGTCCCTTTGCATTGCAATATCGATACCGTATAAACCGGCTTTCGTATATAGAATGACTCTCGTGCGCCAAGGGTTTCGAACATCCGGAAACCAAAGGTTCTGAGTAAGGGGTGAGGGTACGTGTTGGGAAGCCCACTAAGGACACCCAACCCCGCCCGCACATGGCGGCCTCTACTAAGACATCGTTCGTGTTCGTGTGAGCGCGCTAGTAAAACGATTAAATGATATGCAAACAGCGTTTTCGGGCTGGCATATGAATAGTATGTGAACTACGTCATTTAATGCATCTTATTCTTGGTCAAAATGGTTTAGCATGCGAGGTTCGTTTATAAAGCGTAAAAGCAAGTAAATAAACAAAGCTCGAAAATAAATAAGAAAAGTAACGTACAAGTTACACGGGCGGAAATACAACCCGGAATTCACAATACAACATTACGTAAAAGTAATAAAAAAATACGATGCAATAATAGGGACAGACCCGTATGTAAGCTAGATCGCGAAATGTGTAGATGGACTAACCCCGATTAAATACACATTATATCGTGTACTAAACGAAGGACGGAAATACGAGACTGTGGCATATTGCTAGCCCGATCTCATATCCCGTAGTCTTGTCCCGACTTATCACGTCAAAAGGTGGTCAAAGTCGTTCTACGTGTCGTGTTGTGCATGGTTTTGAAAATGGAATAGTCACGTGATAGTCTTTACACGTGATGACTAATGTCGATAAAAGGACGAGGCTTGAAAGGTGTGTCAAGGCCCTCGGTTTTCTGGGTTACAGGGCCCACTCGGTCGAGTCATGGTCTGACTCGGTCGAGTGCGTCCTCAAAAAAAGTTTCTGCCCAGTGTTGTGGACACTACTCGATCGAGTGGCCTACGCACTCGGTCGAGTAGCTCCTCGAAAAGGGTTCTGTCCAGAGTTATGGACGCTACTCGATCGAGTGGCCTACGCACTCGATCGAGTAGCCCCTGTACGAGTGTCAACTCGCCTCGTTTTTGAGGTCGAAAACGACGGTCGGTTGAGTTAAATACGAATATCGCATGATTTGAATTTAACTCGACCTCCGGTACTATAATCGTGTGCAAGTGCGATTATAGTACCGTTGTCGGGACTTTATGAAAACGTTTGTGTTAGAAAAATTGAATTAGTAACGGAATGCGTCCCTCTACGTCACGACATCGAAACTAACCCTTTCGGGTTATGTGATGTCGGTTTTCGTGTCAACGGGTTCCGTACTAATTAAAATGGGATCGAATATGTTCAACTACGATTAGTCGCGATCACGTCACGCCTTTGAGCACATTGGGGCGGGGCTCCTCGAAAGGGCTCCACCTCCGTCGTTGCTCGTAAAAGGATTAGACGGATTTTAGGCGACAATTATAGTCAAACGTATCCGAAACCGAAATTTGATACTAATTATATACATACGCGGTATAGTAATAATGTGTTAGCAATGCGAAATAGAAAAGTTAGTATGCGAAAATGTAAAAGTTAGGATGTTAGAGTTAGTGTTAGGATTGCAATACTAGTATAAGTATAATATTAGCGATACATAAACATAAACAAAAGTAGAAAAGATAGAAATGGGGTTTAGGACACCCTCAACATACATGCTTAGTAGGAACCTCGGAAATGGACTCGCGAATAGTGACGGGACTATAGAGTATCGAGGATGTATGTAAGTTATGGTGTGTGTGTGTGTGTGTGTTGTCGGTTTATCGAGGGACAAGGGACTCGGTTTTTGTATGTGATTGCTTAGGGTTGTAGGGTGAAGAGTGTGACTGAAAATGTGAGATAAATGTAGGGTAAAATGGATGTGTAAAAGTTTTTGTGAAATGAATGAAGGTCATGGGGTATTTATAGAGTTTTACCCCACGACCTAGGGTCACTCGATCGAGTGGCCCTAGTGCACTCGGTCGAGTGCCCTAGAAAATGGGCCTGATCCGGTTTTTGACGCTCCACTCGACCGAGTGGGTCAATCCACTCGACCGAGTGGATCAGGTGATCCGAGATAAAAGAGGAAAGGTTGACTTGGTTTGATTGTGTGATCTTTTTTGAAAATGTGGTTGGGCGCCATCTTCTAGAAGATGTACTTGGGCTGATTTTGTGACGGGTTCGTCTTTGACCGGGTTTTGACCCGGTCGCCAAAAGACGGGATTTATTTTTTGGTGTCGGTTTTGGCCCGAATTAGTCTTATTTTGCTCGGAACGACCCACTGGGCCTGAATTTGATGTCTGTTTTGTGAGATTATTACTCCGCTAAAAGTCCATGTCAGATATTATTGATTTCGGGTCCAAATCCGAGTATACTAAGTCACGTTTGCGTCCGATCATCATCGGGTGTTTGTCGGGAACTGCTATAGACACTAGCAGGCAAAATGCGGGTGTCTACAGAGCCCCCACTCTGACTGAGGCTTGGACAAGGCGAAAGTCAGAGTAGCTACCAGGCCAATCGCAGATTACGACCTGGCAGCCTTCCGGTCGGGTCGTTTATAGTCCGGTAGACTAGCGTGAAGGGCTCGCCAGCCATAAGCGGAGGGTCATACCTGTCTTGCCGGTGATAGCTCCGTGGGGAATAAAACTTGCCCTTGGAGGTGTAGGAGTACCCGTATGCTGATACATCATGGCTTTGAGTGTAGCGTTCTGGGATAAATATGGGTTCACGTTGGGGAGTGAAGTAGTGGCGCGGGGACTTGCTTCTGAAGTCTTGAGGTGTACCTGTATGCTGACACATGATAAATTGCATGTAACACATAGGCAAAACACCGACTTGTGCTGGGGAAAATGTACTGGATTTTGAAAAAAGTTGAAATTTTCGAAAAAAGTTTTTTTTTTTTTAGAATTTTAGGAATTTTTAGAGAAAAATAGGAAAGCTCAGGATAACTAAATTCCTATTCTGGGTTGAAGTCAGGCCTGCACATGTTGAGGCCCAGTTTACTGAGGAGGCAGGGTTAGTCAGGGTTACTGCCAGGCTTCCCTATTATAAATACAGGTTTCCCTGCTTCAGCTTACTGCACCTCAAATCAAAACCCTTCTCTTCTCTAAAAAAAACCTCTCAGTCTTTCAAGAGAAATCAAGTTCCTGCCATGGGCATCGAGCATCTCACTTCAATGCTTTTTGCTTGGTCCCAGCATTTTCGGGACGAGGATAGGATTCAGCTGACCCAAATGGGGATTACCAGCCTATTTCCTCTTAGGCGTTTGGTACCTGATTTGCATTTTCTGGACGCTTGTTTGGCGCTTTGGGATACTACCCACCACGTCTTCGCGTTCCCGCGGGGAGAAATATGCCCTCTTCCCGAGGAGATCGCAGCCATCGGGGGTTGGAGCCCTGTTGCTCGTCCTGCCAACCCTCCGTTCTACCCGGACCCGAGGAGAAGACTGAGGGACTTCCTAGGTCTGTCTCATGCTGAGACAGATCGAATGGTGCGGGGAGATACTGTCTCCCTTTTCGACTTGGCTGACAAGTTTATGAACAGCCAGGATGTAAGGGCTACGCCTTCTCACCGGCGTAGGGCTTTCGCGTTCTGCATGCTGCACCGCTACGTCTTTGAGGGTCTGATGGATGCTGACTCATGCGTGGGTCAAATTAGGCTAATTGGAGTGGTTGACCAGATGGAGACTGGTCATAGCCCTGCTTGGCTAGCCACTGGGGAGCTCATCATGGGTCTGGATGCTAGGCGACTCGACCCAACCCGGCAATTGACGGGTAGCACCCTCATTCTGCAGGTATTCATCTTGCAATTTTTTAAATCTTCCTTTTCTTTCTTTTTTTTTGTTTCGCGGTTTCTTGAGGTCCGTAAGTCACTCGATCGAGTGGACCTATCACTCGATCGAGTGATGTCTGCAAAGTGCTTCTGTTGGTCTGTGAAGAGCTTACTCGATCGAGTCAGATGGTGTACTCGATCGAGTGTCATACCTGACGAGCTTCTGATTGTCTTAGAGTGCCCTACTCGATCGAGTCAGATGGTGTACTCGATCGAGTGTCATACCTGACGAGCTTCCGGTTGTCTTTAGGGAGTCTTACTCGATCGAGTCAGAGGGTGTACTCGATCGAGTGGGCTGTAGCGAACTATTCCGTTACTCATAAATTCCGTGTATACGTTTGCAGGTCTGGCTGTCGGAGCGCTTATCGATCATAGAGCCTCCTCCGAGCGTTCCCAACTACCGTAGTAGCCAACTCAGTTCTAGGGGGCGCCGGATAAGCTCGAATCACCATATAAATCGAGCTTATTGGGACGAGGAATTGGTGTTCCACGGTGGCCCGTTGATTAGGTGGACGGTTGCTTGGTGGTTCCTTTCCAAGCTGACAGGGTTGGCCAAGAGGGACCAAGCTCGTTACCTCGTGATCTTGTCCCTTGACTGGACAGTTCACATCTACCCGGACCGCATTCTGAGGCAGTTCGGTTCGTCTCAGCGCATTCCTGAGGCCGAAGCCATTATTAGCGTCTCGCTCCAACTGACGGACGCTATGTGCGACACCTGGTTGCAGAGATGGTTTACTCGTCCTA
Organism: Agrostemma githago; assembly: GCA_958450325.1. Taxonomy (NCBI): domain Eukaryota; kingdom Viridiplantae; phylum Streptophyta; class Magnoliopsida; order Caryophyllales; family Caryophyllaceae; genus Agrostemma; species Agrostemma githago. Next base: position 24,580,773 of record OY288240.1, on the reverse strand, counting down.
CATGGACTATTCCCAACCCTTGCCAATCCGCTTGGGTTTCTCGAGCCTATGGGAAGTGGACTTCTGAGGAGTCCGAGGAGGCTCGCAAAGCTCTGAAGGTCGATGAGGCCTTCGAACTGGTCCGTCGGGAGACGGTAAAGGACAATAGGGGATTCTACGATGAGGGAGAGACCCCTGCTACCTTAGTCCGATTAGAGTCGGGTCTTAAGTCACATACTAAGACTCGAGCTAAAGATGCCGGTGCTAGTGGCACGCGGGGGCGGCAAAGCCCCCAGACTGACTTGGAGCGGCGACTTGGGCCAAGGCTGGCGGCCCGGGACCGACTAGGTCCCCGCGACCGGCTTCCTGAGCCTGTAAGGGCCCGACTTGGGCCAGTCGAGGTGGATGAGGACTCGAGTTCCAAGAAGCGAGTCCGGGCCAAAGAGGTTCCTGTGGTGATTCGGGAACGCTCTCCTCCGCGTCGTCGTCAATGGACGGCCAAGGAGGCCAAGGACAAAGGGAAGGGCAAGATGCCCTAAATACCGAGTCCTTAGTTTTATTATTTAAATATTATTATTATTTTGTCGTGTGTTTTTTTTTGTAGTTTTTTTTTTTTGAATTCCTGCACTTGTAATTTTCCCAAGCTTTTTGGGATTTTTTTTTGTGATAATTAATAAAAGGAAGTTTTTTTATTAAAACCGTTCCTGTCTTTTCTCGATTGCATTGGTTGTGCCCTTTTGAGGGACTGCCTACGTATCCGCAGTTAGCAGAATCAAACCAAACGTAGTTCAGGCTTAGGAAACTGCAATCTCGAATTACACCAAGACTATTGGTTCAAGATGTTTTGCGACAGTAGAATAAATAATTCTAGCTCATTGACTTGCTTTTTGTGAAATAAATGATTTTGATAAAAGTTGCTAATGACATTGAGAAATGGCTAAGGGTAGTAACGCTTCAGCTGGTCCAGGTTGGTTGGGTTGATAAATTCATTCCCGTCCAGGTCCGTCAACATTACTGCTCCGCCCGATAGGATTTTCTTCACCAGATATGGCCCAGCCCAGTTGGGTTTGAATTTTCCCCTTGGATCAACTGGTAGCAAGGCTCGAACAGACTTAAGGACTAAGTCCCCTTCTTTAATGTTCCTGGGCCTTACTCGCTTGTTGAAGGCCCGTTGGATTCGTTTCTGGTATATCTGGATATTGTTGAGAGCGCGGGACCGTCGTTCGTCTAGTAGAACCAACGAATCGTACTGTGCTCGAACCCAGTCGGCTTCGGGTACTTGACTTTCTAGCAGAATTCTGAGGGACGGTACCTCCAGCTCGACTGGTTGGACTGCTTCCATCCCATAGGTTAGGTAGTATGGTGTCGCTCCGGTTGCGGTGCGAATTGACGTCCGGTACCCCCATAGGGCAAAAGGTATCTTGTCGGGCCAGTCCCGATAATTATCAGCCATCTTTTTGAGTATGGTGATAATCGTTTTATTGGCCGCCTCTACCGCTCCGTTTGTTTGGGGACGGTATGGCGAGGACGTGTGCCTTTGAATTTTGTATTTAGCCAGTAGGGCCGCGGTCTTAGCTTGGAAATGAGTTCCATGATCACTGATAAATTCATGCGGGATTCCATACCGGCATATTATCTTGTTTTGGATAAATTTGGCGACATGCTTAGCATTGAGGATGCGATATGATTCAGCTTCGACCCATTTGGTGAAATAGTCGATAGCCACCAAAATGAAACAATGTCCACCAGTACCGGAGGGATTTACTTTCCCGATTATGTCGATACCCCATGTCGAGAATGGCCAAGGTGACGTCATGGTATAGAGCAGGGATGGCGGCATATGTTGCGCATTGCCAAAGATTTGACAGTTATGACAATGTTTGACATATAACTGGCAGTCGGCCTCCATGGTGTTCCAGTAATACCCGAGCCTCATGATTTTTCGGACCAACATGTGAGCATTCATGTGTGGGCCGTTTTCACCATCATGTACTTCGGCCATTACTTTCTCGGCCTTATATTTGTCAACACAAAGGAGAAGAGCCCCCTGTGCTGTCTTTTTGTACAGCTGCCCGTCATCAGTACGGATGAATTGGGTGGCTAGCCTCCGTAAGGCTTTTTTGGCTCGGCTTTCCGTCCCGGGAGGATACTCTCCGTTGGTCAGGTATGTTAACACGGCTTGGTACCATGGTTCGGGATCGGTTATCTCGATGTCTTCAATGTCATAGACGTACGCCGGCTCGGACCGTCTTTCGACGCAAATTGGCATACTGGTCACATGGTCGGGAATGTTCAGTAAAGATGCTAATTTTGAGAGTGCATCTGCAAACTGATTCTCTTCCCGAGGCAGGTATATGTATTCTACCTTTTGGAATTGTTTCTCGAGATCCCTTACTCGTGCCTGGTAGGCCACGAGATTAGCATTCCAAGTCTTCCATTTTTGAAGTGCTTGGTTAATGACCAAGGATGAGTCGCCATGTACCCGGAGATTTGTGATCCCTAGGTTGGCGGCGGCTTGTAGCCCATAGATGCATGCTTCGTATTCTGCTGCATTGTTGGTGACGTCAAAGTCCAGCTTGATGGAGACGGGAGTATGCTCCCCTCTTGGTGAAATTAGGAGGATCCCGACTCCGAACCCTCGAAAATTAGATGCTCCGTCGAAGTATAAATCCCATGTTTCGGCATCGGTATGGAAAATATCTTCGTCTGGGAAGGACCAGGTGTCGGTGTGTCCTTCCTCGGTTACTGGGCTATCAGCGAGGAATTCAGCCACTATTCGCCCCTTAATAGCTTTTAAAGGTACAAATTTTAGGTCGAACTCTGCCAACATTAGAGTCCATCTTGAAATCCGGCCATTGAGGATGGGTTTTTCGAAGAGGTACTTGATCGGGTCCATCCTGGATAGAACATGGACCTCATAGCTGAGCATATAATGTCGGAGCTTCTTAGTGGCCCAGACTAGAGCCAAGCACGTCCTTTCGAGCATGGTGTATTTGCACTCATACTCTAAAAACTTTTTACTGATGTAATAGATGGCTCGCTCTTCGGAGTCAACTGTCTGAGCCAGCATAGCCCCCATGGCTGTCTCGGTCGTCGTTAGGTATAACGACAGAGGCAAGCCGGGTTGAGGTGGCATCAAAACCGGCGGTGCAGACAGAATTTCTTTGATTTTGTCGAAAGCAGCTTGGCATTTGTCATCCCATAGTACCCGTTCCCCTATTTTCAGTTTCTTGAAAATTGGTTCACATACCATGGTTAGCTTGGAAATGAATCGACTAATATACTGGACTTTCCCGAGAAATCCCCTTATTTCTTTTTCGGTTTGAGGAGCTTGCATCTCGGTAATGGCTTTGATTTTAGCTGGGTCGACTTCGATACCTCGTTGGCTAACGATATGACCCAGTAATTTGCCTGACGTTACCCCAAAACTGCACTTTTGAGGGTTTAGCCTCATGTTGTATTTGCGCAATCGGGTGAAAAATTTTCTTAGGGCGGTGATGTGACCGTCCCGTTCTTTGGATTTGACGATCATGTCGTCTACATAGACCTCTACCTCTTTATGCATCATGTCATGTAGTAAGGTGGTAGCGGTCCTTTGGTATGTGGCCCCGGCATTAATAAGACCAAACGGCATGACGGTGTAGCAGTAAGTACCCTAAGGTGTAGTGAAGGTAGTCTTACTCATGTCTTCTTCCGCCATCTTGATTTGATTATATCCGGCATACCCGTCCTTGAATGATAGAAGGGCATGATCGGCCGTGTTATCCACCAGTATATCGATGTGTGGTAACGGAAAATCATCCTTCGGGTTCGCTTTGTTAAGATCCCGAAAATCTACGCATACCCGCACCTTACCGTCCTTTTTAGGAACCGGCACGATGTTTGCTACCCAGTCCGGATACTCGGAGACTTGTATGAAGCCGGCTTTGAATTGTTTGTCGACTTCTTCTTTTACTTTGAGAGACCACTCGGGCCTCATTCGACGAAGCTTTTGTTTGACCGGTTTGCACCCATCTTTGATAGGTATGTGGTGCTCGGCTATTTCCCGGTCTATCCCCGGCATGTCCTTGTAGGACCACGCGAAGACATCTTTGAACTCTTGGAGGAGGTTTATAAACTGTTGTTTCTCCTCGGGATCTAAGGATAACCCTATCTTAAGTATCTGAGGCTCTAAGGCTGTTCCCACGTTTATGGACTCGGTCTCTTCGATTACCGGATTCCGGGATTCCCTTTGCTCTAGTTGCTCGATCAGATGTGGAGGTAAGGGTACCTGTTCGTCGGATTTCTCAATGTCATAGCATAAATCATTTTTGAAAGCAGGATTTAAAAGAGACAAGTCGTAAGCAGAACGGTTGTTATTATTGATTGAAAATTTAGAAAACAGCTCAAAGAGAGCAGCCATCTGATCGTTGGTCAGTGGCGGGATTGGTAAAGCACTCGGGACAGACCCCGAAGTGCTAGCAGCAGGAATGATAGAAGGGAGGGGGGTTACAGGAGTGACTCTAGCACCGACTTCTCTAGACTCGACCTCAGACTCTGACTCAGACTCCGACTCAGACTCGGACTCAGACTCAGGCATGTCTCCCTCTCCGGCGACCAGCTTGTAGATCCTTCCTTGACTGTCAGTCCACTTGACAGTTTTCCTCCAGGCCCTTTTTCCCGTCTCGGGCCAACATCCGAGATCAGCTTGGTTGGGTCAAACCTGTTGCTGCGGAGAATCAGGTTGACCAGGTCTTCCTTTGGAGTCGGGGCTACGGTGTCTTCCCCGAAGAGTAGCCCTAGCGCGGGCTCGGCATCGTCCGCTCCGTCGGACTGGATGAGGGCGAACACCTCATCCGGGATGTAGTTGCAATCCCGGGCCAAGTGGGTCCCGAGGTGCGTAGCGTTGGGTTGGTATAGCCCAACTTGGACAGCCCCGAATACGGGTGTGACAAAGTAGTCAGACAACCGTGGGCTGTAAGGGCTCAAGTAGATACCCTTCATGATGTTGCAGGCCTTTTCAATTCCTGCTCGGACAACGTTGTCCGGAGTAAGGGCGTAGCCAAGGCCGAAGTGAGAGTCCTCGTCCTTGAGAACCTCGATGATCTTCCCAGCTGGAAGGTCGGGTCGAGAGGTAGCCCCCGGAAGGTACCCTAGGTTTTGGAGCATCGTGTCAATGCTCGTGGTGAAGTAAGGCCTAAAAAGGTACTCTTCCTCGATCATCCCCACAAAGTCGAACCCCTAGAGGTCCGTGCGGCCCGTGGCGTTACAGCTAGCCACGGTCATTGGGGTCGCCTCTAAAGTAATAATACCGTCGAGTAGAGGCCTCTTGATCTTACGGTGGAGGGTGGAGGACACGGCTTTCACCGCGTGAATCCACGGCCTTCCTAGGAGTAAGTTGAATGATGAGGTGACATCAATCACCTGGAATTCGAGCTCCTTTTCTACCGGGCCCGTGATGATGGTCAGTTTTATGGCCCCAGCTACCAACTTTGGGCTCCCATCGAAGGCTTGGATGGTTTGAGCAGTCGGGATATAGTCAGCCTCGGTAATGCCGAGGGCTTTGGCGGTCCTTAGAGGAAGGACGTTCACGGCTGACCCGTCATCGACTAGGGTCATTGGGAGGTATTTTCCTCGGCAAATCACCGTGATGTAAAGGGCCAGGTTGTGGGAGGTCCCGAATGGTAGCAGATCGGCTTCGGAAAATTTTATCATTGGGCCTCCTATTTTGGCCTTACCCTTTAGGTGGGGTAGGACCGTGGCTACCATTTCATCGGGGGTAGCCAAAGAGTCGATCTTGACTTGATCGAGAGCCTTTGTAAGTGCTTCTCGATGTTCTTGAGAGCTAACAAGGAGTTGCCATATAGTGAGGTCAACTCGGGTTCTCTTCAATTGCTTCACGACGGCCGTTTCGGCGGTCGGCTCTTCAGGGGCGACTTCCATCCCGAGTGGATCGGTGACGTTTGTCGGGATAGGGGTGTCCCTAGTGCTTGTGGCTAAATAGGGACGACCAAGGTTGTTGCTGGCTAGGACTCGAGTTTTGACCTCTCGAATCTGTTCAGGGGTGATGGGAACGGTTTCCCCTTTAGCGAGGTAGATATCATCCTCGTCGTCGAACCAGATCCCGTTCACTTGCGGGATGTAGGGGGAGATAAGGTGAGAGCAGTCGATCACCTCCCCGGCAAAAATGGCATGGGAGCTGAAAGGGTTCTCCTTGTTGCTGGGCTTATCTCCGGGTAGCGGGATTTTACCGTTTTCGATCAGGTCCTGGATCAGGTGCTTCAGCTTCCAACACTTTTCGGTATCGTGCCCATTGCCCCGGTGGTATTGGCAATAGGCCTGAGCGTTGTAGTTCTTGGAGCGACGCTCGACCGGAACTTCAGGAGTTGGGCCTATCGGTTGGATTAGGCCTTTGGAGGATAGCCTTTGTAAGGCATAAGTATAGGTAGTACCTATATCAGTGAAGACCCGAGGTGGGGTGTTCTTCTTGGACGGGGCATCTAGTAGATTAACCGCGTCAAAAATGCTGCGGGTTGCAGCCTGGGGCTTAGTGGTGGAGGAAGAGGCCCCTTGGTACCCTTTGCTAGCAGCCTTAGTGAGGCTTTCTAGTCTCAGGTCGTCTTCGATCCTCATACCCATTTCAGTAAGGGTGGTGAAATTGGGTATGACTGCGTACCGGAGGTGAACCCGGTAGGAGGGGAGGAGGTTCTTGACAAAAGCCTCCACCAGAGTCTTCTCATTGGGCTTATCGACCAATTTCACGCTCTCGGCCCTCCAGCGTTGAAGGTACTTAGTGAAACCTTCCTTTGGCTCTTGGGCCATGACCTCCAGAGATCGCATCGTGGTTTGGATCTCGGTATTGTCAGCATAGTTCCGAGCGAACTCGGTAGCCACATCATCCCATGTAGGGTATTTTTTCGGGTCTAGCCTATAGTACCAGGCCCGTGGGTGCTTCTCAAGGGATGCAGCGAAGAGATTCTTGAACATGGATGAATCCACTCCCTTGATGGCCATGAATTCCTTGAAGGCCCGTACATGTAGTAACGGGTCTTCAGTTCCCTCGAACATGGGCAAACCTGTGAGGTTCAGGTTTGCGGGCAGTTTGTCACTCACCGTGGAGTACTCTCGGCTATTCTCCCGGTGGATATTGTTACTCCCAGTCAAATGGACTTGTTCTTCTAACCGGCGCACTGCGCTGACCAGTTCAGTTATGGGCCCAGTAGTCTCGACATTAGGAGTCCCTTGCTCCACCGTAGCTAGGCGAGCAACAATGGCCACTTGGCCAGCCCTCATTTCGGTCAGTTAGGCTTCGATATCGGTCTGCTTCGCGACCATGGCGTCCAAAGCGGTTTGTAGGCTGTTCAAAGTAGCCATCCTTCGAGCGTGTCTGGTTGCCGGTGGCCTGTCTGTAAGAACACCGCGTAATCAGAAACTGAACCCAGGTCTGTGGAAAAGGAAAGGAAAAGTATATCCCGAGCGACACTAGGAAAGAAGACTAAAGACTCGAAAAGGACATCTAGACGGATGACTCGATGGGTGGTATAACTTCCTTAGGACTTTGGCTTTGTGGGCCTAATCCCGTTCGAAGGAAGGTCCACGTGAGACTTTCCCCAGACTTTTGACTCGAGTGTATGGACGGACTTTCCTTTGTAGAGGTATGCCCTACGCGGGTCGGTCGTGCCTTGACTGATAAGGCGGTCTCGGGAAAGGGGGGAAACTCGCGATATAGGATCAGCGGAGTTTCGACGCTATAGACCTTCGACATACTATGCAAAGACCCGACACACGGCTAGACGGTAGGTCCTATAATAAGGAAGGTTTACTGGGATAGTTGGATGTTTGAAATTTGAATGTAAAATGAGTGGATGAATTTCCGAGAGTTTGGAAATAAAAAAAAAAGACGGAATTTCGAAAACCAAGATTAGAATTTTGAAAATTCAGAAAATCGAGATGGTGTTGGAAATTCATGAATTAAAACGGGCAGTATGCCGACTAGAGAAAAAGGATATTTTGAGTCAAATCAGTTGATCCTAAATTTCGACGGCATTCCGAGTTTTGAAAATTGGATATTTTGAAAAGACGGGTCCCGAAACGGACAACATTTCGGGTTTTTCAAAATTTGGGTGTTTTTTGGAAAGATGCATTTTTTTGAAATGACGGTTTTTGAAAAAAAAAATGACACGGAAACCAAGTAGCACGTAGTCAAACAAGCATTACAACGACGCTTATGTATGCTTTACACTAGGTCTCGGTCGGTCACAATAGGGTCTATACCAACAACGATCGCATTCTCACGAAACGGGACGGACTTCCTAGCCGATTTGGAACTAGGACCTGCCGTAAAACCCCGGTGAGTTCCGCTATCGAAGTCTTTAGTGCACCCATGTAGGAATGCACCGTGGTATAGTGGGACGTCGGTCACAAGTAACCGGCCCGGGCAAAATTTGGGTTATGCATGAACCATTAAACTAATGCGCACACGCTAATATTCGAACGATTTCTCTTCGAGTCTCACCCTAGGAACCCCGATGACATGTGGTACATCAGGTATCCCCAGCGGAGTCGCCAAATTGTGGACATGACGTAGGTCCACCCCGACGCGGCCACGCGCGGGTTTGGGTAGGCGAATGAATCTCGTGGTGAGATTGTTCTCGGGTTCGAAATTTAAGTCAAAATGGAGTCGCCACCGAATTTTGTGGTTATTCGGAACCATACGAGCCCACTCTATGTCGTCATGGGCTTTACACAAAGTAAGCCCACTTCGATTTCAGAGTTCATTGGGCTCGTCCCTTTGCATTGCAATATCGATACCGTATAAACCGGCTTTCGTATATAGAATGACTCTCGTGCGCCAAGGGTTTCGAACATCCGGAAACCAAAGGTTCTGAGTAAGGGGTGAGGGTACGTGTTGGGAAGCCCACTAAGGACACCCAACCCCGCCCGCACATGGCGGCCTCTACTAAGACATCGTTCGTGTTCGTGTGAGCGCGCTAGTAAAACGATTAAATGATATGCAAACAGCGTTTTCGGGCTGGCATATGAATAGCACGTGAACTACGTCATTTAATGCATCTTATTCTTGGTCAAAATGGTTTAGCATGCGAGGTTCGTTTATAAAGCGTAAAAGCAAGTAAATAAACAAAGCTCGAAAATAAATAAGAAAAGTAACGTACAAGTTACACGGGCGGAAATACAACCCGGAATTCACAATACAACATTACGTAAAAGTAATAAAAAAATACGATGCAATAATAGGGACAGACCCGTATGTAAGCTAGATCGCGAAATGTGTAGATGGACTAACCCCGATTAAATACACATTATATCGTGTACTAAACGAAGGACGGAAATACGAGACTGTGGCATATTGCTAGCCCGATCTCATATCCCGTAGTCTTGTCCCGACTTATCACGTCAAGAGGTGGTCAAAGTCGTTCTACGTGTCGTGTTGTGCATGGTTTTGAAAATGGAATAGTCACGTGATAGTCTTTACACGTGATGACTAATGTCGATAAAAGGACGAGGCTTGAAAGGTGTGTCAAGGCCCTCGGTTTTCTGGGTTACAGGACCCACTCGGTCGAGTCATGGTCTGACTCGGTCGAGTGCGTCCTCAAAAAAAGTTTCTGCCCAGTGTTGTGGACGCTACTCGATCGAGTGGCCTACGCACTCGGTCGAGTAGCCCCTCGAAAAGGGTTCTGTCCAGAGTTATGGACGCTACTCGATCGAGTGGCCTACGCACTCGGTCGAGTAGCCCCTGTACGAGTGTCAACTCGCCTCGTTTTTGAGGTCGAAAACGACGGTCGGTCGAGTTAAATACGAATATCGCATGATTTGAATTTAACTCGACCTCCGGTACTATAATCGTGTGCAAGTGCGATTATAATACCGTTGTCGGGACTTTATGAAAACGTTTGTGTTAGAAAAATTGAATTAGTAACGAAATGCTTCCCTCTACGTCACGACATCGAAACTAACCCTTTCGGGTTATGTGATGTCGGTTTTCGTGTCAACGGGTTCCGTACTAATTAAAATGGGATCGAATATGTTCAACTACGATTAGTCGCGATCACGTCACGCCTTTGAGCACATTGGGGCGGGGCTCCTCGAAAGGGCTCCACCTCCGTCGTTGCTCGTAAAAGGATTGACGGATTTTAGGCGACAATTATAGTCAAACGTATCCGAAACCGAAATTTGATACTAATTATATACATACGCGGTATAGTAATAATGTGTTAGCAATGCGAAATAGAAAAGTTAGTATGCGAAAATGTAAAAGTTAGGATGTTAGAGTTAGTGTTAGGATTGCAATACTAGTATAAGTATAATATTGGCGATACATAAACATAAACAAAAGTAGAAAAGATAGAAATGGGGTTTAGGACACCCTCAACATACATGCTTAGTAGGAACCTCGGAAATGGACTCGCGAATAGTGACGGGACTATAGAGTATCGAGGATGTATGTAAGTTATGGTGTGTGTGTGTGTGTTGTCGGTTTATCGAGGGACAAGGGACTCGGTTTTTGTATGTGATTGCTTAGGGTTGTAGGGTGAAGAGTGTGACTGAAAATGTGAGATAAATGTAGGGTAAAATGGATGTGTAAAAGTTTTTGTGAAATGAATGAAGGTCATGGGGTATTTATAGAGTTTTACCCCACGACCTAGGGTCACTCGATCGAGTGGCCCTAGTGCACTCGGTCGAGTGCCCTAGAAAATGGGCCTGATCCGGTTTTTGACGCTCCACTCGACCGAGTGGGTCAATCCACTCGACCGAGTGGATCAGGTGATCCGAGATAAAAGAGGAAAGGTTGACTTGGTTTGATTGTGTGATCTTTTTTGAAAATGTGGTTGGGCGCCATCTTCTAGAAGATGTACTTGGGCTGATTTTGTGACGGGTTCGTCTTTGACCGGGTTTTGACCCGGTCGCCAAAAGACGGGATTTATTTTTTGGTGTCGGTTTTGGCCCGAATTAGTCTTATTTTGCTCGGAACGACCCACTGGGCCTGAATTTGATGTCTGTTTTGTGAGATTATTACTCCGCTAAAAGTCCATGTCAGATATTATTGATTTCGGGTCCAAATCCGAGTATACTAAGTCACGTTTGCGTCCGATCATCATCGGGTGTTTGTCGGGAACTGCTATAGACACTAGCAGGCAAAATGCGGGTGTCTACATATAGATATAATCAACATTCCATTAAGTCCAAGTATAAGAAGGTTCAATCACAAATATTAATGTAAATAACATTCATCTCTATCACCATTCAATAAGGTAAGGATAGTTGATCGCCTCCCAATCGGATCGGTCGTTAACGAAGAATGGGGGATCAAACGATATTTGTAAGACTCGAGATTACACAAAAACAAACAAGTATTCGTGGTAAGTCGAGGTCGGTCCACAGGGAACGCACTACAACAAAATAGGCTTTTCGTGGCGATTATTACGTGACGATTTAAAAAACGATACAACTAACACACCATTACTCATATAATAAAGCACTTATCCTACCAAATAAAAATCGACACTACTGTACCGCCATAAACGACGGGTTAGCGCTTATTGAAAAAACCCTAAACTACATATTAAAGCACACCCTTTTCATCTTCTAAACATTGCCTTCAATTTTCTAAAAGTTGCTTTTCCTAAACACGGTAACATTTGTCCTTGAATTCATTATATAGAACCCTAGTGTTAACAATCCGTCACGGCCTCCATTAATCTTTGTCTCCTCTAACTTGATTCACGCTGCCTAATCGTTGTTCTCCTTATACATCACGATGCTTATCAATTCACTCTTTAAGGTACGTTTTATTACTTCTTATTGTGTTAATCTCCTTTTATTTTATTGTATCACTATTAATTTAGTATTTATCACGTAGTTTACTGGTATAATCTGTTTGTCCAGATTTGATTATGATTTATTTCACACTAAACAAATAGGACTAGAAGTTATGGAATACTATCAAATTAGGATTCCTTGCATATTTCACTGAATTTAAGTTGATTGATTTTACTCAGTTGTGTATAGCCGTTTACTGTCAAATTAGGATTCATTGCATATCCTTTTTGATTTTATTGTCAATTTTGTGAGTTTACTACTCAGTTGTGTATGCTGCCCTGATAATTGTTTGGGGAGTATTACTTTGTCAAGTATATTTGTATACAGTTTGGGAGTATTACTCTCAAATCTCAATAACAGATGTGACATATTTTGTGTTACGTTTTTGGGTGGTCCCAATCTTAATGTCAATATCCAATCCATTATGACAAAAAAAAATTCTCATGTGAGACGTCTCACAAGGCGTTTATTGAGAGACCTCTCACACAAGTCACATTAATAATTGTATTGTGAGATCGTGTGTCTTGATACATTGTCGATAATGAATGAATGATGAACCAGGAATATATTCCCTACTTATTAGAGTGATGGAGTATTAGAGATGTCGATGATGAGTAGGGAAAGTGAGAAACATCAAGAAATAGCATTAAGAGTGGTGAGGACAATCCCACCCATGTTACTAATAATGCTACTAATTCCTCAAAACTAAGTTGCACACCAGGTTCTTCCATCACTCAACCATGTCCAAACATATGTTCCTCAAATGTCCACCAAAGTTTTCGACTCCCACTCTTCATATAAGGCTCGTTGAGAATTAATGAAAAAATATCTCATCTCACCTTTGATGTTGTCTTTTCTTGACTATTATGACTATCTAACAATGCGTCTGCCAGTGATTAATCATTCTTATAGTGTTTACATGAAGTATTGTTTGAGAATGATTGGACGGTGTAGTGTTTACTGGGTATTACTGAGTGGTATTACTACGCAATTTTTTTTTATACAGGAATTAGTAGAGTCCCAAAATTATTGGACCATTTAGTTTAGTGCTCATGGACTATCTGGTTTGATGCTAATGTTCGCTCTGAAGAAGCATTTGAAAAACAAATATATGCTTAGTAAAAGTATATTGTGAGGTATTCGGTTAGAAGTTATGTGTGTCTTAATTGCTAAAGTTGTGTTTGAGAATAAAAATATGTAGTGAGTCATAGACACCAACTAGTATTAATATGGTTTGTTGTGAGTTAAAATAGAGTTTGTACTATTCTACCTAAGAAAATAAGACAAAGTTGAGATAAATGTCGTGAAATAATCCTAATATGGAATATGCTTACTATATTCCCCCAAAAGTATTGACCTGTAATGTTTGAGACAATCCTTATTGTCGATCGGAGTATCAAACCATATAGCTCTACCTTGTAAATTATAATGTGGTCTTTTGATGATGTTTCTATTTTTTTTCTTACTGTGACCTCTTCTCTTATTAAATGAAGTTCAAAACAATTAGCTATTGGATACAAATGAAGTATAGTTTGATTTCTATACTTGACCTTTTGTCATGAAAATAGTTCTTTGTTGAAGTCAATGGACAAAATTTAAGTAAGTTCACAAACCTACTGGTGAGTTTATGATTAATTTTTCATCTACTATGGCAGAGAATTTCGTATGGAAGAGTACATGTACACATATAGGGTAATCTAACTTTTAAAGTTTGATTTACCGTAGTATGTTACCCTTCATCATTCTTATGAGTTTCTCTTGTACGATTCTTGCAGGTTCAAACTATTTCTTTCACCCATCATTTTCCAAAAACTTTTCTGCGTATACTCATTTAATCGTTCAATCATTAAGGTAACTTGGCTTTCTATTCTTTTTCCTCCTCCATTTCAATTATACAGTATAGTAGAAGAATTTCAATCTACGAGTATTATGATGTACTCCGTATGTTTTAACCTGGGAAAAATCTAAAGTATGTCTTCTTTTGGAATGGAAGAAGAAAAGAGCTTTGGCAAATCCCGTTGCTTTTTTCAAAATATCAAAACTGCCTTTTTTATCAGCTATCTATATTCACAATTCTGATTGTCTTTGTTTATCGCAGTTTTTTTTTCCGGCGCAACTACTTTACATAATACGGAATACATGGATTGAAGCTCTACTTTGGTGGCCGAAGACGTACAGAGTACTCCCTCTCGTTCACTGCAGAAGCACACCTTTGAGAGGGAGTAATTTTTTTAGGTTGTCAAAAGATCGTTTGCACTTATTTTGGACGTATTTTTTTGTTAATTTAATTAGCCGATGTTGGATTCATATAATTTTTGGGATTTTATGAGTAATATAAAAGTTACATGGTTTTCACTTGTCCTTTTTTATTTTATTTTCTTAACGCATTTGAGAGATGGAGATGATGTTTCGTATATACTGAGTGAAGTCGATACCAAATTTACGATATGATTGCAATTAGTAATACATATCGTATCGAATGAAATTGTTACAATTTTAATTAGATGATATTTCGTACTACATATCGTGTCGTATACAATGGCTACAACTGTCAAAGATGACATTTTGTAATACTTATCATGTCGAATGTACTTGTAACAATTGTCACTCAATGACATTTTATTATACTTATCGTGGCGAATACAATCGTTACAATTCTAATTAGTGAGAAAATCAAATTATTTACCGCATCAATAATAATCGACACTAAACTTCATCTTCTTTCGCGTCGATTTTAAGAAGTTAACCCAGCGAATAGATTATTCGCCACGAAAGGATACGGCAACGCCGCCTACCTCAACGAATACTTAATCGATGGGGAAACCTTTGACGTCGAATAGAATCGCCACGAAATACCAAAATAATCGCCGCGAATAGGTGATTTTGTTGTAGTGACGGGGTGTGTTGACAAGTTTAAAGTGGCGTGTTTGATGTCAAGAGAGGGGTTTCTAAGGGTCGAGTCTACGCTAGAGAAATAACTACGAGAATAGCTTGGGGTGGTCAATCTAGGGAAAGACGTTAGGGGGAAGTCGGGATTCGGAACATGGGGTCTAAGAAGGTCGGGATCGAGTTTTTGTCGCAACATGATAAAGGGAGAATGGCACCTTTCGATTTCTTCACCCAACCCACCTAAAATCCCAATTTCGCGGCAAAGAAGGGTAAGTCTCTAGTTGTGGTAATTTCTACCCCGAGTTTCCCCATATTGATAAAAACGAGTCAAGGTCGGTCTAGTTGGCCGGACTAAAACAACAATGACACAACAACCACAAACAAGACGAACCAACAATCAAGCAACCCACCAATACCCCTAAATTCAAATAATCCAAGTCCTCATCCCTAACCCCCCCCCCCCCCCCCAACAAGAAATCTACTCACTAATCATGATGGAAGACAATAAAACATTAACTAAGGAGAAACTAGCTACAACGACATAATAACTAGATCTAAGGAAACTAACTACAAGATGATGAGAAAACTATGATCTAACAATTACCCACTAAACTATGGAACTACCAAATTAAACTAGTGAATAATCTAGAATAACATGAATAAAATCAAGAGAAACTAACAACACTAAGATGATCTAAACAAGACAATAATGAGAAACATAAAATAAATCTAAACTAGAGATTAGAGAGTGGAAAGAAATGTACCAACTATGAAGATCTAGAAGAAATAAGGAGGTAGCATAAATAAAGGTTGAATCTTTGATGGAGAGAATGAAGAACTTGTCACTAATTCTTCAATAAACTCAACAAATCTTCAATTAAAACTTGAATAATCTTCTACAAACTTGAAATCTAGAGAATTGTTGATAGAAACTATGTAGATCTACTACTAAATTACTACTAGAATTATAGAGAATTACTAAGAATATTACTATATTGTTCTACTAATGGATGGTGTAATGTGATGGAAGACTACACTAAAGGAGGCCTATTACTACTTGCTTATTCTAATGATGGATTCACTACTCTGATGAGGTGATGCCTTGGGCAACAAATTAGGGTAACATATATATAGTAATCCTTAATGGGTCTCTTAACCTAAAGCCCAAATCAAACTTTTGCTTCATTAGTGAGACAATCATCCTTTGCATCTTCATAGGGCGAAGTTTCGCCCTGCAGCTTGATGGACTAATCCAACCGGGTGAAATTTCACCCGGTGAGATTTTCTTCACTTTTTGCGATTTCCGGCATTTTTCACCATCGGGCGAAATTTCACCCGGTGGGCGAAATTTCGCCCGGTGGAGAGGTCTCGGAAAATCTTCGGGAAGGCGCTTTACCGTCGGGTGAAATTTCGCCCGGTGGTGTCTCATCAGGTGACATTCCACCCAGTCATTCTGCTGGCCTCTTTACTTGTCTCATTCTTCGTCGATTGATTGGATGGCTTTAAACTTTAAGTTGTGTGCTTTGTTTTTTTGGACGGTATTCCCTTCTCTTGTGCTCGTGGAATCTCAATCGTGACTTTGGTGCCAAATCCTATCAAAATTAATAGAAAAACTACCAAAAACACGTAAAACGCACAAGAGGGGCACTAAAGCGAGAAGTACTCAAAATATGGTGATAATCGCACTCTAGACTCGCAAAATGAGGGAAAAACGGGTCTAAATGAGGGGAAAACGGTCTAAATTTAGCACACAACAATTCTCCCACACTAAACCGTTGCTCGTCCTCGAGCAGAGACCCAAAAAGAAATTACATACTACTACTAGCTAAACTATGCTAAGACGATACGGGGCAATTAACAGGCCCGCTCCGTTCCTTCAACTCACATCGAAATACCCATGAGGTAGAGTACTCCCATGCAAGGCAGGTTCGGGCTTGCTCAAAATGGTGGATGAGACTAAACACACAAAAACACATAACACGAAAGAGTAGACGCATCAAAAGCAAAAATAAAACACCGAATCCCTCATCGAAACGGCGGGGAAGACACCGATTACTTACCTAAAACAACAATAAACTTCCAAGATAAATGACCCACGTAAACAAGGACCAAAGCCTAATACTATGACAATTAAGCAATATAAGTGTTGATAACTTAGCCTAGGTCCTCCTAGTCTTCTAAAGGGGTACGACGGGGCGTATAACGGAGTGGATAAAGTGAACCATGGATTTGTTCGACACTAAAGGTAGGTGCAGCCCGCTCTCTTTGGCTAAGCCAAGAGGGTCGTTCCAAACTCGAATTTCCTAAATTAGCCCAAACAAAAAGGTGGAGTGTTTACAATTATTGGGGTGGATCGACTAATCACGCTATCTTCCTACTTCGAGACTCGGTCCTCTAGTTGGCACTTCACGGCGATGAATCAATGAAAGGGTTTTTTTAGAGAGACATTTTTTCGATGATATAATTTTCATTTGAAGCTTCTTCTCTCTCATTTGTTTTTCATATTTTTGTGCCCTTTTCTTTTGCTTTGGTTTGCCCTTTTTGGCTTTTTGATTTTGATGTGGTTCGAAACCAAGCTTGGAGGTTATTTTTGTGTAAACTTATTGTGGTGATGTATAGGTGGAGGAAAAATAGGTAAACGAGAACGCGCGCCATTCCCGGATAACTCACAAAAAGCGGAAAAAATTTGGTCTAAAGGTGCAATGGTCATTCGAGCAAGGTCACCTAGAAAACGGGATGCGAGAACCAAGGCCTAACTCCTCCATGGGTGGTCAAGGTGGTGAAATGCAAACCCCAAAGTAAACCTCTAGTAGAAAAGGTGGACTCAAGCTAAAGGATCAACAAATTCATTGATTAAGAGTCATTCTACTAGATTAAAGTCCAAAATCTTCAATGGGTTATCTACAATGGAATGTAAACTCTTGTAATAAGTTCGTAATTGGGTTTTCGAAAAGTTTAGTCCTAGACACTCTATACAAAAGCAAAAGAAACACACAAAAAGGAAAAAGCAATAAAAGAAAACACAAGTAAGGTCATGTACTCTATACTCCATCGACAATAATGCACACAATCAACCATAACACCCAAATGCTCAACTTCGAGAGCCTCCAATAGCAACAACCTAACTCCTCTACAAAGATAAAGAAGGAAGGAAGGAATTTACCAAGCAGAGTGCTTTCATAATCTCTTCAAAACATGCGATTAAGGTGGTGGTTACATGTAAGAGTTGAAAACAAAACCGTACACAGGACACGAAAACATAACGAGAAACGAGAAATGAAAAGAAAAAGAAAAGGAAAATGTTTTTGATTTTTTCAATTTTTTATGGTTTTTGAAAAGATTTTGAAAAATAAAAGATAGTAGACTCCTCCCTCACACTAAAACCGTACATTGTTCTCAATGGACAAGTAGGAGAAGATCGAAAAAGACAGAAAAGAAAAATCTTTTTAGATTTTTATGATTTTTCAAATGTTTTTAAATTTTTCAAAAATTTTTAGAAAAGAAAAAGGAAAAAGAAAATAAGGAAAGCGTTAAAATAGTGGCGGGCCTAGGTGAAATCACATCACCTAGACCCTAGCCAAGTGGCTAAGAAATTGAAAAAGAAATAAACGGAAAGAAAAGAAAATTAAATGCGAAAGGGTGAAAAATTGGGCGTAGGTGTAGTATCGTCACCTAGCCCGGATTAAGAAACATTGAGAAAGATTGATTAAAATTTGGATTTTTCAAAAAGGTCAATGGCGTAATCACGTCGCCTAAAGACCGGGAGCAAAACCAAGGCCGCTTTGGCCACAAACATCGATGGGACAATGGGGGTAATGGGACAACGGGACAACTTGCAATTTGGTTAGAGGTAGAAACAATCACAATGATCATAAAATGATGAAGCAAGGAACAAGGAACGAATTCAATTCAAAGACTGATTAAAGACACACCGACCTAATCCACGCACACACACAACATACACATCACCTGACCGACTCTGGGGATAGTTTAATTTGGATAATTTTTTGACGCAAAAGAAACCGTCGGAGACCCGGGTAAGGGTTGTACGCCCTCGGTGGG
The DNA here is from genome assembly GCA_958450325.1 of Agrostemma githago. Lineage (NCBI taxonomy): Eukaryota > Viridiplantae > Streptophyta > Magnoliopsida > Caryophyllales > Caryophyllaceae > Agrostemma > Agrostemma githago. The sequence goes on along the minus strand of OY288240.1, from coordinate 24,562,026 downwards.
TTCTAACTTAGAAAGGTCGAATAATGTACGACCCTCGGGTAACCTATAGTTCGCATGCTCCCAAATTTCCATTTCCTCCGATTGGTTTAGTCGGAATTCATTAGGACCTAAGGGTAGGTCCCAATTGTGGCAATTATAAATATTGGTTCGGTGGATGTTGGGGACTATTAAAGCACGGTCATGGCAAATTGAGACGAGGCGATGGTCAGGTACATTAAAAATCCAAGCTGGAAGATAGGCCTCGTCAAGCCAGACTCAATTATATAGTAGGATAAGATGGTCGGTCGCATAACCCAAGTTTTTAGCGATTAAGGTCACAAGACCTCCACAGTTAACGAAGGGGCGTTGGGCAATAATAATTTTGTGAAAATGCAACGCTACAACAAGTGGTAAGACTAGGGTGTTAGGGTCACCAAGCAAGGAGTCTGAAATTAATTGTAAGACGCACACATTAAGATTAAAAATATTATCGGTAGATGGTATCAAGCAATGGGAGAGTATCTCCGCAAAGTAAAAAATGGCGGGGTTACGAATTTCAGAGGTAAAGTTTGAATTAGGTTCAAAATCTCGTTGACCACGTGCTATGCACCGCCAAAGGTCTCTTCTAGAGGCACTAGCTTGTACATCACTCAAAGGTTCACTAAGTTCGGTACCCGATGAGGGTAGACCTAAGGCTAGGCCAAATTCGGAAATAGTCAAACAATGGGTTCTACCGAATAAACGAAATATAAGCTCTCTTGGTGTGGTCGGGTTATCGATAGTAAAGGTACCTAAGAACTCACATACAAGGTCTTTACTTGTGAAAGGCACAAAATTAAGGAGTCCGCTTGTTCCGGTCCTAGACGATAACTCTCTAATATCGTCTTCTATTCCTTGAATTTCCATTGTGAATGGACAAGGCCACCTTGTGCTCCGAAAGGTCTTTCCGGGGAAAGTTTGAGCTAAGGGTGTATTAGGACAAGGTAAAAGTTTAGGCTTATGAGACTTAGAAATTTTAGAGGTTGAAGCCATACCTTGTTTTCGCGCGGCTCGTTGGGTTCTTGTCTCCATGATAATAATTTGCAAAAATAATCCCAAAACTTTAGCTTTTCCTTCTTCACAAACCCAAGATAAATCACCAAGGATGGAGATGGAATTATGAATGGAGGTTTGGATGTGATTGGGTATGGAGGTGGTTTGATGTGTTTATGATGGGTGAAAATGTGGAGTGAATTGTGAGTGAAAATGTGGGTAAAAAGGTTGATATAAATAAGGGTGGTTGGGAGGGAAATTGAAAGTTTTAAAGTTGGAGGTAAGATTTTGGTGTAAAAATTTTTGGAGGGGAAAGTTATGTGCGGTAAATGTGAAAGAGGGAATTGAAATTGTAGTGAGGAGGTGTGTTATGGGTGATTGACCAAGCTCATGCCGCCGGGTGAAATTTCACCCGGTCAAGCACCATCGGGTGAAATTTCACCCGACGGACTTTTCGTCGTGAAAATCGTTTTTGCCACCTTTTTCCCACTGGGTGAAATTTCACCCGGTGAAAATCTCACCGGGCGAAATTTTGCCCGGTGGTATCTTCTTCAATTCCGGAAATTCTGGCAACTTTTCCGTAGGGCGAAGTTTCGCCCGCTCAAGTCTCACCGGGCGAAGTTTCGCCCGGCGGTCTTGTTTTCCTCATTTTTCCGCCTTGCCATTCCATGTCTCTTCAATAGTCACCTAAAGATTCAAATATTGACTCGACTCACATTACATAATCAATATCTCCCACAAACATGCTTATTGTCTTCAATTAGGCTCCATAACTTTCTCCAAAAGTTTGATCTTCACCCAAATAGATGCTCCATGGCGAAATCCAAGTTCAACCATTTTTCTCAAACTAAAAAAACTAATAAACTCAAAGAAATATGATACATATATACAAGGTGGTTGTTGAGGATACCACCAAACCTAGTTCAATTTCGAGAGGGGGTTAAACAACGCTCCCCAATGGGAGCTCACTAAACTTCATGGTAGCGAAGGTCTCATGAACGTGACCGGGATGATAAATCTTCAAACGTTGTCCTTTAACCATAAATTTCCCGGTTTCCGGGCTTGATATCTCTATTGATCCATATGGTTGTACCTTGGTCACTTCGAATGGACCCGACCGTTTTGATTTCAACTTACCAGGGAAGAGCTTAAAGCGAGAGTTGAAGAGTAATACCTTATCACCAACGGATAAGTCCTTACGAAGTATTCGAGAATCGTGCCATTGGCTAGTTCGTTCCTTGTAAATCTTCGAGTTTTCGTAGGCTTCAAGTCTTAATTCTTCCAATTCTTGTAGTTGGAGAAGGCGGTTATCTCCTACAACACTCTCATCGAAGTTTAGCTCTTTGATTGCCCATTCGGCTTTGTGTTCTAATTCCACCGGTAAATGACAAGCTTTACCATACACAAGACGATAAGGAGTGATTCCAATAGGCGCTTTGTAAGCCGTTCTCAATGCCCAAAAGGCGTCATTCAACTTCAATGACCAATCCTTTCGGTGTGTATTTACGACTTTCTCTAGAATTCCCTTAATTTGACGGTTGGAGATCTCGGCTTGCCCATTTGATTGAGGGTGGTAGGCTAGGGACATCTTGTGAGTGATACCATATTTCCTAAGAAGGTGTTCAAAGGTATCTTTCCTAATATGAGAGCCTCCATCACTAATTATGGCTCTAGGCATACCGAATCTTGGGAAAATTACATTCTTGAAAAGTTTGATTACAACCATGGAATCATTGGTGGGGGAAGCTACGGCCTCGATCCATTTTGAGACATAATCAACCGCGACTAGGATGTATTTGTTACCAAAGGAGGATATGAACGGACCCATGAAATCAATGCCCCAAACGTCGAACAATTCAATCTCTAAGATGGGTTGAAGGGGCATCTCATTTCTTCTTGTAATATTCCCACTTATTTGACAAGCGTCACATGTGAGAATGAAAGCTCGAATGTCCTTGAACATGGAAGGCCACCGAAACCCGCTTTGGAGAACCTTGGCAATTGTCTTTTGGTTGGCCAAGTGTCCACCATAAGATGTCGAGTGAAGGTGCTTCACAATATTATATCCTTCATCGGCCGTGACACATCGTCGGTAAATTCCATCTACACAACGGCGAAACAAATATGGTTCGTCCCAATAATAGCGTCGGGCTTCATAACGTAGTTTCTTCCTCTCTTGCTTGGAATAATCTTCCGGAATAATTTGAGACACTAAGAAATTGACGATATCGGCATACCAAGGTGTAATAGTATCAATGGTCATCAAGGTCTCATCTCTCCTAGCTTCATTGATGGGTATACCATCTTCTTCATTGCTTCCTTTACTAACCGTTAGCCTACTAAGATGATCCGCTACCAAGTTCTCCGATCCGACTTTGTCTTTAATCTCAATATCAAATTCTTGTAGAAGGAGGACCCACCGAAAGAGTCGGGACTTGGTCTCCTTTTTGGACATGATGTAACGAATCGCCGCATGATCGGTGTGAATTATGACTTTGGAACCGGTAACATAATTTCGGAATTTTTCCATGGCATAGACAACGACAAGCATCTCTTTCTCGGTTGTTGTATACCTGATTGGGCTTCATCTAATGTTTTGCTTGCGTAATATATCACATGTAGCTTCTTATCAACCCGTTGTCCTAGAACGGCACCAACGGCAAAATCGGATGCATCGCACATGATCTCAAATGAAAGATTCCAATCGGGAGCTTTGATAATCCGAGTGGTAGTGAGAGCGGTCTTTATCCTGCGAAAATCCTCAGGACATGAGTCATCAAAAACAAAAGGTGCATCTTTCATAAGCAAAGAAGTCAAAGGCTTGGCAATTTTGGAAAAGTCTTTAATAAATCGTCTATAAAAACCGGCGTGACCTAGAAAACTTCTCACCCCTTTAACATTTGTAGGTGGTGGAAAGTTCTCAATCACGGATACTTTTGCCTTATCAACTTCGACTTCTCTATTAGAAACAATATGACCTAGGACAACACCTTGTTCAACCATGAAATGACACTTTTTCCGATTTAAAACAAGTCTATACTCTTCACATCAATCTAACACTTGATCAAGATTTTCAAGGCAAGAATCAAAAGATGTACTATGGACACTAAAGTCATCCATAAAAACATCCATAGATTTTTCAATGAAATTAGAAAAAATAGCCATCATACATCTTTGAAACGTTCCCGGCGCATTGCACAATCCAAATGGCATCCTTCTATAAGCATAGGTGCCATAGGGACATTTAAAGGTGGTTTTCTCTTGGTCATCGGGATGAATGGGAATTTGAAGAAATCCGGAATGACCATCAAGGAAACAAAAATAAGAATGATGCGCCCATCTTTCAAGCATTTGATCAATGAAGGGAAGAGGAAAATGGTCTTTTATGGTGGCCGTGTTCAATTTTCGATAGTTTATACATATGCGCCAACCGGTAATAATCCTAGTAGAAATAGACTCACCCTTTTCTCCTTTTACAACCGTCATTCCTCATTTTTTTGGCACAATTTGTACAGGGCTAATCCATTTACTTCCGGTTATTGGGTATATAATGTTACCCTCGTACAACTTGAGGACTTCCTTCATGACAACCTCTTTCATGGTGGGGTTCAACCTACGTTGACCCTCAACTGAAGGACAGTGGTCATCATCAAGGATGATCCTATGCATACAAACGTTTGGGCTTATGCCTTGGAGGTCGGCAATGCTATACCCGATGGCCTTTTTGTGCTTTCTCAAAACAATCAAAAGTTTTTCCAATTGAGGTCCGTCAAGGGTAGCATTGACGATAACGGGATAATAAGTTCCTTCAAGAAAAGCATATTTGAGGGAAGAGAGGAGTGGTTTAAGTTCACGATTAGGAGGAGAAGATACCATACTCTTACCCACCGATAGTGGTTCTACCATTTCATCATGCAAACATTCATCTTCAAGGGGTGGAGAGTCAAATGGTTCATCTTCTTGCTTATCATCATCTATCAAGCTATACTCAACCAAACTATCAATAACTTCAATAGAATGCATTTGTTCAATTATTGGTTGTTTAAGAGCTTGAGAAAGGGAAAACTCTACCGACTCGTTCTCTATGTTAAAAGACAACTTACCATTCTTGACATCAACTATAGTACCTCCGGTAGCCATAAAAGGTCGACCTAAAATAATGGGGGTAATAGTGTCTTCGGGCATATCCATGACAACAAAGTCGGAGGGGATGAAAAACTTACCAACTTGAACGGGTACATCCTCAAGTATCCCAAGTGGGTACTTGACGGACCTATCCGCAAGTTGAATCGACATACTAGTGGGTCTCATCTCCCCCACACTAAGTTTCTTAGCAATAGAATAAGGTAACAAACTAACACTAGCCCCTAGGTCACATAAAGCTTGATTAACAACAACATTTCCAACCCGACAAGGGATAAAAAAACTACCGGGATCCTCAAGTTTCTTTGGCATTTGATTCATAAGAACGGCACTACATTGTCCCGTGAGAGAGATACATTCTTTATCCTCTATTGTTCTCTTTTTAGTCAAGACATCTTTCAAAACCTTAGAAAAGAGGGGCATTTGAGAAATTACCTCGGTGAAGGGTAAAGCTACCTCCACCTTTTCAACATATCCACGAAACGGCTAAATTGGGCATTCTCCTTGTGTGGCTTAGCTCGTTCGGGAAAAGGCAATGGAGGGATAAAAGCGAGAGGCGGTGGAACATTGGATTCTTCTTCTTCTTCTTCTTCGGCTAATCGCTCCGCCTCTTTTCTTTTTACTTCTTCCGCTTCCATTTGCTCTTTCTTCTTTCTTAGTTTCCTTTGTTCATTCTCCGCATTTTGGAGGATGTCAAACCCCGCTTGTATTTCCCGGTTTTTTTTGGGGGAAGTGGGAGATGATGCTTGTGGTGCACTTGGTTGATTGACTTTGGATGGGGTGCTTTTGGTATTCAAGTTCAAATTCTTGTATGGGTCCTCAAGTTCTTTGCCACCTCTCAAAATGATGGCATTTGCTTGGTGTGGAGGGTCTCTTGGGTTTTGGGGTTGCCCGGGCAAACCATGGGGTGGATGAATTGGGGTGGCTAAGGCTTTTGTTGCCTTTTGTGATTCCCAAACCTTAAGCCTTGCCCTGGTATCTTGATGTTCATTCCATAGTTGCCCAACGGTTCTTTGTAAATCATTTATGTTATCCCATGGGACTCCTCCTTGACCAAATTGAAAATTGCTTGATTGGCCATAAGATTGAGAGGGTTGATTAAATGGTTGTTGATTGTAACCTTGATTTACTTGAAAATTACCTTGGAACCCTTGATTGTATCCATGATTGAAATGATTACCATGTTGATTTTGGTAATTGTTGTAATTGTTAGGAACATGGAAGTTGCTACCTTGTTGATTGAAGTTGCTCCTTTGATGAGGAGGCATATATGGGGGCATCTTTGGAGGACCTTGATTAAAGGGTCTTTGTTGACTTTGATTGAATGACCTCGATTGACTCCCTTGGGGACGTGGCATCGGATTTTGCACATTTTGATTTCCATAAGAGAAATTAGGATGAAATCTTGTGCCGGCATTGTAAGTATTGGAAAAGGGATCAAATTGAGATCTTTGCCCATACACGTGTATAGCTTGGACTTCATTTGGCTCTTCAATATAAACTTCTTCATTGGGAATACAAAAGCTAGAATCATGGCCATAATTGCCACAATGATCGCATTGAACTTCCCATGTTAATTGTTTTGGAGGAGATGGTTGCCTTGGTGGAACACTCCCTTGAATTTGGTACATACCTCTAGGAGTAGGCCTTGAACTCATGGCATCCATTCTCTTTTTCAATTCTTCAACTTCCGCTTGAAGTTTCAATTCATTAGAACTCGTAGATGAGTTCACGTCGACTTTCTTTCAAGAATCCCTCGATTGACCCATTCTAGAATCACTCCTTGCCATCTTCTCAATAAGACTCTTAGATGCCTCATCGGTGAGAAAAGAGAAGTCTCCTCCGGTGGCCGAATTGAGGTTTTCCTTGGTTCTCGATGAAAGGGTGTTATAAAACGTTCGGGTAGTTAGCCAATCGAGTATTCCATGGTGTGGACATTTGCGCAATCTCTAAATCTTTCCCAAGCCTCACTTAGGCTTTCAAATTCATCTTGCTTGAATGTTTGTATCTCCATGCGATATTGGTTAGTCTTTGACGGCGGAAAATATTTCTCCAAGAAGGCATTGGATAGTTGAGCCCATGTTGTAAATGTATTAGCGGGATGGCCTTGAAGCCATCTACGCGCTCCATCTCTCAAAGTCTTTGGAAATAATAAACGATGCAATTGACATGAAGTTAATCCATTGAGACGGGCTCCTACTAATTTTTCTTTAAATGAAGCGATGTGCTCTTGAGCATCTTCTTGAGAAAAACCATGAAAAGTATCTTGTTTAACCGCATTTGTCAAAGAGGCTTTTAATTCATAGTTCTCGAGAATTTCTCCGAAATCGACGGGAGAAAGTGTTTCTTCATGTGTGAGTTGGAAATGAGAGCCTAGGGTCGCCATTGGTTGGATTGGTGGTTGATGGTGAGATTTGTCGTGGATCCCGCCACCAAATAATATAACCAACTAGCACCTAACGGTAGTTAGGGTAAGTCGGGTCGTGTCCACGGAGACGGTATTGCAAGGGTTAGACTAAATCGGCCTAAAACGAGACTAAATCACCAAACAAACACAAAGAAGCGATAAATGGAAAACTATGATGGAGGAGGTAAGAAATAGACTAATGATGAACCAGGCTAACACATTGCTAAACAATACTAATAATCGAACTAACTAGCAAGCTAAAGAGATGATGACTAACTAACAAGATGAATCAAATATGGAAAGAAGTGGGCTAGGTCGGGTTCATAAGAATAGTAGGGTGATCGGGTTGGTCATGGGTATGGGTGTCCCCTAGTGCTAGAGTTGGTCCGGGCTCTCGCAACTTAGACCGATGTCAAGGTGAGTCCGGGCTCTCGCAACTTAGACTCTAATCAAGGTATATCCGGGCTCTCGCAACTTAGACTATCCTCAACATTCCTCAACATGACCACAAACAAGACAAACAATGAGTAGAGGAAAACTAGCATGAGAAGCATGGCCACTACAACTCAAACAAGCATTTCAACAAACACATGGTGTGCCAAGTATGTGACTAACAACAAAGATTCACCCTTTACCCCCCAATCAAACCCTAATCACCCATATTCTACCCTTAATCCCCCTACTAACCCACAAGTAATCTACTCACTCATAATCAAAGATAAACTAACAACCACAAGAGAAAACCACATCACAATCCAAACATCCATTATCAAGAACAATAACAAGAACACTAAGTAAAGATCCAAACTTGAGTAAATAACAATAAACAAGAGAAAGGAAAGATTATACCAACACTAGGATGAAGAAAAGATGCAATCTTGTATAAATAAGAAACCCCAAAATAATCCCAAGGCTGTCAAGCTTGGAGAAATCTTCAAGTAACTTCTTAATACGAGAACTAATTAACTAGGATTAACTAGAATTAACTAAAGATTAAAGAGAGATTTTTGCTAATGTGAGGAACTAAATCTAGGGTTTATAACTTGTAGACAGGCTTAAGAGAGTCTAAACTAAGGTACGATCCATAAACAATACAAGAGGGAAGTATTTACAGGGTTACAAATGGAAGGAAGAAGAAACAAAGTGACGCGGCTGGAACGGGGACTTTCCCGATCGGGAAGGGAAATCCCGATCGGGAAACTTCAACTTTCCCGATCGGGAATATGCCAACCCGATCGGGAATGCTCCACAGTGGCGTCCCTAATCGTGCACTTCATCCCGATCGGGTTTGAGGCCTTCCCGATCGGGATGGGTCTTGTAGGCCTCCAATATGAACTTTTTGGTCCCTCCTTGCTTCTCATGGGCTTCCCATCGATTCTCGGGACTCGGGATCGGGTCTCGGAGGCTCGGGATTGGGTCCCAAGGTCTCGGGGTCGATTCCAAGGCATCGAATCATCGTTCCTTTACTCCGTTGGCTCCAAAATGTGTATGTATAGAGTCGGAATCGCTCCAACTCTTCCAAATCGGTCTCGGGAACCTGAAACGAACTAAAGGAAGCATAAGAAGCCCCTAAACCGCTCCCAAGGAGCGATTCTACAAGGAAAATGGGACCAAAATACTACAAAATAGGCACTACAAACCACACTTATCAACTCCCCCACACTTAACCCTTACTCGCCCTCGAGTGCACATACTAACTAATATACTAGCCGAATGGGTATTAGCGCACCCTACGCCCTTTCAACTCACGTGAGTGCACTTAGAGGAAAAGTGCACTCCGCAAGGCAAGTCGGGTATTGCGACAAAACTGCGGATGCAACCGGACACAAGACACAAAAACAAACAAACACACAAACGAACACTTCGGTTGCACCCAAAGAAAAACAAATACCGCTTCCCTCTAAAAGCGGTGAAAGAAGCACCGGTTTAGGACTCAAGGAAAGTGTCAACGTTCCCAAGCTAGCAATACAAACCAAGGTGGACTAAATCCTAATAGTATGACGACAAAGCAATAAAAACATTGGTAACTTACCTCGGTTCCTCCTAACCTTCTAAGAACGTACTACGGGACGATCGGCGGAGATGGAAAGTGATGAACCACGGTGTTAGTCGACACTGTAGGTAAGTGAGACCCCGCCCCCTTTATCAAAGAGCCAAGAGGGTCGTCCCATGTCCGAAACCGCCTAACTAGTCCAAGTAAAAAGGTGGAAATAATTGCAAAATGCGGGAAGACCGACTTATGCCGCTATCATCCTTCCTAGGGACTCGGTCCTTTGGTAGGCTCTCACGGCAAAAGTCGGAAAAAGGCTTATTTTGAGAGGTAGGGGTTATTTTTGTGAATCATGTTTTCTTTTGGCATTTTCTCTTTTCTTTTGCATTTTTGCCTTGGTTTGCCATGCCATTTCTTTTTCTTCTTTTATATATTCTTTTTGCTTTTGTGCCTTTTCTTTTTCTTCTTTCTTTTCTTTCTTTCATTTTCTTTCATTTTCTTTTCTTTGATCTTTTTGGCAAGATTTGGCTTTTTGGCATTTCTTATTGCAACAAGAAAGATGACTTCAACAATTTGCAATTTTATTGTGTGGAAATGTGTAGGAGGTAGGGTAGTGGGTGAGTCGGGAGCGCTTTCCCTTCAAACCCACAAAAAGTGGAGAACTTGAACTAATCAAACAACCTCAGACACGGTCACCTAAGGGACGGGACTCGGTAACCAATGCCTTTTCACACCGTGGGTGGTCATAATGGTCAAAAGTGAAAATCCCGTAGTAAATCCCTAGTAAGCTAGGTGGACTCAAGGTAAAGGACCAACGAAATCATTGATTTAGGGTCATTATACTAGATTAAAGTCCAAGACTCGATTTACACTACTAGGAAGGGAAAGTACACACTCACACACTAGTCTCTAAACCGGATTTTCGAAAACGGTTTACACACATGACACACAACATAGCACAACACAAAATCAAAGACATGACGAAAATGAACGAAATAAAAAGAAGCAAAAGCAACAAAACAAAACGAACACATGAACAACACAAACACCACCCCTAGCTTCCAAACAAATCACCAAATCACCCACAAAATTTACAAAGCTCCACCCGAGCACACAACATCACAATCTCCTCCAAACTCCGCGAGAGATAAAGAAGAAAAAGGGATAAGATGTTACCGGTAGTCTTGAAAGCTCTCCAAAGCTAGCGGTGATTTAAGGAACCTATAAGGAAAGAGGAGGCAAAGCACACACAATACAACAAATACACGACATAAAGACACAAAAGAAAAACACACAAAAGGAAAATCTTTTTGATTTTTGTGAAAATTTTTCAAATTTCTAGGGTTTTTAAAGATTTTTTTCGAAAAACTACGAAAATAAAACTAACTATGATAGAATATCGCTCCCCCACACTTAAGCCGAGCAATGTCCTCATGCTCGACCGTAATGCATGGAGCACAAAAGAAAAGAAACTACGAAAATAAAGCTAAAAAACAAAAATAAAGTGGAGAAAAGGGTAGAAGGCGTCCGGCCGGGGTGTAGTCAAGTCACCATGGGCCGAGACAAGAAAAGATATGGAAGGGGGAAGAAAATAAAAAGAAGGAGATAAAAGGAAATGGGAGGGGAGGACTAGGTGTAATCACGTCACCTAGCCCGGATTCCGCCTAAATCCGACTAAATCCTACAAAAAGGTGAAAATCTTGAAAAATTTGGATTTTGAAATGACTCTCGATGTAGTCACGTCATCGAGAGTCGGGAGCAAGCACACTAAGGCCTCGAAGGCCACCATGACACAAAGGATATAAGGGAAAGGGAATATACAAATGAAGACAAGCTATAAAAACGGAAAAGAGAGGATAGTTGCCGTACCATACGGTTACCAACTCACTCGCTCCATCGTCTCATAGGTCAATATAGGTATTTGCTTGTCTTCATCATTGCTATCCCGCTTCAAGCTTGATAGAATCGCATGGTAGTGGTAGTAATGGTGTGAGGGGGTGGGATTTGATGTGAAAGTCGGTTTAAAGTGACGAGAAAGGGAGGTGAAATGTTTATGCGATGTGTAAGGGTCATATAGTGAGGGTAAGGACATGTAGGGAGGTTGGGAGGGGGTATACCATGGTTGGGTGGACTCAAAATACGAAGAAAAGGCCAAAGGAGGACAGGGGGTCCTTCCCGGTCGGGATGGAAAAATCCCGATCTGGTTTCCCCACCATCCCGAACGGGAAAGAAAAATCCCGATCGGGATGGGCTCACAGTAGCCAGTCTAACTTGCACCTCCAACCCGAACGGGAAGGAAAAATCCCGATCGGGATTTCCTACCATCCCGAACGGGAAGACCTTTTCCCGAACGGGATGGGCTCTTCTAGGCCGGGAAGAGTCTCCTAACCCACTATGGCTCCCAAAAGCTTGCTCCAAACTTCAAAAACCGACTTCCCTTCATACAATACAAGCTCCAACAATGACCACTCCTCCCTAGGAGGCATTTTCACTTCACACCTATCACGATAAACTCAAATAACACATCAAATTCCCTCCCTCACAACGCTCGTCAATCATCCAAATAATCAAGAATTTCACAAAAGCAAACAAACTATAAGGGAAAGAGATATATACAAAGAGACGGTTCTTGTGGAACTCCGTCAAACCAAGGTGGTACATTCTTCAATCTTTTTCAACAATCAAAATTAGTTCCATCTCCATCAAGGGCAGGAAGGAACAAGTCGAAGGCCCTAGCAAAGTCTTCAATCAAGCTCGAGATATAACCAACCACATACCAAGGCTCTTCATGGCCTTGCCTTGACGTTCCCGGGGCATTCCGATCTTCCAAGTTCAATGACTTGAACTTGTACTTTTGGTCTTTGGGGATATACCCAAACGTCCACCGGTCTTCATTTGGCCCCAAGGGAGGCTCATCCTTCTCCTTGCTATTCAACTTGTCATCAAGCCCGTGAAATGGGCACTCATCCTCTCCACTCTCGGAGTCATCATCTTCAAGTACATAAGAGTTCTTGTTCAAGCTTTGTCCCGACTCAACCCCTAGATCAATGTTTTTCTTCGCTTGGATCATCTTGCATGACTCATCATTAGTAGGCGAAGTGTTACCTTGGAAGTCAAACACTAGCTTCTCTTCGCCTAACTCGAATGTGATCCTACCATTCTTCACATCGATCATAGCACCGGCGGTATGTAGAAATGGGCGCCCAAGAATAATGGGAGTGTTGGCATCTTCCGGCATATCGAGCACGATGAAGTCAACCGGAATGAAGAACTTACCGATTCTCACCGGCACATCCTCTAGCATTCCCAATGGTCGGTTGAATGAACTATCGGCCATTTGGAGCGTGATAGAGGTACTTTTAAGCTCCTTCATCCCAAGTCGGCAACAAATAGAATAAGGAATGATGCTCACACTCGCACCCAAGTCACATAATGCCCTTTCGATCTTGTAGTGGCCTATGGTGCAAGGGATCGAGAATCTACCCGGATCCTTCAACTTTGGAAGCGTAGAACCTTGAATGAGCTCGCTCACCACTCTTGTGAACGCAATGGTCTCTTCCTTGTCGACGGATCTCTTCCTAGCCAATATTTCTCTCATAAATTTTCCATATGCCGGGATTTGGGTAAGTAGCTCGGTGAATGGGACACTAACATCCAACTTCTTCACAATACTAAGGAACTTGTCATATTGAGAGTCTACCTTGGTCTTCATTTGCCTTGTTGGGTAAGGCAACTTGATTTGGTATTTTTTTTGCTCAATCGGGGTGGACTCTTCAAATGACACTTTCTTTTTACCCTTATCTTTAGCTTGAAGTGGGAGAAGCTTGTCTTGTTGAGGTTTCTCAGCCTCCCATAAGACTTGCTCCTCCGTTGGATTATCAAAGCTTGAGCTCTCTTGAGTTGGAGGTGTCATTTTCCTTGTCGGTTCTTGCATTGGCTCTTGCTCACTAGGAAATTGAGGGGATTCATAAGATGTACCTCTCCTTGTGGTGATGGCATTGACATGCACAAAAGTCGGAGTTACACCTTGAGGAGGTAATTGCCCTCTTTGTCTTGAAGAACTTCCCGATGCAAGTTGTGCTCCTTGATTCTCAATCATCTTCATGTGAGTTTTCATTTCCTTGTTATCCATTAAAATTTGAGCAATGGCTCCTTGTTGTGACATTTGTGTATCCAATTGCCTCTTTTGCATTTCTTGAGTATCCCTTTGGATATCCACCATTTGCTTTTGTATGTCGAAATCCCGTGGTGGGGATGATGGATTATGCGGAGTATTGGTGAGGGCTAAGGGAGTACCATAGTCATGAATAGGAGACCGGCTCCTAGGCTTGCTTTGTTGTTGATTGCCTTGAGTTGCTTGTTGTTGACGGTTCCCTTGGAACCCATGATAATTGCCTTGATTAAGGCCTTGATTGTTGCCATGGTTGTGGTTTTGATAGCCTTGGTTGAAGTTCCCTTGTTGGAACCCTTGATTGTTGTTGAATTGAATGAACCTTGGTTACTTTGCTTGAAGTTGTTGAAAGGCCTTGAGTTGCCTTGGTAACCTTGGTTGTTGTCCCTTAAGGGAGGTGGAACATAAGGACGATGTTGTTGTTGGTGTTGAAAGGCTTCTTGTTGAGGGACTTGATTGGAAGCTTGGTATTGATTGGAGTAAGAGGCACCTTGCTTGAACGCTTGAAAAGCATTCACTTGTTCAATACTTCCTCTACAATTCATAGGGTCATGACCAACGATTCCACAAGTGTCACACATGCCATAATAAGGCAAAGGAGATGCAAATCCCAAAGCATTCACTTCTTGAATTGAGTGTTGATGAGAGGAACCAATGCTTTGAACTTGAGTGAGGTGGCCTTGGAGCATCTTGTCAATGGTCTCCATATGTGTCTTCAATTGGGCTCCAAGGTCAATGCTTAATTGGGTGATAGCATCAACCTCGTGCCTACCTCCTCGATTTGCCTTCCTAGGCCTTGAATATTGCGAATAATGCACCGCCATCTCTTCGATTCTCGCCCATGTTTGGTCATCATCGACCTCGGTAAACCTACCATTGGAGCCCATGTTGAGTATAGTTCTAGAGTCCTCATAAAGACCATTCCAAAATTGTTGGACCAAGAACCATTGTGAGAGTCCATGATGAGGGCATGATCTAACCAAAGACTTAAACCGCTCCCAAGCTTCATATAGGCTCTCTTCATCCCGTTGTTGGAAACCGGTGATGGAGGCCCTAAGCAAGTTAGTCTTCTCCGGAGGGTAGAAAGTTTGGTAGAATGCCAACGCAAGCTTTTTCCAAGTGTCGATGCCCATGGTTGCCCTATCGAGACCTTTAATCCATTGCTTCGCTTTTCCAATAAGAGAAAACGGGAAGAGTACCCAACGAATTTGATCTTGAGTAACCCCGGGTTGAGATATAGCGTCACAATAATTGGAGAATGTCTCCATATGTTGGTGCGGGTCTTCGGTGGGCAAACCACTAAATTGATTCCTTTCCACAAGTTGAATGAAGTGGGTCTTGGGCGTAAAATTTCCGGCATAAGCGGCCGGTAGAGCATTGGGTCCCGGCAAGACGTCTTCCGTGAATGTAGAGTGAGAGGAAAATTTCGGCATTGTTGGATGTAAGGGAGAAGATGGTGTAGACGGAGTTGAAGTAGATGTAGAGGGGGAACTAGGACTAGAATCTCCAAAGGGATTGGTGAAATTCCCTTCGGCCGTCTCTCGAAATGCTTCCTCAATATCGCTTCCTTGAGCTTGCTCTTGATGGGTATTGCTTGCACTTGGTTGAGAGATCCTAACCCGGTTAATCGTCCGTTGGCGAAAAGCTCGAAAAAGCCTTTCCGGCTCTGGATTAAAGAGAAAGGATTCGCCTCCCCGCCTAGGCATACACTACACACTAGAGCAAACGTGAGAACACCTAGTGCTTTATGGGCACTAGGTAACGACAATAAACAAGCACCACTAGAGACAAAGAGAAAAGAAAGCTAAGAAAACAAGAAAAACTAGAGAATATTCACAAGAGATGATAGAAAGGCACAAAGGAGGGTAACTAAGTCTAGAAATAAGCAAACAAAGTCTAAACAATGCACCGTCCCCGGCAACGGCGCCAAATTGATGGTGAGATTTGTCGTGGATCCCGCCACCAAATAATATAACCAACTAGCACCTAACGGTAGTTAGGGTAAGTCGGGTCGTGTCCACGGAGACGGTATTGCAAGGGTTAGACTAAATCGGCCTAAAACGAGACTAAATCACCAAACAAACACAAAGAAGCGATAAATGGAAAACTATGATGGAGGAGAGGTAAGAACTAGACTAATGATGAACCAGGCTAACACATTGCTAAACAATACTAATAATCGAACTAACTAGCAAGCTAAAGAGATGATGACTAACTAACAAGATGAATCAAATATGGAAAGAAGTGGGCTAGGTCGGGTTCATAAGAATAGTAGGGTGATCGGGTTGGTCATGGGTATGGGTGTCCCCTAGTGCTAGAGTCAGTCCGGGCTCTCGCAATTTAGACCGATGTCAAGGTGAGTCCGGGCTCTCGCAACTTAGACTCTAATCAAGGTATGTCCGGGCTCTCGCAACTTAGACTATCCTCAACATTCCTCAACATGACCACAAACAAGACACACAATGAGTAGAGGAAAACTAGCATGAGAAGCATGGCCACTACAACTCAAACAAGCATTTCAACAAACACATGGTGTGCCAAGTATGTGACTAACAACAAAGATTCACCCTTTACCCCCAATCAAACCCTAATCACCCATATTCTAACCTTAATCCCCCTACTAACCCACAAGTAATCTACTCACTCATAATCAAAGATAAACTAACAACCACAAGAGAAAACCACATCACAATCCAAACATCCATTATCATGAACAATAACAAGAACACTAAGTAAAGATCCAAACTTGAGTAAATAACAATAAACAAGAGAAAGGAAAGATTATACCAACACTAGGATGAAGAAAAGATGCAATCTTGTATAAATAAGAAACCCCAAAATAATCCCAAGGTTGTCAAGCTTGGAGAAATCTTCAAGTAACTTCTTAATACAAGAACTAATTAACTAGGATTAACTAGAATTAACTAAAGATTAAAGAGAGATTTTTGCTAATGTGAGGAACTAAATCTAGGGTTTATAACTTGTAGAGAGGCTTAAGAGAGTCTAAACTAAGGTAGGATCCATAAACAATACAAGAGGGAAGTATTTATAGGGTTACAAATGGAAGGAAGAAGAAACAAAGTGACGCGGCTGGAACTGGGACTTTCCCGATCGGGAAGGGAAATCTCGATCGGGAAACTTCAACTTTCCCGATCGGGAATATGCCAACCCGATCGGGAATGCTCCACAGTGGCGTCCCTAATCGTGCACTTCATCCCGATCGGGTTTGAGGCCTTCCCGATCGGGATGGGTCTTGTAGGCCTCCAATATGAACTTTTTGGTCCCTCCTTGCTTCTCATGGGCTTCCCATCGATTCTCGGTAATCGGGATCGGGTCTCGGAAGCTCGGGATTGGGTCCCAAGGTCTCGGGGTCGATTCCAAGGCATCGAATCATCGTTGGCTCCAAAATGTGTATGTATAGAGTCGGAATCGCTCCAACTCTTCCAAATCGGTCTCGGGAACCTGAAACGAACTAAAGGAAGCATAAGAAGCCCCTAAACCGCTCCCAAGGAGCGATTCTACAAGGAAAATGGGACCAAAACACTACAAAATAGGCACTACAAACCACACTTATCAACTCCCCCACACTTAACCCTTACTCGCCCTCGAGTAAGCACATACTAACTACTATACTAGCCGAATGGGTATTAGCGCACCCTACGCCCTTTCAACTCACGCGAGTGCACTTAGAGGAAAAGTGCACTCCGCAAGGCAAGTCGGGTCTTGCGACAAAATTGCGGATGCAACCGGACACAAGACAAAAAAACAAACAAACACACAAACGAACACATAATCGGTTGCACCCAAAGAAAAACAAATACCGCTTCCCTCTAAAAGCGGTGAAAGAAGCACCGGTTTAGGACTCAAGGAAAGTGTCAACGTTCCCAAGCTAGCAATACAAACCAAGGTGGACTAAACCCTAATAGTATGACGACAAAGCAACAAAAACGTTGGTAATTTACCTCGGTTCCTCCTAACCTTCTAAGAACGTACTGCGGGACGATCGGCGGAGATGGAAAGTGATGAACCACGGTGTTAGTCGACATTGTAGGTAAGTGAGACCCCGCCCCCTTTAGCAAAGAGCCAAGAGGGTCGTCCCATGTCCGAAACCGCCTAACTAGTCAAAGTAAAAAGGTGGAAATAATTGCAAAATGCGGGAAGACCGACTAATGCCGCTATCATCCTTCCTAGGGACTCGGTCCTTTGGTAGGCTCTTCATGGCAAAAGTCGGAAAAAGGCTTATTTTGAGAGGTAGGGGTTATTTTTGTGAATCGGGTTTTCTTTTGGCATTTTCTCTTTTCTTTTGCATTTTTGCCTTGTTTTGCCATGCCATTTCTTTTTCTTCTTTTATATTTTCTTTTTGCTTTTGTGCCTTTTCTTTTTCTTCTTTCTTTTCTTTCTTTCATTTTCTTTCATTTTCTTTTCTTTGCCCTTTTTGGCAAGATTTGGATTTTTGGCATTTGTTATTGCAACAAGAAAGATGACTTCAACAATTTGCAATTTTATTGTGTGGAAATGTGTAGGAGGTAGGGTAGTGGGTGAGTCGGGAGCGCGCTTTCCCTTCAAACCCACAAAAAGTGGAGAACTTGGACTAATCAAACAACCTCAGACACGGTCACCTAAGGGACGGGACTCGGTAACCAAGGCCTTTTCACACCGTGGGTGGTCATAATGGTCAAAAGTGCAAATCCCGTAGTAAATCCCTAGTAAGCTAGGTGGACTCAATGTAAAGGACCAACGAAATCATTGATTTAGGGTCATTCTACTAGATTAAAGTCCAAGACTCGATTTACACTACTAGGAAGGGAAAGTACACACTCACACACTAGCCTCTAAACCGGGTTTTCGAAAACGGTTTACACACATGACACACAACATAGCACAACACAAAATCAAAGACATGACGAAAATGAACGAAAGAAAAAGAAGCAAAAGCAACAAAACAAAAACAAAACAAAACGAACACATGAACAACACAAACACCACCCCTAGCTTCCAAACAAATCACCAAATCACCCACAAACTTTACAAAGCTCCACCCGAGTACACAACATCACAATCTCCTCCAAACTCCGCGAGAGATAAAGAAGAAAAAGGAATAAGATGTTACCGGTAGTCTTGAAAGCTCTCCAAAGCTAGCGGTGATTTAAGCAACCTATAAGGAAAGAGGAGGCAAAGCACACACAATACAACAAATACACGACATAAAGACACAAAAGGAAAACACACAAAAGGAAAATCTTTTTGATTTTTGTGAAAAAAATTCAAATTTCTAGGGTTTTTAAAGATTTTTTTCGAAAAACTACGAAAATAAAACTAACTATGATAGAATATCGCTCCCCCACACTTAAGCCGAGCAATGTCCTCATGCTCGACCGTAATGCATGGAGCACAAAAGAAAAGAAACTACGAAAATAAAGCTAAAAAACAAAAATAAAGTGGAGAAAAGGGTAGAAGGCGTCCGGCCGGGGTGTAGTCAAGTCACCATGGGCCGAGACAAGAAAAGATATGGAAGGGGAAAGAAAATAAAAAGAAGGAGATAAAAGGAAATGGGATGGGAGGACTAGGTGTAATCACGTCACCTAGCCCGGATTCCGCCTAAATCCGACTAAATCCTACAAAAAGGTGAAAATCTTGAAAAATTTGGATTTTGAAATGACTCTCGATGTAGTCACTTCATCGAGAGTCGGGAGCAAGCACACTAAGGCTTCGAAGGCCACCATGACACAAAGGATATAAGGGAAAGGGAATAAACAAATGAAGACAAGCTATAAAAACGGAAAAGAGAGGATAGTTGCCGTACCATACGGTTACCAACTCACTCGCTCCATCGTCTCAAAGGTCAATATAGGTATTTGCTTGTCTTCATCATTGCTATCCCGCTTCAAGCTTGATAGAACCGCATGGTAGAGGTAGTAATGGTGTGAGGGGGGTGGGATTTGATGTGAAAGTCGGTTTAAAGTGACGAGAAAGGGAGGTGAAATGTTTATGCGATGTGTAAGGGTCATATAGTAAGGGTAAGGACATGTAGGGAGGTTGGGAGGGGGTATACCATGGTTGGGTGGACTCAAAAGACGAAGAAAAGGCCAAAGGAGGACAGGGGGTCCTTCCCTGTCGGGATGGAAAAATCCCGATCGGGTTTCCCCACCATCCCGAACGGGAAAGAAAAATCCCGATCGGGATGGGCTCACAGTAGCCAGTCTAACTTGCACCTCCAACCCGAACGGGAAGGAAAAATCCCGATCGGGATTTCCCACCATCCCGAACGGGATGGGCTCTTCTAGGCCGGGAAGAGTCTCTTAACCGTCTATGGCTCCCAAAAGCTTGCTCCAAGCTTCAAAAACCGACTTCCCTTCATACAATACAAGCTCTAACAATGACCACTCCTCCCTAGGAGGCATTTTCACTTCACACCTATCACGATAAACTCAAATAACACATCAAATTCCCTCCCTCACAACGCTCATCAATCATCCAAATAATCAAGAATTTCACAAAAGCAAACAAACTATAAGGGAAAGAGATATATACAAAGAGACGGTTCTTGTGGAACTCCGTCAAACCAAGGTGGTACATTCTTCAATATTTTTCAACAATCAAAATTAGTTCCATCTCCATCAAGGGCACGAAGGAACAAGTCGAAGGCCCTAGCAAAATCTTCAATCAAGCTCGAGATATAACCAACCACATACCAAGGCTCTTCATGGCCTTGCCTTGACGTTCCCGGGGCATTCTGATCTTCCAAGTTCGACGACTTGAACTTGTACTTTTGGTCTTTGGGGATATACCCAAACGTCCACCGGTCTTCATGTGGCCCCAAGGGAGGCTCATCCTTCTCCTTGCTATTCAACTTGTCATCAAGCCCATGAAATGGGCACTCATCCTCTCCACTCTCGAAGTCATCATCTTCAAGTACATAAGAGTTCTTGTTCAAGCTTTGTCCCGACTCAACCCCTAGATCAATGTTTTTCTTGGCTTGGATCATCTTGCATGACTCATCATTAGTAGGCGAAGTGTTACCTTGGAGGTCAAACACTAGCTTCTCTTCGCCTAACTCGAATGTGATCCTACCATTCTTCACATCGATCATAGCACCGGCGGTATGTAGAAATGGGCGCCCAAGAATAATGGGAGTGTTGGCATCTTCCGGCATATCGAGCACGATGAAGTCAACCGGAATGAAGAACTTACCGATTCTCACCGGCACATCCTCTAGCATTCCCAATGGTCGGTTGAATGAACTATCGGCCATTTGGAGCGTGATAGAGGTACTTTTAAGCTCCTTCATCCCAAGTCGGCAACAAATAGAATAAGGAATGATGCTCACACTCGCACCCAAGTCACATAATGCCCTTTCGATCTTGTAGTGGCCTATGGTGCAAGGGATCGAGAATCTACCCGGATCCTTCAACTTTGGAAGCGTAGAACCTTGAATGAGCTCGCTCACCACTCTTGTGAACGCAATGGTCTCTTCCTTGTCGACGGATCTCTTCCTAGCCAATATTTCTCTCATAAATTTTCCATATGCCGGGATTTGGGTAAGTAGCTCGGTGAATGGGACACTAACATCCAACTTCTTCACAATACTAAGGAACTTGTCATATTGAGAGTCTACCTTGGTCTTCATTTGCCTTGTTGAGTAAGGCAACTTGATTTGGTATTTTTTTGCTCAATCGGGGTGGACTCTTCAAATGACACTTTCTTTTTACCCTTATCTTTAGCTTGAAGTGGGAGAAGCTTGTCTTGTTGAGGTTTCTCAGCCTCCCATAAGACTTGCTCCTCCGTTGGATTATCAAAGCTTGAGCTCTCTTGAGTTGGAGGTGTCATTTTCCTTGTCGGTTCTTGCATTGGCTCTTGCTCACTAGGAAATTGAGGGGATTCATAAGATGTACCTCTCCTTGTGGTGATGGCATTGACATGCTCAAAAGTCGGAGTTACACCTTGAGGAGGTAATTGCCCTCTTTGTCTTGAAGAACTTCCCGATGCAAGTTGTGCTACTTGATTCTCAATCATCTTCATGTGAGTTTTCATTTCCTTGTTATCCATTAAAATTTGAGCAATGGCTCCTTGTTGTGACATTTGTGTATCCAATTGCCTCTTTTGCATTTCTTGAGTATCCCTTTGGATATCCACCATTTGCATTTGTATGTCGAAATCCCGTGGTGGGGATGATGGATTATGCGGAGTATTGGTGAGGGCTAAGGGAGTACCATAGTCATGAATAGGAGACCGGCTCCTAGGCTTGCTTTGTTGTTGATTGCCTTGAGTTGCTTGTTGTTGACGGTTCCCTTGGAACCCATGATAATTGCCTTGATTAAGGCCTTGATTGTTGCCATGGTTGTGGTTTTGATAGCCTTGGTTGAAGTTCCCTTGTTGGAACCCTTGATTGTTGTTGAATGAACCTTGGTTACTTTGCTTGAAGTTGTTGAAAGGCCTTGAGTTGCCTTGGTAACCTTGGTTGTTGTCCCTTAAGGGAGGTGGAACATAAGGACGATGTTGTTGTTGGTGTTGAAGGGCTTCTTGTTGAGGGACTTGATTGGAAGCTTGGTATTGATTGGAGTAAGAGGCACCTTGCTTGAACGCTTGAAAAGCATTCACTTGTTCAATACTTCCTCTACAATTCATAGGGTCATGACCAACGATTCCACAAGTGTCACACATGCCATAATAAGGCAAAGGAGGTGCAAATCCCAAAGCATTCACTTCTTGAATTGAGTGTTGATGAGAGGAACCAATGCTTTGAACTTGAGTGAGGTGGCCTTGGAGCTTCTTGTCAATGGTCTCCATATGTGTCTTCAATTGGGCTCCAAGGTCAATGCTTAATTGGGTGATAGCATCAACCTCGTGCCTACCTCCTCGATTTGCCTTCCTAGGCCTTGAATATTGCGAATAATGCACCGCCATCTCTTCGATTCTCGCCCATGTTTGGTCATCATCGACCTCGGTAAACCTACCATTGGAGCCCATGTTGAGTATAGTTCTAGAGTCCTCATAAAGACCATTCCAAAATTGTTGGACCAAGAACCATTGTGAGAGTCCATGATGAGGGCATGATCTAACCAAAGACTTAAACCGCTCCCAAGCTTCATATAGGCTCTCTTCATCCCGTTGTTGGAAACCGGTGATGGAGGCCCTAAGCAAGTTAGTCTTCTCCGGAGGGTAGAAAGTTTGGTAGAATGCCAACGCAAGCTTTTTCCAAGTGTCGATGCCCATGGTTGCCCTATCGAGACCTTTAATCCATTGCTTCGCTTTTCCAATAAGAGAAAACGGGAAAAGTACCCAACGAATTTGATCTTGAGTAACCCCGGGTTGAGATATAGCGTCACAATAATTGGAGAATGTCTCCATATGTTGGTGCGGGTCTTCGATGGGCAAACCACTAAATTGATTCCTTTCCACAAGTTGAATGAAGTGGGTCTTGGGCGTAAAATTTCCGGCATAAGCGGCCGGTAGAGCATTGGGTCCCGGCAAGACGTCTTCCGTGAATGTAGAGTGAGAGGAAAATTTCGGCATTGTTGGATGTAAGGGAGAAGATGGTGTAGACGGAGTTGAAGTAGATGTAGAGGGGGAACTAGGACTAGAATCTCCAAAGGGATTGGTGAAATTCCCTTCGGCCGTCTCTCGAAATGCTTCCTCAATATCGCTTCCTTGAGCTTGCTCTTGATGGGTATTGCTTGCACTTGGTTGAGAGATCCTAACCCGGTTAATCGTCCGTTGGCGAAAAGCTCGAAAAAGCCTTTCCGGCTCTGGATTAAAGAGAAAGGATTCGCCTCCCCGCCTAGGCATACACTACACACTAGAGCAAACGTGAGAACACCTAGTGCTTTATGGGCACTAGGTAACGACAATAAACAAGCACCACTAGAGACAAAGAGAAAAGAAAGCTAAGAAAACAAGAAAACAAGAAAAACTAGAGAATATTCACAAGAGATGATAGAAAGGCACAAAGGAGGGTAACTAAGTCTAGAAATAAGCAAACAAAGTCTAAACAATGCACCGTCCCCGGCAACGGCGCCAAATTGATGGTGAGATTTGTCGTGGATCCCGCCACCAAATAATATAACCAACTAGAACCTAACGGTAGTTAGGGTAAGTCGGGTCGTGTCCACGGAGACGGTATTGCAAGGGTTAGACTAAATCGGCCTAAAACGAGACTAAATCACCAAACAAACACAAAGAAGCGATAAATGGAAAACTATGATGGAGGAGAGGTAAGAACTAGACTAATGATGAACCAGGCTAACACATTGCTAAACAATACTAATAATCGAACTAACTAGCAAGCTAAAGAGATGATGACTAACTAACAAGATGAATCAAATATGGAAAGAAGTGGGCTAGGTCGGGTTCATAAGAATAGTAGGGTGATCGGGTTGGTCATGGGTATGGGTGTCCCCTAGTGCTAGAGTCGGTCCGGGCTCTCGCAACTTAGACCGATGTCAAGGTGAGTCCGGGCTCTCGCAACTTAGACTCTAATCGAGGTATGTCCGGGCTCTCGCAACTTAGACTATCCTCAACATTCCTCAACATGACCACAAACAAGACAAACAATGAGTAGAGGAAAACTAGCATGAGAAGCATGGCCACTACAACTCAAACAAGCATTTCAACAAACACATGGTGTGCCAAGTATGTGACTAACAACAAAGATTCACCCTTTACCCCCAATCAAACCCTAATCACCCATATTCTAACCTTAATCCCCCTACTAACCCACAAGTAATCTACTCACTCATAATCAAAGATAAACTAACAACCACAAGAGAAAACCACATCACAATCCAAACATCCATTATCATGAACAATAACAAGAACACTAAGTAAAGATCCAAACTTGAGTAAATAACAATAAACAAGAGAAAGGAAAGATTATACCAACACTAGGATGAAGAAAAGATGCAATCTTGTATAAATAAGAAACCCCAAAATAATCCCAAGGTTGTCAAGCTTGGAGAAATCTTCAAGTAACTTCTTAATACAAGAACTAATTAACTAGGATTAACTAGAATTAACTAAAGATTAAAGAGAGATTTTTGCTAATGTGAGGAACTAAATCTAGGGTTTATAACTTGTAGAGAGGCTTAAGAGAGTCTAAACTAAGGTAGGATCCATAAACAATACAAGAGGGAAGTATTTATAGGGTTACAAATGGAAGGAAGAAGAAACAAAGTGACACGGCTGGAACTGGGACTTTCCCGATCGGGAAGGGAAATCTCGATCGGGAAACTTCAACTTTCCCGATCGGGAATATGCCAACCCGATCGGGAATGCTCCACAGTGGCGTCCCTAATCGTGCACTTCATCCCGATCGGGTTTGAGGCCTTCCCGATCGGGTTTGAGGCCTTCCCGATCGGGATGGGTCTTGTAGCCCTCCAATATGAACTTTTTGGTCCCTCCTTGCTTCTCATGGGCTTCCCATCGATTCTCGGTAATCGGTATCGGGTCTCGGAAGCTCGGGATTGGGTCCCAAGGTCTCGGGGTCGATTCCAAGGCATCAAATCATCGTTTCTTTACTCCGTTGGCTCCAAAATGTGTATGTATAGAGTCGGAATCGCTCCAACTCTTCCAAATCGGTCTCGGGAACCTGAAACGAACTAAAGGAAGCATAAGAAGCCCCTAAACTGCTCCCAAGGAGCGATTCTACAAGGAAAATGGGACCAAAACACTACAAAATAGTCACTACAAACCACACTTATCAACTCCCCCACACTTAACCCTTACTCGCCCTCGAGTAAGCACATACTAACTACTATACTAGCCGAATGGGTATTAGCGCACCCTACGCCCTTTCAACTCACGCGAGTGCACTTAGAGGAAAAGTGCACTCCGCAAGGCAAGTCGGGTCTTGCGACAAAATTGCGGATGCAACCGGACACAAGACAAAAAAACAAACAAACACACAAACGAACACATAATTGGTTGCACCCAAAGAAAAACAAATACCGCTTCCCTCTAAAAGCGGTGAAAGAAGCACCGGTTTAGGACTCAAGGAAAGTGTCAACGTTCCCAAGCTAGCAATACAATCCAAGGTGGACTAAACCCTAATAGTATGACGACAAAGCAACAAAAATGTTGGTAATTTACCTCGGTTCCTCCTAACCTTCTAAGAACGTACTACGGGACGATCGGCGGAGATGGAAAGTGATGAACCACGGTGTTAGTCGACATTGTAGGTAAGTGAGACCCCGCCCCCTTTAGCAAAGAGCCAAGAGGGTCGTCCCATGTCCGAAACCGCCTAACTAGTCCAAGTAAAAAGGTGGAAATAATTGCAAAATGCGGGAAGACCGACTAATGCCGCTATCATCCTTCCTAGGGACTCGGTCCTTTGGTAGGCTCTTCACGGCAAAAGTCGGAAAAAGGCTTATTTTGAGAGGTAGGGGTTATTTTTGTGAATCGGGTTTTCTTTTGGCATTTTCTCTTTTCTTTTGCATTTTTGCCTTGTTTTGCCATGCCATTTCTTTTTCTTCTTTTATATTTTCTTTTTGCTTTTGTGCCTTTTTTTTTTCTTCTTTCTTTTCTTTCTTTCATTTTCTTTCATTTTCTTTTCTTTGCCCTTTTTGGCAAGATTTGGCTTTTTGGCATTTGTTATTGCAACAAGAAAGATGACTTCAACAATTTGCAATTTTATTGTGTGGAAATGTGTAGGAGGTAGGGTAGTGGGTGAGTCGGGAGCGTGCTTTCCCTTCAAACCCACAAAAAGTGGAGAACTTGGACTAATCAAACAACCTCAGACACGGTCACCTAAGGGACGGGACTCGGTAACCAAGGCCTTTTCACACCGTGGGTGGTCATAATGGTCAAAAGTGCAAATCCCGTAGTAAATCCCTAGTAAGCTAGGTGGACTCAAGGTAAAGGACCAACGAAATCATTGATTTAGGGTCATTCTTTTAGATTAAAGTCCAAGACTCGATTTACACTACTAGGAAGGGAAAGTACACACTCACACACTAGCCTCTAAACCGGGTTTTCGAAAACGGTTTACACACATGACACACAACATAGCACAACACAAAATCAAAGACATGACGAAAATGAACGAAAGAAAAAGAAGCAAAAGCAACAAAACAAAAACAAAACAAAACGAACACATGAACAACACAAACACCACCCCTAGCTTCCAAACAAATCACCAAATCACCCACAAACTTTACAAAGCTCCACCCGAGTACACAACATCACAATCTCCTCCAAACTCCGCGAGAGATAAAGAAGAAAAAGGGATGAGATGTTACCGGTAGTCTTGAAAGCTCTCCAAAGCTAGCGGTGATTTAAGCAACCTATAAGGAAAGAGGAGGCAAAGCACACACAATACAACAAATACACGACATAAAGACACAAAAGGAAAACACACAAAAGGAAAATCTTTTTGATTTTTGTGAAAAAAATTCAAATTTCTAGGGTTTTTAAAGATTTTTTTCGAAAAACTACGAAAATAAAACTAACTATGATAGAATATCGCTCCCCCACACTTAAGCCGAGCAATGTCCTCATGCTCGACCGTAATGCATGGAGCACAAAAGAAAAGAAACTACGAAAATAAAGCTAAAAAACAAAAATAAAGTGGAGAAAAGGGTAGAAGGCGTCCGGCCGGGGTGTAGTCAAGTCACCATGGGCCGAGACAAGAAAAGATAAGGAAGGGGGAAGAAAATAAAAAGAAGGAGATAAAAGGAAATGGGAGGGGAGGACTAGGTGTAATCACGTCACCTAGCCCGGATTCCGCCTAAATCCGACTAAATCCTACAAAAAAGTGAAAATCTTGAAAAATTTGGATTTTGAAATGACTCTCGATGTAGTCACTTCATCGAGAGTCGGGAGCAAGCACACTAAGGCTTCGAAGGCCACCATGACACAAAGGATATAAGGGAAAGGGAATAAACAAATGAAGACAAGCTATAAAAACGGAAAAGAGAGGATAGTTGTCGTACCATACGGTTACCAACTCACTCGCTCCATCGTCTCAAAGGTCAATATAGGTATTTGCTTGTCTTCATCATTGCTATCCCGCTTCAAGCTTGATAGAACCGCATGGTAGAGGTAGTAATGGTGTGAGAGGGGTGGGATTTGATGTGAAAGTCGGTTTAAAGTGACGAGAAAGGGAGGTGAAATGTTTATGCGATGTGTAAGGGTCATATGGTAAGGGTAAGGACATGTAGGGAGGTTGAGAGGGGTTATACCATGGTTGGGTGGACTCAAAAGACGAAGAAAAGGCCAAAGGAGGACAGGGGGTCCTTCCCTGTCGGGATGGAAAAATCCCGATTGGGTTTCCCCACCATCCCGAACGGGAAAGAAAAATCCCGATCGGGATGGGCTCACAGTAGCCAGTCTAACTTGCACCTCCAACCCGAACGGGAAGGAAAAATCCCGATCGGGATTTCCCACCATCCCGAACGGGATGGGCTCTTCTAGGTCGGGAAGAGTCTCTTAACCCTCTATGGCTCCCAAAAGCTTGCTCCAAGCTTCAAAAACCGACTTCCCTTCATACAATACAAGCTCTAACAATGACCACTCCTCCCTAGGAGGCATTTTCACTTCACACCTATCACGATAAACTCAAATAACACATCAAATTCCCTCCCTCACAACGCTCATCAATCATCCAAATAATCAAGAATTTCACAAAAGCAAACAAACTATAAGGGAAAGAGATATATACAAAGAGACGGTTCTTGTGGAACTCCGTCAAACCAAGGTGGTACATTCTTCAATCTTTTTCAAGAATCAAAATTAGTTCCATCTCCATCAAGGGCACGAAGGAACAAGTCGAAGGCCCTAGCAAAATCTTCAATCAAGCTCGAGATATAACCAACCACATACCAAGGCTCTTCATGGCCTTGCCTTGACGTTCCCGGGGCATTCTGATCTTCCAAGTTCGACGACTTGAACTTGTACTTTTGGTCTTTGGGGATATACCCAAACGTCCACCGGTCTTCATGTGGCCCCAAGGGAGGCTCATCCTTCTCCTTGCTATTCAACTTGTCATCAAGCCCATGAAATGGGCACTCATCCTCTCCACTCTCGGAGTCATCATCTTCAAGTACATAAGAGTTCTTGTTCAAGCTTTGTCCCGACTCAACCCCTAGATCAATGTTTTTCTTCGCTTGGATCATCTTGCATGACTCATCATTAGTAGGCGAAGTGTTACCTTGGAGGTCAAACACTAGCTTCTCTTCGCCTAACTCGAATGTGATCCTACCATTCTTCACATCGATCATAGCACCGGCGGTATGTAGAAATGGGCGCCCAAGAATAATGGGAGTGTTGGCATCTTCCGGCATATCGAGCACGATGAAGTCAACCGGAATGAAGAACTTACCGATTCTCACCGGCACATCCTCTAGCATTCCCAATGGTCGGTTGAATGAACTATCGGCCATTTGGAGCGTGATAGAGGTACTTTTAAGCTCCTTCATCCCAAGTCGGCAACAAATAGAATAAGGAATGATGCTCACACTCGCACCCAAGTCACATAATGCCCTTTCGATCTTGTAGTGGCCTATGGTGCAAGGGATCGAGAATCTACCCGGATCCTTCAACTTTGGAAGCGTAGAACCTTGAATGAGCTCGCTCACCACTCTTGTGAACGCAATGGTCTCTTCCTTGTCGACGGATCTCTTCCTAGCCAATATTTCTCTCATAAACTTTCCATATGCCGGGATTTGGGTAAGTAGCTCGGTGAATGGGACACTAACATCCAACTTCTTCACAATACTAAGGAACTTGTCATATTGAGAGTCTACCTTGGTCTTCATTTGCCTTGTTGGGTAAGGCAACTTGATTTGGTATTTATTTTGCTCAATCGGGGTAGACTCTTCAAATGACACTTTCTTTTTACCCTTATCTTTAGCTTGAAGTGGGGGAAGCTTGTCTTGTTGAGGTTTCTTAGCCTCCCATAAGACTTGCTCCTCCGTTGGATTATCAAAGCTTGAGCTCTCTTGAGTTGGAGGTGTCATTTTCCTTGTCGGTTCTTGCATTGGCTCTTGCTCACTAGGAAATTGAGGGGATTCATAAGATGTACCTCTCCTTGTGGTGATGGCATTGACATGCTCAAAAGTCGGAGTTACACCTTGAGGAGGTAATTGCCCTCTTTGTCTTGAAGAACTTCCCGATGCAAGTTGTGCTACTTGATTCTCAATCATCTTCATGTGAGTTTTCATTTCCTTGTTATCCATTAAAATTTGAGCAATGGCTCCTTGTTGTGACATTTGTGTATCTGATTGCCTCTTTTGCATTTCTTGAGTATCCCTTTGGATATCCACCATTTGCTTTTGTATGTCGAAATCCCGTGGTGGGGATGATGGATTATGCGGAGTATTGGTGAGGGCTAAGGGAGTACCATAGTCATGAATAGGAGACCGGCTCCTAGGCTTGCTTTGTTGTTGATTGCCTTGAGTTGCTTGTTGTTGACGGTTCCCTTGGAACCCATGATAATTGCCTTGATTAAGGCCTTGATTGTTGCCATGGTTGTGGTTTTGATAGCCTTGGTTGAAGTTCCCTTGTTGGAACCCTTGATTGTTGTTGAATGAACCTTGGTTACTTTGCTTGAAGTTGTTGAAAGGCCTTGAGTTGCCTTGGTAACCTTGGTTGTTGTCCTTAAGGGAGGTGGAACATAAGGACGATGTTGTTGTTGGTGTTGAAGGGCTTCTTGTTGAGGGACTTGATTGGAAGCTTGGTATTGATTGGAGTAAGAGGCACCTTGCTTGAACGCTTGAAAAGCATTCACTTGTTCAATACTTCCTCTACAATTCATAGGGTCATGACCAACGATTCCACAAGTGTCACACAATGCTTAGTGTCACATAAGGCAAAGGAGGTGCAAATCCCAAAGCATTCACTTCTTGAATTGAGTGTTGATGAGAGGAACCAATGCTTTGAACTTGAGTGAGGTGGCCTTGGAGCTTCTTGTCAATGGTCTCCATATGTGTCTTCAATTGGGCTCCAAGGTCAATGCTTAATTGGGTGATAGCATCAACCTCGTGCCTACCTCCTCGATTTGCCTTCCTAGGCCTTGAATATTGCGAATTATGCACCGCCATCTCTTCAATTCTCGCCCATGTTTGGTCATCATCGACCTCGGTAAACCTACCATTGGAGCCCATGTTGAGTATAGTTCTAGAGTCCTCATAAAGACCATTCCAAAATTGTTGGACCAAGAACCATTGTGAGAGTCCATGATGAGGGCATGATCTAACCAAAGACTTAAACCGCTCCCAAGCTTCATATAGGCTCTCTTCATCCCGTTGTTGGAAACCGGTGATGGAGGCCCTAAGCAAGTTAGTCTTCTCCGGAGGGTAGAAAGTTTGGTAGAATGCCAACGCAAGCTATTTCCAAGTGTCGATGCCCATGGTTGCCCTATCGAGACCTTTAATCCATTGCTTCGCTTTTCCAATAAGAGAAAACGGGAAGAGTACCCAACGAATTTGATCTTGAGTAACCCCGGGTTGAGATATAGCGTCACAATAATCGGAGAAGATCTCCATATGTTGGTGCGGGTCTTCGGTGGGCAAACCACTAAATTGATTCCTTTCCACAAGTTGAATGAAGTGGGTCTTGGCCGAAAAATTTCCGGCATAAGCGGCCGGTAGAGCATTGGGTCCCGGCAAGACGTCTTCCGTGAATGTAGAGTGAGAGGAAAATTTCGGCATTGTTGGATGTAAGGGAGAAGATGGTGTAGACGGAGTTGAAGTAGATGTAGAGGGGGAACTAGGACTAGAATCTCCAAAGGGATTGGTGAAATTCCCTTCGGCCGTCTCTCGAAATGCTTCCTCAATATCGCTTCCTTGAGCTTGCTCTTGATGGGTATTGCTTGCACTTGGTTGAGAGATCCTAACCCGGTTAATCGCCCGTTGGCGAAAAGCTCGAAAAAGCCTTTCCGACTCTGGATTAAAGAGAAAGGATTCGCCTCCCCACCTAGGCATACACTACACACTAGAGCAAACGTGAGAACACCTAGTGCTTTATGGGCACTAGGTAACGACAATAAACAAGCACCACTAGAGACAAAGAGAAAAGAAAGCTAAGAAAACAAGAAAACAAGAAAAACTAGAGAATATTCATAAGAGATGATAGAAAGGCACAAAGGAGGGTAACTAAGTCTAGAAATAAGCAAACAAAGTCTAAACAATGCACCGTCCCCGGCAACGGCGCCAAATTGATGGTGAGATTTGTCGTGGATCCCGCCACCAAATAATATAACCAACTAGCACCTAACGGTAGTTAGGGTAAGTCGGGTCGTGTCCACGGAGACAGTATTGCAAGGGTTAGACTAAATCGGCCTAAAACGAGACTAAATCACCAAACAAACACAAAGAAGCGATAAATGGAAAACTATGATGGAGGAGAGGTAAGAACCAGACTAATGATGAACCAGGCTAACACATTGCTAAACAATACTAATAATCGAACTAACTAGCAAGCTAAAGAGATGATGACTAACTAACAAGATGAATCAAAGATGGAAAGAAGTGGGTTAGGTCGGGTTCATAAGAATAGTAGGGTGATCGGGTTGGTCATGGGTATGGGTGTCCCCTAGTGCTAGAGTCGGTCCGGGCTCTCGC
This sequence comes from Agrostemma githago, assembly GCA_958450325.1. Taxonomy (NCBI): domain Eukaryota; kingdom Viridiplantae; phylum Streptophyta; class Magnoliopsida; order Caryophyllales; family Caryophyllaceae; genus Agrostemma; species Agrostemma githago. The sequence continues at coordinate 24,529,750 of OY288240.1, read as the reverse complement.
AACTTAGACCGATGTCAAGGTGAGTCCGGGCTCTCGCAACTTAGACTCTAATCGAGGTATGTCCGGGCTCTCGCAACTTAGACTATCCTCAACATTCCTCAACATGACCACAAACAAGACAAACAATGAGTAGAGGAAAACTAGCATGAGAAGCATGGCCACTACAACTCAAACAAGCATTTCAACAAACACATGGTGTGCCAAGTATGTGACTAACAACAAAGATTCACCCTTTACCCCCAATCAAACCCTAATCACCCATATTCTACCCTTAATCCCCCTACTAACCCACAAGTAATCTACTCACTCATAATCAAAGATAAACTAACAACCACAAGAGAAAACCACATCACAATCCAAACATCCATTATCAAGAACAATAACAAGAACACTAAGTAAAGATCCAAACTTGAGTAAATAACAATAAACAAGAGAAAGGAAAGATTATACCAACACTAGGATGAAGAAAAGATGCAATCTTGTATAAATAAGAAACCCCAAAATAATCCCAAGGTTGTCAAGCTTGGAGAAATCTTCAAGTAACTTCTTAATACAAGAACTAATTAACTAGGATTAACTAGAACTAACTAAAGATTAAAGAGAGATTTTTGCTAATGTGAGGAACTAAATCTAGGGTTTATAACTTGTAGAGAGGCTTAAGAGAGTCTAAACTAAGGTAGGATCCATAAACAATACAAGAGGGAAGTATTTATAGGGTTACAAATGGAAGGAAGAAGAAACAAAGTGACGCGGCTGGAACTGGGACTTTCCCGATCGGGAAGGGAAATCCCGATCGGGAAACTTCAACTTTCCCGATCGGGAATATGCCAACCCGATCGGGAATGCTCCACAGTGGCGTCCCTAATCGTGCACTTCATCCCGATCGGGTTTGAGGCCTTCCCGATCGGGATGGGTCTTGTAGGCCTCCAATATGAACTTTTTGTTCCCTCCTTGCTTCTCATGGGCTTCCCATCGATTCTCGGGACTCGGGATCGGGTCTCGGAGGCTCGGGATTGGGTCCCAAGGTCTCGGGGTCGATTCCAAGGCATCAAATCATCGTTCCTTTACTTCGTTGGCTCCAAAATGTGTATGTATAGAGTCGGAATCGCTCCAACTCTTCTAAATCGGTCTCGGGAACCTGAAACGAACTAAAGGAAGCATAAGAAGCCCCTAAACCGCTCCCAAGGAGCGATTCTACAAGGAAAATGGGACCAAAACACTACAAAATAGGCACTACAAACCACACTTATCAGTGGTGATGGTGGATTTGAATTTGGATGATTTTGAGGGGATGGATTTTGATTTTGTGGTGGAGTTTTTGGCGATGGTGGTGAATTTTGTGAAGTGGAAGGTATGGAAGGATTATTTGGAGTGGGATTATGTGATGTAGAAGGTGTAGAAGGTGTATGTGGTAGGATGAGATTAAGGTTAGGAGGTGATAATGAAGGATGTGGAATAATGGTGGTTGATTTATTTCCCCAAAAACGCAATGCTCTAAAAGTTCTTTCCGGCTCCGGATCGAACCACAAGGGCGATGACGTGTTCCTGGGCATAAAAATCAATTAAACGGTGAGACTCCTAGCACCTAATGGTACTAGGGAAAAGAGAGAAGGGAAAAGAATCAAACACAACAACTAAAAACACAACAACTACTCGCCGTTCCCCGGCAACGGCGCCATTTTGATCGCCTCCCAATCGGATCGGTCGTTAACGAAGGACGGGGGATCAAACGATATTTGTAAGACTCGAGATTACACAAAAACAAACAAGTATTCGTGGTAAGTCGAGGTCGGTCCACAGGGAACGGGGTGTGTTGACAAGTTTAAAGCAGCGTGTTTGATGTCTAGAGAGGGGTTTCTAAGGGTCAAGTCTATGATAGAGAAATAACTACGAGAATAGCTAGGGGTGGTCAATCCAGGGAAAGGCGTTAGGGGGAAGTCAGGATTTGGAACATGGGGTTTAAGAAGGTCGGGATCGAGTTTTTGTCGCAACATTGATAAAGGGAGAATGCCACCTTTTGGTTTCTTCACCCAACCCACCTAAAATCCCGCTTTCGCGGCAAAGAAAGGTAAGTCTCTAGTTGTGGTAATTTCTACCCCGAGTTTCCCCATTTTGATAGAAACGAGTCAAGGTCAGTCTAGTTGGCCGGACTAAAACAACAATGACACAACAACCACAAACAAGATGAACCAACAAGCAAGCAACCCACCAATACCCCTAAATTCAAATAATCCAAGTCCTCATCCCTAAATCCCCAACAAGAAATCTACTCACTAATCATGATGGAAGACAATAAAACATTAACTAAGGAGAAACTAGCTACAACATACATAATAACTAGATCTAAGGAAAAACTATGATCTAACAATTACCCACTAAACTATGGAACTACCAAATTAAACTAGTGAATAATCTAGAATAACATGAATAAAATCTTGAGAAACTAACAACACTAAGATGATCTAAACAAGACAATAATGAGAAACATAAAATAAATCTAAGTTAGAGATTAGAGAGTGGAAAGAAATGTACCAACTATGAAGTTCTAGAAGAAATAAGAAGGTTGCATAAATAAAAGTTGAATCTTTGATGGAAGGAATGAAGAACTTGTCACTAATTCTTCAATAAACCCAACAAATCTTCAATTAAAACTTGAATAATCTTCTACAAACTTGAAATCTAGAGAATTGTTGATAGAAACTAAGTAGATATACTACTAAATTACTACTAGAATTATAGAGAATTACTAAGAATATTACTAGATTGTTCTACTAATGGATGGTGTAATGTGATGGAAGACTACACTAAAGGAGGCCTATTACTACTTGCTTACTCTAATGATGGATTCACTACACTAATGAGGTGATGCCTTGGGCAACAAATTAGGGTAACATATATATAGTAATCCTTAATGGGTCTCTTAACCTAAAGCCCAAATCCAACTTTTGCTTCATTAGTGAGACAATCATCCTTTGCATCTTCATAGGGCAAAGTTTCGTCCTGCAGCTTGATGGACTAATCCCACCAGGTGAAATTTGGCCCGGTGAGATTTTCTTCACATTTTGCGATTTCCGGCGTTTTTCACCGTCGGGCGAAATTTCATCCGGTGGGCGAAATTTCGCCCGGTCAACTTCGCCCAGTGGGGAGGTCTCGGAAAATCTTCGGGGAGGCGCTTTACCGTCGGGTGAAATTTCGCCCGGTGGTGTCTCATCGGGTGAAATTTCACCCGGTCATTCTGCTGGCCTCTTTTCTTGTCTCATTCTTCGTCGATTGATTGGATGACTTTAAACTTTAAGTTGTGTGCTTTGCTCTTTTAGACGGTATTCCCTTCTCTTGTGCTCGTGGAAGCTCAATCGTGAATTCGGTGCCAAATCCTATCAAAATTGATAAAAAAAAACTACCAAAAACACGTAAAACGCACAAGAGGGGTGCTAAAGCGAGAAGTACTCAAAATATGGCGATAATCGCATTCAAGACTCGCAAAACGAGGGAAAAACGGGTCTAAATGAGGGAAAAAATGGTCTAAATTTAGCACACAACAATAGTAACAATACTAAACCATGACAAATATATATATATATATAACATAATTTATGCGTATGCAATGCACCCAATCCACCCAACACTCTTGGTTTAGAAAGAAGAATTTTTTTTTCTATCAAAGTAGTAGTTTTTTTTAAACCATTTCAAATTTTGCAAAACATTTCGGAAAAACCTATAGATTTGATACCAACTATAACAACCCTAAATTTTCACGACCAAAATAGAAGAATAAAAACGGAAAATTTAAAGTCGTTACTCCGCACTTAGCTCACAAGGCCAAGTGCAAGGTAAGAATAGTATAAGAAGTAAAAGGATTATAAACCCGATAAATAATTAAATGAAAATGTTGCAGCGGAAGACTTAAGTCTCACAAAATCCAAAACAGTTTAAAAAAACTTCAACCCAAAATTCAACATAAATATAAATAGTTCGAAGATAATTTTAAATAATAAAATCCTTCCTCGCTCAGCATCCCGAAACCATAATGCACCCATGCAGCATCTTAAGTGTACCTATCAACTGTACCCAAAACACAAATAGGTATAGGTTCCAGTGGGGGAACGACCTAAAACAAAAGGACGTCAGCAAACCTGAGTAGAATATATTATTTTGAAAACATAACACAATGATTATAATTTGTAGTAAACTGAAATCAAAGTTAAATATCACTATCTCGATACCAAACCAAAAATACTGTGAAAACAGTAGTCAAAATCAAAACCAACTAAAATATATTGTCACCACCTGTCTGCCAAGGTTCTATCCTTTTTACACGATCTAGATCGAGGTACCACTTATGTTTAGCTAGACTTATTATAGTGCGGACTACTCACATTTGGACAGTCAGTAGGATGAGGATGCCAACGGAGAAAGTCTAACTACCCAGCAAATGGGGGCCGGAAAACCCCACTTAACACAACTCGGGCCAGATGTTCAGTTTCGGGACGAAATCCCAGGGACGTCTCAGATGCACCTTAACCTCATAGACCAACAGAGCTCCCAGAGTCTGTTATAACCACCAAAATTGTACCAAAATAATATCAATATGTGAATTGTGTCACAAAGTTCCAATAACCAAAATATCACAAGAGTATCATAAAAATTCACCATTGACAAAATAATTATAAAACCATTTAAAAATTTAATTTAAACTGAACATGCTCTTTACTTTAAGGTGAAAAGGTTAAAACGTTCTTACCTCTCAAGACGGTCAATCCGAGCTAAGTTTAATCCAAAAATTCCTTCTCCTTGAACCCACAAGTTACAAATAATATAAATTGATTCAATAATCTAAACTAAAGTCGATGTGAACCTAACGTAATATATCACTCTAATATCACACAAGGTCGCTTAAACTTTCACCCCGAAACTAATTTACTTACCACCCAAACTCTATAGTTACGATTTCGGACACAACCCGATTAAAATCCCAAATCATTATTCATACAAACAAGCCTGATAATCAATGTACCCATCAATACTTAAAACTCCAAGACTAGTTGGATTTTATGTATGTAAAGAATAACTAAATCAAAACCTTCCAGCAACAAAGAATTAAATCACACCCCCTGCATCAGCACTGCATCATCAACAATCCCTTGGTATTTCTATTAGTCACGTCTCACCCTTCCCCCAATTGAGCTACTAACAACCCCAAGCAACCAACCACCCCAAATTCACTTCGATGGAAATTCAATAACACTAATTGAGAAAATCTCACCCCAACTAAAACGAATACAGTAATAATCGGAATAACTCTGTACCAACATCCATCAACAAATTGTTTGACACAAAGTCTCTTAATTCCGAGTTTTACGACCCATGATAATATAGGACTGAAATCGATTCACAAAACAAAATTTAAATGAACTAGGATTAGAAAAAGTGGAATACTTACAAGTTTAAAGAAGAAGAAAAAGGTAAAACGTGTTCATGTAAGCAATAATTGAGACCGACTGGACGACGATGAGTGAACGGTGAAAAACTTGAGACATGAACAGAGGGAGAAGAGCCGCAGCAGAGGAATAAAAGTAAGGGAGGTAGGGATGGATGAATGAATGAATAAATAAGGTGGTGTACGGGGTTTATATATATAGTTTAGTTTTTCCTCTCTTTTTTTCTTTTTTTCCTTATTGTGTTTGACTCAAAGTCGAATCCTATACAAAGTTGGTTTATAAAATAACGTTCCACTTTAAGAAAATCAAAACCGATTTATTATAAGACGTCGCAAAATACTTTAATATTTATAACGACATTAAAAATATTTTTACAACTTAAAAACTCAATTTAAATAAAATTAGAAAAGTCAAGCTTTATAATTGACTCAGAAAATAATGGGGTGTTACAAAAATACAGTGTTTCGCAATTTTTTTAAAGGTTTTATTTTACAAAAAATTTGTTGAAGTTTTGTTTCGCAAAACCTTATTATAAAAGGTTGTGTTTTACAAACTTTTTTTTATTAAAGGTGGTGTTTCGCAAAATGTTTTTATTAAAGGTTTGTGTTACACAAAAAACTCATAAAATTTTGACATTTATATCATTTGGGTGTAATAGAATCTAGGCGATTATTCACCATAATTCTGTTAATCAGGTAGCCTATCAATTATTTTAATTGAACAACTACATTTTCTATCCATCTCAATTCATTTTATTTTTGCTAGTATCATTTGATATCAGAGGCCTTTCCTAGAGATGGCAATGAACCGGATCTGGACCGGGTCCACTAGGATCCGGACCCAGACCCGTCAAAATTACCCTAGACCCGGACCCGACCCGGACCCGACCAGGACCTAGCCGGGTCCAAAATTTTAAGACCCGGATCCAGACCGGCCGGGTCCGGGAGTCTACCCGCGGGTCTCACTATTTTATTTTATTTTGTCCTACATTCCTCATTTCTTCCAAAATTCAAATTTCGCCGGTATTTTTATCACGTACAAAATTATCTACGACATATATTGTACTAAGAAATTAAACACTCTTACAAACTCATTCATAACGCTCTTTGGAGACTTACATAAATGTCCGACAACAAACTAAATTCACCACCACAAGTCCACAAGCGCACAAGTTATAACTACAAGTCCACAAGACCACAATGTTTACATAAATTCAGTACAAAGTTCTTTACAAACTTCAAAGTTAAAACACCAAAGAATTGTTTAATAACCATAACTTGAAGTTTCATATAGGTCCTTTTCGTCCATATCATCAATTGGGATGTCATCCACATCCTAATACAAAGAGAAGAATTAAGAATTAGTACAAAATAACAAGTAATATAAAGAAATCAAGAATACATGAAATATTTCAATAAAGTCTAGAAATTAGTTATACCATATCGATAAAATCAATTGCATCTCCCTCAAAATCCGAGTCCTCATTAATGGAAGAACAAGCACTAGTACCTTCCTTGTCACCTTAAAAAATAGATAATCATTAGTATTACATTCATCATCAAAGTAATTTGTTTACTAATTCAATTTATTCTAAAAAGTACAACTACTAATGTTACCTTGTAGATCTTGCATTTTCCAATTTTGCAAACACATTAGTGCTTCAACGGTGTGAGCATGAAGTCTAGAACGGTGAGCACTCACAACTCGTCCTCCCATGCTAAAAGCACTTTCCGAAGCCACACTAGAGATTGGAATGGCAAGAATATCCTTAGCAATAGTCCGCAAGGTAGGATATCTACGATCAATTTTCCACCAACAAAGGACATCAAAACTATCATCCTCTTCTTCCGTCTCATCTTCTAAGTAATGATCCACTTCACCCTTAACAACCACCTTTCTTATTTTGGTCTTTTTTGCTTTAGCATATTCATCTTGATGATCTTCACAATGCGAACTCATTTGTTTCCTTTTCCCATTTTCATTTAAAACATCTTCACTACTACCTTCACTACTTTTTTGATACTCCGTTACAAGGTCATCCAACAATTGCCTCATCCTTTTTATTTCTTTCTCACCTTCATTACCGTAAAGCCTCTTAAAATAATATTCAACACAATCCATTTTGTTCCTAGGGTCTAGAATGACGGCAATAGCTAATAGACCATTAATTTGCTCCCAATATTTATCAAATTTTTCAATCTTACTTTTAGCCATGTGTTTGATAATATCAACATCATCTTCCAACCAACGCATTAAAGCAAGCTTAATTTCACATGCTTTTCGAAAGAACAAGTTAGAAGTAGGATAATGTCTTCCCGAAAACACCTTTGTAGCATTATCAAATATATCCAACTTCTCACAAACAAGACTAGCCAAATTCCAATCTTCATTAGAAGGAACATCAAACTTTAACCTTGTATTTAGGCGTTTCAACCAAAAAACACTTCTTTATATGGCAAAGCGGATTGAAGCATATAAAAAGTTGAGTTCCATCTAGTTTTACAATCAAGTATCAATCTTGTAGTGTTAGTTTTACCAAAAAAACGACAAGCCTCTTCAAACTTTTCAATTCTTTTAGGAGTAGACATCCAAAAAGAAACACAATTCCTCACTTTCAATATCCCCGATTCAATCACATCTAATCCATCTTTAACAATTATATTTAAGATGTGTGCACTACATCTTAAATGTAAGAAACTACCTTGCAACATTAGACACTTTGTCTCAAAGTTTTTAAGTAGAATTTTCATCATCGCATCATTAGTGGTACAATTATCAACCACGACCGAAGAGATCTTGCTTTCTAAAGCATATTGAGATAAACAATCCACTAAAACCTTCGCCAGAACATCTTTAGTGTGTGGACATGGTACAAAACAAAACCTTCACAAACAAAGGAATATATCAACAAAAAATTTAGACAATGAGATAATAAAAATATTATTTATAAAGTAGAAATCATTACCTCAAAGTCCGGTTTCTTAAGATTCAATTTCGGTCAATAAAATACGAGGTGACAACCATGTAACCTTTCTTTTGATTAGAGGCGGTCCACATGTCAGTTGTTACCGCGATTCTACTATCAGTACACCCCAATAATTGCTTAAGAGAAAGCTTGTCTTCATTGTACAACTTCAAAATATCACTTCTCAAAGTATTCCTAGAAATCATCTTAAATGAGGGATTGAGACTCTTGATAAAATCCCTAAACCAATAATGATCAACAATGGACAAAGGATATTCATGTACCACAACCATAATAACCAACTTAGCCCTAGAGGTTTCTTGGTTAAACTCTTTGTATTTTTCCTTAAGTTCTAAACTATTAGACCCATCTAACTCAGTTTTCACTCTAAGCTTTGTTTGACTCACAACACCTAAATGTCTAATCGGACAAGCATCCTTTCCGTGTTTCAATAGGTGAGAAGTACCACTATTAGTATTATAAGAAAGATACTTGTTACATCGTTTGCACTTCGCCTTCTGAACACCATCAACCTTCACCAACTCAAAGTACTCCCAAGCTTTGGAAGTGTGTTCCTTATTACCGGTCACTGTAGGTGTCACTTGTGTTTTAGTAGGAAGGCTACTTGCATCATTCGAATGTTCCACAAAACCCTCTTCATCCGTAACTTCTTCATCAATATCGTACAACACATATTTTCTATTTGACTGAACACAATGAGATTGTTCTTCATCCATTCTAAAAATGATTATTTTGATGAGACCTAAAACAATTTAAGATAATGTATGAATTAGACATTGATAGCAACAAGAACATTCACAGAAACCGACCTTATAATCAAACAAAACAGTCACATAAATAAACAATCACAAAAAAAAAACGTAATAAAAAAAGTAATAAATCAAATTTCAAACAAAAACGTAATAAATCACATTGAACAAAATCAAAACATAAATCACATAAAAAAAACCAATCAAAATTCAGCAAAACAAGATGAAAAAATCACTGAAAAATCAATCATATAAATTTTGAGACTTACAGTGAAGAAGAAGATGATTGAAGAACTTTAAGTCTCTAATAAATCCTGGAACCATAAACTACTCTAATCAGTAATAAGTTAATAACTCAATCAACAAAAAAAATAGAAGAAGAAGAACAGGAGGTTGACGATTTACAGTTGAAGAAGAAATAGAGGAGGAGGTTACAGAGCACACTTACCGTAAGCTTAAGAAGAACGGTAGTATAGACGGCGACAAGATGACAGATCTGAAAAGGTGGTGAGTCTGGTGACTGGTGACCTATGAACTTTGAAAGGGTGACAGGATCTAGGGTTTGAAACCTTGAATGAACATTGAAATGGTGAGGAAAGAAGTGAAAGAGTGAGTTATTTTAGTAATTTAGTTGTTTGCTAGCAGTTCTGCGTATGTATGTTGGTAGATTTTTGTTTTTTTGTTTTTTTAAAATTAAAGTGTCGGGTCCACGGGTCGGGTCCGGGTCCAGTATTTCAGATCCGAACCCGGACCCGGTTTTTAAAAATAAGATCCAGACCCGACCCGGATCCGCCAGATCTAAAAAAATGAGACCCAGACCCGACCCATATGGATCCGACCAGTTATAGCACTTTCTGACGACATCAAATTGGGAATCCACAAGTTGGCAATAACTATTGAAGAAAGTGCTCTCAGTAGGTGTGCACAAGGGGAAATCGATATTTGTAAGTTACCATGGTTCACTTCTCATTACGTTCCCGGTGACTCAATTAAATTAAATTATCAGGTAACCATCACCCAACCTCTACTCGTCGTCTCGACATGAATGAAGTGATAGAATCTCCAATTGTAAATAATTGCAATGCTACTTATTGTTTACTTAGTGAACACCAGATGTTGGTAGAAGTCTTGAATTAGATTCATGCTCAAATCAAGTAGTTGGCTCCCAATGTGTACTACAAAATTTTTGAGTAGTTGATAAACAAGATATCATTGAACGCATGTCCGAATGCAATTTATAGTCAAACACTCAATTATAGTGTGCCTACAAGATGCTCGATGAATTGCCCATACCAACCTTCATTTTTAGAAATGGCTAAAGCATAAAAGTTTGCACAAGAAAATGAAGATATAACAAATGTGCACCAACTGTTGGATACAGTGTCTGAACCAAGTTTACAAGCTCAGGAAAAACAATGGATAGCTGAAATTGGAATGAACATCGGTGAATAAAAAAAGCATAAGAACATAATTATTGTGGATGTTTCAGAGCAATCACTCGCATGTGTCGCTACTGAATATACAAAAATTTGAGGAATTTTGGTGTCGCACACCAAGTGTTTGATGGAATGACATACCCGATTTTAAGCCCAAATGCACTCCAACTTGACTTCTTGGTTACTGAAAATGACGAGGAAGCTATCAGGTATAAAAATGAGGAACTAAAGCAAAATACTTTTACTCACCACACTTCTGTCAAGGTGATATCCAAGCTTGGTTCTCCGCTTATTAAGGTTGATATTGGTGAAGTGTTAAGTTGGAGTAAGAAAACTTTTGTACATGAAGGCTTAATGTGGAATCTGATGTTTGGTATGAAATGCTGCTATAGGTTTGTTTTTAATCCCGGAGTCTTGTTTTCACTACTAAACCGAGCCGAGATATGTTTATCTAATCTTTTTGGATTGATATATGGGTGGGAATCATATACTTACAAGGAGGTACATAGGAGGGGATATGGTACGAAGCATGGCCTTGGAAGATTTGGGGATGGTATTCGCCTTTGGGAAAATATTGATTCGGATCTTCTGTTGGCTGTATTTCTCCTAACCCTTATGTTTGATTAAGTACGTGCAAATGATCTTATTGTTGTTATTGCACTTTTGAAAGAACTTGGTGCAAGCATAAAACTGAGTACCATAATTGAGGGGGGAATCCTTGATGAATGACGGGATTTCAGTTGTATATAAGCTTCTTTTCTTTCAAATTGTCCTTGCCAGGAGTCCCAAGACCTCTATCTTGGTGGCAATTATGAAGTTTTTGGCTCAAGTTTCGCTTGGAGATGTTGGAATTGGCATTACATTTGGAATAGCGTCGGTTGGCTTGAGTTTATTTTCAGTGACACTGTAATTGAGATATTAATGACACTTGCTGTGAGCTATGTTACCTATTATGCTGCACAAGAGGGAGCTAAGGTTTCTAGAGATTGATATTTATTGATTTGCTTTATTTATAGTTCAATGTCCCTGATTTTCAGGGCAACTTGTGCCTTTCCAATAACTTAGATACTTTGTCTCACCCTTGAGGACAAAGATGATTTTGAGGAGGTTGGAAAAGGTTATGTGCATCAGATAGACTACAAGTCTACAAGGTATATCATGGTTGTGTTACTACTTCCTCAAAAAAAATATCATCTCTCCTAAACAATCTCTTAGTTTGACATGTGAAATAATTCTTTACCTTGGTACACTACCTAGTGAGCACACATTGTCAATCCCTTGTAGATTACATTCATAGGTTATTCTGTTGTGATGTTAAAAGTCAGAGTGTCACTATCTTCATTTTTGACCCAAGTGGTTTTAAAAGTTGGCTGAAGATGATGAACGGACCAGAAGCATATCAGTCCAACTACAACCATGAAGACTATCAGACATATGTCTTTGATCCAGGATTATTATTCTTGACAAGACTGATAATCAATGTTATTGTGACAAAGCCAACATGTGGAATCCGTGGTGCCATGTCCTGTTTCAATTTACTTGTTTTTGATCCTTGAGGATGAACAACCCATTTTTTATCGTCCTCGACGATCATTTTAGCGCAATTTCTTCTCCTAATTATACATTTAGTGTCGATATTTGGTAAAAAGTCGATACTGTTGTTTCTCGGGCTATCTTACAGGTTAGGTACTGTAACACCCGCTATTTTTCAAACACTTTTATATTTTTTGTGATGACGTCGTCATAACTCTATCACGTTTCGGCCTTCTATTTCATCATTTTTCCGAGCCTTATTTTTATTTTCGAGTAAAATAATATTTATTTTTATTTTAAAAGATTTTAATTCTTTTAAACTTATTTATTTGATTTTCATTGTAAACTATTTATATTTGCGCGTGGAGTTCTATTTTTCTACGAACCAACGTTTTAAGGTTGGAATTGAGCTATTTATTTTTCTAAAAATATCAAACACGTTTATAAGATATTTCCAACTAAGAAATATTTTTATTTAAGAATATTTGACCTTTAATGATTTTATTACGAAGTTTCGTAAATATTTATTTCCAACGCGCGGTTTACTCGAACTGCTTTGAAATACCTTTAATAATTTTACGATTCATCTTTTATCAACTTAGAAATTATTTGGGACTTTTTCCCCATGTTTGGACCGACGCACTCCTTGTCACGCCCTTACTACGTTTTCATAATACGTTTCATTTTATTACGTTAAAACGTAATTACGTAATTCTTTTCTTTTAATTTATTCACTTCATTATGAACAAACTCTTCATTCCCTCTTGCTCACCCTCTTGGCTGGCCATATGTGGCTAGATTAGCATTGTTTTCATCAAAAACTTTATTCACATTTATCCTTAAAACCATCCATTTCTTTCTTATCATTCATTTACAAAAAAAATAAGCAAAACAACTCTCTTTTCCTCTTCATTTGGCCATGTTTTCCAGCAGTCACCAGCCCCAATTTTGTGCAAAAATCAAGACTTAATCATCCTCTTTCCGTCTCTTGTTCCATACTTATTCGATCCCTATTCCATCTCCTTCGTTAAGGTACTAATCGATTTCGTTTTCGATCGTTTTACACCTTGATTTTTCAGAGATCTTATGGTATTTTCATACCATGGATTTCATATTTTTGAAGGCTTCTTGGACGTTCCCGAAGCGGACGAATATATTACCGATTCGGATTTGGATTAGAGGTAACGTCGATGTTACTCGGTATTTCATGATTTTATTTGTGTAATTGCATGTATATTTTTATATTTCATTTTTGACAATATATGTATGTCATATAATCTGGAAAATTTTTAAAAGTTGAAAATTTGCATGTTTTGGTATTTTTATCGCTTTTACGAGATTAACGATTAAATTGTTGTAATAATTTGTAAAATCGTAATATTTGGCCTAAACTTGTAATATATGATTTTATTCTGTAAAAATGAAGTTTTTTAATGATTTTTTATAATTTAGTATTTTTCTGATATTTTAGTTATCGATTATTGAATTATTACCGTTTACGGACAAAAACGATTAAAAGCCGATTTTTAGTTCTAGTATCTAAACATTTTATTTTAATCTGATTTTTGACGTGGTGAAACTTTATGATGAAATAGAATTTTATGAATTTATTCATAATTTTTCGGAATTGTTAAGAGGATGAATTAATTAATCACTTTAAATCATCGTTTATCGTTAAAACCGCGTTTGTCGTTTAAATTCTCGATTTCTGGTCCTTTGATTAAATCTGGAAAAAAAATATGATTCTGATGATTTCATAATAAAATGTAATTTTATGATTTTTAGTACTATAATAAAATGTTAGGAACGATAAGTTTTATTAATGGAATCGTTAATTGTGAAAACGGGCTTAAAAGACGGTTTTACCTAATTTTGTGAAATATGGAATTTTGACACTTTGGGAAAATTTTATGTTTCTGGAGAATCATAATTTTTAAGTTTAATAATAATTTTTGGATATTAATACGTAAATCGTTTTGTAATTAATATTTTTATTAATCGTTATTGTCGCGATTAGACGATTAACGAGAAAACCCTTTAAAAATCGAGTCTAAGTATTCTGGAAAATTTTCTTTTCTGGACAGCATGTCCATAAATATATTTTAGCTATTTTACGTGATTTTTTTTACTATTTATTAAAGTCCTTAATTAATAACAATTGATTTTTGGACAAATTACGATTTATCGTTAAAATGCTTCGTCTTACCTAAAAGATTTATTTTTCCAGCTATTTTGAAAATATTTAAATCTGAAACTTTAAAATTAAATCATCCCTTAACCTACTCTAAATATATTCATTGGTTTAATTAAATAAAAGACATTAAAATATTTAAATTGACATTTGACGTAAAATTCCATTTATGTTCGTATTGTCGAAACTAATAATAATTTGGGAATTTTAGTTTTATAAATTTTGGAAACACCCTAATTAGTAGTACTAAAGTCTTTAAGACATTTTAAATTATTTTATAAACACTTGTATGGTTTTTCAATAATTTCATAAACTCAAATGTTCTCACTTTAACAATTAATATCGTTAAGGCCGAAAGTATTAGTTTTATAAATCTATATCGTTTGCTAAAATGTTGTGTTAGTATAAACTAATATTTTCGCTATTTTGATATGACGCTATTTATAGTAAAGTTTCTTAAAATAGAAGTTTCCTAAAATAGAAAGTTTCCTCTTTTAGAATATTATGATTACTCCTTTTATCTCCATATTGTTTGTAATGATTATATCTTTTTAAATATCGATAATGGCTTGGTTTTGGAGTTATGGAATAAGAGCAAGTGTGAGGTTAGAGTAATATAATCTAGGGTCTACGCTTTTACCATCAACTATAAGGCTAGTGTATCAGGAATCGGTACATTGGTTGTTGAACCGGGTGACAGGTATCCCGGGAGTGGTGTACATTTTGACCTTAAGCTTAGGCCTCGCAGTAAGTCGCCGTCATAAGTTGAACTGGGTGACAGGTAATCCCAGGAGGGGTGTGCACTGTCTTAAACTAGGGTCACGCATTTATAAGTCGTCGTCATATTATGGTTGAGTAGCCTAGTTAGAGATCGAGGTTTGATTTGTTTGAACTGACTTCTCGAAGCTAGTTTTTAGTATTCTCCTAGTGAAAGTCTAGCTGTCTACACTACTCCTATCCATAACGCCATTTTGAATATTTTTATTATTATCGATATAACTTAGTTTGCAGGTTGGCAAATGTATGTTTTATGTTTTCTTCGGAAAACTCATTTTTATTATATTGTTTCGATACGTGAATTTTTTCACTGAAAACTTATTTTCATTATAATGTTTTACTGTTTTCCGTTTTGTTACTATTTTTCTATAATAGTAATTACAGTTTTAAAATCCTGTTATACGGCTGGGAGAACGTTGACGTTGCTCCCCACTGATTGTGGCTGTTATGTTTTAACATGACAGGTATACGTGATCCGGGTGTGGGCTAGCGATCAGTGTGGATCCTGCTTGTTTAATTTAATAATTATGTTTTATGGATTTGTATAAACCCGTTGGAAGATTTTCCTTTTAGCCCTTTTGTAAAAAGAGGCCTTTGTATTGACTTATCATTTCTTTTAATAAGATATAGTTTGTCAGTGTGTTTTAATCCCAACTCTACAGTGTTTCCGCCACTGTATTGCGTTAGAATTTCTAGGAGGTTACAGGTACATTTTTGCACGCGTTTAAGGAATTACAACCTGGGGAAGCTAAAACGAGAACGAGAACGGAAGACGAGAAGAAAATGGAGAATTATAACTATGAGACAAAGTTGACAGGTGATGCCTACAGGTCAACTCGATCGAGTCCCTGCTTGCTGGACTCAATCGAGTCAGCCCAAGAGATGCTCTGACGGACTCTTGTAAGGAGATGGCTAGGCTGGATTCTGAATTGCAAGCCTAAATAACTGAAGGGACGACTTTTATGAGCCTACTCGATCAAGTCACTAGATGATGGACTCGATCAAGTTGCTCTATATTTGGACCGCTGCTTGTATTTCTGATTTCATTTGCTTGGGCCTTTTTCTTTACTCTCTTCGACCCTAGAATTGGACGGGAAGACTGATTTTTAATCCGTTTGTTTAATTTTTAGAAATTGACTTTTCATTATCTTAGATTAACAACTCTTAGAAAAACCTAGTAGGAAGTTTTATGTACGATTGCATTCGGATTTTCATACACGCTTTTGCCCTAATTCTTCTATATTGAAGCTTTGAATCTTAGTTTTAATTTCACCTTTGTCTCTTGTTATTCGATTATTTCATGCTTTCCTATTTCTATTGATTATTGATTTCGTAGTTTATATCGATTTATTGCTTAATAGTGTAGATTTACCATTGTTCTTCGCAATTAATTCCCGTGGTTTATTATGTTTAATTTCGATTCAATCGTTGTTAGGCTAGTTAATTCAAGTATGAGTAGCTAAATTTTTATCAAGGGTGTAGGAGAATCTATGAATGTTATGAGGGTTATAATTAATTAACTTATTGTTAATCGCATGGATTACCGCTTGATTGTCGTTTTAACTCTGATTAATTGATTATTATCACTGTTCCGGTATGGGAATCAATTAACCCGACGTGGAATTCGGGTTTGTATCGTTTCAACGTTGCTTTGAATGTCAATCGGTCAATCCTGACAGGCTCTCATTCCTCTTACTCTTTCAGTCGGACCTTCCCGGCGGAATGGGCTGGCTCCCTGCACACAGAACGCACAGGGCCTCGGAGGTTGTCCGAGGGAATCCTCTCCGATGCCTAAGTCAGTTCGTGAGTGCCTTAAGAAACCAAGGTCGTGAGGAACTAGGTGGCGATTTAAGGGTAAGAGTTCTAGAGAGAGAAAATCCAACCCCCCTCTTGTGGGAAATGGAAGAGTATTTATACCTTCCCACAAGAGAGGGAAGTAGAAGGAGAATGGGTGGATAAGGAGGTGACAAGTGGCGTCTTCTCATCCACTCACTCTCAATTACCTTTGGCAAAATGACGAGAAGGCCCCTGGGGATCCCTGCTCTGGCTGCGGAGATTTCCCCAGGGGGTAGGCGGGTTTGAGTGGTGAGAGCTAGGCTCCAGCAGGCTGCGTCACCCTGCTGGCCCGGCGGTTAGCTGTTTTCCTTAGTAGTTCTTCCCACTTCTATGTTCTTTGTTTTGACTGTTTGTCGGGTTGGTTTCTGGGCCTTCTAGGCAATCCTATGGGAGCCTGCCTAGCAGGCTGTTAGTGTCAGGCTGCCGACCCCAATCAATTGGCCCTCGCAAGCTGGAGGGGAGCAAGGCTTCCTTCCGGCTGGCGACCTTTACTTAGATGGAGGGAGGTTGACTTATTTTCATCTTTACTGCCGCATTTAATGCTTTGTACCTTCCCGAGGAATGATGCTCAGTTGTGTCAGGTATGCAAAGAGTTGAAGGGTTTCTTGCAATAATTACCCTTTTTGCTCAATGGATTTTCGGGAAATGTGAAGACTTTGTGATTGGCGGCTTTTCCTTCCAGGGTGGTTGGGATGCCAATTAATGCTGTGTTTCACTCGTATATATTCCAGCTTTCCTTGCCATTTTCGTTTAACTCATCCCCAATCCTTCCACTTCTCTTTGTTGAATTATGGTTTGGATCAAAAAATTCACTACTCGCCATGGAGTTCGTACTGTCACCTTTCTTTTCAAAGGATTTTGGAGACTTCGGTATGCTCGAGCGGCTTACCGGACCATTTTCCGCAGCCGTCGTTCACGGCCATACCCTCGTCGGCGTGGTCGGAAAGCTTCCATCAGGGCGGGCAAGCGCCCTAAGAGATCTTCGCCTCCTGCTGCTTCCAGGTTTAAGCGCTGCCCTCAGGGAGGTGGGTGCTTTGATCGGGGCTGCCACGAATGTTTCCCGTGGCTGCACCCTGAACAATTGGACCCCGACTGCTCTGATGCAGACTCTTCCCTGGGGTCAGGCCCCTCTTCTCCTGTGAAGAGAACAGGCTGTCGTACTTGCGATGAATCCCAGGCTGTTCTCTATGGCAGGGATTGGGATGACAGTAGCCGGGACTCCGAAGACAGTGAGGGTCTAGGCTGTCTGAGTGACAGGGATGAGGATGGACTCCCTGACGACCCTTTCAAGGACTCCCCAGACTGGGATTAGGGATCGGACTTCGGGGGTCAAAGTAGCCCTGGAGACCATTCTCCAGATTTCGATGATGATTAGGCCTGCTTAGCCGGGCATAGGTGCGTCGAGCCAGAAATTTAGGCTCTTATGTACTTTCTTATGTGTTTTCTTTACTTGCCTGGCATGATATGTAACCTGCCCATTTTCCATTAAGGCTAATGAAAAAAATCCGAGCGACTTGCCTATTCTCTTTGTTTTTTTTTCTTTCTTTTTTTTTTTGCGGGGATGACGTTGCCAGTCGACTATTCCTCTGACACTTTTTGCTTTTTGAGGCCCTTCTTGGGAAGGGGTGAGCAGCTTGTGTTCAGTGCGTGACACGTGGGGTAGGTTATTGGGGACGTCTTGTCAGAGAGGTGGCCTTTTAGGCTTCCTGGGCTTTTATATAAGCCCCTCTCCTCTTTCATTTCCTTCTTTTATACTTTTCAAAATTCGTAACTTCTCTCATACTCCCAAATCGTCCTCGTTGCTGAGAACTTTGTGAGGTCAAGAAGTGTCTACTGTCACATTTTCCGGCGACGACCGACATTCTAGGTTAGAATCTTTCTTTGAATCTTCGTCTTCTTTCCCTTTCATCGGTACGTTTCTTCATACCCAGTATGTCTCGAGTCCGCGCTTTTTCTTTTGGTTCTTTACTGGGGAGGAATGAAGGTGGAGACGGGGATAGGCGCGATTTAGCCTCCTCTTCTGGGGTTGGACCCAGGGAAGAGGAGGATCTTGACAGGGGAGAGGGTGCTAAATCACCTGAACCCGCTCTTTTTGACGTTATTGACTCTGATAATGAGGCCCTGGAAGTAGACCCTTCCAGGATTGCCGGCCCCCTCATCCGTAGGGAGAGGGGGAAAACTTACTATTTGGATAAGAAGAAATACTTAGTTCCCTTAAAGACCTACCCCGAGGCCAAGAATAGGGACTTGATCCTAGAAAGCAATGCTGCCGAGGAAATTGAAAAGTTCTATCATTTGGGGAAGGGTACACTGTCGTAGTCCCGGGGGAGAAGGACACGGTATGCTGCCCCCGGAGGGTTGTGTGGCTGTTTATCACAAGGCTTTAGAATTCGGCCTGCGATTCCCTCTTCATCCCTTCCTGGAGGAGACCTTCAGGAGGATGAATGTTGCTATAGCTCAGCTGACTGCCTCAGCTATTAGGTCCTTGATAGCTTACACTTGGACTTGTCTTTTCCATGGCGAGGGGCCTTATATTGATGCCCTTCGCTTCATGATTGGTCTTCAAATGGTATCTTCGTCAGGGGGGACGGTTCCCCTGGTTATTGGTCCCTGCAGAGACAGAAGAAGTACGCCTTGGTCTGGCCGGCTTTGAGCAGCCTGAAAGACTGGAAAAATAATTTCTTGTACGTACATAGCGCGTCAGGGTGGAGGATTCCTAGGCATTATAGGAACCATGTTCACACCCGTATGGAAACCCGTGAAGAGTACCACCCAGGTGTCGGGGGGAAGGCCCTGGAGGTTAAGCTGAGTCCGAAGGAAGAGATTTTAATCAAGAAGTTTGAAATTGTTGCGGATAAATCCGGTGCCTTTGGTCCTGCTTTCTGGCTCCCTCATGCGGAGCTTATTACCACAGACGAGTATTTGCTCCCCTTGGGCCTAATCACTAGCCGTGAAGGTAGTTCTGGGGGGCTTTTGCTGGCGCGATTTTTCTGAGATTTCTTATTCCTTTGCTTCTTAACTGACTGCCCTTTTTTCTCTTGCAGACTTTGCTTCTTGCCGTTGGACAAGGAGGCAAGTTAAGAGGTTAGGTTTGAGTGAGGAGTTTGTCGTCCTCTCCAAGCGCCCCTCCCTCCCTTCAAATTTCAAGAAAGGGGAGAAAAGCTTGATCAAGCTTGTAAAGGATTTCGCTGCTAGTAGGAGGCTGCCTCTCCCTCCCCGACTGCCGTCAGCAAAACCGACGACCCCTTCCCCCAGTATCCATGAAGGGGAAGCTGAGGTCACTTCAGGGGCCACCCCCTCTCCTGGTCAGAAGCAGGGCGTCTCTCCAGCCGGGACCCGAACTTCTCAGGGATCGCACCCTGTGAATTCAGAGGGGACTGGGGAGAGTGTCCCTTTGGAGCCGAGAAAGAAGAGGGGTAGGGAGCCTTCAGAAGCTGATGTGGTGGATTTGGAGTGAAGCAAAGCGCCCTGCGCGTGAACTTCCGAGCATTCCTTTTCCAGAGGAGAACACGGAGTTCCATTATACTGCTGGTGATAGTGTGGACGTATCGGGCCTGCTTTCCGACTCTGGCGTCGTCTTGGCTGACCGCCTTACCAAGTCCGTGACTTCAACTTCTCACCAGGTGCTCCAATATATCCAGCGTACCTCCAAGGTTTTTCTGGCGTCTGCCGAGCTGGCGGCTCTCAGCCGTCTGAGTGATGAAGAATTGACCGTCACACCAGGGGCTCCTCCTCCTGACCGCCTGGCTATGGTGGAGAGGGACATAACTTTAATAAACAACTTAAAAGAGAAGCCGGCGAGGCAGGAGGGTGAGCTGGAGGAGGCAAAGGACCAGGCTGGTCAATGGAAACTTCAGGGAGAGAGAGCTATGAAGGAAGTAGCCAAGCTGGAAGCTGATCTGAAGGAGAGCCGTTTGTCAATGGAGCAAGCTACCCTTTCTCTGGCTGAGATGGGGCACCTAAAAGGAAAAGTAGCTGATTTGGAGGAGCAACTGTCCAGAGCTGACTCGGCCTTTGAGCAGGCCAAGGGAGAGTGGAAGAAAGAAAAAGAGGCCCTTGCGGAGGAGACCGAGGCTGCGGTGGATGCAAGCTTCGTGAGTGGTGCCAACTCTTCCCTGGAGTTGGTGATGGAGGTGATTGAGGAAATGTTCCCCGCGTTTGATGAAGAGGCTTTTCGGAGTCTCTACTCTGCTAAGAATGAGGCTCGGGCGGCCAGACCACCTGAGGCAGCTGCCGGCCCAAGCCAGGATGCTCCATGATGCTTATCCTTTCTTGTAATAGCCTTACTCTCTTCCAAGGGAGAGTGGAAGAAAGAAAAAGAGGCCCTTGCGGAGGAGACCGAGGCTGCGGTGGATGCAAGCTTCGTGAGTGGTGCCAACTCTTCCCTGGAGTTGGTGATGGAGGTGATTGGGGAAATGTTCCCCGCGTTTGATGAAGAGGCTTTCCGGAGTCTCTACTCTGCTAAGAATGAGGCTCGGGCGACCAGACCACCTGAGGCAGCTGCCGGCCCAAGCCAGGATGCTCCATGATGCTTATCCTTTCTTGTAATAGCCTTACTCTCTGCGCTGAGCCTTTGTTATGGCCAGTTGTCTGTAATATCTATTCTTCCGGATCTTTGCCTTAGTTGTTTTGTAAAAACTTTCTACCCTTCATGGGTTTTGTTATGGAATGCCTTTCCTTTGTTTTAGTCTGCTTCTTTTACGTTTTTTATACAAGGTTGGGGGAATTGCCCCCAGCCCTTGTTAGCTGTGCGCAGCCTGGCCTGTCCCTGGCCTCTGCTCGGAGTTCAGGGGGCCTGCCCCCTGCCTGCCCAGAGGTAGGCAGGGAAGGTTTTTGCGTTTTTTATACAAGGTTGGGGGGAATTGCCCCCAGTCCTTGTTAGCTGTGCGTAGCCTGGCCTGTCCCTGGCCTCTGCTCGGAGTCCAGGGGGCCTGCCCCCTGCCTGCCCAGAGGTAGGCAGGGAAGGCTTTTTGCGTTTTTTTATACAAGGTTAGGGGGAATTGCCCCCAGTCCTTGTCAGTCGTGCGTAGCCTGGCCTGTCCCTGGCCTCTGATTGGAGTCCAGGGGGCTTGCTCCCAGCCTGCCCAGAGGCAGGCAGGGAGGGCTTTTGCGTTTTTTATACAAGGTTGGGGGAACTGCCCCCAGTCCTTGTTAGTCGTGCGTAGCCTGGTCTATCCCTGACCTCTGCTTGGAGTCCAGGGGGCTTGCTCCCTGCCTGCCCAGAGGCAGGCAGGGAGGGCTTTTGCGTTTTTTATACAAGGTTGGGGGAATTGCCCCCAGTCCTTGTTAGCTGTGTGTGGCCTGCATCCTTCCTGCCTGGGGATAGGTAGCGGTTTCAAAGTTTTCGTTGGGGTGTCCCTTTTTCTTGGTTCTGGCAACAGGGGGGCCTCCCCCTATTGCCCCCTGCTCGTTTGTGTGTGAGAGCGCAAGCTTAAACAGACAACGAGTATGAATTCTTGAGTGTTATAGAAATTTCGTTAAAACATAAGATTGGTCGGAGTCGTCGACATTTCTTTTTGATCGTCCTCCGCCAGTATTTTTTCCTATGGACGTGATTTCCTTAAGGCTTAGCTATACATAGTATCTTTTTAGGGTGTCGGCGTTCCAGTGTGCGTTCAACTCTTGGCCTGCTGGGTTGGCGATTTTGTACGTGCCTGTTCCCAAGATCTTGGTCACTTGGTATGGGCCTTCCCAGTTGGCGCTTAGTTTGCCGTGTTCTCTAGATTTTCCAACAGCCTGTGTCTTCCTTAGTACTAGGTCGCCTACCTGAAATCTTCTCTCATGCACCCTTTTGTTGTACGCTTTTCTCATTCTTTGCTGGTAGGCTGCTATGTTGGTGCTGGCCTCCTCCCTGACTTCGTGGACCAGGTCACGAGCTTCAGCCATTGCTTCATCGTTGTCAGCCTGGTTGTATTGCTGGGATCGCAGGGTAGGAATTCGCACTTCGATGGGTAGCAGAGCCTCTGCTCCATACACCAGGCCAAAGGGTGTCTGTCCTGTTGACTCTTTTCTGGTGGTCCTTTGTGACCATAGGATGCTTGGTAGCTCATCTGCCCATCTTTCCTTGAGGTCATCTACCATTTTTTTGAGTCCGTTTAAGATCTGTTTGTTTGCGGCCTCGGCCTGCCCATTGGTCTGGGGGTGGCAGACGGCGGAATAGACGACGGCTATCCCATGCCCCTCCAGCCAGGTTCTTAGGGGGTCATTATCAAATTGCCTTCCATGGTCAAATACCAATGTTTTTGGAAGGCCAAATCTGGTTATAATGTTCCTCCATATGACCTTCCTGACCGCCGGCTCGGTGATGTTTGGGACTGCTTCAGCTTCAACCCACTTTGTGAAGTAGTCTATCCCCACGATCAGAAATTTTCATCCCCCTGTAGCTGTGGTAAAGGGACCCAGTATGTCCATCCCCCATTGGGCGAAAGGAATGGGAGATAAAATCGGCCTGAGTTCTTGGGCTGGGACATGGATTGATGGAGCGAAGAGTTGGCATTTTCTGCATTTTTGGGTTAGGCTCCTAGCATCTGCTAGCATGGTAGGCCAGTAGTAGCCCGCCCTTAGAGCTTTGTGGGCCAATGACCTTCCTCCAATATGATGTCCGCAGATCCCTGAGTGGATGTCCTCTAGAACTTCCGCGGCCTGGTCTGCCCCTAGGCATCTGAGCAGGGGGTAAGTGAAAGATTTCTTGTAGAGCTCTTCGCCAATGATTATGAACCAGGCCGCTTTGGCTTGTATTTTCTTTTTCTGTACCGGATCAGGTGGTAGGATGCTGTATCTTTTGAACTGAATGAGGGGGGTCATCCAGTTTTCCTGTCCCTCCTCAATGGTGCTGACTGCCTGACAGGGAGTGGTGGACTTCTCATGCATAACATCAACCCAAACTGACCTCCTTATGTCTTGCAGGCTGGAGCTAGCCAGCTTTGACAGAGCGTCAGCCCGATTATTCTGTGATCGGGGTATTTGCCTGATTTCATAGGACTTCAGGCCTGATAATTCCTGTTTTACTTTTTCAAGGTAGGTGGCCATGGTCTGATCTCTAGCCTCATATTCTCCATTAATTTGATTAGCAATGAGCTGGGAGTCAGTTGCTAGTACAACCCGCTCTGCCCCTGCTGCCTTGGCCAAATTTATCCCTGCGAGTACGGCCTCATACTCCGCCTCGTTGTTTGATGCGAGGAAGGTGAATCTAAGCGCATGCTCAAAATCCACTCCCTCAGGGCTGGTCAGTACAACACCTGCCCCCTGCAACATTGGCTGTTGAGGATCCGTCAGTGTGCACGATCCATTCTTCGGCGGGGGGCTCTTCTTCCCCTGAATGGGAACATTCAGCCAGGAAGTCAGCCAGGGCTTGTACCTTGATGGCTGTCCTCGGTTGGTATGATATCCCCAGCCCGCTTAACTCGATTGCTCATTTTAGCAACCTTCCTGATTTCTCAAATTTTTCCAATATCTTTTCCAGTGGCTGGTCGGTGAGGACCACAACGGGATGTGCGTCAAAGTAGGGTCTGGGTTTTCTGGCTGTAATGATGACTGCATAGGCGGCTTTTTTTATCAAAGGATAGTTTCTTTCGGCTGCCCCCAGGGCGTGACTCACAAAGTAGATGGGCTGCTGTGAGCCTGCTTCCTCCCTTAGGATGACTGCACTTACTGTTGTGTTGGTGACAGCAATGTATAGGTACAGTTTTTCTCCGGCCACTGGTCTTGCCAAGGTAGGGAGTTTCTTCAGGTGTTCCTTCAATTGTTCGAAGGCTTTCTTTTGTTCATCTTCCCATTTGAATTGCTTATTGCCCTTCAACACTTTGAAGAATGGGTGGACATGTCTGCCGATCTGGCGATAAAGCGGGCCAGGGCAGCCATCCTGCCTGTGATCCGTTGAATGTCCCTTATGGTCTTAGGCTCCGGGAGGTCTAGGACCGCCTGAATTTTTTCGGGATTGGCGTCTATCCCCCTGGAGCTGACTAAGAATCCCAGGAATTTTCCGGATCGGACTCCGAATGTGCACTTTTTTGGATTCAGCTTCATCTTGTATGACCGCAGGGAGGATAATGTTTCCTGCAGGTCTGTTAGATGCTCCTTGTCCCCCTTGCTCTTGACAATTGCATCATCGACATAGGCTTCCAAGTTTCTCCCTTTTTGGTTTTCAAAGACCTTGTCCACCAATCGCTGATAGGTGGCGCCTGCATTCTTCAGCCCAAATGGCATCATCTTATACATGTAAGTGCCGTGGCTGGTTATGAAGGCGCACTTCATCCTGTCAGGCTGCCAGAGGTACACTTGATGGTACCCTGAGAATGCATCCAAGAAACTTAACGTGGTATACCCACTAGTGGCGTCCACCAGTTGGTCTATCCTGGGCAGGAGGTAGCAGTCTTTTGGGCAGGCTTTGTTAAGATTCGTGAAGTCTACGCACATTCTCCATGCGCCCGACGATTTTTTTACCATCACAACGTTTGCCAACCATTCAGGGTGGTCACAGACTTCGATGAAGTCTGCCTTTAAGAGTTTGTCTATTTCTTCTTTTATCGTCGCGTCTTTCTCTACGGACATGTTTCTTTTCTTTTGCTTTACAGGGCGAGCTTCCGGGCTAACGTTCAGCTTGTGAACAATAAAAGTCGGGTCGACCCCTGGCATCTCATCCGCAGAGTAAGCGAATACGTCCCTGTTTTCTCTCAGGACTGCAATTAACTCCTTTTGGTAGGACTCCTCCAGGTCGGCCCCTATGAGAACCTGCCTCCCTGGTTCTAAGTCCACCAGCATGCTCTCCCCTTCAGGTTCTAAGTGGGCTGCTTTTTGCTGGGCACCCGGGATTTCACCCTCTCTGCTGGGAGAGCCTTCGGCTTTTCGCTTTCCTTTCCTTTCTGTCTCATGGGCTTGCAGGGCCACGGTGTAGCAATGTCTGGCTGACTCTTGATCTCCGTGGACCTTTCCTTCCATGCCGAAGTCTGTCACATAGGCTATGGTGAGAGCCCTGATCGACACAGCAACTTCGATTTCATCTAGGGTGGCTCGGCCAATCAGAGCGTTGTATGCGGACTTTGCATCCACCACAACAAATGACGCCCTGACATTCCAGGCAGTGGCCCCCTCCCCAAATGTCACTGGTAAGTCGATAACCCCCATGGGAAGTACACCTGCCCCACTGAACCCGTACAAAGATCCAGGGGCTGGTTTCAAATGTCTTTTTTCTAGATTCATTTTCTCAAAGGCGTCTTTGTAAAAAAGGTTTGTGTAGGCGCCAGTGTCCACCATGCACCTCTTGACAATGTGATTGCTAATTTCAAGAGTTAGGACCAAAGGGTCACTATGCGGGTATATGACTCTCCCTGCATCTTCAAGGGTGATGCTCAGGGTAGTGCTTCTTGGACTTCCCGCCTTCTCGGCGTAGCAAATTTGGCTCCGTAATTCACGGATCTGCCTTTTCTGGCTTCGTCTGCTGGTTCGCCCCTCTGCATCTTCTGACACTACATGGATGATCGTGCGATTTTGGGCTGAGCCTTCAGGTTTGTCTGCCGCCTCCTTTTGGGGTTTGTTCCTTGCTGCATAGTTACTCAGCCAGCCGTTTCTTATGAGTTTCTCAATTTTGTCTTTTAAGTGTCGGCATTCTTCTGTGGTGTGTCCTATGCAATCGTGGAACGTGCAGAATTTTTTAGGATCCCCTTTTAGGCTGCGCAGCTTGTTTGGACGATTCCATTTTGCTGTTTCTTTCTCCAACTCAAAGATTTCTGCCCTCGGCCTGTTGAGGGCCGTA
Source organism: Agrostemma githago (assembly GCA_958450325.1). NCBI lineage: Eukaryota > Viridiplantae > Streptophyta > Magnoliopsida > Caryophyllales > Caryophyllaceae > Agrostemma > Agrostemma githago. The sequence continues at coordinate 24,503,053 of OY288240.1, read as the reverse complement.
TAGCTGTCAAACCTTGGCTGGTAGGCAGTGCGTTCCTTCTTGGGGGTATCTCCCTCCTCTCTTTGTTTGCCTGGTTCGTTTCTACCGCGTCCACCCTGCGGTCCCCCTTGCGGCTTTGTCTGGCCTGCAGGGGTGTCCGGCAGGCTGTGAAACTCTTCCTGCAGAATAAACCCTTCAGCGATTTTTCTGGCCTTAGCCAAAGTTTCTGGCTGGGCCCTGATCATCTGATTCTTCATTTCCCCTGGGAGCAGGGAGATTGTCAGGGCGTAGGCAACGGTGGAATCGTCAATCTCTCCGACTTGCTGGTAGGACAAGTCAAACCTCCTTAGGTACTCCCTGACGCTTTCGCCCTTTTTCTGCTTCAGGGTCATGAGGTCGAGCCGAGTGAGTCGCCTCCTTTTGTTCCCTGCATATTGTTCAAGGAAGGCCTCGGCTAACTCTATAAAGAAGCTGATCGATCCCTGGCGAAGATCCCTGAACCATCCTTGTGCAAGTCCTACCAGGGTGGTTGGGAAGATTTTACACCAGATTGCGTCATCCACGTCATACATGCCCATGTGACTCTCAAATGCCGCCAGATGATCCTCTGGGTCTGTGGTTCCGTCAAACTTGATGGTGGGCATTTTGATTTTCGGGATGGGGTACTCTTGCACATCAGAATGAAGAGGAGTTTTTGTGGGCCTGCCTACCATTCGTGACCTGCTTTCCCCAGACTATCGTGGATATCCCATTGTCTAGGGATCGGCTTCCTCGTACTGGGGGAGCGGTGCCTCGGTGGCCGCCTGCTCGCTGCTTCGTCCTCCGTATCAGAGGAGATTTGTCTGGATCGTTTTCTCCGGGACTGGCAGAGGTTGTCATCCTGGTGGTATCTGGACTCAAGCGGCTGCCCCCGGTTAAGCCTAGATTGCAGGCTTTGGGACAACCCTGGGGCTGGCTGTCCCTTGGCTGCTGGCGTTAACCTGGAGAAGACTCCGCCCTGCTTTTTCCCCAGGCGCTTAGATGCAGGCTCCTTGTGCCTCATCCGCTCCTGCAATCCCTGGGATAGGCCTCTCTGCTCTCCAAACGCGGACTCCGTGGTGTGAATGGAGAACGCCTGTTGTTGGGCAGGCGGCTCTTGGCTGCCTGCTGTGATGCGCCTTTGCACCTGCGCGTATACTTGAGCTGTCCTTCTTGCTTTCCTCTGAGCGTTTCTGGCGGCGGTTCGCTTCGTGCCCCCAGCTCCATCCCTGCTCATTGAGGGAGGCTGCCTGGGGGTCGTTGCAACCCTGCCTACCCGATCCTCAGGGGTGAACTCCTGGTTTAGCATCGCAGAGAAGAAGGCAGCTGTCTGTACCATCTGAGCCGGGGTCAGGTTCAGGGTGTGCCCTGGATGTGCCCCCAACTCTGGTGTTACAGCTGCATTTGGCATGCCCAAGAGACTGGTTCCCCCCATCCCCAGGATCGTGGTGGGAGGAACTCTCTCCGGCTGCGGAATGCCGTATAGGGGGGTCACCGGTGGGACCGTCGGACCGACCCCTACACTAGTGTCAACGATTTCCGGCATGATTACTTTGATTGGTTAGTTTTTGTAATTGGGAATGGTTGATTTTTGTGGGTAATTCGTGGATACAACCAGATCTTCCCCATAGACGGCGCCAAATTGTTCCGGTATGGGAATCAATTAACCCGCCGTGGAATTCGGGTTCGTATCGTTTCAACGTTGCTTTGAATGTCAATCGGTCAATCCTGACAGGCTCTCCTTCCTCTTATTCTTTCAGTCGGACCTTCCCGGCGGAATGGGCTGGCTCCCTGCACACAGAACGCACAGGGCCTCGGAGGTTGTCCGAGGGAACCCTCTCCGATGCCTAAGTCAATCCGTGAGTGCCTTAAGAAACCTAGGTCGTGAGGAACTAGGTGGCGATTTAAGGGTAAGAGTTCTAGAGAGAGAAAATCCAACCCCCTCTTGTGGGAAATGGAAGAGTATTTATACCTTCCCACAAGAGAGGGAAGTAGAAGGAGAATGGGTGGATAAGGAGGTGACAAGTGGCGTCTTCTCATCCACTCACTCTCAATTACCTTTGGCAAAATGACGAGAAGGCCCCTGGGGATCCCTGCTCTGGCTGCGGAGATTTCCCCAGGGGGTAGGCGGGTTTGAGTGGTGAGAGCTAGGCTCCAGCAGGCTGCGTCACCCTGTTGGCCCGGCGGTTAGCTGTTTTCCTTAGTAATTCTTCCCACTTCTATGCTCTTTGTTTTGACTGTTTGTCGGGTCGGTTTCTGGGCCTTCTAGGCAATCCTATGGGAGCCTGCCTAGCAGGCTGTTAGTGTCAGGCTGCCAACCCCAATCAATGATAATTAAAAGTGTTTACCAACCGGGTTAAGAACTAATTAGGTCACGATAATTCGGGTAGACTATCATAATTCTAGTGACCACAGGACCATACCAGCATCTTAGGTAGTTCATTTAATGATTTAGTTAGTTAATTCTCTTACCTGATTAATATTTATAATGAACTTGAGACCGTAAACTTTCTTCTTATTGTCATTCAGTCTGGTGCTATTTGCCCCAGCTTACATAAAAGTGTTTTTACTTTTTCAAAGGAGTTTATTAAGAAGCTACTTTTTCCGAGAAACTCTAAGTGTTTGGCCAATTTTTTGTAAAAATAGTTTTTGTATGTTTGGCCTTTCTACTTTTATTCTTCTTTTTTGTGTGTTTTTAAGTAATAAAAATATTTGGCATAGTTAACAACTTACAAACTACTCCTACGATTTCATAATATTACACATCCTTGTCAAATTTAAGTTCTAACAATCAAGTGTATTAACAAAAAAAATTACTAATACGATTTCAAAAAAATTACTAATACAATGGATAGAGAAATGGAGGAGAAAGAATAGAAATGGAGGAAGTTGGGATGCATAGAGGAGAAAGTGGTTTGGTAGGTTGATAGAAAGAAAATGAAGGCAAACAGTAGAGATATTGGGTAATTGGGTCTATTGGCACCTCAAATCAGAAGTAGAAGCACCAAATTGGTGCTTTTGCTTTTATTGGTCAGTTAACAGCTTTTAAAAGCTTTTAACTTCTTAAAAGCAATTTTAGAGATCCGTGAAAAATAGTGTTTGGCCTAATTTCTGCTTTTTCATTTATAAAATCACTTTTTAAGTTAGGCCAAAGACCCACTTAGTTATTTAGCTTTAATTTAACCAAATCAATCAAAATTGTTACCCATGGTCTTAAATCTAGTTCTTAAAATTAGTGATTAAATTCATGTCTTCTGTGGTTCGACTCCTACTTCACTATCGATATTAACTGGTGTCTGATCTTTAGGACATCTTTGAATATGGATACGACTTTACGCTATCAGAGGACAAGGATCATTTCAAAAGGCAGGTATTGATACAAACTAAAATATCTGTGTAGGGTAGTCTCGTAATTTTGTCTTTTATTTCTTACGGAATATTCTCCGAGGCATTAGCCTATATAAGTGCATTAGGTAAGTTACCAGTGAGCTATCAAGATATTTATGAATGAAGAATCTAGGTCATTATTCACCATAATTCTGTTAATCAGATAACCTATCAATTATTTTACTCGTAATTGAACAACTGTATTTTCTATCCATCTCGATTCATTTTAGATCATATCACTCGTCCATAGCTTTGTTAATTGCAAGGATAGGATCTTGATGCATTTTGCGTTTTTTCTTGAACGATGAAGTTGATCATCATTAGATTTTGAATGATGCAATGGGGGATTAGCGGCAGATGGTTTTTCCATGAGTTTTTTTCTCAATAGTTATGTATTCTTAGTATATACTCTTTAGTTATCTATGTAACTTAGTATGTATAGCTTGAATATCTCTTGTATTTAAAGCATTCAATAATACTCCGTACTTTGCAGTAGGGCTGAGCATCAGTCCAAGACCGGACCGAATCGGACCGGATCGAGGATTAAAAAATTTTTTTTTATGGACCGAAGAACGGACCTAAAACTTTTGGTCTTGGACCAGACCAAACTCGAAATATTCAGTCCAGTCCGATCTTAGATTGGAATGGACCTAAAACTTAATTTTTTTTTTTACTATTTCATACTCTCTCTGAGTTCCTATGATTGACTCATTCGTTTTTGGGTGAAAAATAAGAAAGAGGGAATTAGTGGTAAAAAAAAAGAGGAAGAGAGAGAAATGAGTGGACAAATGTGGACCACGCATTTATGGCGTAAAATGGAAAGTGGGTAAAAGATCAAACTCAGCCCAAAAACAAATACGTATCAATGATAGAAACTCGGAGATAGTATATGATAAATACATATAATTCCGCTAAATCAACATCATTGAATAATAATAATACGATTATTGTTTTATGAAAATAATTGTTAATGTAAACCCTTCTCTCTTCCCCCTAGATAACCTGTCCTCCAAAAAAAATCATGGGGCTACCACAAGTCCACCATTAATTGGTGGTAAACCCCCCAAATTTAACTATTATATCGTTTTAGTATTAGTATCGTTATTAATACTCTAGTTATAATAAGTGATCTCCTATTAAAGAGTTTCACCCCCATCAATTGATGAATTTCGCTCTCTTTTAGGAGAGATATTGAATCTATGATAGCGGAGAAGACGCAAAAGATTAGTACCACAATCGTTCATTGTACGACTGTATACACCCGCATTTTGCCTGCTAGTGTCTATAGTAGCTTCCGATAAACACCCGATGATGATTGGACGCGAACATGCTTTTACGCACTCGGATATGGGCTCAAAATTGTTAGTATTTGGCTTGGGCTTTTAAAGGAGTACAATTCTCACAAAACTAACCTCAAATTCAGGCTCAGTGGGCCGTTTTCAATCAAATATGTAACAACCCAAATTTTCAATGACTTAAATTTATAGATAATGCGGAAAGTTATCTAAGTCATTTAATTAAAATTTTATCAGAGTATAAATAAATCCGGATCGCTACGGATCCTTACAACAAACGACTATTAATTACATAGTCTTGATTCACTTAGTACAGAATATAGATTTCATTTTATACAGAACATATTATTAAAATCTCTCGCTCGATTCCCCAATGTCTTAGACCTGCAAAAAAAATAAAACAGTGGACGCTGAGCGGGACAGCAACCAAGTCGTCCATCTAACATCACCTCGAACACATAACACAATCATGTGAATAACAAATAATATGCTTACAAAAATATTAAATGATATCACGTAACAGGTAGTTTCCTTTAATTCAATTATCAACATGTGAGGTGATGAAAACGATAAAGTTTAGAAGATGAGACATTGGCAGCCATTTGATTTTAAAATCATTTTTCACGTAAACAGAGAATAAACACATGAATCGTGGCTCCTAGTATCACTGCTACACCCTATTGGCTTGCATCTCACCAATAGAAGTAACCGTGTTACCAACTCGTAGACCGAACCGATCTAATGAGGTTTACATCTCACCCATAAGGCTCAATTGGGCCCGAACTTCTATTATATTATACGTTTATTCTAAACAAGGCTCTAGGCTGAAAAGAAAGCTGATGATTACATTCTCTGCATCACCAAGAGGGAACCGCAGTTTTCAGAATCCTGTTCTGCCCCCGCTACCTAGGTGGTAATACTGATCAAATACTTGCCTATACGTGCGCCACATACCCTACGCAGACTCTTGAACCGCAGGTCTCACTGCCGTAGGACGACTACCTTAAACACTAGGTCGACTCTTGGACCGCAGCCTCCGAGTCTGCTTTTCATTACAAGTGCAGTCGAAAAACCATGCATGGTAGGATCCAACACAAGCTATGCTTCCAAGACTCGCATCGTAAACTTTATATAAAAGTCGCCCGTGAACAAATGGTACATTATTTGGTGACCTTCAATAATGGGTCGGACTCAGTTAAACAGTCAAATCCTCAAATACTTACTTTAAGTGTGACAACGTTACACTTTAATCCTCAAGTGTCACCCGAAACATTATATCCCAAATATCGTATAATATTTTTAAAATAATAAATTCTTTTAAATGAAGTTTTATATAAAAATAAAATCTAAGGTATAATAATAATAAAATATTATTTTAAAATTTATAGTTTCTGAAGAATATAAAAGTTTCTAAAAAATAAATAAATTAAGTTGTACTTAGTCAATATACAAAATTTGACGTAAAATCATTTTTAAATATATAAATGTCGTGTAAACTTTTTGGAATAAAACAAATCCATTATTTATTATAGAAAATGAAATTTATAAATTTTTACCTATATAAAATTAATAAGTGAAATTTTATTGAAATACAACATTTTGCAAGTTACTAATTTACTCTATTATTATAATATATAAACAAATGTAAAGGTAGTAAAGAAAGTTAAAAATATGACAAAATTACTGATGGGGGTCGGTAGCCTGCCATGGGTCGCCTATTAATTCAGACCCTGGGGAACCCGACCCGAGAAAAAGAAGCGCCCTGTTTGGCAGGCCATCAGAACGAAGCCTAGCTGAAGTCTCCAGAAGGCCTCAACTGCTCACAGCTCCAAGGCAAGCCCCCCCTGCCTGCCAGACAGGGCGCTTTGGTTCCTGGCAGGACCAAGGGGAGGAATCAGAACCCCTCCGACTAGGCCTAAGGTAAAGAGGTATGAGTGGACGAGGAGAACCCATGTGTCACCCCCTCATCCAATCACACCTCCTCTCTCCTTTCCCTCTCTTATGGAAAGGTATAAATACTTTGCCACTTCCCACATAAAAAGGGTTGTATTTTCTCTCTCTAGACTCTCACTCTAAAAACCGCCACCTTGCTCCTCACGAGTAAGGTTCATAAAGGCAGTTCACGGAGTGACTTAGGCATCGGAGAGGGCTCCCTCGGACACCTCCGAGGCCCTGTGCGTTCCTTGTGCAGGGTGGAGGCTAACTCCGCCGGGAAGGTCCGATCACCGGAGTGAGAGGAAGGAGAGATCTGAGAGATTCTACGATCACCATCAAAGCAACAACATCGAATACTAAAGACCCGGATCCGATTCAGGTTAATTGTTTCCGTACCGGAACAATTTGGCGCCGTCTGTGGGGAAGAATTTGGTTGTGCTCACGAGTTACCCACGAAAATCAACCACAATCAAACAACATGCCTGAAATTGTTGAAGCCAGTTCTGGGGCGGGTCCGACGGTACCACCGGTGATCCCCCTGTATGGCAAGCCTCCACCTGGGACGACACCCGCTGCTATAATCCCAGGAGTAGGGCGAGCGAGCCTTCAAGGAGCGCCCAATGGAGAAACTACGGTTGCAGCTGGGCAGGTCGGTCATCAGAGGCCTAGCTTGAACCTCACCCCTGCCCAGGTTGCACAGACAGCTGGCTTCTTCTCGGCCATGCTCAACTGGGAGTTAACTCTAGAGGACCTTGTAGGCTGGATCGAAACGACCCCCAGGCAGCTTCAATTTGAAGGAGTGGATGGAGCTGGAGGCACGAAGCGAACCGCCGCCAGGAATGTCCAGAGGAAGGCAAAAAAGACAGCTCAGGGGTATGTGCTGGCCCAGAAGCGCCTCACCAGAAATCAGAAGTAGCCTGCTCAGCAACAAGCCTTTTCCATACATACCACTGAGTCCACCTCAGCCATGGAGAAAAGGGGCCTATCCCAGGATCTCCAGGATCGGATGAGACACAGGGAGCCGGCGTCGAAACGCCTGGGGGAGAAGCGGGGAGATGTCTTCTCCAGGCTAACACCGGCCGAGTCACAACGAGCTCCAGGGCTGTCCCAGAGCCTGCAATCAAGACTCAACCATGGACAGCCTCTAGAGTCAAAGCACCGTCAGGGCGATAATCTGGAGCCACCCCAGAAAAAGCGACCCAGGCATCACTCACCTGTAAGGGAAGACGAACCCATGAGTGGACAGGCGCCCCGGTACCGCTCCCCCATCATTGGAAAACCGACCCCTAGCAAGAGGGATGACTACGGTTACCAATCCGCTGGGAGCAGGTCGAAAATGGCGGGCAGGCCCACAAAGACTCCGCTTCACCTTGGGGTGCAGGGATACACCATCCCTAAAATTAAAATGCCATCTGTCAAGTTTGACGGAACCACCGACCCAGAAGACCATCTGGCGGCCTACGAGAGCCATATGGGAATGTACGACGTCGATGATGCAGTTTGGTGCAAGGTTTTCCCCACCACCCTAGTGGGGCTGGCACAAGGGTGGTTTAGGGACCTGCCGCAAGGTGCGGTTAGTTATTTCATAGAGCTGGCTGAAGCCTTCCTAGATCAGTACGCAGGGAACAAAAGGCGCCGGCTAACCCGATTCGACCTGATGACCCTGAGACAGAAGAAAGGTGAAACTGTCAGAGAGTATTTGAAGAGGTTTGGCCTGTCTTTCCAGCAGGTCAAAGAAATCGACGACCCAACTGCAGCATACGCCCTGAGCAACTCGTTGCTCCCAGGGGAGATGAAGAATCAAATGATCAGAGCCAAACCAGAAACTCTGGCCAAGGCTCGAAAAATTGCTGAAGGCTTCGTGCTGCAGGAGGAGTTCCATAGCCTGCCGGACACCCCCACAAGATATTTCAGGCCACGGGGGACCGCGGGGTGGACGCAGTAGAGGCGAGGCAAACAAACAAAGAGCTGAGGAAGGGGATACCCCCAGGAAGGAGCGTACAGCATATCAGCCCAGGTTTGATAGCTACACAGCCCTCAACAGGTCAAGAGCAGAAATTTTTGAGTTAGAAAAAGAAACGGCTAAGTGAAACCGCCCAAGTAAGCCGCGCAGTTCGAGAGGTGATCCCAAGAAGTTTTGCACGTTTCACGATTGCGTCGGGCATACCACTGAAGAATGTTGCCACCTGAACGATGAGATCGAGAAGCTCATCAAGAATGCTTGGTTGAGCGCCTACGCGGCAAGGAACAAGAGCCAGAAAGAGCAGGCGGATAAGCCTGAAGGTTCAGTACAAAATCGCCTGATAATTCACGTGGTGTTTGGAGACGCAGAAGGCCAGATGAGTCAGAGAGGCCAGAAAAGACAAATCAGAGAACTGCGAAACCAGATATGCCATGCTGAAAAGGCAAGCAGCCCAAAGGGCCTAACTCTGACCATCACCCCCCAGGATGCAGAGCGGGTGATATCCCCTCACAGCGACCCCTGGTCCTATCTCTAGACATCAACAACCACATTGTGAGAAGGTGTATGGTGGATACAGGAGCCTACACCAACCTGCTATACAAAGATGCGTTTGACAAGATGAACTTGGAAAAGAGGCACCTCAAGCCTGCCCCCGGATTGCTATACGGGTTCAGCGGGGCAGGCGTGCTCCCAATGGGGATCATTGATCTACCAGTGACGTTTGGAGAGGGAGTCTCAGCCAGAAATATCAGGGCATCATTCATTGTGGTGGACGCAAAATCGGCGTATAATGCCATGATAGGCAGGGCTACCCTGGATGAGATTGAGGCTGCCATATCAATCAGAGCATTGACCATAGCCTACGTCACAGATTTTGGCATGGAAGGGAAGATGTACGGCGATCAAGAATCAGCCATGCAGTGCTACTCTATAGCCCTGCGCACCCATGAGACAGAACGGAAGGGCAAACGTAAAGCCGACAGTTCCCCCATCAGGGAAGGTGAGATCCCAGCTGGCCAGCAGACAGCGGGCCACCTTGAACCTGAGGGAGAAAGCATGCTGGTGGAACTGGAGCCAGGCAGGCAAGTCCTGATAGCGGCAGACCTGGAAAGTTCCTACCAAGAAAAACTAATCAAAATCTTGAAAAACAACAGGGACGTGTTTGCCTACTCGACAGACGAGATGCCAGGGGTAGATCCGGCTCACATTGTTCACAAGCTAAACGTGAGTCCGGGGGCACGCCCTATAAAACAGAAAAACAGAAATATGTCTGTGGAGAAGGATCAGGCCATCAAGGAGGAAATCGAAAAACTCCTGAAGGCAGACTTCATAGAAACCTGCGACTACCCAGAATGGTTGGCCAACGTAGTAATGGTGAAGAAGTCCTCGGGGGCCTGGAGGATGTGTGTGGATTTCACCAACCTCAACAAGGCATGCCCCAAGGACTGTTACCCTCTGCCAAGAATCGATCAGCTGGTGGATGCTACCAGCGGGTACACCATACTTAGTTTCTTGGATGCCTTTTCAGGCTATCACCAAGTCTACCTCTGGCAGTCGGACAGGGTAAAATGTGCTTTCATCACCAGCGCCGGCACATTCATGTACAAGATGATGTCGTTCGGGCTCAAAAATGCGGGCGCCACCTACCAACGACTGGTCGACAAGGGTTTTGAGAATCAGAAGGGTAGGAACTTGGAGGCCTATGTCGACGACGCAATCGTAAAGAGTAAAGGGGATGCAGAGCACCTGAAAGACTTACAAGAAACCTTCTCTTCCCTGCGTGCATACTAAAAGAAACTAAACCCCAAGAAATGCACTTTTGGTGTCCGCTCGGGAAAATTTCTGGGTTTCTTGGTCAGCGCCAGAGGTATCGACGCGAACCCCGAAAAGGTTCAGGTCGTATTAGACCTCCCTAAGCCAAGGACAATAAGAGATATCCAATGCCTAACAGGCAGAATGGCTGCCCTGGCACGGTTCATCGCCAGGTCAGCCGACAAATCAACACCTTTCTTCAAGGTATTAAAAGGAAACAAAACATTTAAGTGGGAAACCGAACAGAAAGAAGCCTTCGAGCAGCTGAAGGAGCACTTGAAGAAGCTGCCCACCCTGGCGAGATCAGTGGCAGGGGAGAAGCTCTTCCTTATATTGCCGTGACAAACTCAGCGGTGAGCGCGGTAATTCTAACGGAGGAAGCAGGCTCCCAGCAGCCAATATATTTTGTAAGCCAGGTCCTGGGGGCAGCGGAAAAGAACTACCCCTTGGTCGAAAAAGCAGCCTATGCAGTCGTTATTGCAGCCAGGAAGCTCAGGCCTTACTTCGACGCCCACCCTGTCGTGGTATTAACTGACCAGCCCCTGGAGAAAGTGTTAGAGAAGTTTAAAAAATCTGGAAGACTGTTAAAATGGGCCATAGAGCTAAGTGGGTTGGAAATATCTTACTAGTCCAGGTCTGCCATCAAGGCACAAGCTTTGGCAGACTTTCTGGCAGAGTGTTCTCATTCAGAAGAAGATGATCCACCCGCCGGAGAATGGGTAGTATACACCGACGGATCCTCCACAGCCAATGGTGCAAGGACAGGAATTGTGCTGACCAGCCCTGAGGGAACAGACTTCGAGCACGCGCTCAGATTCACCTACCCTGCATCAAATAACGAGGCAGAGTATGAGGCCGTATTGGTGGGTATCAATCTGGCTAGGGCCGCAGGAGCAGAAAGTTTCGTCCTAGCGACAGACTCCCAGCTCATAGCCAACCAGATCAACGGGGAATATGAGGCCAAAGATCAGGCTATGGGTGCATACTGGGAAAAGGTAAGGCAAGAGTTATCAGGGTTGAAGTCCTATGAGATCAAACAAATCCCCCGGTTCCAGAACAACCGGGCGGATGCCATGTCAAAACTGGCCAGTTCTAGCCTGCAGGACATAAAAAGGTCGGTCTGCGTGGATGTGCTCCAAGAAAAGTCTACCGCCCCTTACCAGTCAGTCAGTGTCATTGAGGAGGCATGGCCTGAAGATTGGATGACCCCAATCATCCAATTCAACAAGTATGGAACCCTTCCATCAGACCCAATACAGAAGAAAAAGATGTCAGCCAAGGCTGCGTGGTTCATATTGATTGACGGGGAGCTTTACAAAAAGTCATTCTCCTCCCCCTGCTCAGGTGCCTGGGGGCAGGGCAGGCCGCAAAAGTACTAGATGACATACACTCAGGAATCTGTGGCCATCACATAGGAGGAAGGTCGTTGGCACACAAGACCCTGAGGGTAGGCTACTACTGGCCAACCCTTCTTGCCGACGCCAGGGACCTGACCCAGAAATGCAGAAAGTGTCAGCTCTTCGCCCCCTCAATACATGCCCCTGCCCAGGACTTGATACCAATCTTGTCCCTCATCCCTTTCGCTCAGTGGGGGATGGACATCCTGGGCCCATTCACCACAGCGACTGGGGATAGAAAGTTTTTGATAGTGGGAATTGATTATTTTACCAAGTGGATTGAAGCTGAAGCCGTCCCCAACATAACAGAGCCGACAGTTCGGAAAGTAATTTGGAGAAACATCATGACAAGATATGGCCTGCCAAAAGTGTTGGTTTTCGACCAAGGAAGGCAATTTGACAATGATCCCCTAAGAGCTTGGCTGGAAAGCCAAGGCATATCCGTCGCCTACTCAACTGTCTGCCACCCTCAGGCCAATGGGCAGGCTGAGGCAGCAAACAAGCAAATACTGAACGGGTTAAAAAAGATGGTGGACGAACTCAAGGGAAGATGGGCTGACGAGCTGCCAAGCGTACTATGGTCAATTAGGACCACCAGAAAAGAGTCCACAGGGCAAACTCCCTTTGGCCTGGTCTACGGGGCCGAAGCCCTGCTACCCATTGAAGCACGAATTCCCACCCTGCGTTCCCAACAATATGAAAGGGCAAGCGACGAAGCCGCGATGGCCGAGGCTCTTAATCTAATAGGAGAGATAAGACAAGAGGCCTGCGTCAATATTGCCGCCTACCAACAACAAATGAGAAAAGCATACAACAAGAGGGTGAAAACGAGAAATTTCCAGGTATGAGACCTGATCCTGCGGAAAACGCAGGCCGTGGGGAAATCAAGAGAGCATGGAAAATTAAGTGCCATTTGGGAAGGCCCATATGAGGTAACCCGGATTATGGGACCAGGCACCTACAGAATTGCTAACCCTGAAGGCCAGAAGCTGGCCACCCACTGGAATGCGGATACTCTGAAGAAATAATATGTCTAGCACTAAGAAACTAAGAGTTTTCTTTTTTTCAAAAATTGGCGGAGGACGATCAGAATAGAGTGTCGACGGCTCCGACCATGGATGTTATAAGTCTTGCAAGAAATGAAAAGAATCTTGAATATATACTCGTTGTCTGTTCAAACTTGCGTTTCACACACAAACGAGCAGGGGGCAATAGGGGGAGGCCCCCCTGTTGCTAAAGCCAAGGAAAACAGGCTCCCCAATAAAAATCCAAAATCCCCCTGCCTGCCCAAAGGCAGGCAGGGGGCAGGCCCTCTGGACTTTGACAAAAAGCCAGGGTCAGGCCAAACGAACAAGGACCGAGTCATACTCAACCTTGTATAAAAAACACCAGAATCCCACTGCCCGCCTAAAGGCAGGCAGGGGGCAGGCCCCCTGGACTTTGACAAAAAGTCAGGGTCAGGCCAAACGAACAAGGACTGAGTCATACTCAACCTTGTATAAAAAACACCAGAATCCCCCTGCTTGCCCAAAGGCAGGCAGGGGGCAGGCCCCATGGACTTTGACAAAAAGCCAAGGTCAGGCCAGAGCTTGAAGAACGATAGAAAAATAAGCGTATAATAGGCAAAAAAGAAACATTCATAAAAATAGTAAGAGGCATTCATAGAGTTTACAAAACAAGGGATAAAATTCAAATCCAAAATACCAAGAGTTAAAGATTACATCAGCCGGCAGCCGGCCACATCAGGGCCCGACGCACAAAAAAGATTGAAAAGTTAACGAGGAAGCAGAGGCGCAGAAGGGTAAGGACAGGACCCCTCAGAAGACGACTGCCCTGCATGTTACGCAGTGGGGGCTCCCTGATCAGCATCAGGAGTCTCCTCAAGCGATCCATCAGCTCGGGCCTTATTCTTGGCTGCGTAGAGGGCCTGAAAAGCATCCTCGTTAAAGTCGGGAAGCATCTCCCTGATAACCTCCATAACAAACTTTAAGGAGGAAGTGGCCCCAGCGTTAAAATGCTTTGCCACCGCAGAGTTGGCCTCCTTGATCAGGTCGTCCTTCTCTTTGCACCACCCCTCACCCTTCGCCTTCAAATCATCCTGCGCCCTCTGAAGGTCTGAACCAGCCTTGGTTAGACGATCCTCCAACTCAGTCGATTTTCTCTTGAAATGCTCCAGCTCGGCAATCGTCTTCTTTGCCCGCTCCAGCTCTGCCGCCGCCTTTTTAGCCTGCTCCAGCTCCACTGCCAAATTAGTTGCTTCCCTCACAGCTCTCTCACCCTAGGCCTTCTAGCGGACTGCTTGTCCTTGGCCTCCCCCAGCTCGCCCTCATTCTTTGTATGTTGATCCCTCAAACTGGCAATCAGGGTGACATCCCTCTCAACCACTGCCAGGCGTTCAGGGAGAGGAAACCCAGGAGTAACATTCAACTCCTCGTCGCTTAAGCGGTTTAGAGTCGCCGGCTCTGAAGAGGCCTGGAACACCCTGGAGCAACGCTGAATAAACTGGATCGCCTGGCTAGTAGAGTAAGTCATGGACTTGGTGAGATGATCCACCAACGAAGCAGTAGAGTCAGAGAGCAGGGCAGAAGCATCGATACTCTCGCCAGCAGTGAAGTGGAACTCTGCATTTTCCTCAGAAAACAGAGTGTCGGGAACATCGCGAGCAGGCCGCTTGGCCTCAGGCGTGCTGGCGTAGGCCTCCAGATCCACCACCGGGACATCATCCAGCGCTTCCTTGTCTTTTCTCTTTCTACCAACTAGGGGGCAGCTTTCCCCAGTGTCCTCAGAGTCTGAAGGCTTTGACCCCGCTGGAGGCTGAGTCCCAGCAGGAGAGCCTCCGTGCCTGCTAGCAGGGGAGGGGGTAGCCTCTGAGGGAGCCTCCCCTTCTGCATCCCTGGTGGCAGAAGCCGGAGCTGCAGGCTTTACAGGAGTTGGCTTTGGGGGAAGAGGAGGAAACTTTACTCTGTTGATTGATAAACTCTTCACAAAATTCATCAGGGTTTGCTTATTAAAGTCAGAAGGAAGGGGGGGATGTTTGAAGAAGGCCGAGAAATCCTCTTTCAGGCCAAGAGCCTTCAACTCGTTCCTCGACCAAAGGCAAGTAGCAAGGCCTGCGAAAAGACAAGAAAGATAGCTGAGTAAGCACACAAATAAAAACAGGGCAAATGAAGTTTAACTGCTGACAGAATCCCCGAGCTACCTGCACTAAGACTAGGGTTTAGACCCACCCGAGTCAGATAATTATCAGTCGTTATAAGCTCGGCGTGGGGGAGCCAGATGTCAGGACCATATGAGCCTTTCCTGTCCTTGGAAGAGGCGAACCGTGCGACCAAATCTTTTTCTGGCTAGGTCAGCTTGACCTCAAGAGCTCTCCCCCCAACCTCAGGGTGATACTCTTGGCGGGTCTCCAGCCGGGTATGGACATGATTCTTGAAATGACGAGGAATCCTCCATCCCGTAGCGTTGTACACATAGAGAAAATTGTCTTTCCAATCCTTCAGGCCGCTCAGGACCGGCCATACTAGGGAGCTCTTCTTCTGGTGAAAGATGGAAAAATACCCTGAGGAGCCACCCCCTTCATTAGAGGCCACCATCTGTAAGCCAACCATAAACCTCAAAGCATTTATGGATGGCTTCACGCCCCAAAACAAGCAGGTCCAGGTGTAAGCAATGAACAACCTAACAGCAAGGGCCGTTAACTGGGCGATGGCCACATTCATGCGCCGGAAAGCCTCCTTCAGGAATGGGTGAAGGGGAAAGTGCAGGCCGAATTCGAGACATTTGTGGTACACAGCAATACAACCTGCAGGGGGATTACACACTGTGTCCTTCTCCCCAGGGACAACAACAGTGTAACCCTCCCCAAAATTTTAGAACTTGGCTATAGACTCCTCAGCACTTTTTTTCCAGAATTAGGTCTCGATTTTTGGGGGCCGGATATGTTCTCAAGGGGATCCTATACTTGGTCCTATCTAGGTAATAGGCCCTCCCCGTCTCCCTGGGAATGAGTGGGCCGGCAATTGTAGAGGCGTCGATTTCTAACGCCTCGTCATCAGAATCAATAACGTCGAGGGGAGCAGGCTCAGGGGAGTTGGCACCCCCACTGTCCTCTGAATGGTCTTCCTCGACCATCCTGACACCCAGTCCCCCGGAAGAGGAGGCAAGGTCAGCACTAACATTGTCTCTACCCCCCGTCCTTTCAGTCGAATGACTAGAGAAAGGGAGAATCCGGGCACAACGGTTGGATATGATGATCAAGAAAATAGGGAAAAGCGAAGAAATAGAAAGACGAGGAAGACAAGGATTAGGACTCTAACCTAATTAGCAGTCACCAGATGAAGACGCGAAAAATTCCTCAAATCTAAAGAATGCTTGGCAAAAAGAGAGTTTGAAAGAGGGGGTTTGTGAAATTCGAATGTGTAAAAGGGGGAGTGAAGGGGGAGCTGATACTTATATAGGCGCACGAAGACGAAAAGCCGCCCAATCATAGGGTTTTTCCAAGAAAAGCCCCCCCACGTGTCACACATCAAAAATTGAACCACCCATCACTTCCCAAAGAGCCTCGGGAAGGCAACAAGAACAGAGAAAGAAATCATTACATGACATCATCAATCAAAAAAAAAATGAAATGATGAAAAATGATGACAAAACAAAAGCCCACCTGATTCTCATTAATTGAAAGGCCCAAAAGGCCAAGATTACAAAGCAAAGTGGGAACAAAAGATTACAAAAGGAGCCTGACAGTTTGGCTCAACCATCTTGCATACGCATGACAGGCCTAATCATCATCAAAACCCGGAGAGTAATCCCCGGGGCTGTCGTGGCCACCTGCATATCGGAGCCCCAATCCCAGCTATCAGAGTCCTCGAATGGGTCAACAGGGCCCTCCTCCTCATCCTTGCCAGATGGGTAGCCCTGGCCTTCACGTTCTTCTGAGTCGTGACTACTCGCGTCCCAGTCCCTGCCATAAGGGGCCACCCTGGCACCTTCAGGAGAGCCATGGTCCTCCCGCCTCACCAAGGGGGGGAAGGGCTTGACTCTGGAGAAGAGCCCAATTCGGGGTAAGTAGGATTGAACTGTTTGGGATGCAACCAAGGGAAACATATGTGGCAACCCCTGTCAAAGCAACCTCCTGCCTGGGAGCAGTGTCTGGGTGTGGGCGCAGCAGAAGATAGGGACTTTTTGGGGCGCTTGCCAGCCCTGGATGAAGATTTCCTCTCAGAAACCCGAGGAAGACGGGAACGCATTCGCCTACTGCGGCGAAGAGACAAGTGAACCTACCTAGGATATCTCAGCCTCCTGTGCCCCCTGAAGCAGAGGACGTCCACATAAACCCCGCAACGAAGAACTGTTTTTCTCACCTACGACATCTTTTTTATTTCTTTTGAAAAGAGCGGAGCAAAATGGAGATGGATTGTGAGGACAATGAAGTAAAACCCGAATTTATACAAGAGCAAAAGCAGGGCATTAATGGCGTCCCATCCGATTCTGCAAAAAAGGGAACCAATCATCAACCTGACACACTGTTCAAGAATCCACTTTGCAAGAGGAGTAATCATGAAGAAGGACGTTTAAACTCTTTGCATACCCAGAGCAGTTAAGGCTCTCTCCCTCGGGAACGTGTGATGCATTAAATGCTTTCAAGAAGTCAACCTCCCGCCATCCCAATCAAGATGTGGCCTGCTGAACAGGAGCCCCGCTCCTCCTCAACCAGCGAGGGCCAATTGATGGGGGTCGGTAGCCTGCCACGAGTCGCCTCTTAATTCAGACCCTGGGGAAGCCCGACCCGAGAAAAAGAAGCGACCTGCTTGGCATGCCATCAGAACGAAGCCTAGCTGAAGTCTCCAGAAGGCCTCAGCTGCTCACAACTCCAAGGCAAGCCCCCTCTGCCTGCCAGACAGGGCGTTCTGGTCCTTGGCAGGGCCAGGGGGAGGAATCAGAACCCCTCCGACCAGACCTAAGGTAAAGAGGTATGAGCGGACGAGGTGAACCCACGTGTCACCCCCTCATCCACTCACACCTCCTCTCTGCTTTCCCTCTCTTATGGAAAGGTTTAAATACTTTGACACTTCCCACATAAAATGGGTTGGATTTTCTCTCTCTAGACTCTCACTCTAAAAACCGCCACCTTGCTCCTCACGAGTAAGGTTCATAAAGGCATTTCACGGAGTGACTTAGGCAT
Source organism: Agrostemma githago (assembly GCA_958450325.1). Classification (NCBI taxonomy): domain Eukaryota; kingdom Viridiplantae; phylum Streptophyta; class Magnoliopsida; order Caryophyllales; family Caryophyllaceae; genus Agrostemma; species Agrostemma githago. Next base: position 24,485,086 of record OY288240.1, on the reverse strand, counting down.
CGGAGAGGGTTCCCTCGGACACCTCCGAGACCCTGTGCGTTCCTTGTGCAGGGTGCAGGTCAACTCCGCCGGGAAGGTCCGATCACCGGAGCGAGAGGAATGAGGGATCTGAGAGATTTTACGATCACCATCAAAGCAACAACATCGAATACTAAAGACCCGGATCCGATTCGGGTTAATTGTTTCCGTACCGGAACAATTACAATTATATAAAATACATACAAAATATAAAGCACATAGAATAAATGTACATAATAAATAGAATTAAACAAATAAAATACGAAGAAAATGATACAAGTAAATTTTATTATTTTAAGTTCTTTTATTCATTTTCTCATTTTTCATATAAACAGAAATGTAAAGGTGATAAATAAATTAAACAAGTGATAATTTAGTCGAGTTGAGTTTAGTCGTAAATAAATGTATAACACAAATAAAATATCATGTAACATTTTTATACATATAAGTAATTTAGTCATACAAATAAGCCTAAATATTTAAATAAGCAATTTATTAAATTACTAACATAATATACTTATATATAAGAAATGTTGTTAGAAGAAAAATTTTGTTACCTTAATAGCTATTACAGATATTTATTAATGTTATTAAGAATTAAAAGTTGTCTGGGTCAATAATATCGTCTACTTTAGAAAAGACGTCTTCTTCCCCCTTTTAAAGAAATTTTTGGGTCAAAATGGAAATTTCGGGTCGAAATGATTTGACCCAAATACGGTTCTAGAAAAGTGATTCCGCCAATTACTGGGCAGCTCCTCATTCCCGATGCTCCAATTAGAAAAGGACGAGAGAGTAGATATAATATATAGTACGGAGTATATAGTATAGTAAGTAGTATATATAGTACGCCGTAGTAGTAAATAGTAGTACGTAGGAGTAGTAGAAATAGTACATAGAAATATATATATATATATATATATATATATATATATATATATATATATATATATATATATATATTTAGGTTCACGTGAGAACCACTCCTTGCATGAGAACCGCGAGAACTATAATATGAGTCATTGGATCATAGTGTTCAAACTTATTCGTTGGATCCTTCAAAATTCTTCAATCCCACCAATTAATCACAATTGCTTGAGCCTTCAACCCGTAAGGTCGTAACTCCTTCTCCTTCTATAAAATTCTTTGACCCGTAATCCTTTAATCCATAATTCTTCAATCGACCAATGAACCCGATTTTCAATCCATCAATTTTTCAATCGACTTTTCTTCAATCCATCAATTCATCACAATTGGGTATTGAACCCCAACAACCTAACTTTTAATTTTTTTTTTAAATTAATTATTTTATGAGTTAACTTATTCGATTAAATTCATTATTTCATTATAATACTAATAGTATTATTGTAGGCAAATATAATTGCAATAATCCCAGCTATCGTTTTTTTCTCAAATTTCCTCATTGATTTAGGAGTTCATCTAAAATATTGTGGACATGACGTAGGTCCACCCCGACCCGGCCACGCGCGGGTTTGGGTAGGCGAATGAATCTCGTGGTGAGATTGTTCTCGGGTTCGAAATTTAAGTCAAAGTTGGAGTCGCCACCGAATTTGTGGTAATTCGGAACCATTCGAGCCCACTCTATGTCGTCATGGGCTATACACAAAGTACGGCCCACTTCGATTTCAGAGTTTATGGGGCCCGTCCCTTTGCATTGCGATACCGATACCATCTACACCAGTATCGTGTAAAGAATGACTCTCGTGCGCCAACGGTTTCGGGCATCCGGAAATCGAGGTTCTGAGTAAGGGGTGAGGGTACGTGTTGGGAAGCCCACTAAGGACACCCAACCCCGCCCGCACAATGGCGGCCTCTACTAAGACATCGTTCGTGTTCGTGTACGCGCGCTAGTAAAACGACTAAATGATATGCAAACAGCGTTTTTGGGATAACCATGCGAATTATGGGTTAGCTACGTCATTTAATGCATCTAACTATCGTCGAAGTTATTTAGCATGCAAGGTTCATTTATAAGGCGATAAACATCAAAATAAACAAAGCTCGAAAATAAATAACGTACAAAATACACTGGCGGAAATACAACCCGGCCAATACAAAAATTACAAATAAAATAACAAACGGAATAAATGACATAAATGTAAACAAACAATAAATAAAGACTAGAAACGGACCCGTATGCAACAAATACGAATTAAGCCGTAAGTCGTGTAACCGGACAAACTTTAATTAATTACGCATTATATTGCGTATTAATCAAAGGACGGAGGTATGGGACCTAGGCGTGGTGCTAGCCCGATCCCGAACCTCGATGCCTTGTCTCGACCTATCATCTCGAAATGTTGGCGTCTAAACTAGTCATGTGTCGGATACGACTAAAGAGTCGTCGACACACGACTAATAGTGAAGGACAATCGATCAAAGTCATTTTGAGTGTAGTGACATGCATGGGTTTTGAAAATTAGGATCACGTGATTGACTTTACACGTGTCGACTAAAAGTCGTAAAAAAAGGATGAGGCTCAAATGATGATCAAAGCGCTCGGATTTCTGGGCTACAGGACCCACTCGATCGAGTCAGGGCATGGACTCGGTCGAGTGCGTCCTCGAAGCAGCTACTGCCCAATTTTTGAGGTGCTACTCGATCGGGTGGCCTATGGCACTCGGTCGAGTGCCCCCTGTACGAGGCATGCCTCGTTTTGTTTTTATTTGTTTAAAATCGATGGTTGGCCGAGTTAAATAAAAATATCGTATGATTTAAATTTAACACGGCTTCCGGTATTATAATCGTGTATTATACAATTATAATACCGTTATTGGAATTTTGTGAAAAATGTCGTTATGGGATTGAAAAATGTGACTAGTGACGAAATTGTAGTCCTCTGCGTCACGACATCGATATTAATCCTAACGGATTATGTGATGTCGGTTTTCGCATCAATGGATCTCGCACTAATCTTAGAAATGGAGTCCTTCACGTTCAACTATGAACGACCACGATCTCGTTATGCCCTTGAGCACATTGGGGCGGCGCTCCTCGAAAGGGTGCCACCTCCGTCGTTACTCGTAAAGGGATTAAACGGACTTTTGGATGATTGTCATAGTCAAACGGGTTAGGATCCGTATTTTAATACTATTATAAATATACGCGGTAGATAATGTGTTAGAGACGAAAGAATAAAAGTTAGTAAATGATGGAAATGTTAATATAATGTTAAAGTTAGTGTTAGTATACTAATTTGATTATAGTATAAAATGCAAAAATGTAAATGGAATGAAACAAGATAGTAAGGATCGAGATGGGGTTTAGGACACCCTCAACATACATGCTTAGTAAGACCTCGGCAATGGACTCGTAATAGCGACGGGAACGCGGGAGTATCGAGGATGTAGTAGAGTTATGGTGTGTGTGTGTGTGTGTCGGTTCTACGAGGGATGTAGACTCGGTTTTGATTAGGGTTGCTAATGTTTGAAGGGTAGGGTTGATGTAGTGTGTTTAGGGGAGAAATGAAGGCTTTTTTGCATGGAAAAAATCATGTCAAATGAGAAGGGTTTGTGGGGCTATTTATAGAGTTTATCCCACGACCTAGGGTCACTCGATCGAGTGGCCCTAGTGCACTCGATCGAGTGCCTTTGAAAATGGGTCTGTTCCGGTTTATGAGGCTCCACTCGACCGAGTGGGTCAATCCACTCGATCGAGTGGATAAGGGTGGCGAGATAATTTAGGAAATGGTTGACTTTTGATTGATTTTTGAATTTTGTATTTGGGCGCAATCTTCTAGAAACGCATCAGGCTGATTTTTGTGACGGATTCGTCTTTGACCGGGTTTTGACCCGGTTGCCAAAAGACGGCTTTTATTTTTGGTGTCGGTTTTGGCCCAAATTAGTCTTATTTTACTCGGAACGACCCACTGGGCCTGAATTTGAGGTTGGTTTTGAGAGATTTGTACTCCGCTAAAATGTCCACGTCGGATATTATTGATTCCAAGCCCATATTCGAGTATACTAAGTCACGTATGCGTCCGATCATCATCGGGTGTTTTGTCGGGAACTGCTATAGACACTAGCAGGCAAAATGAGGGTGTCTACAGAGCCCCCACTCTGACTGAGGCTTGGACAAGGCGAAAGTCAGAGTAGCTACCAGGCCAATCGCAGATTACAACCTGGCAGCTTTCCGGTCGGGTCGTTTATAGTCCAGTGGACTTGCGTGAAGGGCTCGCCAGCCATAAGCGGAGGGTCATACCTGTCCTGACGATGGTAGCTCCGTTGTAGTTAAACTTGCTTCTGAAGGTGTAGGTGTACCCGTATGCTGATACATCACAGCTCTGATTGTAGCATTCCGGGATAAATATTGACTCACGTAGGGGAGTAAAGTAGTTGCGCGGAGACTTGCTTCTGAAGTCTGGGGTGTACCTGTATGCTGACACATAACAAATTGCATGTAACACATAGGCAAAATACCGACTCGTGCTGGGGAAACAAAATATATTGAATTTTGAAAAGGCAAAAAATTTGAAAGTTTTTTTATCACAATTTTTTATCACAAAATTTTTAGAAATTCCCAGGAAAGCGCGGGACGACTTGATTCTTATTCTCGGTTCTTGTCTGAAATCAGGCCTGCGCATGCATAGGGCCCAGGTTTGCTGAGGAGGCATGGTAGTTAGGGTTACAGGTAGGGTTTCCTATTATAAATATAGGTCTCCCTGCTTCAGCTTACTGTATCTTGAATAAAAAAACTCCTACTTCTTCTCAAATTCCTTCAGACTTTCGAGAAGATTCAAACCCCTACCATGGGTATCGATCATCTTACTTCGATGCTTTTTGCTTGGTCCCAATATTTTCGGGATGATGACAAAGTTCAATTGACCCAAATGGGGATTGTCAGTCTATTTCCTCTCCGACGTCTGATAATTGATTCACACTTTTTGGACGTCTGCCTGTCGTTTTGGGATACTACCCATCACGTCTTCGCCTTCCCGCGAGGAGAAATATGCCCTCTTCCCGAGGAGATCGCAGCTATTGGGGGTTGGAGCCCTATCGCTCGTCCCGCTATCCCTCCGTTCTACCCGTATCCGAGAAGGAGGCTGAGGGATTTCTTGGGTCTGTCTCACGCTGAGACAGATCGAATGGTGCGGGGAAATACTGTTTCCCTCTTCGACCTGGCTGACAAGTTTATGAACAGTCAAGATGTAAGGGCTACCCCTTCTCACAGGCGTAGGGCTTTCGCCTTTTGCATGCTGCACCGCTACATTTTTGAAGGGATGATGGATGTTGACTCATGCTTGAGTCAAATCAGGCTGATTGGGGTGGTTGACTAGATGGAGACTGGTCATAGTCCTGCTTGGCTAACCACCGGGCATGGGTCTGGATGCCAGACGACTTGACCCGGACCGACATTTGACGGGGAGTACTCGTATTCTGCATGTATACATCTTGCGGTTTTTTCTTTTTTGTTTCACGCGAATTTCTTGACGTCCGTAAGTCACTTGATCGAGTGACGCTGATGGGAGGGATTTGTCGTTGATCCCCACCGATCAATAAAAAAACCAACTATTCCTAACACGTAGATAGGGCAAGTCGGGTCGAATCCACGGAGACGGTAAAGAGGTGTCTAGACTAAGGTCACCCAAATACAAGACTAGGTCTCGGGACTAAGCTAATCTAGGACGATAGGAAGGGGGGTAAACTAAGACTAGGACTAAGCTAAGGACAAAGAATAAGGAAAGAATAGGGTTAGGTCGGGTTCATAAGTGTAGTAGGATGGTTGGGAGATTGATGGTGCAAGGTTCACCTAGTTACTAAGGTTGGCTCGCGCTCTCGCGTCAAAACCAAAGTCCGCACTCTCGTGTCAAAGACTAAATCCGAAAACACAAGAATTCAATCACAAGTCGACCACAAAATGAGAAGAAGAAGACTAGCATGAGAGGAATGGCCAATTCTACTCAAACAAGCAATTCAACAAACACATGGAGTGCTCAACATGTGACTAGTAACAAAAGGATCAACCTTTACCCTCAATCAAATCCTAATCATCCATAATCAACACTTAATCACCCTACTAACCCCACAAAAAGTCTACTCACACATATCTAAACAAACATTAACATAAACAAGAGAAATCAACATAAACAACAAAACATACATAATGAAACTAGTGAAAACTATGAACAAAGAACAATACAATGAACAAAGATTAAAACTTGAATGAATAAACAAAGATAAGATTAAAGAAGAAGAGAAATAATACCAACTAGTAAGGGGGAAAGATTGAAACTTGCATTAATGAGGAAAAACCCAAAACAATCTCCCAAGGTTGTCAATCTTGGTTGAATCTTGAAGAATTCCCTTAATACAAGACTAATTACTAAGATTAACGATAAACTAAAGACTAATCTACACCAATCTAATCTAGTCTAAAGTAGTCTAGGGTTTAGTGGGTAATGAAGAACATAACATAAGATTACAAGAGGGGGGGTATATATAGGGTTACAAGAGGAAAGGAGAAGAAAAGAAGCAAAAGTGGGCTGCAGCTGGGCCATCCCATCCGGGACGATATGGTCCCGTTCGGGACGGAGTGGTCCCGACCGGGACGGAATGGTCCCGACCGGGACGGACCCAAAACAGACCCTTCGCATTTGTGCACCTCATCCCGGACGGGATGAGGTCCTTCCCAACGGGGATGGGTCTTGTAGGCCTCCAATATGATCTTTAAGGTCCCTCCTTGCTTCTCATGGGTTTCTCATCGATTTTCGGGGCTCGAAATCAAGTCTAAGGGGCTCGGGATTGGGTCCCAAGGTCTCGGGATCGAATCCAAAGCATCGAGTGATCGTTCCTTCACTTCGTTGGCTCCAAAAAGTGTATGAAACGAGTCGGAATCGTTCCAATTTTTCATGAATGGTCTTGGGAACCTAAAACGAACTAGAAGAAGCATAAGTAGCCCAGAAACCGCTCCCAAGGAGCGATTCCACAAGAGAAACGGGGACCAAACACAAAAAAATAGGCACTACAAACTACACTTATCAGACGCCTTCGAAGTGCTTCTGCCCGTCTTTGGAGGGCCTACTCGATCGAGTCGGCTGAAATACTCGATCGAGTGACACTCTCGACGAGTTTCTGTCTGCTTTTAGAGGGCTTACTCGATCGAGTCAGATGCTGTACTCGATTAGTGGTCTGTAGCGGACCACTCTGTAGCTTACAGATTTTGAATATATTTTGCAGATTTGGTTGTCGGAACGTCTGTCGATCATAGAGTCCCCTCCGAGCATTCCCAACTACCGCAGCAGCCAAATTAGTTCGAGGGGGCGTCGGATAAGCTCAAGTCACCATATAAACCGAGCTTACTAGGATTAGGAGCTGGTGTTCCATGGTGGTCCCTTAATCAGGTGGACTGTCGCTTGGTGGTTCCTTTCCAAGCTGACGGGACTGGCCAAGAGGGACCAAGCTCGTTACTTGGTGATCCTGTCCCTTGACTGGACAGTTCACATTTATCCGGACCGCATCCTGAGGCAGTTCGGTTCGTCTCAGCGCATTCCTGAGACTGAGGCCATTATCAGCGTCTCGCTCCAATTGACAGACGCTATGTGCGACACCTGGTTGCAGAGATGGTTCACCCGTCCTACATGGACTATTCCCAACCCTTGCCAATCCGCTTGGGTTTCACGGGCTTACGAGAAATGGACTTCCGAGGAATCCGAGGAAGCTCGTAAAGCTCTGAAGGTCGATGAGGCCTTCGAACTGGTCCGTCAGGAGACGGTAAAGGACAACAGGGGCTTCTTCGATGAGGGAGACACCCCTGCTACTTTAGTCCGACTAGAATCGGGTCTTAAGTCACATACTAAGGCTCGAGATAAGGATGCCGGTGCTAGCAGCACGCGGGGGCAGCTAAGCCCCCAGAATGATTTGGAAAGACGACTTGGGCCAAGATTGGCGGCTAGGGACCGACTTGGTCCACGCGAATGGCTGCCAGAGCCCGTGAGGGCCCGACTCGGGCCTATCGATGTGGATGAGGATTCGAGTTCTAAGAAACGAGTCCGGGCTAAGGAGGTTCCTGTGGTGATTCGGGAGCGCTCTCCTCCACGTCGTCGTCAGTGGACGGCCAAGGAGGCCAAGGACAAGGGGAAGGGCAAGATGTCCTAAATACCGAGTCCTTAGTTTTTATTATTTAAATATTATTATTATTATTTATTTTGGAGTGTCGTGTGTTTTTCTATTTTTGTAATTTTTTGGAGTTCCTGCATTTTGTAATTTTCCCGAGTTTATCGGGGGTTTTTTTTGTGATAATTAATAAAAGAAAATATTATTATTAAACCGTTCCTGTCTTTTCCCGATTGCACTGGTTGTGCCCTTTTGAGGGGCTGCCTACGTATCTTCAATTAGCAGAATCAAACCAAACGTAGTTCAAGCTCAGTAAATTTGCAATCTCGAATTACACCAAGACTATTGGTTCAAGATGTTTGCGACAGTAGAATAAGTGATTCTAGCTTATTGACTTGCTTTTCGCGAAATAATTTTAAAAAAACTGCTAATGACATTGAGAAAAGGCTAAGGGTAGTAACGCTTCAGCTGGTCCAGGTTGGTGGGGTTGACGAACTCGTTCCCGTCAAGGTCCGTCAGCATCACTGCTCCTCCTAATAGGATCTTCTTTACCAAATATGGCCCAGCCGAATTGGGTTTGAATTTTCCCCTTGGGTCAACCGGTAGTAAGGCTCAGACAGACTTAAGGACCAGATCCCCTTCCTTTCGTTCGTCTAGTAGAACCAATGAATCATACCGTGCTCGAACCCAGTCAGCTTCGGGTACTTGACTTTCTAACAGAATTCTGAGGGACGGTACCTCCAATTCAACTGGTTGGACTGCCTCCATCCCATTAGTTAGGTAATACGGCGTCGCCCCGGTTGCGGTGCGAATTGACGTCCGGTACCCCCACAGGGCAAAAGGTATTTTGTCGGGCCAGTCCCGGTAATTATCAGCCATCTTTTTGAGTATGGTGACAATCGTTTTATTGGTCGCCTCTACTGCTCCATTCGTTTGGGGACGATAGGGCGAGGACGTGTGCCTTTGAATTTTATATTTAGTCAGCAGGGCTGCGGTCTCAGCTTGAAAATGAGTACCGTGATCACTGATAAATTCATGTGGGATTCCATACCGACATATTATCTTGTTCTGGATAAACTTGGCGACATGTTTAGCGTTGAGAACGCGATATGATTCAGCTTCGACCCATTTGGTGAAGTAGTCGATAGCTACTAAGATGAAACAGTGTCCACCAGTACCGGAGGGATTTATTTTCCCGATTATGTCGATACCCCATGTCGAGAACGGCCAAGGCAACGTCATGGTATAAAGCAGAGATGATGGCAGATGCTGCACATTGGCGAAGATTTGACAGTTATGACAATGTTTGACATATAACTGGCAGTCGGCTTCCATGGTATTCCAGTAATACCCGAGCCTCATGATTTTTCGGGCCAACATCTGGGCATTCATATGTGGGCCGCATTCGCCATCATGCACTTCGGCCATAACTTTTTCGGCCTTATATTTATCAACACAAAGGAGAAGAGCCCCATGTGTCGTCTTTTTGTACAGTTGCCCGTCATCAGTACGGATGAACTGGGTGGCTAGCCTCCGGAAGGCTTTCTTGGCTCGGCCTTCAGCTCCGGGAGGATATTCTCCATTTGTCAGGTACGTTAATACGGCCTGGTACTAAGGTTCGGGATCAGTTATCTCGATGTCTTCAATGTCATGAATGTATGCCGGCTCAGACCGTCTTTCGACACAAATTGGCATACTGGTCACGTGGTCGGGAATATTCAGTAAAGATGCCAATTTTGAGAGTGCATCTGCAAACTGATTTTCTTCCCGAGGCAGGTATATGTACTCCACCTTTTGGAATTGTTTCTCGAGATCCCTTACTCGTGCCTGGTAGGCCACGAGATTAGCATTCAGAGTCTTCCATTTTTGATGCGCTTGGTTAATGACCAAGGACGAATCGCCATGTACCCGAAGATTTGTGATTCCCAGATTGGCGGCGGCTTGTAGCCCATAAATGCATGCTTCGTATTCAGCTGCATTATTGGTAACATCGAAGTCCAGTTTGATGGACACGGGAGTATGCTCTCCTTTTGGTGAAATTAGAAGGATTCTGACCCCGAACCCTCGAAAATTGGATGCTCCGTCGAAGTATAGATCCCACGTTTCGGTATCAGTATGGAAGATATCTTCATCTGGGAAGGACCAGGTGTCGGTGTGTCCTTCCTCGGCTACCGGGCTATCGGCGAGAAATTCAGCTACTGCTCGCCCCTTAATAGCCTTTAAAGGCACAAATTTTAGGTCGAATTCTGCCAGCATTAAAGTCCATCTAGAAATTCGGCCATTGAGAATGGGCTTTTCAAAGAGGTATTTGATCAGATCCATTTTGGATAGGACATGGACCTCGTAGCTGAGCATATAGTGTCGGAGCTTTTTAGTGGCCCAAACCAGAAGCCAAGCACGTCTTTTCGAGCATGGTATATTTGCACTCATACTCTAAAAACTTTTTGCTGATATAATAAATGGCTTGTTCTTCGGAGTCGACTGTCTGAGCCAGCATAGCCCCCATGGCTTTCTCGGTCGTCGTTAAGTATAATGACAGAGGCAAGCCGGGTTGAGGTGGCATCAAGACTGGCGGAGCAGACAGAATTTCCTTGATTTTGTCGAAGGCGGTTTGGCACTTGTCATCCCATAGTACCCGTTCTCCTATTTTTAGTTTTTTGAAAATTGGTTCACATACCATGGTTAGTTTGGAAATGAACCGGCTGATATACTGAACTTTCCCGAGGAATCCCCTTATTTCTTTTTCGGTTTTAGGAGGTTGCATCTCGGTAATGGCTTTGATTTTAGCTGGGTCGACCTCGATACCTCGTTGGCTAACGATATGACCCAGTAATTTCCCTGATGTTACCCCGAAACTGCACTTTTGAGGGTTTAGCCTCATGTTGTACTTGCGCAATCGGGTGAAGAATTTCCTTAGGGCGGTGATGTGACCGTCCCATTCTTTGGATTTGACGATCATGTCGTCTACATAAACTTCTACTTCTTTATGCATCATGTCATGCTATAAGGTGGCAGCGGTCCTTTGGTAGGTGGCCCCGACATTAATGAGGCCGAATGCCATGACGGTGTAGCAGTAAGTACCCCAAGGTGTAGTGAAGGTAGTCTTACTCATATCTTCTTCCGCCATCTTGATCTGATTATACCCGGCATACCTGTCCATAAATGATAGAAGGGCATGATCGGCCGTGTTATCCACCAGTATGTCGATGTGTGGTAACGGAAAATCATCCTTCGGGCTTGCTTTGTTAAGATCCCGAAAATCTACGCATACCCGCACCTTACCGCCCTTTTTAGGAACTGGTACGATGTTTGCAACCCAGTCCGGATACTCGGACACTTGTATGAAGCCGGCTTTGAACTGTTTATCGACTTCTTCTTTTACTTTGAGAGACCACTTGGGCCTCATTCGGCGGAGCTTCTGTTTAACCGGTTTGCACCCGTCCTTGATTGGTATGTGGTGCTCGGCTATTTCCCGGTCTATCCCCGGCATGTCCCTGTAGGACTATGCGAAGACATCTTTGAATTCTCGGAGGAGGTTCGTGAATTGTTGTTTCTCCTTGGGACCTAGAGATAACCCTATCTTAAGCATCTGAGGCTCTAAGGTTGTTCCCAGATTGATGGACTCGGTCTCTTTGATTACCGGATTCCGGGATTCCCTTTGCTCTAGTTGCTCGATCAGATGTGGAGGTAAGGGTACCTGTTCGTCGGGTTTCTCAATGTCATTGCATAAAATATTTTTGAAAGCAGAATTTAAAAGAGACAAGTCGTAAGCAGAACGGTTGTTATTATTAATTGAAAATTTGGAGAACAGCTCGAAAAGAGCAGCCGTCTGATCATTAGTCAGTGGGGGGATTGGTAAGGCACGCGGGACAGACCCCGAAGTGCCAGCAGCAGGAACAACAAGAGGGAGAGGGGTTACAGGAGTGACTCTAGCACCGACTTCCCTAGACTCGACCTCAGACTCAGACTCAGACTCAGACTCAGACTCAGACTCAGACTCAGGCATGTCTCCCTCTCCGGTGACCAGCTTGTAGATTTTTCCTTGACTGTAAGTCCACTTGACAGTCTTCCTCTAGGCCCTGTTTCCCGTCTCGAAATCAACATCCGAGATCAGCTTGGTCGGGTCAAACCTGTTGCTGCGAAGAATCAGGTTGACCAGGTCTTTCTTTGGAGTCGGGGCTATGGTGTCTTCCGTGAAAATCAGCCCCAGCGCGGGCTCAGCATCGTCAGCTCCATCAGCCTGGATGAGGGCGAACACATCATCCGGGATATATTTGCAGTCCTGGGCCAATTGGGTCCCGAGGTGTGCAGCATTGGGTTGGTACAGACCAATCTGAATAGCCCCAAACACGAGTGTGACAAAGTAGTCAGTCAACCGTGGGCTGTAAGGGCTCAAGTGGATACCCTTAATGATGTTGTAGGCGTTTTCGATTCCTGCTCGGACAACGTTGCCCAGAGTGGCGGCATAGCCAAGGCCGAAGTGAGAGTCTTCGTCCTTAAGGACCTCGATGATCTTCCCAACTGGAAGATCGGGTCGAGAGGTAGCCCCCGGAAGGTACCCTAGGTTTTGGAGCATTGTGTCAATGCTCGTGGTGAAGTAAGGCCTAAAAAGGTACTCTTCCTCGATCATCCCCACAAAGTCGAACCCCCAGAGGTCCGTGCGGCCCGTGGCGTTACAGCTAGCCACGGTCATTGGGGTTGCCTCCAAAGTAATAACATTGTCGAGCAAAGGCATCTTGATCTTATGGTGGAGGGTGGAGGATACGGCTTTGACCGCGTGAATCCATGGCCTCCCTAGGAGCAAGTTGAAGGATGAGGTGACATCGATCACCTGGAATTCAAGATCCTTTTCAATTGGGCCCGTTACAATGGTTAGCTTTACGGCCCCGGATACCGACTTTGGGCTCCCATCAAAGGCTTGGATGGTTTGAGCCGTCGGAACATAATCGGCCTCGGTAATACCGAGGGCTTTGGCGGTCCTTAAGGGAAGGACATTCACAGCGGACCCGTCATCGACTAGGGTCATCGGGAGGTATTTCCCTCGGCAGATCACCGTAATGTAGAGGGCCAGATTATGAGCGGCCCCGAACGGTGGCAGGTCGGCTTCAGAAAAAGTGATCATTGGGCCTCCTTCCTTGGTTTTGCCCTTCAATTGGGGCAGGACCGTGGCTACCATTTCAGCAGGGGTAGCCAAAGAGTCGATCTTAACTTGATCGAGAGCCTTAGTGAGTGCTTCTCGATGTTCTTGTGAGCTAACCAAGAGTCGCCATATAGTGAGGTCAACTCGGGTCTTCTTTAGTTGCTTCACGATAGCCGTTTCAGCAGTCGGCTATTCAGGGGCGACTTCCATCCCGAGTGGATCGGTGACGGTTGTCGGGATGGGGATGTCCCTAGAGCTAGTGGCTTATTAGGGACGGCCAAGGTGGTTACTGGCTAAGACTCGGGATTTGGCCTCGCGAATCTCTTCAGGGGTGATGGGAACAGTTTCCCCTTTAACGAGGTAGACATCATCCTCGTCGTCAAACCAGATCCCGTTCACTTGCGGGATAAATGGAGATATAAGGTGAGAGCAATCAATCACCTCCCCGGCAAAGATGGCATGGGAGCTGAAAGGGTTCTCTTTGTTCCTTGGTTTATCTCCGGGTAGCGGGATTTTACCGCTCTCAATCAGGTCCTGGATCAAGTGTTTCAGCTTCCAACACTTTTCGGTATCATGCCCATTGCCTCGGTGATATTGGCAATAAGCTTTGGCGTTGTAGTTCTTGGAGCGTCGCTCGACCGGAACTTCAGGAGTGGGGCCTATCGGTTGGATTAGGCCCTTCGAGGACAGCCTTTGTAAGGCGTAGGTATAGGTGGTACCTATATCAGTGAAAACCCGAGGTGGGGTGTTCTTCTTGGACGAGGTATCTAGTAGATTAACCGCGTCAAAAATGGTGCGGGTTGCAGCTTGGGGTTTGGTAGTGGAAGAGGAAGCCCCTTGGTATCCCTTGCTAGAGGCCTTGTTGAGGCCCTCCAGCCTTAGGTCGTCTTCAATTCTCATACCCATTTCAGTAAGGGTGGTGAAATTGGGTATGACAGCGTACCGGAGATGAACCCGGTAGGAGGGGAGGAGGTTCTTGACAAAAGCCTCCACCAAAGTCTTCTCACTGGGCTTATCGACCAGTTTCACACTCTCGGCCCTCCAGCGTTCAAGGTACTTAGTAAAACCTTCTTTTGGCTCTTGGGCCATAACCTCCAAAGACCGCATTGTGGTTTGGATCTCGGTGTTGTCAGCATAGTTCCGAGCAAACTCCGTAGCCACATCATCCCAAGTAGGATATTTTATCGGGTCTAGCCTATAGTACCAGGCCCGTGGGTGCTTTTCAAGTGACGCAGCAAAAAGATTCTTGAACATCAAAGAATCTACCCCTTTGATAGCCATGAATTCTTTGAAGGCCCGTACATGTAGTAACGGGTCCTCGGTTCCTTCAAAAATGGGCAAGCCCGTGAGATTCAGGTTTGTAGGCATCTTGTCACTTACCGGGGAGTACTCTCGGCTATTCTCCCGATGAATGTTGTTACTCCCAGCCAAATGGACTTGTTCTTCTAGTCGGCGTACCGCGCTGACTAGTTCAGCCAGAGGCCCAGTAGCCTCGGTATTAGGAGCCCTTTGCTCCACTGCATGAAACACCCCACATTGATTGAAGATGTCCTATTTATGAGCTTTGCTTAAAGGGATTTGAAGTACTACTCATATCAACAAAGTGTACTTTCTTTTCTGGTTTTCTCATGATAAGAACTCTGCAGTTAAGCGTGCTTGACTTGGAGCAATCTTATGATGGGTGACCTCCTGGGAAGGTTTCCAGGATGCACATGAGTGAGGACAAAATGCGCTGGAAAGGACTAGTGTTGGTCTGTGGGACCAGTGCAAAGCCTGGCAAGCTACCGCGGTTAACATTTCCGGCCCTAGGATTGGGCCGGGGTGTTACAAATGGTATCAGAGCAACCCTGCGACCGTGCATTTGGCACCTAGCGGGGGTGGATACTGGGTCAGCGGTTATGCTGCCAGGCTCAACGAGGACGTTGCGTTCTTCAAATGGGAGTGACTGAAACACCCCACATTGATTGAAGATGTCCTATTTATGAGCTTTGCTTAAAGGGATTTGAAGTACTACTCATATCAACAAAGTGCACTTTCTTTTCTGGTTTGCCCATGATAAGAACTCTGCAGTTAAGCGTGCTTAACTGGGAGCAATCTTAGGATGGGTGACCTCATGGGAAGGTTTCCAGGATGCACATGAGTGAGGAAATAATGCGCTGGAAAGGACTCGTGTTGGTCTGTGGGACCAGTACAAAGCCTGGCGAGCTACCGCGGTTAACATTTCCGGCCCTAGGATTGTGCCGGGGTGTTACACTGCAGCCATAGGAGCAACGATGGCCACTTGACCAGCCCTCATTTCAGTCAGTTGGGCATCAATGTCGGTTTGTTTGGCGGCCATGGCATCCACGGAGGCCGTCAGGTTGTTCAGAGCTGCTTCCATTTTGCGGTTGTGTGTGGTGGACGGTGGCCTGTCTGCAAGAACACCGCGTAATCAGAAACCAAACCCAGATCTCGGAAAGAGACAAAAAAAAGTACATCCCGAGCGACACTAGGAAAGAACGCTAAAGACTCGAAAAAGACACCTAGACGGACGACTCGTGGGTGGTATAACTTCCTTGGGACTTTGGCCTTGTGGGCCTAATCCCGATCGAAGAAAGGTCCACGTGAGACTTTTCCCCATACTTTTGACTCGAGTGTATGGACATACCTTCCGTTGTAGGGGTATGCCCTACGCGGGTTGGTCGTGCCTTGTCGAATAAGGCGGACTTGGGAAAGGGGGGAAACTCGTGATATAGGATCAACTGAGTTTCGACGCTATAAACCTTCGACATACTATGCAAAGACCCGACACACGGATAAATGGTAGGTCCTATAATAAGGAAGATTCACTAGGAAAGTTGGATGTTTTGTAGTTTTGAAATTTGAATATAAAATGAGCGAATTTCCGAAAGTTCGAAAATTGAAAACGGAATTTCGAAAACCAAGATTAGAATTTGGAA
Organism: Agrostemma githago; assembly: GCA_958450325.1. Taxonomy (NCBI): domain Eukaryota; kingdom Viridiplantae; phylum Streptophyta; class Magnoliopsida; order Caryophyllales; family Caryophyllaceae; genus Agrostemma; species Agrostemma githago. Next base: position 24,468,920 of record OY288240.1, on the reverse strand, counting down.
AATTCAGAAAATCGGAATGGTGTTGGAAATTCGAGAATTAAAATGGGCAACATGCCGGCTAGAGAAAAAGGATATTTTGAGTCAAATCGTTGATCCTAAATTTCGGCGGCATTCCGAATTTTGAAGGTTGGATATTTTTGAAAAGACGGGTCCCGAAACAGACAGTATTTCGGGTTTTTCAAAATTTGGTGTTTTGGACAGATGCATTTTTTTGAAATGACGGTTTTTGAAAAACATGACACGGAAACCAAGCAGCACGTAGTCAAACAAGCTTTATAACAACGCTTATGTATGCTTTACGCTAAGTCTCGGTCGGTCAAAATAGGGTCTATACCAACAACGATGGCATTCTCGTAAATCAGGACGGACTCCCTAAGCCGAGTTGGTCTTAGGACATGCCGCAAAACCCATACGAGTTCCGCCATTGAAGTCTTTAGCACACCCATGTAGGAATGCACCGTGGTATAGTGGGACGTCGGTCACAAGTAACCGGCCCGGGCAAAATTTGGGTTATGCATGAATCATTAAACTAATGCGCGCACACTAATATTCGAACGATTTCTCTTCGAGTCTCACCCTAGGAACCCCGATGACATGTGGTACATCAGGTATCCCCAGCGGAGTCGCCAAATTGTGGACATGACGTAGGTCCACCCCGACGCGGCCACGCGCGGGTTTGGGTAGGCGAATGAATCTCGTGGTGAGATTGTTCTCGGGTTCGAAATTTAAGTCAAAGTTGGAGTCGCCACCGAATTTGTGGTAATTCGGAACCATTCGAGCCCACTCTATGTCGTCATGGGCTATACACAAAGTACGGCCCACTTCGATTTCAGAGTTTATGGGACCCGTCCCTTTGCATTGCGATGCCGATACCATCTACACCGGTATCGTGTAAAGAATGACTCTCGTGCGCCAACGGTTTCGGGCATCCGGAAACCGAGGTTCTGAGTAAGGGGTGAGGGTACGTGTTGGGAAGCCCACTAAGGACACCCAACCCCGCCCGCACAATGGCGGCCTCTACTAAGACATCGTTCGTGTTCGTGTACGCGCGCTAGTAAAACGAGTAAATGATATGCAAACAGCGTTTTCGGGATAAACATGCGAATTATGGGTTAGCTACGTCATTTAATGCATCTAACTATCGTCGAAGTTATTTAGCATGCGAGGTTCATTTATAAGGCGATAAACATCAAAATAAACAAAGCTCGAAAATAAATAACGTACAAAATACACTGGCGGAAATACAACCCGGCCAATACAAAAATTACAAATAAAATAACAAACGGAATAAATGACATAAATGTAAACAAACAATAAATAAAGACTAGAAACGGACCCGTATGCAACAAATACGAATTAAGCCGTAAGTCGTGTAACCGGACAAACTTTAATTAATTACGCATTATATTGCGTATTAATCAAAGGACGGAGGTATGGGACCTAGGCGTGGTGCTAGCCCGATCCCGAACCTCGATGCCTTGTCCCGACCTATCATCTCGAAATGTTGGCGTCTAAACTAGTCATGTGTCGGATACGACTAAAGAGTCGTCGACACACGACTAATAGTGAAGGACAATCGATCAAAGTCATTTTGAGTGTAGTGACATGCATGGGTTTTGAAAATTAGGATCACGTGATTGACTTTACACGTGTCGACTAAAAGTCGTAAAAAAAAGATGAGGCTCAAATGATGATCAAAGCGCTCGGATTTCTGGGCTACAGGACCCACTCGATCGAGTCAGGGCATGGACTCGGTCGAGTGCGTCCTCGAAGCAGCTACTGCCCAATTTTTGAGGTGCTACTCGATCGAGTGGCCTATGGCACTCGGTCGAGTGCCCCCTGTACGAGGCATGCCTCGTTTTGTTTTTATTTGTTTAAAATCGATGGTTGGCCGAGTTAAATAAAAATATCGTATGATTTAAATTTAACACGGCTTCCGGTATTATAATCGTGTATTATACAATTATAATACCGTTATTGAAATTTTGTGAAAAATGTCGTTATGGGATTGAAAAATGTGACTAGTGACCAAATTGTAGTCCTCCGCGTCACGACATCGATATTAATCCTAACGGATTATGTGATGTCGGTTTTCGCATCAATGGATCTCGCACTAATCTTAGAAATGGAGTCCTTCACGTTCAACTATGAACGACCACGATCTCGTTATGCCCTTGAGCACATTGGGGCGGCGCTCCTCGAAAGGGTGCCACCTCCGTCGTTACTCGTAAAGGGATTAAACGGACTTTTGGATGATCGTCATAGTCAAACGGGTTAGGATCCGTATTTTAATACTATTATAAGTATACGCGGTATATAATGTGTTAGAGACGAAAGAATAAAAGTTAGTAAATGATGGAAATGTTAATATAATGTTAAAGTTAGTGTTAGTATACTAATTTGATTATAGTATAAAATGCAAAAATGTAAATGGAATGAAACAAGATAGTAAGGATCGAGATGTGGTTTAGGACACCCTCAACATACATGCTTAGTAAGACCTCGGCAATGGACTCGTAATAGCGACGGGAACGCGGGAGTATCGAGGATGTAGTAGAGTTATGGTGTGTGTGTGTGTGTCGGTTCTACGAGGGATGTAGACTCGGTTTTGATTAGGGTTGCTAATGTTTGAAGTGTAGGGTTGATGTAGTGTGTTTAGGGGAGAAATGAAGGCTTTTTTGCATGGAAAAAATCCTGTCAAATGAGAAGGGTTTGTGGGGTATTTATAGAGTTTATCCCACGACCTAGGGTCACTCGATCGAGTGGCCCTAGTGCACTCGATCGAGTGCCTTTGAAAATGGGTCTGTTCCGGTTTATGAGGCTCCACTCGACCGAGTGGGTCAATCCACTCGATCGAGTGGATAAGGGTGGCGAGATAATTTAGGAAATGGTTGACTTTTGATTGTTTTTTGAATTTTTTATTTGGGCGCAATCTTCTAGAAACGCATCAGGCTGATTTATGTGACGGATTCGTCTTTGACCGGGTTTTGACCCGGTTGCCAAAAGACGACTTTTATTTTTGGTGTCGGTTTTGGCCCAAATTAGTCTTATTTTACTCGGAACGACCCACTGGGCCTGAATTTGAGGTTGGTTTTGAGAGATTTGTACTCCGCTAAAATGTCCACGTTGGATATTATTGATTCCGAGCCCATATTCGAGTATACTAAGTCACGTTTGCGTCCGATCATCATCGGGTGTTTTGTCGGGAACTGCTATAGACACTAGCAGGCAAAATGCGGGTGTTTACACCTTTTTTCACTTTTAACGTACTTTTTTTTAATTTCAATTTTAGCGTACCCTTTTTCACTTTTAGTGTACCATTTTTCGATTTTAGCGTACCCTTTTTCAATTCAGTTTTAGCCTACCCTCACTTTTGAATTTTAGCGTACATTTTTTAATTTTGGTGTACCCCTTCTCCATTTTAGCGTACCCATTTTGGTGTAGCCTTTTTGAATTTTAAGAAGAAACGTGGCTACATCGATCCAATCTTTAATTGTGAAAAACCGAGAAGTTATTACTCCGTACATAACATTGAGGTGCTACTTGAACTATAATTGAATAATTGTAGTCCGTAAGATATATAGAATGAATACATACAGTAATTTATAGGCGGACCGATCTTGCTAATTTTGTTATTTAGAAATAATATAAAGATTGCATCTTTGTAATTTGATGTGTTGTACTAATTTGATCAAGATGACAAGATGTGAACTTCTAATTACTTTGAAGATGGTATATCCGTCACAAACTTGTCGCAGGTCAAATATGCTTAGGAAGTAGTAAATGATGGATCTTTGTTTAACCCGTCACGAATTTGTAACGGATATTCTCGTCGTGAACAACAATTTGTGTAATTGTATTACTCGTAGTATATTACTCATAATATATGGGGTTTTTGAAGTTTTGATGTGTGAACTAGTCAATGAATTTAATTATTCGGGATTTGAGATGCTGATCTTTAAGCTTGTGTAAGTAGTTGTTGAATTGAATTTTGAGCAAAGATTTGTTTTTTGACATTAGGGTTCATCATGTTAATGATCATTAATACTAATATATAATTGAAATCACACTCCTTGTTGATCATCATTGTAGCGGTTGAGGCGATACTTGAGTGACGAATTGCACTCCTTTTTGATTTGATTACAGTCTAAAATTCAGCATGTTCCTTTGTTCCGAAAGTAAAAACTAATAACGAGGAGGTATATAATACCTTAAATTAACTGATTATATGGCAAGTGTATGATTCTTCGATGTGGTTTTCCAAGTGTCACGTTACAGCAAGAGGAAGGGAGTAATTGAATAATTGAACTATTTAATGGTTCTAAATGGTTCTCATAGTTCTCATTGAGGGATAGGTTCTCACCCGATCTTGACTCTATATATATATATTAGAAGTACGTATGTAGTACTCCCTCCATTCAAATCCAAGTGTCTCATTTGCTTTTACACATTTGCCGAGACGTGTTTTACACTAGCGATATCTTTCATTTTACATTAGCAAAAATTATAAAAATTTGATATTCTTAATGTGCTCATAAAGACGAATCAAACAAAATCCCACATGACTATATTCTCACTTATAGATTGTCGAGAATATCGAAGATTCTCCTTAAGTGTGAATAGTGTCAAAAAGTGAAATGAGACACTTGGATTTGAATGGAGGGAGTAGTATAGTAGTGTGTAATGTACGTAGGTAGAGGTAGTAAGTAGTACTAGTAACGGTAGTAAGATACGAGTAGTGGTAGTATGTAGCAATACTAAGTACTCAGTATATATAGTACTCATAATATTAGGTGTAGTAAAAGTAGTGAGTGTAGGGTGCATGGTCATAGTAGCTAGGTTAGTTTAGGGTGTGGAGGTGTGGTGTAGGATGAGGGAGTTAGGGTGAGGACACGGGGAATGAGATGAGTATAGGAGGGAGTATAAGGTGGCCACGTGGGGGTAAGTACGGGGCCCAAAATTCGAGATCTGATCCATTTCTCGTACAAACGTCTTTCTTTCTTAAAAAGTTGAAATATAAGATTACGGAATTAAAATAATGGAAACCATAAAATTTATTTTTAAAAAGGAATTTGTAAGACGGTAAGTGAAATAGACGGTAAATAGTCTTATGGGACAATAGTTATAAGAAATCGTTATTTTAAGAATTTGATAAATCATTTTTAAATTTTACGAGACGAGAAAACGTCAAAACGACAGGTCAATATTAAAAACATTTTCGAGTTTTAAACTTTATTTAACAAAAGATAAAAAATTTAATAATACGATAAATAAATTTTCATCTTTTTAAATACGGAATTATTTTTTATTTTAACGAAAATAAAATATTTTATTCACGAATTTTTTGTTTCAAACATTAAACTTGGTTTAAATAAATGTTTAAAATTTTAACTCTATTTGAGAAATACGGGGTGTTACAAAATAAGACTAATTTGGGTCAAAATTGACACCGGAAATAAAACCGTCTTTTACCGACCGAGTCAAACCCTGGTCAAAGTCGTTTCCGAGACATAAAAAATTAGCCATGCAAACTTCGAGAATCCAACACGAAGTCAAAAACCACAAAATATCAGTTGCATGCACTTTTAGAAGAGTACCCGACAATAAAAAACTCTTTAATTTAGGATAGGATTTCTTTCCTATAATCCAACCAAAACCTCTTCAATTTAGGATAGGATTTCTTTCCTAAAATTTATCCAAAACCGGGTACTTTTCTTATAAATACCCCACCCCCTCAACACAATTTACAACTTTTTCACCCATCACAACTTACATCTTTTTCACAACCCTTCATCCATCTTCAACCCTATACACACATACCAAGATCAAAACTCGTAAAAAGACCGAGAGCAAAACTCGTCAAATCCCTTCCCTAATCATACACACCATAACTCTCCTATATCATCTCAACGCTCCCGTGCTTAAGCCACAACTAGACGAGCCCTATTCCGAGAAGACAAAGCATGTAGGTTGAGGGTGCAAAATTCAATCCCGATTTCTCTTTTTCTCCCTTCTCATCTCTCCGTCTATCCCGTCTCCTTCGTTTTTTCGTTTTTTTATTTCGTTTCTAATATCGTTATTAATATTACTACTATCAAATTAACATTAAAACGTCGCGCATACATCAATTTACAAAACGATCTCGAATCGAATACGTTTAAGGATGAATCTTGCATAAGACCCTTCTAATCCCTTTACGAGTTGTAACAGTGGTGGAGCCCTCTCGAGGAGCCCCGCCCTAAACACTCAAGGGCATGATGAGATCGCGAGTATTCTTCCTTAAACATATTTGATTCCCCTTTTTTAAGGTTAGAACGAAACCCGTTGATGCAAATCGAACATCACATAATCCGCAAGGATTAATTACGATGTTGTGACGCGGAGGGAATCGACTTTCGTTCTAATCAAACAAATAAAAAACGTTTATTTTTAAGATGCGATATCAACTCCATAGTTGAATATAATGTCTAAAAGAATTAATCGATAAATCGTAGCACGAACCCGTTGACGCCGAAATAATTGTCACATCGTCCGAAAGGACCGATTACGACATTACGACGCGAAGGGAATTATTTCGTCCTAATTCAATTTTAAACGATTTAAAACGTCTTTTCTAAATCATTGATAATCGATCTCGTAATAATAAAAATATACCCTACTGTGGACATGACATAGGTCCACCCCGACGCGGCCACGCGCGGGTTTTGGGAGGCGAATGAATCTCCATATGAGATGGTCAAATTGAATTTTAAATCGAAGCAGGAGTCGCCACCGAACTTTGTGGGAGTTTGGGCTCGTTCGAACCCACTCTATGTCGTAGTGGGCCGTGTACAAAATACGGCCCATTTCCGATGTCAGAGTTTATTGGGTTCGTCCCTTAGCATTTGATACCGATACCGACATTATCGGTAATCGAATATTGAATGACTCTCGTTGCCAATGGATTCGGACATCCGGAAACCATGGTTCTGAGTACACTACAAGAAATACTTCATATAGCTACCAATTACGCACGACTGATAAATTCAGTAGCTAATTTTGCGACTGAAAGTACAACACGCGACTGATATTAGTCGCTGGACGAGGAGAGGAAAAAAAAAATTAATTACCCTTAGCGACCGAAATCAGTCGCTAAAATAAAAGACGCGCAACCGATTTCGGTTGCTAAATTGTTGAACTTGCTACGGAATTAGCGACTGAAATCGGTCGCTAATCGAAGAGGCGCGCGACCGATTTCGGTCGCTAAAGTGCGTCAATTTTTTTAAATCCGCGAACAGCCCCCCTTCCCCTCTCACATTCGCCATTTCACTCTCTCTCTCTACAAACTCTCTCCCTTCTCGCTAATCCGTCTCCACCTTCTTATGATTCCTTCCTTCTTCATTCCTCCATTTTTTTAATTACGGTATGTTTTTTTATCTATACTTAATTTAATTTATTTGTTAATTTTTTTATTTATTGATATAAATAGATTAGTTATTGAGTTAGATGTTTTTATAGTGTAGTGTTGTTGTTAGTGTTGGAGTATTTAGTGTAGTTAGAATGTTAATCGCCCAATAGGTTCCCTAATTTGAAATATGTAGATTGTTAGTATAAAATTAGGGTTTGTGGTTAAGTAGTTGAATGAATTGGGTTGTTTTGATGTGTTAAGAAATTGGAAGTAAAATACAATTATGCCGATTTAGTGAGGTAAATATGGACGAATTGAGTGGAAATAGTACTATGTTTAGGTGAATTGATAATTTTACAGAATATTTGACTAGTGTATATATATATTAGAAAATTACTTTGGAGGAAATAATTTGTATGTGGTTATTCTCTCAATTTTTTTAGATAAAAAAATGAAGAGACAGGAACGAAAATGGATGTATGGGGAAAGATTCGATAAGAAACGACGTCCCACAAAGGAATTTTTAGAGGGTGTTAATCGCTTTCTTGAGTTCGCAGAAACCCATCCCGAATACGCCTCAGAGGGTAGATTTAGGTGTCCTTGTGTGAAATGTAAGAACATCAAATTCTTGGATAGTATTTTGATTAAGGAACATATTATCTCAGATGGGTTTAGCCCAAATTACTATTATTGGATTTGTCATGTTGAGAAGTCTGCTTTTGAGGAATCTAAGGTGGATCAGAATGAGGGCGGGGTGAGAGGAATGATTGTTGATGTGGTTGAGTGCAATTTGTTTAATGATGAGAGCATGTACACTAACGACGATGACCAACCAACCCCACAAGAACCAAACCCACGAGCGAAAGCTTTTTTTGATATGTTAGAGGCTGCGGAGAAGCCATTATATGGAGGGTGTGATGTGACATTGTTAGAAGTCGCGTCTATGGTAGTGACCCTTAAATGTGAGTATAACCTACCTTTTGGGTGCGTAGACGGTATCGCTGCGTTGATTGAGAAACTCATCCCAAAAGACAACATTATGACCAAAATATTCTACAACACCAAAAAAATAGTTAAAGGTCTTGAACTTCCGCATCAAAAGATCGATGCTTGTCCCGATGGATGTATGCTTTTTTGGAAGGACGATGCCATGCTTGAGGAATGTAAGATATGTGGGAAGGGTAGATACAAAACTGTAGATGGGAATATTGTTTTGAGGGGTAAGAAGGGAAAGAGTGTTGCTAGGCATAAAAAAACCTATACCACTTAGTCGACTTACCTACTTTCCCATCGCCCCTAGACTTCAAAAATTATACGCAACCAAAACCATTGCCGAACAAATGAGGTGGCATCAAGAAGAAACTTGTGTAGAGGGGAAGATGTGTCATCCTAGTGACGGGGATGAGTGGAAACGGTTTGATAGGATTTACCCTGAATTTGCTGAGGAACCCCGTAACGTGAGACTTGGGCTGTGTACCGATGGCTTCGCCCCTTTCGGTCAGTTCGGTAAGTCATACTCATGTTGGCCTGTCATGGTCACACCGTACAACTTACCCCCATGGCTTTGTCTGAAACCACCGTTCATCTTCCTTTCTCTCATTGTTCCCGGCCCAAAAAATCCCAAAAACCACTTGGATGTTTACTTACAACCAGTGATAGAGGAATTGAAACACTTGTGGGAAGTAGGGGTGGAGACATATGATGTGTCGTTGAAACAAAATTTCCAGCTTAGAGCATCGCTTTTGTTGACTATAAACGATTTTCCTGCGTATGGTATGTTGAGCGGTTGGTCTACGGCGGGCCAAAAAGCGTGTCCTTGTTGCATGAGTGAAAGTAAAGCATTCTACCTACGTAATTCAAGCAAAATTAGTTGGTTTGACTGTCATAGACAGTTTCTACCCGAGGGTCACATGTACAGGAAGAATAGGAGAGCTTTCAGGAAGGGTGAGGTGGTGCTAGATGAGGCACCGATTCGTCTCCAAGGTGATGAGATTTGGGAGGTGATTTCAGAGTTCCCATCTACTGTTGACGGGACCGATCAAGAGTTCAAAGATCTTAAGAAATTGAAAAATGGTTGGTTTAAAAGAAGCATCTTCTTCGACCTTCCATATTGGAGTACTTTATTACTCCGACATAATCTGGACGTGATGCATATTGAGAAGACTTTCTTTGAGCAACTGATTCACACCGTCATGGATGTAGAGGGTAAGACATGTGACACCGTAGGATCCCGAAAAGATTTGAAAAAAATTTGTGACCATCCGAAACTGCATATCAAGCGGGATGGGTCCAAGCCTAGGGCCTTGTTTAGCCTTGATAAGGCTCAGAGAAAGGCCGTGTTAGAGTGGGTAGGGAAACTGAAGTTCCCTGATGGGTATGCATCCGATTTTAGTCGGTGTGTGGACATTAAGAACCTGAAGCTCCAAGGCTTGAAGAGTCATGACTGCCACGTGTTCATGGAGCGGTTACTACCTGTGGCGTTGAAGCACATGCTGCCGGAAAGTGTTTGGAATCCTATCACTGAGATATCTCAGTTTTTTCGAGATTTGTGTTCGTCAACAGTTACAAATGACGACATGACTCGTTTGGAGGATCAAATTCCTCAGATACTATGCAAACTTGAGATGATCTTCCCACCCTCCTTCTTTAACTCAATGGAGCATCTACCGGTCCACTTGCCCTACGAAGCTAAAGTGGGAGGACCGGTACAGTTTAGATGGATGTACCCGTTTGAGAGGTGAGAACTTTCAACTACTTACTTATTTTACCCACTAACTAACGTTAGACACTGTAATTTGATAATAACATAATTGCTTGATGATTGTCATAGATTTCTCAACCATTTGAAGAAAAAAATTGGTAACAAGGCGAGGGTTGAGGGCTCCATATGTAATGCTTACTTAACAGAGGAGATAGCCAACTTCTGTTCTCTGTATTTCGAGAAAAAAGTGAACACCAAAACCAAGAATCTAAACCTAGAAACACCCGAGACGACGATTGACCCCAACATACCAGACTTTTTTCAAAGTAAGGAAGGTGAGGGATCGTCATCAGCTGGCGGGTGGAGGACATTAGATGAGAAGGAGTACAATCGTGCTCACCTGTACTTGCTATCAAATTGTGAAGTTTTGGAGCCGTACGAGAAGAAATTTGTAACTGAATTTGTAGCTGCTAATCCACATTTAAATGCTGATGACATTTGGAATAAGCATGAGGAACAGTTTCCTAAATGGCTTAAGGAGCATGTAATTTCTGAGAATATTCAGGATGATTTGGTTAGGAGTCTAGCATTAGGTCCTTTATGGAATGTTAGAACTTGGAACCGGTATTCGGTTAATGGTTACAATTTCCATACATTTGCCCATGGTAGCAGTAGGAGTAGATGTAATTTCGGTGTGAGTGTGTCGTCACTTGAGGGTGAAGATTACTACGGTCTATTGGAGGACATCTTCGAGTTGTGCTATGTTGGAAATGATCGTGGGTATAGAGCTGTGGTATTTAAATGCGAATGGAAGGACAACTCTGTGCAAGGTACTAGAGTACATGAAAGGTACAAACTAGTTGAAGTTAATCATACCAAAAATTACTCCAAGTACGATCCGTTTATACTTGCACATCAAGCACACCAAGTGTACTTTGCGCCTTACCCAACCACAAAGAACGACAGAACTGTAAACCAATGGTGGGCGGTGTTCAAAACTAAGCCACGGGGGCACTATGACTCTGACCTCTTCCAAGAGGACGTCATTTCTAGTGGTACAACATTGTCTCCAGTTGATGAGAATCTTTTTGCAAATGATGATGATGACAATAATGAGGTGGATGTGGGGGAAGATTTTGAAGACGATGAAGGCAGTGAGGAGGAGGAAGGTGCTTCTAGTGATATGGTCGCGGAGGAGGATGACACCATTGATTTAGAGGTCAATGACGAGGAGGACGAAGATGACGTCGAGGAAGAGGATGTCGTTGGTTCGAGTAGGCAAGTGGAAGATGACAACGACAGTGATGATGATTTTTAGTAGGGTATAGTTTTAATAAGTTATATTATTTGTACATAGTAATCTGCATTACATATTTTTTTTCGAGATTATTTCAATATTATGATGTCAGTTCCTAACTTTCAACTATTACATGTCTGCAGATATGACGTTGGGCAGCAGGTTGAGGTTTGGTAGTTCGAGCAGCGGCAGCAGCAGGAGCAGGGACCGGGTACAGCAGGAAGACCAAGAAGAAAACAGGCGAGAGGACGAACAAGTGGAGAACGAGGAGGAGCTGCAGGGCAATGAAGAGCAACCAGAACAACCGCAACCACAACAAGATGAAGTGCTTCGTTAGACAGACGACGGGCGCCTAATAATTGGCCCCGAGTCCACATGGTGAGACATTGTATTTCCTTTTTTTTGTGAGACATCAACTTATTTCACTCTTTGGTGTAGGTTTCGTACTCGTGCGACGGTGACTGGTGTCAAGGACAGCTTCATGAATGACTTGACTACTTACTGCACGAGTTGGACCAAGTTGCCTCTGTGGCAACGGGAGAAGTGGTTTGCCAACTTCAAGGTACACCAATTTCTGATTTTTATTAATTATCTGTTACTGTTTACAGATTACTAATACAATGACAACAAACTATCTTGCAGTACAAACACTTTTACAACGATGGTCTCGAGGTGGCGGTGAGAGACAGATACATGGATTTCGCGAAGGAGAGATACAAAGACATGATGTATAAGATGGCGAGCGATGCAAAGTTACAGAAACACCTTAGAGGTTCGATTACTAAATTGGTGTTAGTACCTGAACAGAAAGTTGTATATATATTCAAAACATTTATTGATCTCAAAGTGTATAAATTGTAAGTGACGCCATCCAACAGTTCCAAACAGCGCGCTCCAACCCGAACTTCCTTAAGAGATCCGTTCAGGCGAAAAAGAACAAGAGGCGGGGAGGGGACCCCGAGGCGGAGGCGGAGTGCACCCACTACGGTGGGTCGCAGTCGATGCACCAGCGGGCCATGAACATTAGTATTTTCGTACTTTTGTTTTTTATATTGGATTCTTATTTAATGTTTTCATTATAAAAATAAATGAAAAATCTACATGTACTGTCAACAGGCGAAGAAGAAAACCGGAGAATTCCCTCCTCCTGTGCAGCTATTTCTCGAAGCGAAGAGTAAGGGGGACGATGCCACCGGTCGATCATTCGCCACGAAGAAGGATTTGGAGATTTGGGTAAGTTTCAAACACAATACTTTGTTACTTTTTTTTCTTCAAATTAAACAATCAACCTAATCATTACTTCTATTTCTTTCAGAGATCGTATTTGGCGGCCACTAGAGCGCCCGAGAATTAAGGTGTGGACCCGAGCACGATTTGGTTTAGAGTCGCGGAGGGATACCGCAAGGGAGCGGTGTACGGTACGGGGAACGCTCATTCCCTGTACTGGACACCACCCAATGTTCGGGGGGCCCATGCTACCACGACCGAGTGTGTACCATCCGAGATGACTGAGATGAGGGCGGAAATTCGAGAGGAGAGGGCGCAACGGGCAGCTATGGCCGAGCAGATGAGGGAGCAGAATGAGAGGCTGAAGACGCAGGAGTCCATTAACCTGCAAATTCTGGAAGAGATACGGCGTCTTAGGAACACGCAGCAATATAACTGCAACTCCGGCCCCACTCCCCGATTCCCGGATCCTAGAGACCCCTTCGGTGACGGTGGTAGTGGTGCGTCCGCTAGTTTTCCTATTGGCTGAGTTGATTGAATGAAAACAATTTGTAGTTTCTGAATGCTTGTTGAAAAAACTGTTTGTAACAACACTTTTTATTTAGTGTATTCACGACTTTTGCGTACTTGGTTGACAATTTTGGAGTGTGAAGCTTGCATAACGTTTGGAATAACGTTTGGAATAACGTTTGGAATGATGTTTGAGATGTATTGGTTTGTTTTATTGTGCAGATTTTGGCTAGAAAAATAATAAATGTAACCGGCCTATTTCTGGCACGGTAGCGACTGATATCAGTAGCTAAGTTTTATATTTAGCGACTGAAATCAGTCGCTAAATGATGCCACGTCGCACCATTTAGCGACTGAAATCAGTAGCTAACTGACGCTTTTAGCGACTGATATCGGTCGCTAAATCAGTCGCTAATTGACGCTATTAGCGACTGATTTCAGTCGCTAAAATGAGGCCATAGCGACTGATTTCAGTCGCTAAATTGAGGCCTTAGCTACTGATTTCAGTCGCTAAATTTAGCGACTGATTTCAGTCGCGCGCTTTTTCAGCGACTGAAATCAGTCGCTAGAAGCGACTAACTGTAGCCACTGTCGCTTAGCGACTGTTGACAGTCGCGCGTCTGTTTTTTGCGACAGATGTCAGTAGCTAAGATCAGTCGCCACTGACTTTAACTCTTGTAGTGGTAAGGGGTGAGGGTACGTGTTGGGAAGTTCACTAAGAACACCCAACCCCGCCCGCACTTAGCGGCCTTTACTAAGATATCGTTCGTTTTTAGTGTACACGCGTTAGTTCGACGGTTGAATGATATGCAAAGATTATTTTCCCTAGACATGTGAGAGAAAAATAAATGGGTTGCTAAGTCGTTTAATGCATGTTAAACTAATAACGTCAAAGTTATTTTAGCATGTGAAGTTCGTTTTAGTCTAATAAAACAAAAAAAAATTGCTACAAACACGAGAAAACGAGTTAGTAACGATTGAATAATTTGAATAAAGACGTAAATAAATAATATGCATGATTTTAGAAAAAGACTTATGACACGTGATGGATTAGCACGCGTTGACGGAGGTCAAAAAAAGGTATTTATCGAAATATGTCGCGAAAGTCGCTTTTTATGTAAGACTCGAAAAGAATAAAAAAAATAGAAAAGCGAGGAAACGAAAAAAAAAGGACCCGGCTAAACAGGCCACCGCGCGAGTCGCCTGACAGGCGCGCGATTCGCGTGGCGGTCTGTCCGCTTTTTATTATTTGTCGAAAAACCGTCAATTTTTATAAATCGCGTACAAATATGGATTAATTTATACCCGATTCATATTTTCAATATTCGTCGCATTCGATATTTGATTATGAAATCAATATCGAATAGTCGGAATGATTTTAGAAAAGGTTTTGAAAAAAAAGTTTGTTTTGAACGAAAAGTAAAAAAAAAAAGAATTTTGAACGAAAGAGATGTTAATTCTCTCCGCGTATAAAATCGTCGAATTTTGTTTAAAAAGATGTAACGATTTTATTAGCATCAACGAGAATTAATTAATTTTGTTCTTGTTAGATACGATATTCGATTAGAGAATCGATATCGTATTTTAAGAACGTTATAAAAATAGTTTCTGTAGTATCGATTATTAGAAATAAAAAAATATGCGATGAACGACCCATATTAAAATACGAAACGACCGACGACACGACGAAAAAGAAGAAAAAAAACATGGAGAAGGAAGAGAAAAGGGGAAAGAGTCGGGTTTGATTTACACCCTCAACCTACATGCTTTGTTTTCTCGGTATGGAGCTCGTCGAACAGTGGTTTAAACTTGGGAGCGTCGAGATGATGCGGGATGAGTTAAGGTGTTATTTTGGACGTGTGGTTGGATGGGTTTCGGCCGGTTTTTTGAGTCGGTTTCGTCGGGTTGGATTCGTCGGGAATTGCTTAGTATAACGAGGTTGTATGTGGGAATATTCGATGTGTGATTGATGTGTATAGTGCCTAAAAATTTCTGTGTTAATGTCTGTCGCTTTGTGTTGAATGGAGGGTCCTATTTATAGGCGAAGAGACTTAGGAGAGGTGTCTTGCTTGGACAACAAGAAACACCGGTTTGGATAGGAAACGTAAGAGGTTGAAGGGAACGAGAACTCGCTTTCTTGGTGAAGAAGGCAAAGAACTCGGCTAGTTTGTGGGGTGTTTCGGCTTTTTTGGGATGCCTTAGCCGAGTATTTGAGCTCGGTTTGCGAACTGTTTCGGTTTTCGGATAGAATTCCACTCGAGATCAAATTCTACCTTTAACGGAATTGTTTAATATTTTCGAAGCTGATTTTTTGTAGTGTTTGAGTCCAAACCGGACGTGTAGTGTCACGGTTGGTCCGCGTGTCTCGGGAAAAAATATCTTTGACCGGGTTTGACCCGGTCGCTAAAAGACGGTTTTACCCCTGGTGGCGGTTTCGACCCAAATTAGTCTTATTTGACTCGAAACGACCCACTGGGCCTGGATTTGAGGTTGTTTTTGTAAGATTTGTACTCCGTAATAAGCCCAAGCCAAATGTCCATGATTTCGGGCCCATATCCGAGTCCATCAAAGCATGTTTGCGTCCGATCATCATCGGGTGTTTAGCGGGAACTACTATAGACACCTGGCGGTCAAAATGTGGGTGTCTACACCTACGAGCATCGAAAACTGAGTCGAGTATAAATCATATTATATTTTTACGCGATTTAGCAAAATTATCGATTTAGAGCTAAAGCAAATCTCGAAATCGACGCTTTTTTTCGAAGCGAACAGCAGTCCGTACAGGGAGCACTCGATCGAGTGTCGTAGCCCACTCGATCGAGTGGCATCCCAAAAGACGATCAGGAGGTCCGTAGTAGGACAGCTCGATGGAGTCTGGTCTATGACTCGATCGAGTGGCCCCTTTACGCAAATCACACGAGTTTCGCATATCGTGCACGTGTAAGCATCATCAAATATTTTTACGACTTCGGTCGTCATGTGTAAAGGCAATCACGTGTCGTTTTTTTTCAAAATCATGCATTGTCCTATCGTCATTTATGACGTCTAATTCGTTATTATCATCGTTACTATTTCAATCATTTTGATCGTCATGCTTGTTGTATTGTATTTTTTGGGTTGTATTCCGCCCGCACATTTGTAATCTATTTTCGCGCTTTTATCTTATCGTTTGTTTTATTGTAATAAAACCAACCTCACATGCAAAAATAACTTCGACGTTAGTTTAGATGCATTAAACGACGTAGTTGAACATAATTCACACGTTTAGTCAAAAATGCTGTTCGCATAACATTCAACCGGATTAGTAGCGCGCGTATTTTAAAATTGAACGGTATCTTAGTAGAGGCCGCTAAAGTGCGGGCGGGGTTGGGTGTCCTTTGTGGGCTTCCCAACACGTACCTTCTCCTCTTACTCAGAACCTCGATTTCCGGATGTCCGACACCGTTGGCGCACGAGAGTCATTCGATATACGGTACCCGAAAACTCGACATCGATATCGTAATGCAAAGGGACGAACCCCACAAGCTCTAGTATCGAAGTGGGTCGTACTTTGTGCACGGTCCACCCAAAATATAGAGGGGGTTCGAATGGGCCCGAACTCCCACAAAGTTCGGTGGCGACTCCATTTCGATTTAAATTTCAACCCGAGAACCATCTCACATGAGATTCATTCGCCTTCCCAAAACCCGCGCGTGACCGCGTCGGAGTGGACCTATGTCATGTCCACAATGATATCTCAATTTATGTCAGACTGACGGCTACAATGTATCAAGTTAGATAAAATCGATTCTCCTCAAAACCTTGGAAGATCCGAAGACCCTCTTGTGAAAAGCTATATCATTACACAACGATATGTTGGAAGAGGATATGCAGAAGCGGAGATCAAAATCATAGTGAGAGATCTATATTTTAACGAAAATTTATTTTACTCAAATTTTATAGTATTGTATACGTTCAATTTCGATATAAGTTGTAGATGTCGTATGACTTTTTATCAATGAAATGATCTATTCGCTAATTTTTTTTTGTTAATGTTAACTTATAATGTCTTCTGATGATAAAATGATAATTTATTTTATGTTATTTTAATGATTACTCTGTAACAAATATAAAATTCGGTTCGGACCTAAATTAACCGGTCTTTGACCGGACCGGACCAAAGACCAAAACGTAAAAAATTGTGGACCAAGAACCGGACACTTTCGAGCAAAAATAGTAAACTTTTAGGAGCCGTTTGGTTTGAAGTTTACAGGAAAGGGAAAAGGGAATCAAGTAGTGTCATTCCCTTTGATCTCGTTTGTTTTTACATTTTTCCATTTCATTTCCACCCTTCCATTTCTCTCCAAAACCTCAAACTCCTCTATCTTCATCACCCCACCCCTAGGGCTTAGATTTTCATTACCCATTACCTTACCATCGTCATCCTCAATTCCTCACTGTTAAAGCTATTAAATTCCGACCGATCGTAAACTCGACCTACTCATTTTAGAGACTCAAAATATTTGACATGCGACCCGTTTGACCCGAACCTGAAATAACCCATTAATTTAGGATTGAGACATGAATCATTAATATATTACATTTGAAATAATAATTAAAAATTTATGGAGTTAGATTTAACATGTTTGAAAAATTAATTTAAAAAATGTTATACGGATTATTATTTTTATATCATTTAGTAATAAAATGTTTGTAAATATGTCGAAATATTATACTTCATACATATTATTTTTAAATTTTTATTTTCAATAAGGTATTTAATTAATATAATAACATTAGGAATACTCAACATGAATAATATGAAGAAAAAAAGTCAGACTTTTTAATTGGTAAAAATTGAGGCGTTGGAAATTAATTTGTTTCTCATTCTCTTACATTTAGTAAACAAGCCACCAACGACATCAAAGGGTAACCTTCATATTCCCTTTGGTGAGTTCATTTCCTTACCCCTTCGCTAACCATTTAATTCTCATACCTCAAATTATTCAGAGTACAATCCTCGGGTAAGTATATAGTTTCATCTGTACAGAGCTTCTTCTCCTAGATCACTAGTATCATGGCCTGCCTTATACTCGTAATAGAAGAAATAATGACATAACTACATCCATAAATAAGGTGGTGGTGTGTCATCACAACCTGTTGGCATAAAGCTTAACGGTCGCAACCACTTCACTGACAACCATAGCACAAGTGTCTGGTCGAAAGCGTTCATACCAAAGGGCTTCCAATCAACATGCTTTTCCACAATGGCAGACTAAGCAAAACTTAGAAGAGCAAGTTAATATATAACACAATCCATCCTGCCATCGACACAATTGCAAAGATATGAACCCAGAACAATATAGCAGCAGATTCCTTCCCGCAACCTCTTAAATTGGCGACAGCTCCTGCAAATATGACAACAATATGAGATTGTTAACTAAGCTTTTCTTGTCATCTCTAATCCAAGCAAGAGGCGAAGCCAGGATTTAGACTATTGAATTATTTAACTTCTTTGTTTTTTTAAAAGGCCCGCATGTCCGTACAATACAAAGGAGCTGAGTGTCCTAACCTAATAGGGAGGGTTGAGGCCTTGAGGGCATCATATTTATCATGTAATCAGTTCGTTTGGGTATCTTGAAAGGAACGATGTTCATGCGTTCATTATTCAAATTAATAGAAATGAGAGGCCGGGAGAGCCGCATTGGTGACGAAAATCTTGCTAAGAAAAAAAGGAATAAATTGGAAACTGAATGACATGGAGGGGCAAGGAGATGAGCACCTGAAAGCACTGAAGTAGGCATGGTGTGCTGGAGAAGCAACACAAACTTGAACATCTTGTCACCAGCGGGAAGAAAACCCAACTTATCAGCCAACGTCACAATGCCAAGCCCTACCGGAGGGACCAAAACTAAGCGCGCAAAAATAATTGCAGCTGTTGTCCGGAAACCAAGTTTTGAACTTCCAGGTCCTACAGGTAACAGCATGCATTTTTTGAACATACAGTTCATAATTTTTGAACAAAAAAGCACAGAGTGAGCCAAGCAAGCTGGCAATGAGATGAGCTTACCATCAACAAAGTTGCCTCCTAGAGCCAGTAAAATGCATGGAATCATAGCCTCCCTGAAACACGGTTGACAGTAATAACACTTTACAACAATCACCAAGCTGCCTAATGTAGTGCAAAAGATTTTCAGGTTGCGGTATAATTATTGTTTTACTTGGAACCATTTAGTCATTATAGAATTGTTTGCTAATAATTGATGTACATACATACCCTAAGATCATGCAGCTGTCTGTGAAGAAGAACAGTGGACCATCACTTTCAAAGATGATATGCTTCAAGAAGGGCACACAACCTAATCCAATAGCCAGTATCTGCCAACATTAAATTCCATTTTGATGAATAAATCGCTCATTTTCAATTTTGCTTAAAGTCTCGATATTCTTTAATTCTCTTTGGAATGAGATGGAACAAAACAAAATGGTTTACTGAAGATTTCAGTGCAATTCTTGACTCAATATGCACTACGAACCATAAACCTTAAACCCTGAACCTAGAGTTGGCAAACAATGACATAACTCGAAAACATGACACAAACAGGACATTTACCTTACTATATAGTAATAAATAGGCTATCTAAGTGTATAAACACCAAAGAACTTACTGATGCAATAATAGGGGGCTGTATGAGTTGTTTGAGCTTTAACTTGTCATATATGAACATCAGGATCTCTTTAAACTGCATGGAGTAAACAAAAAGGTATGTTAATGAGGCACAAAAGCTACAGTAATAAATAAACAGCAATGCATTATTGTAGTAGAAAATTGATCATTTATGCATTATTGAAGGCACAAAAGCTACAGTATCATTTATTATACGAATTATTTTTTGTATCATCTATACAACTATATCATCTAATACAAATTATTTTGGCCATGGCCTTTTGTACAGAAGTGAAATGAGCTAAAGTGGAATAAGTTGAACTTAACTGAGCTGAGTCAAACTGAACTAAAGTAGTCTGAAATACAAATAATAATAATAATAATAATAATAATAATAATAATAATAATAACAACAACAACAAATAGTAATGTTAATTGTTGTATAAAAAATATTAATTATTATTATTATATTAATTTAAATTTTAATAAAAATATTACTAATAATGATATTTTATAATAATAATAATAATAATAATAATAATAACAATACTCCGTAATATTTATAACAATAACAATAACAATAACAATAACAATAGTAATAATATTAATTATTAATAATATTATAATAATACTAATATTAATATTAATAATCAATATTAATATTTAATAGTAATAATATTAATAACAATAACAATATTAATTTTTATTATTATATTAATATTAATTATTATAAAAATGTCATTAATTTTAATATTTAATAATAATAATAATAATAATTAATAATAATAATAATAATAACTTATTTGAACTGAACTGAACTAAAATGAACGGAACTGAACTGAACTGAATTGAATGAACGAGTCTGAGGACGAGTCTTGGAAATCAAAGACTCAACTTCAGACTTATCTGAGTCTAAGACCGTCTCAAACACTTTAACCAGGTATGAGCAGACTCAAAGAATTTGAGCCTCAGACTTTTGTTCAGACTCAACTTCAATTCATACTCCCTTTAAACTTAGATTCGTCTAAGTCTCAGACTTATACGAACCACGTTATAGAGGAATGAGTCTCAGACTCAAGAAATCTGAATCTTAGACTCTTACTCAGACCCCTTTAAACTTAGCCTAATAAGAATAGCAAGAAACAGCCAAGGCCATGTAAGATTCAATATTCGTACAGCAACCAGCACAGCAGTGAAATATATAAACAAACACGGACTAATATTTTAGTCTTTGAAATTTAAAAAGAAATAAACCATGGCTGTATAGATTTAAAACTAAAAAAGAGGATAACAAAGTAGTATCACTATGCCAAACAAATGACCACTTGTCCACTTCAGTTGAAGGTGTAACTTGATAAAAAGAAGGTAGGAGGAGATTGTGTAATAGTATTACTTGCCTTTCCTTCGTTTGACACATTTGATGCCACTGGCTCTGAATTTTCACTAAGTAAAGGAGTTTGCTCAGGGATAGCGCTTCCGTTGTGAGAGTGACTCTTAATAGGAAGAAGTCCATCTTCAACGTCAAAAGTACCTTCAGGAGGGGGTGCAAGCATTTGGAAGACATACGTATACAAGATTATTGCACCAACCTGGGACACAGAAATATGTCAGGTATATCCGATCCTACAACAGAAAACATGCCTATAAATGACACATGGACATTGGTTGCACCGTAGCAGCACACCAAAATAGACCACGTACACCATTGGCCTGGTTGAGACAGAGGGAGTACAAATTTGAGGCACTGTACTGTCTCAACAGAACTTTACAGCAGAGGATGATCATGGTCATGGTCATGGTCAGTGACAGAATTGATATGCACGAGAATCCAGAGAAGTCCCCATTAATTTTTCATCAAGAAGTTCATCTACTATGCTAATAGTTGACTGACAAGAATATAAGTCAGAGATATTCATTGCTTCTTTCTTTCTTTCAATATGAAAGCAACTATCTAATTCACATTAACTAGTAGAGTAGTCGAGTGATCCAACATCTTGTACACCGTACCGATGAAATCAACAACTCAAATAATAGAAATACCACAAGCAGATAAACACAAGATACACCAATTAAGCTTGGTAAGACGGCAAAGTGAGGATGAAAAAACATACCCACTGTCCGAAAGAAATGTAGGCTGTTCCATCTTGACTGCACTTCTCTGTATTGCCAAAAGGATTTGCCGTATCTCTACACAAAGCTGAAATAAGGACAAGCGGCACATTCCCAATATTTCCTGCAAAAAATAATATAATGGTCCATAAATGAGTTCAAGTCTTCATATCACAGATAAGAGTAACAGCCTAACAGGTGTGACTTTAGGCTACAGCTACAGCTACAAACTTAATTCATCAAGAAAGGGCGTGACGCAAATATTTCATTAAGGGGAAGAAATAATAAAAATGTTTGTTATTTACAGTGAAACTGCGTTTGAACTTATGTAGTGATCTTTCGACTTGCGATTCAAAATAAAATTTACTTGGAATAAAATAAGGGACGTGATATTTCATACACGGATTTTACTATGTTGTACACGCTTTTTCCATCTTTACCCTCCTCATTTCCAACTTTCCACGTCCCATTTGAGAGAGAATAAGTAAAAATTTAAAAAAAAAAATCAAACTACCTTTATAAAATAAAATTGAAATACTTCATAAATTCATAAAATGACTATTATAATAAAATTAAAAAAATACAAAATAGGCTAAAAAATACAAAATTAAATATACAAAATATAATAATGTGAGAAATAAAAAACTAAATAATTAAAAGAAGAAAAAAAATTAAGAATCCCCAATTCTCAAAACCCTAACCCTAACTTGCCGGACAACCACCTCAACTAGAGTCCCCTCTCCCAACACTAGTAGTCAGTCACGCACAACCAACCACCCCATCAACCAACCACCGCGACCCACATCCAACCGCATCAGCCACGCAACCATCAATCGCGCATCCAACAGACCAACATTAATCGAAATATTGTAATTAATAAATCCTAATTAACGAGATAATTAACGATATAATTAAACTATCAATGACAAAACTCACAAAATCTAAATTACTTACTCGATTTCGAGTAGTTTTTCGATAATCGTGAAGTGGTTCATTAATTTGTATAGGTTTATTGAAGGTTTTTCCAAAAGAGAGGGTTTTAAATGAGAAAGGGTAAAGATTAAAAAAAAAAAGACAAAATGTGTAGTAAAATCCGTGTATGAAATAGCAATTCCGTAATAATGAAATGACATCATTATAGTCATATTTTCAATTGAAAACACTTTTGTATATATTTATATTTCATAGTGTATAATTTAGATAGAGAAATGGTTAAGATTTGTAAGAGTATGACGACAAAAGAAAGCAAGACTTGTAGAAAGGCTGTATGAGGAAGCATGAAAGACGAAGATGAGCATGCAGTAGGTAATCCCGGATTAAAAAAATTACCGATTCCAACATGTACGATGGTGAATTTAAAGAAGGGGTAAGGAGGGTGGACAATTGTGGCAACAAGTAGGCCTATCAAACTGGCGGAGATTGATCCGAGGACAATATTGACTGGTATGAACCACCTGAGAAACGTAGACAGAATATATATATATATATAATAATGCAGATTAGATGTTATCAAGTGGGTCATGTATAAGCAAGCATTAAAATCAGGGAATGAATGAAGGGCGGGGGCAAACCATTGAATCAGTTTCTGAAGAGAAATGGATGAGCCTAACTGGGAGAATATCAAGCAGGGCAGAAGCAGAGTAAACACCAACTGCAAGCACACAATCAAAATTAGAAAAACGTCCATATGATAGCGACATTTCCATATCATCATCGTACTCTTCTTTAACAACAGATGAAATTAGAAGAAGAAGAAGAAGAGTATATATAGTACTGACTCCATTGAGGTGCTTGCGGCCGGTGGCGGGAAGAATGTTGACCAAGTTGGAGGCCATTAGAAAGCCCATGAAGCACATAGTGAAGACTTTTGCGATGGGAATCACTGCAATCTTGGCGGTGGAATACAGGGATTGCCCACCTCCATCACTCCCCATCAATATCTCTCTCACCAATCTCTCCCTCCTCCCCATTACTGCACCTTCACCTTCACCTTCACCTTCAATTCAATTCATCAATCACCAACTTGTTAGCCACCCCACCCCACCCCAATCAACAAACAAACAAAACACTTGTACGTAAACACTTCCAACCACCCACCCCCACACCCACACCCACACCCACACCCACACCCACACAACAACAAGAACAAGTCGTCATCATCAACAACAACAACAACAATAATAATAAACTGTCAAGATATTTCGCAGCAAATTAAATCTTACAACCAATTGTAGTAGTGTATGTATTAAGCAGATTGAAGCATTGTTGCACCGATCGAACATATTATAACTCCAAATTAATAATTGAAGAATATTCATGAGGCAGTCAATCAGTTATGAAAGAGAATTATTGAAGTTACAAATGGCAAATAATTATGTATGTAAAACAAATGGCCCACATCTTCTAATAACTTGCCTCACACTCCAACTGCACCTAGTTCATACGTACTATGGTCTATGGTGAAGCAAGATATACTGTATTTTTTTTTTTTTTTTTGTTTTGGCAACCAGCATAACATATATTGGCGCCTTGTAGACAGTACTCCTCCCAAATTAACATTAACATCAATACTAATATGATAATCATGGTCACTAAACTAAAATGATCCCGACCAGGCCCCTGGCCACTGCACGTAATATCATAATCCATTCATTTGCTTACATACCGAAAGTGATAATACTACTCCTACATATATATCAACCTCAAAAAAAATATTGATTGTTGGGGAGAAATCATCAAGGTACAGAACAAAGAAAGGAAGGGGCCGGGTGTTGATTAAAATTAAGACAAGAAATTAATAACTAACCAAACTACGTACTATCTCTTTTATCTTACTCGTAATTAGCTAGGAGAGAGTGGCAAACCTGCAAATCAAGATTGTTTCAAATAAATAATTTTTTTCTGTATATAAAGACAAGAAGAAGAAGAAGAAATGGAATTTCCTACTACTTATTTTGTAGGAATTTATTCTTTTTACTGGTATATATACTGTAAATTTTGTTCTAAGAATATACTGTAATTACTTATCAATTAATACCGATTAATTGTCCTGAAACGAAAAAGAAAATAAAATAAAATTGTATGAGTAATTTAAGGACGACTGGTGGATTGTTACGAAAAGAATGGTAGTTGATGGCAGTTGCGAGAAAGGGCCAGTAATCTCTGCGGATATCTCTGATGTTTCTGTTTCCTAACCAAACGCTATCACTGCTGCCCAGAATTTGTAACTCCCCATCCGAATTACGGAGTACGGAGTGTTTTTTATACTATTACCTTTTCCTATTTCTAAAGGAATTTTTGTTGTTTTTCCTATTCTAAACCAATTTTGATTATTTGTTTTTTTATCTACGTCAGACCTCGTTAATCCTGCAAATCGATTCATCATTATCTTGCTTTAGAAAATGATGAATTAAGTGTGTGTTTGACCAATATTGTAAAAGAGTTTTTAGACTAATGAGTAAATTATACAACCAGTTGTACATGACTCTACGTATAATTGATTCTTTGATTTTGAGCTTTATCACAAATATTACGAGTTTTGCTATAAATTTTTTGAGCTTTAGTATAAAGTTATCGAGTTAAATCACGTAAATATTTAAGCTAAAAAACTTACAACTCAGCTCAGAAACTTGTATTAAGCTAAGTAAATATATACAAAAACTCAACAACAACTTTGCCTTGATTGTACAATAACATTGTACAACCAGTGTATATTCCTATTTGTTCTTTTTAGACTTAAAACATTTTTTTGTCCAACACCACATTTTTTTGAAGTTAATTTTTTTTGTCAAAAGCTAAAAATCCCTATTTTTCTCATAGAAATAGAAGTAGCAATTTGATGCTTCTGTTTTTGAAAAACACTTTAGAAAGTTAAGCTTGAAAAATAAAAACTTAATTTTGACTTAGGGGCTAGGTTGCATCGACACAGATAGAGAGACGTATCCAACACGTGACAGGGCGCTCAAAATTTTGTAGGACACAGACACAACGAAGAAAAAAGTATATATATATATATATATATATATATATATATATATATATATATATATATATATATATATAGAAAAGGGATCAAGGGAGTTTGGTGAAAAGTGGAAAGTTGTGAAAGTTGTGTTTTTGGCCCATGATCTCGGGTTGAATGGATGGCTTAGATGGATGATGTGTAAAAAAAAAAAAAAAGAGAGACAACAAACTGACAAGCAGCAGTGGAGATAGGGAAGCAACCCTCAACCTCAATCACACTTCGCAGCAGTGGAGAGATCAGAGGGGAGCATCCTCTCCTCAATCAAACTCTCCCTTCTTCATTACTTCCCTCCTCTCCTTTTCAATTCATTTCCCTAATTCAATTCATCTCTCCCTAACAAAACTCCATCAAATAAGCTCCATTAATAACTCCGGCCATACTCCGTCCACAGCTCCGATCATACTCCGTTTTTAACACAACATGACGGATAATTATACCAAGGTATGTTTATGCATAAACTTTGATCATCTTCATTTTTTTTAGCTTCTTCTTCATCCTCATCCTCATCTTCATCTTCGATCATCTTCATCTTCTTCAAACTTCTTTTTATTTTTCATATCTTTTTTTTGGTATTTATAAAATTATTCATCTTCATTGTCTAAAAAAAAGAACAACTTCATCTTTAAGATGAAGTTTGAAGATGAAGTTGTTCTTTTTTTGTGGGATGAATGGAGTTTGAAGATGAAGTTGTTCTTCTTCATCCTCATCTTCATCTTCGATCATCTTCATCTTCTTCAAACTTCTTTTTATTTTTCATATCTTTTTTTTGGTTTTTATAAAATTATTCATCTTCATTGTTTAAAAAAAAGAACAACTTCATCTTAAGATGAAGTTTGAAGATGAAGTTGTTCTTTTTTTGTGGGATGAATGAAGCTTGAAGATGAAGATGAAGATGAACAAGTCATTTAGTGCGTAATATTTTTACAGAATTGCAAAGTCACACTCATTATGTTGTATAGTCACACTCATTATGTTGTAGAATCACGCAGATGTACACTCATTGTAATCACATATTCAGTTGTATAGTCATACTCATTATGCTGTATAGTCACACTCGCTATGTTGTAGAATCACGCAGCTGTAGAATACCTTGGGATTAAGGTATCATTCGTTGAATCATCTTCATCTTCGTGCTTGTTTTATTTTTCATACTTTTTTTTTGTATTTATAAAATTATTCATCTTCATTATCCAAAAAAAATTAAGGTTGAATATGGATGAATGAATGTTGAATATTTAATGAATGTTTAGATATTTTCATTTTTTTAAAGTCATAGTCGTTCATTCATCCATATATATTCAACTTTCATTTTTTTGGATAGTGAAGATGAATAATTTTATAAATACAAAAAAAAAAGGTATGAAAAATAAAACAAGCATGAAAATGAAGATGGTTAAATGCATGATACCCTAATCCCAAAGTATTCTACAGCTGCGTGATTCTACAACATAATGAGTGTGACTATGCAACATACTGAGTGTGACTGTGCAACTTAAAGTGTGTGACTATACAACTTAAATTGTGTGACTTTTTTCAGGTACTTTTTTATCTACATTCAAGTTTCCACGTTCGTCAAATTCCTACTTCCGAACCTCGATGATTTTCAGGTATTTGTTTTTATCTTTTTAGAGCATCTTTAAAATAATTAATCATCTTCATCCTCATGCTTGTTTTATTCATTCCTTCTTTTTTTTGGTATTTATAATATTATTTATCTTCATTATTCACAAAAAAAAATGAAGGTTGAATATGGATGAAAGAAAGTTGAATATTTAATGAATGTTTAAATAATTTGCTCTGATTCGTATAGTCACACAGTTAAAGTTGTATAGTCACACTCATTATGCTGTACAATCATGCAGTTGTAGAGTCATTGTAGTCATATATTCAGTTGTGTTGTGTGATTTAGATTGATTGTGTGTTTTGTTGCAGCGAAATAGTTGGTGGAAAGAGGAATGTTGGTAAAAGAAGCGGTGGAAAGAAGCAGGTCGTGGAAGATACAACGACCGACCATGTAATTGGACAATGTATTATTGTGCACGTACCGGAGACCATCGTTAAGCTCTTGTGTGTTTATGTGAGATAAAATATTTGCTTTAGGATGAACGTACTATGTGTAAATGATGTTTGGTGGGTTAATATGTTTTTATGTTTGATGTACTATATGTAAAGGATGGACTTTGTCCAATGTAAATATATTTTCATCGCTATTTTCTGGTTTCATAATTAATCACGCGAGGTCTATAGCAAAATCACTTATCCTTCTACCTGTGTGACTATACAACATAATCTCTGTGACTATACAACTAAATTATACTCGTACTTATTTATACTTCAATCATCATTAGCAAAGATGATTACATACACTAATCACAGCAAGAATTTGTGTGATTCTACAATACAATGACTCTACAACTGCATGATTGTACAACATAATGAGTGTGACTTTACAACTTTAACTGTGTGACTTTACAACATAAACTGTGTGATCCTACAACATAACGAGTATGACTATACAACTTCAATTGTGTGACTATACAACATAATCTCTGTGACTATACAACTGTGTGATAAAAAGAAACCCTATATTACACACTATCAATCTTGCAACGCACACATTCATCTCAACAGTCGCTGTTGAGAAATATAACAATCATAAGTATAACAACCATACAAAATACCAACAATAATAAATATAAAAAAACCATGCTCCAATGGTGCAAAATAACTAAACCCTCTACATCTCCATGCTCCAATGGTGTTGTTCCTTGAAGATTCGTATGTGCTCGAAAATGTCCGGTCGAAAATTTCTGTTCAACATGCAGGAGGTAAGATGAGTACATACATATATATATTTGGTATCTTGCATTTGGAATTCCATTTTTTTGTTTGGTTTGTTAATTTGAAAAGTTATACAGTTGTAATGTCACAACCACACTCTATATGATGGACAATCACACAGTTATAACGTGGTAGTCACACTTAATATGATAGACAGTCACACGTTGTATTATGTTATAACGTGGATGTGACAGTCACACTTAATATGATAGACAGTCACACTAAATATGATAGACAGTCACACTTAATATGTTATAACGTGATAGTCTACAGCTTCAACTGTGTGACTGTACAAATTATAACATTCATTAAATATTCAATCTTCATTCATTCATATTCAACCTTCATTTTAATCCATATTTAATCTTCATTTTTTTTTGGATAATGAAGATAAATAATTTTATAAATACAAAAAAAAAGTATTAAAAGTAAAACAAGCATGAAGATGAAATGATTGTGAAGGTATTCTACAGCTGAGTGATTCTACAACATAAAGAGTGTGACTATACATCATAATGAGTGTGACTATACAACTTAATATGTGACTACAATGAGTGTACAGCTGCGTGATTCTACAACATAATGAGTGTGACTGTACAACTGAAAGTGTGAGGTCTTGCAATTCTGTAAGAACATTACACACTAAATAACTTGTTCATCTTCATCTTCAACATTCATTCATCCCACAAAAAAGAACAACTTCATCTTTATAAATACAAAAAAAAAGATATGAAAAATAAAGATGATGAATATGAAGATGATGAAGAAAAAGAAGCATGAAGATGAAGATGAATATGAAGATACCTTCGTATGATGATCGAAGTTACTGACGGAGTATGTTGAGTTAAAAACGCGTATGGTCGGAGTAGTTGACGGAGTATGGTCGGAGTAGTTGACGGAGTATGGTCGGAGTTATTAATGGTGTGGTCAGAGTTATTAATGGTGATTATTTGTTGGAGTTTTGTTAGAGAGAGATGAATTGAGTTGATAAATGAATTGAAAATGAGGGGATTGAGAAGTGTATGAGGAAAGTAATGTAGGGATTGATTTGGGTGAGGGGAAGTTTCCCTCTCTCCACTGCTGCTATGTCAGTTCATTGTTTCCTTTTTTTTTTAATAATTGAACCCCATCCATCCACCATCCATATTAGGATGAATGGATGAAGGGGATCAACACTAAGCAACTCTCCAAGAGTTGCTAACTCCCCTGATCCCTCCTCTATATATATATATATATATATATATATGTATGTATTTAAACAAAGAGAAGTTGAAGCTTTTTACTTGTATAACTAAAATATAGGTTTGGTTACTTGCAAATTTGCAATTATCATAAAATAACAAAATAAAAATTAAAGTTTTATAAACTCGAAGTTAAACATCAAATCATAAAATTTTAAAACAGTTGTTCTACTATAATATTATAATTAGATAATTATTTAGTCTTATGTTCAAAGTTTATAGTATCAAGTAACCGCTATAAACATATAATATTGTCCTTTGATTAAACTCCAGAAACTAAAAAACAATGCTAAGTATGTTCGACGAGTCTCCAGAGATTAATTGGGTGGAAGGTGAAAGTGCTTTCTGTAGGTGGCCAAAAGACTTTGATCCAATCCACGTTGACGGCTATCATATCCCAATGTACTCAATGCAAACCGCACGAATACCCAAATCGATATGTGATGATATTGACACGAAGAATCGAAAATTCTTGTGGGGAGGTTCAAATGAAAACAAAAGGGAGTACACTTGGTGGTGTGGGAGACTGTGACGAAGGAGAAGAGCGAGCAACGGAGGCCTCGGTCTTAAATCTATGCGTCAAGTCAACAGGGCTTTCATGGCTAGACTTGGTTGGAGGATTTTAAATGAGCTGAATTCTCTGTGGGTTCGGGTACTCAGATATAAGTATTGTCATGGTAGACGTGACATAGATATGTTTGGAGTATAGGTGATCATATGCGGGTTCGAGCCGGATACGGGTCGGGCTAATTAAGTGGGATTTGGCCCATGGACAAGCGGGTTTGGGACGGGTTCACGGGCCATGCCTTTGTATATTTTCAAAAATGTTGTGTCCAAGCCTGCTAAAAATTCGGGCCGAATGGGACGGGCCAATCGGGCGGTACTTCCCATGATCAGCTCTAATTTGGAGCTAAGACAAACAGCTCGAACGCCTGGCGGGGAATTTGTGAAAATTTTGAAACAACTAAGCAAGGTATAAGTACCTCGACTGGGAATGGCAAACACACAAAGTTTTGGAGCCATTGCTGGGCTACGAGTGTACCTTTGGAGGACTTAGCCACCATGGAAATACCGGCTCTGCTTCAAGATGTCACGGTACATGATATGAAACAGAGTTCCCTAAAAAATTAACCGAAACAATTCCTATATTCTCAAATTCCTCTGTATTCAGGACATAAAAATTTCCAATAAACGACATCCCATTAAATTTAGGCAGAAGATGATTTTATCCCAAAGAATAACGTAAGTTGAGCTCGCCTCTATGTTCAACTCGGTAAGGGCAATAACATTAAAGCATGACAAATACGAATATAAAAATAATAATTCATGTGTATGCCAAGCACCCAATCTACCCAACGCTCTCTATTTTTATAATAAGGAAAAAAAAGTTTTTTTAAAAAAACCATTTCAAATTTCGTAAAACATTTAGGAAACCTATTGCTCTGATGCCAACTGTAACAACCCTAAATTTTTCGCGAGCAAAATAATAAATTGAAATAGAAAAATTCAAAGTTGTTACTCCGCATGCCAAGTGCAAGACAAATAAAATGATATAAAATAACTAAAAAAGAAATTTGGTAGAAAATAATTAAAACTGTGGATGCTGCCACCCACGCATGCCCACCCGCGCTCATCCGTCGCAGCCACCCACACGGCCCACGGGGGGGCCGGTCCGATCCCGCGTTCGGGGCAAAGTGTCGGACCTCGATTTGGTTGACGATTCGTGGGTTGTACTAGATAGATGTATGGGCGCATCTATGTTTCCGTTGAAATCAATCGAGTTGTGGTTGTAAATGTTCTATGGCCGGATCATTTGGTCTGGAAACCGTTTAGTGAACCCGCATTCGTGATGTGATGTGGAGTTGCCACCGAACAGTTATGAGGGTTTGGATACTTGTCAAGTCAACTTTAACCCTTAGTCTGCTCAAAGCTGAGTGACATGGGGACCTAAAGATAAAGATTTGTACCCTTAAGCACTCCATGTCTGGAATGACTCTCGTTACCAATGGTTTTGGACGCCCGGAAACCGTAGATTCTGAGTAAGGGGTAAGGGTACGTATTAAGAAGTTAATTATCGTTTGAATATCGACACCCAATCCCGCTTGCATGTAGCATCCTCCTAATCAATCGATGTCGGATGTATCTCGTTCTAATGTGGTATAAAACTATAACAACCAATCGTTTTAACCTTATGCCTTGTTATGTCGGTTGGTTTAGGAGCAAGTATATTGCTGTCGAAGTGCCTACTAGAGGACCGAGTCCCGAGGAAGGAAGATAGCGGTGATTAGTCGATCCACCACAAAATTGTAAACACTTCTCCACTTTTTGTTGGGGCTAATTTGGATAATTCGAGTTTGGAACGACCCTCTTGGCCTTAGCCAAAGAGAGCGGGACTGCACCCACCTACAG
Source organism: Agrostemma githago (assembly GCA_958450325.1). Classification (NCBI taxonomy): domain Eukaryota; kingdom Viridiplantae; phylum Streptophyta; class Magnoliopsida; order Caryophyllales; family Caryophyllaceae; genus Agrostemma; species Agrostemma githago. The sequence goes on along the minus strand of OY288240.1, from coordinate 24,436,528 downwards.
TGTCGAACGACTCCATGGTTCACTTATTCCACTCCGTTTAACGCCCCGTCGTACCCCTTTATAAGATTAGGAGGACCTAGCTAAGTCATCAACATCTTTGTTGCTTTAATGTCATAATATTAGGCTTTGGTCCTTGTCTACGTGGGTGATTTGTCTTGGAATGTTCACTGTTGTTTTAGGTAAATAATCGGTGTCTTCCTCGCCGTCTTGATGAGGGATTCGATGTTTTATTTTTTCTTTGGATGTGCCTATTCTTTCGTGTTATTTGTTTTTGTGTGTTTAGTCGCATCCACCATTTTGAGCAAGACCCAACTTGCCTTGCATTGAAGTACCTTATCTCATAGGTATTCCAATGTGCGTTGAAGGGACGGAGCGGGCCCGTTAATTGCCCCGTGTCAGTTAGCATAGTTTAACTAGTAGTATTAGTATGTAGTTTCTTTTTGGGTTTTTGCTCGAGGACGAACAACGATTTAGTGTGGGGGAATTGATGTGTGTCATATTTAGACCGTTCTTCCTCCCATTTACACTTGTTTTTCCTCCGTTTTGCGAGATTAGAGTGCGATTATTGCCCTATTTTTAGTTTTTCTCGCATTAGCGTCTCTCTTGTGCATTTCACGTGTTTTTGGTAGTTTTTCTATCTATTTTGATAGGATTCATCACCGAGAGCATGTCCGAGCTTCCACGAGCACAAGAGAGTGGAATACCATCCGAAAAGCAACATACGAAACTAAAAGTCCAAGCAATCCAATCAAACGACGAAGAGCGAGACCAGAAAAGAGGTCAAGGAAACCCTCGGGTGAAGTTTCACCCGATGAGATACCACCGGACGAAGTTTCGGCCGACAACATTTCGACCTCCCCGAAGATCTTCGGAAAACTTTCTCCATTGGGCGAAATGACCGGGCAAAACTTTCAAGGTAAAGAGGCCCCCAAATGCAAAATCTGAAAGGAAGTTCACTTGGTGTAATCACCGGGTGAAGTTTCACCCGGCGATAATGGCTCGTGAGTGGCTAATATTCGCAGGGTGAAGTTTCACGATATGAAGATTCATTGGCCAAAAGTCTCACTAATGGAGCAAAAGTTGGATTTGGGCTTTGGATTAAGGATCCATTAAGCAACTACTATATATAGCTAACCTAGTTAGATGCACATAACACTCCCATTAGATCATTTTCATTAGCATCCTTCATCATCCATCACTACATTAGCTTAGATAGAAAGCCATTAGATATTCATAATTTTTATCAATCTTCATCTTCATCTAGCTTTAGATTCAAGCTTTTGTAAGGAATTCTAGTTTAATTCAAGAAGTTCTTTAGAGATTATCAAGGGATTAGTGACAAATCCATTGTCCTCTTCATCAAGGCTACTCTTTATTTTATGCAATCTTCATCTTCTTCATTGTTATTTTCCTCCATTGTTGGTATATTTATCTCCCTCTCCCTCATCTCTAGATTAGATTTAATATTGCTCTTTCGTTATTGCATCGTTTTTATTGATTTTACTTGTGTTGTTTTTAGATCGGTTTTATGTTTTCTTTTGTTGATCGTAATTTCCTTCGTTGTTTTAATTTTATTTCCTCTTGTTTTCATCATTATGCATGTTTTTGTTATTTTCTCCATTGTTATTGTTTTTGTAGTTTCCTTCATGAATCTTGAGTAGTTTGAATTAAGGGATTGTGGTTTGGTTGCATGTTTGTTGATTTATCATGCTTGAGGTTTTTGTGTCATTGTTGACTTAGTCCGGCCAACTAGATCGACCTTGACTCATTTCTATCATTTGGAGAAACCCGGGGTAAAAGATCCCTCGATTTGATGAGACTTACCATTTGTCGGGATATCCGGAGTAGAAATTACCTTGACTTGAGACTTACCCTTTTTCGCCGCGAAAGCGGGATCTAGATAAGTTGGGTGAAGAAATCGAAAGGTGGCATTTTCCCTTTATCGACTTTGTGACATACCCATAATTTCGAGACTCATAGAACCCAATTTACGACTCGCGACTCCCCCTAACTCCTTTTCCTTATTGATTATTCCTCGTTATTCATCGCATTCTAGTTTAGACTCGACTCAAAACCCCCCATTTAGACCCGAAACGTGTAGCTCTCACTCGATTACCTCATTGCCTTTCTTGTGGACCGACCTCGACTTACCACGACTACATTTAATTGTTTTTGTGTTATTTGCGAGTCATATAAGTATTGTTTGATCCCCTATCCTTCGTTAACGACCGATCCTGATTTGGGTGAGATCAAACTTCTGCAGGAGTCTTTTTCCAAGTTAGGAAAAAAACAGTGAAGTTAGTCCTTATTGCATTTGCGACCAATGAAGATACATCTAGATGACCAAACCTATTAATAAAGCATAAAATGGACATTAAAATCATCTGTGAATATATAAAGAAACATAGATATTAAAGTAAGAACATTTTAAATACATTTACCATATGCTCTCTTCTGTAGATAAAATGATTTTGCCATCACTTGTCTTTGGGGCTAAGATCTTCCTAAGCTTCTTTATTCCAGAATTGGTTTGACTTCCCAACATAAAATCCTCATTTTGAGCACTTGATTCAACACTCGACGTGCTCAACATAACTCTCTTTCGACCCCTTGCCATAACTAATGACAAAAAATCTTTCAAGAAACGATATTAGATTAATACAATTGTTTGAGTTATAATAAAAACATTTTCTAGAAGATAACAACATACACTATAATTTATAAAAACTAAACCAAAGTGTAAAGTTACTACGCAAATGTGTTTAACTTTGTAAGAAAAACTAACGTGTAAATATAAAATCTAATCTAAGTAGTCAACTTCATCGATATCTCCAACTTCATCGATATCTCCATCTTCATTGGTGTCATTCGCATCATCGTCTTCGTCGTCATCATCATCATCATCATCTTCTTCTTCTTCTTCCTCCTCCTCCTCCTCCTCCTCAGTTTCATTATCATCTTCTACTTCTTCCTCCTGCTCCTCCTGCTCCTCCTCCTCCTCTCTAGGTTCACCATAATCTAATTCATCTACTTCATTAATCACTGACAAATTTGGATGCTCTGTAACTGAGTCTTCTTGAAAAATAATAAAGTTAACCGGAGCGTCAATTTGTTTTCTAGCCTTAGTCTTAAACACGGCCCACCATTGACTTTCATTATTTTTTTTTGAGCTTGGATATGATGTGTAATACACTTGTTCGGCTTGATTAGCCAAGATAAATTGATCATACTTTTGAAGTTTCTTAGAATGATTAAATTCTACAAGTTTATATTTGTCATGCACATTCATACCCCTCACAGAATTATCCATCCACTCACATTTGAACAAGATAGTCTTATAAATATCTTGATTTCCAGGATAGCTTAGCTCAGTGACCTCTTATAAGATTCCAAAATAGTTACCGTCTTCAACAGAACTAACACATACCCCATAGTTCAAAGAAGCTTTATGTTTTCCATAAGCGAATGTGTGAAAGTTAAACCCATTAACCAAATAATGTGTCCAAGTTTGAACTAGTTTAGATGGACCCATTGATAAAGCTCGTTGAAAATCATTGTCAATATCCAAACCAATCACCTATAGTAAATGAAAGTATATAAGAAAATGCTTGTGTAAGCATTAGAAATTTATTAACAAACAAATATTTAGGTTTATCGCTTACATGATCTTTAAACCACATTGGCCATTCTACATCAAATTTACTCCAAACATCATTCGTGGAGAGTTGAGGATGTTGCTCAATTATAAATTTATCATTTTTTTTTTGAAATTTATAGACATGTAAAATTTAATTTAAATATTAGGATAAACTTAAATGAATCTTGTTTATTGCATGTGAAATTATTATTTAGATAAAATAGTAACTGATAAGTGTAGTTTGTAGTGCCTAGTTTGTTGTGTTTTGGTCCCATTTTCCTTGCGGAATCGCTCCTTGGGAGCGGTTCATGGGCTACTTACGCTTCCTCTAGTTCGTTTCAGGTTCCCGAGACCATTCATGAAGAATTGGAACGATTCTGACTCGTTTCATACACTTTTTGGAGCCAACGAAGTGAAGGAACGATCACTCGATGCCTTGGATTCGATCCCGAGACCTTGGGACCCGATCCCGAGCCCCTTAGACTCGATCCCGAGCCCCGAGAATCGATGAGAAGCCCATGAGAAGCAAGGAGGAACCTTAAAGATCATATTGGAGGCCTACAAGACCCATCCCCGACGGGAAGGACCTCATCCCGTCCGGGATGAGGTGCGCAAAATGCGATGGTTCTGTTTTGGACCCGTCCCGGTCGGGACCAACCCGTCCCGGTCGGGACCATCTCGTCTCGGACGGGATGGCCCAGCTGCTGCGCGTGACTTCTTTTATCTTCCTCCTTCATTCTTGTAACCCTATAAATACTCCTCCCTTGTATTGTTTAAGCATCATACCTTACCCTAGATTATTTTAGACCTCTCTTAAGCATTTAAAACCCCAATTAGCCTCTCATCATCTCTAGTTAATCTTTAGTTAATCTTAGTTTAATCAAGTAATTAGTCTTGTATTAAGGAGATTCTTGAAGATTATTTCCAAGCTTGACAACCTTGGAGTTTTATTTGGGTTTCTTATTAATTCAAGTTCTCAACTTCTTCATCCTATTGTAGTGGGTAAAATTTCTTTTCTCTTAATCTTTGTCAATCTCTCAAGTTTTAATCTTTACATATTGTTTATTTGTTCTTGTTTGTTCATGATGAATGTTGGGTTATTTATGTTGATTTCTCTTATCATTGTTATAGTTAGTTTCATTATGAGTGAGTAGACTCTTTGTGGGGTTAGGAGGGGGATTAATTGTGGATTATGGGTGATTAGGGCTTGATTGTGGGTAAAGGTGATTTCTTTGTTGCTAGTCACTTATTGGGCACACTATGTGTTTGTTGTATTGCTTGTGTGGGTAGTAGTGGCCAATGCTTCTTATACTTGCATTCTTCTTCTCATTGTTTGACCAATTTGTGATTGAATCCTTGTGTTTTGAGTAGCCTCTAGCATGAGTGTTCGGGTCTAGTCTTAGACACGAGAGTGCGGACTTCGGCTTTGGTGCGAGAGCACAAACCGACCTTAGTGACCAAGAGACACCTACACCCTTGATCACCCAATTACCCTACTACACTTAAGAACCCGACCTAACCCTACTCCCTTCCATACTTGATTCATCCTTCTAGTTAGTGATCATTTCTCTAGTTCATTGTTTAGTTGGTATTTAGTTATTTCATTTAACCTTGTTATAGCTAGTTTGTTATTAGTCTAGTCCTTACCTCTTCTCCAATCATAGATTGTCAATCATCATTCTCTTTGTGTTTGTTTGTGACTTAGCCTTGTTTCTAGGTGGACCTAGTCTAGACTCTACAATACCGTCTCCGTGGACACGACCCGACTTACCCTAGCTACCGTTAGGATTAGTTGGTATTACTTGATCGGTAGGACCGGCGGCAAATCCAACCATCAGTAACTTACTCTTCAAAATCTTTCAATACATCACAATTTGATAGGACGTAAATGTGAGCACGTTCATACTCACAATCATCCAAGTACCTTTCGCCACCTTTTGAAGTAAGTTTTCCCTTTACTTATGGTTGGAAAAGCTTGGGTAATATTGAATCAGTTTGTTCTTTCAAGCCAAGATCAAGATCTTTTGTTTTTGTGTCTATATGCTCTTTGAAGTAGAGAGAACAAAAATTTGATATCTCTTCCGTTAAATAAGCATTGCATATAGAACCTTCAACCCGAGCTTTGTTACTAATTTTACGCTTCAAGTGATTTAGGAACTGTAGACACCCGCATTTTGCCTGCTAGTGTCTATAGCAGTTTCCAACAAAACACCCGATGATGATCGGACGTAAACATGACTTAATACGCTCGATTTTGGGCTCGGAATCAATAGTATTTGGCGTGAGCTTTTAGTGGAGTAAGAATCTCACCAAACCGACCTCAAATTCAGGCCTAGTGGGTCGTTTCCAATCAAATAAGACTACTTTGGGTCAAAACTGACACTGGAAATAAAACCATCTTTTAGCGACCGGGTCAAACCCCGGTCAAAGTCGTTTCTGAGACACAAATCAGCTACACAAAGCTTCAAGAATCTGACTCAAAATCAAAAACCTCAAAATATCTCGGTCCAATTGACCCACTCGATCGAGTGTCAGCCCACTTGGTCGAGTGGGCCTCCAAAAGCCCGCTGTTGCCTTTTAGTTGAGTCACTCGATCTAGTCAGCAGGGGCACTCGATCGAGTGACCCTAGGTCGAGGGGCTGAATTTTTCTTATAAATACACCCCCTTTGCAACCTTCATTTAAGACAATTGACACCATATAATTTCAGCAACCTCAAGCAAATTATACTCCTTTCCAATCCCGATCTCTCCTCTAAAAATTCTCTAGGAATCCCGAGAAAACCGATCCTACACACAAAATCACCATAACTCTTCCTATATCCTCGATACTCCCGCTCAAACGCCGTTACTACGAGTCCATAACCGAGGCCAAAATTAGCATGTAGGTTGAGGGTGTTATAAAATCCCGTTTTCTCTCTTCTCCTTCTCCTCCTTCTCGTCTTTTTCGTCTTTTTTGTTTCTGTTTATTTTTTTTTCGTTTTTTTCGTCTTTTTTCGTCATCGTCATAATTAGATAATAAACGTCACATACAATAACATAAAATTCAAAACAATTTCATATCGAGTATATCTAAAGACAAATACCGTTCTAAGATCCTCCTAATCCTTTACGAGTCGTAACAGAGGTGACACTCTTTCGAGGAGCGCCGCCCTAAACACTCAAGGGCCCAGTGCGATCGCGGATATTTATCGTTAGGTGCACTCGATCTCGTTTTTAAGGTTAGAACGAAACCTGTTTATGCAAATCGAACATCATATAATCCGCAAGGATTGATAACGTTGTCGTGACGCGGAGGGAATCGACTTTCGCTCTAATCAGACAAATAGAACGTTATTCAAAAAGTTGCGATACCGACTCCGTAGTCGAATATTATGTCTAAAAGAATTACTCAATAGACTATACTATCACGAACCCGTTGATGCCGAATTAATTGTCAGACCGTCCGAAAGGATTGATTACGACATTATAACGCGGAGGGAATCGATATTTGTTCTAAGTTCTAACCAAATCCAAATTGATTTTACATCACTTTTTACAAAACTTCCAATGTCGGTCTCGTAATCATACAACGCATATTATGAGCATCGTAAGAACCGAGTTTATTTTAAATCATACAATATTTTCACATAAGCCCGGTTTAACGTCAATTTTCAAAGCAATAAATTCGGGCCTACCATCATCCAAAATCAAGCTGTAGCTCGTACAGGAGGCACTCGATCGAGTGCCACAGCCCACTCGATCGAGTAGCACCCCAAATCAGAGGCAGAACGTTTTTCCGAGGACCACTCGATTGAATCCCCCCTATGACTCAATAAAGTGGCCCCTGTTACGTCAAAATCGTGAGCCTTCAATATATTTCAAGTCTCGATAAATCTTTTTTTGATGACTTTGGTCATCACATGTCAAGTCCATCACGTGATTTACTTTTTTCAAAACCATGTATCACATCGTCTTATATCATCTAATCTATTTACAATCCGTTATTGTCGTTACTAATTCAATTATTTTGATTTTCGCATTTGTTGTATTGTATTTCCGGGTTATATTCCGCCCATCCATTTGAAATCTACTTTCGCGCCTTTATTTTCGTTGTTTGTTTTATTGTATTAAAATGAACCTCGCATGCTAAAATAACTTCGACGTTAGTTTAAATGCATTAAATCGACGTAGCAACTTATTCAATTTCTATATCTCGTAAAACACTGTTTGCATAACTTTCAATCGTCAAACTAGCGCGCGTACACGAAAAACGAACGATATCTAAGTAGAAGCCGCTAAGAGCGGGCGAGGTTGGGTGTCCTTTGTGGGCTTTCCAACACGTACCCTCACCCCTTACTCAGAACCATGGTTTCCGGATGTCCGAAACCGTTGTCACACGAGAGTCATTCAATACACGATTCCCGATAACTCGGCGTCGGTATCGTAATGCAAAGGAACGAACCCCTAAACTCTAGAATTGAAAGCGGACCGTGCTTTGTGCACAAAACGCCTAAATGTAGTGTGGGTTCGAACGGGTCCGAATTCTCACAAAATTCGGTGGCGACTTCTAATTAGATTTAAATTTCAATCCGAGATCAATCTTACCACGAGATTCATTCGCCTCCCCAAACTCACGCGTGGCTGCGTCGAGGTGGACCTATGTCATGTCCACAAAAATATACTTCCTCCATTTTTTATGTCTTCCCATAAATATTTGGCACAATTTTTTTTTGTATTGAATATAAAACGATAAATTTTAGAAATATTGGGGTAGAATAGTAAGTGTGTGTAAATAGGAAAGAATAAAGTTGTAAAGTGTTGTAAATAGTAAGGGTAGTATGGTAAAAATTATGGACCAAAATAGAAAGAAATGAAACTGGAAGATAAAAAAAAGTGAACCAAAAAGAAAATTGGGAAGATATAAAAAAGTGGAGAAACTAATAAATTTGTATTGTAATAAATTTAATTTTTTTTAAATCTGCGTTGAAAATTTACCTCTCAAAAGGGTACATCCACCGATATTGGATTGGTCCACCCACTTTTGCTTCATATGGTATGTGAATTGACAGATGTTCCATTGAGTTGAAAACAGATGGGGGAAAAATCATTTCTAATTTGCACATTATCTCCGCAATATATTTCTTGAGACCATAAATATCATTTGATTTGATAGTTGAAGCACACAAATCTCCGAAGAACTAACACTACTAGAATTAGTGGTAATTCCAAAGGAAAAATTCCTACGGATCTTGAAAGGCGTCGGAAAGTAATAGTTCCTACAGATATTTCCTACGTAATTCCAATATGTCGCTCCTTTAAAGCATTCCTACGAAATTCCTATGGAGTGTGGTAGGAAACGTGTTGGGCAACGGAATATTTCGTAGGTCCAAAAAAAAATTGCTTTCATGAATTGTTTTAACTAATGTCAATGCATAAACTAAAAATACTTTATCGCTCATATACGATTATTCTTTTTATACACTGAACAACATATTTTACCGAAATATACTCGCCTCGTGTTTCACCAAACCCGAAATGATCAAACCAGAAATCCAAAATGAAATCCCTCATAAAATTGTTTTGTCGTGAGGTATACCACTGAGTAGAATTTTCCCAATATGTCACATTATATTGTCTCTTATTACACGATAATATGGAGTCGCTTACTCCGTATTTTTCTTTTACTTCGACAACATGGTACTCTGTATGTTTTTACTCCGTACTTTTGAACTTTATTTCCTTCTTCTACATGATACACGATATGTTTAACTCCCTACTTTTAAACTTTGTTATTCCATGTCACCCCCGTACGATATTCTTAATTACCAAGTATTGCATTCACGTGATTATAACTTTTATAGTTTTACTGTTATTTATTTTCTCTAGAATTTATGTAAATCTATATAATCTATATCTATATAATAATATTAAAAGGCAAGTTGAGCATTTTCCTAACGCCATGTGGTATCGTGGTATGCTTAATGAGTATTATTCTCTTCATGGAGAGAAATTTCATTTATTTCAATGAACATTTGGCTTTCTCTATTCTACTCTATCAAATAATGATATTTCATCCTCGCTAAACTTATAGTACTTCGGTAGAAATATAGTTTTCAAACGTTTTAGAGTTTATTTTGACATCTTGAAGCAATTTTGCATTGGCTGGTTATAATAATGTTTAACTCTTTAGTAATAATTTGTAAAATTCAACGAGGATTATAATTTTGAATTCGGAAATGTTTTCATCTTTTTTATTAGAAACATGTCTTTGTATTCAAGTTGCCACTTCAATTTTTTTTTTTCACTTTACTTGCTCCATTATTTTGTTTATTTACATGCTGACATTATAATTTGATGAAGCTTATATTATTACAGTTGTTTGGAAGGATATAGTTGTATGTTCAATGAGGATGTAATATGGGTTCCAAGAGCCCAAATAGCATGTAATTCGATGCATTTTCTTCGTTGGCAAAAAAAACCTTAGGTGTAAAACAAGAAATGCAATGTGCTTTGTGTCTCTATCCATAATGGACATCGGTTTGTATGTCAAACTTCTGTGATATTTTTAACGAGAACTAGAAATAAGGTTACCTCAAAATTAATATGTAAAATATCAAAAAGTGAAAAAAAATCGGTGTTAAATTTTGTCATGACAAATCTCACCATATCGGTTACAATATGTGAGTTTAAATATATCTTCATCCCTTTATCTCAAATTATGTATGTCTGATTTGAATTTACTGTCATCTTTTGGAAGAAGTAAGATTGATACAAATACATGTTTATATGACATTGTTTGCATGAGCCAAGAAATAGACAATTTTGATGTTAGAAATTTTGTGCGACACTAAATAAATTAATACGAAGTACAATTTTTTTAGTTCGTAAAGAATGTTAATAATCATCGTCAAAACTACTCTTAGAGAAATGCTAAAGAAAACACTATAGTATTTGACTATTCGGTGTTTACTAAGATTACTCCATTATTGAGTACTATAGGCCACGTAAAGATGAAACATCAAAATGTTAGTGCAATATTTATATTGTATACCTATTAATTCATGGAAATTAACCACGGGAAACAACTCGCACGACTAAAAATAAATTAGCAGATTATACCCCGAGTGGGATTTCAAATTTTTTTTTGCTTAAAATTAGTTTATGTTTATCCATGTCGAAGCTATTTTAGACCTTTAAATTTACGAATTACGAAGACTTAAAATAAACTCATTCACATTTTTTTTCACGTTGTTTATAACTTGTAAGATGTTCCTAAGATATCTCAATATTAAAAAAATGGAAATTTCAATTTCCATTGATCAAACCTATTGAAGGATAATGAATCCGAAAATTCGACATTAATATGAAATTATTACATGCTATTCGAACCGCGCCTCAACAAAATTTGCACCGTGACTCAAACCGCGCCTCAAAAAAAATATTCTGTGCATTGCACGGGTAATAAAACTAGTTTTAATATTATTAGTTATATCTATTTATTTTTCCACTTGTGATTCACTTCATTATAGCGTTCATAGTTTTATTATTTATGTTTATTATAGCTATATGTATTTTTTTCATTTTTTTTCTTTCTTTTCCATCTCCAACCGCTTATGACTAGCGATTATTCGAGTAAGGTACAGTCAATCATGAGAAATGCTCTATACTTTTTCCAATACTATTACCTTCATTTGTAATTGGTTTATCAATAAATTTTATGAGAAACCGTCTCTCAGTGGACCTACTCCGGTTTAAATTAACTTTCATATACGAAGTATAAGAGTCGTTCCACTATATATCATATATTCTCCGTTCAAAGTAATTGTTTATTTGCTATTATACGGAGTGTGTATGCATATTTTACGTCATATACGAACATTGTCTAATTTTTTTTCTACAATACAAATATACTGATATAACAATAAAAGTTACATAAATATAAACATTAATTTGATTTTGTTTTTCATTGGTAGCGTAGTAAAGTATGGAGTAATATGCCAATCTTCTGTAATTGAAAATAATTGTGCGTGCTTTAATCTATTATCATAAATCGTTTCATCTATTTGCATAACAAATACTCCCTCCGTTCCATTTGATTCCATACATTTACCTTTTTGGATACTATTTATCAATGTGGAGAATTTTCAATATAAGTTCTAATATATAAAACAAAAGATAGTCAAGTGAGATCTTGTTTAAATCGTCTAACCGAGTGCATTATGAGTATCAAATTTTTATAATTTTTAGTAATATGGAACTAAAGTTATGGACAAAAGAAGATGAGTATTGACATACGTGCATAAATCAAACGTATGGAATCATATGGAACAGAGGGTGTACAAAGTAAATTCATGAAAATAATAGCTACACATTTAATCATAATTAGAGACACATCGAATGAAAATTAAGTCAATGCATACACCAACAATGATAAAAGACATTTAAAAAAATTAGACGTCGTAGCCCAAGCGTAGCCGGACAAGGTGCGACGTCTCTGTTTTCACGTCTCTCGATAAGGAGTATATATATCAATTATATTTATTTGACTTAAAAATATTCTCAGAACCCTTTACTTTTGCTCTCATCCTCGATGAAACCCACGCACCCATGACTCTATTCGACGAACACCAGAAGCCGCGACCCTCCATTTCTCTTTCATCGTACTCCCATTTCAACCCATTCCTGCACTTCGTTTTCTCGCGCCACTCATCGTTGTCGGAGGTCTGTTTCTCGCCGTTAATGGATCTTGTTAGGGTTTATCGGGTCATTAGAGTTTTGATTGTTTTGTCGTATTTATTTCTTCTTTTACCTTCAATTGAAGTTTTTTTGTTATGAATGATTTGTTACGCTTGAGTTTTACCAGATTTTGTTACTAATTCAGGGTTTTTGTTTGTTGATTTTGTATTAGGGTTTTTGTTACTAATTTACCCGTTCTTGTTCAGTATTATAAAATTAGCAATAAGTAGCAGGCGTGTCACACAATGTCACAAATGTTTTTGAGTTGTATTTAGGATAATTTGATCCGTATTTGCCTTACTAATTTGTTGTGATGATTGTGGCTTCGGGCTAGATATAAACAGGAAAATGATATTTTGTTGTATAATGAAATAAAACACCTGCTTCTTGAATCTCTTTCAAATTAATGTGAATTTTGTTGTACTGTTGAGTTACTTGAGTATTGAGCTTGTTCTCTTTGGAGCCTAGATTTGGATCATTGTGGTTAGGGTGATCTCAGGTTAACTTGTCTGGAGTCTGGATGAGAGTCGGGAATATGTCGGAAACCTTAGGATGATAAAATTACATACTCTGACATGAACAAGGAAACCGATTCCTTGCCCTTCTTTGATTCCCGCTGAAATTTCCTTTGTTTTAAGATTCAGTTCTTCATTTTATTATTTCAGTCCTTCATGAAATTTCCTTTGTTCAAGAACTGCTAAAATCCATGTACATTTACAATAGAGGTATGTAATTGACTTATCACTGGAAATACTGCTCATCCATTGCTTAGATGGTGGATTTGTTTATGTTATGATACTGATATTTTTTTTTTCTTCTAAGTTGAGTACATGTTATACTCTTTCTTGTTACGTATGTTGTTTAATCCTATATTTTAATTTATTCTTTACTCAACCTATTTCCTGCAAGTTCTTTACTATGCTCCCTCTAAGGAATTGATGTAAGACTACGAGATGAAGAGGCCAAAAGGTATGGACTCTTATTCGGCCGATAAATTCTCAGATACCAAGTCTCCCTTGACATACAATTTCACCTTAATATTGCACCTCATTTTCTTTGTAGTAAATTAGCAGATTGTAGATTAATTGTTCTCTAGCATGAAAATCCTCTAATCTTGTGACTAAAATACCCTTTGGAACAAGATAGTCATGATGATAAAGAATTAGAACTCCCTCCATCTAATTTAAATAGTCATCTTTTTGCTTTTAATTTTCCAAATTAATTAGCCCCGTAGTATTTTGAGTGAGAAAAATAGTGGAGTTTCAATCTCATTTCCTTCTCCATAATTGATATACGTAATTGTAAGAAGGAATGCACAAGCTGATTGTATTTTGATTTTGCAACTTGCTAGGTTGCAATGTACGGTTTATTGCTTGCTTTTCCATTGGTGGAATCTTTTTATGCATAATCATCGTCAAAATTCAGGACATTAACTTGTTACTTTTGGAGGGGGATTTCAAATAGTCGTTGCTAAACACAATGATAAAAACCGTAGTTTCATTACTTAGGCAACTTCTGTGATGAACTTTGGTGTCAGCTTCTTAATTTTCTTTGGAGTTTCCTTTCTTTACGAACTCTCTTATGTTAACGAAATTGCAAGTTACACATACATTTAAAGAATGCTACATTGTAAAATTTGTTGCATTATATTTATTGGATCAACTAATGATGTTGCTCTTCAGTTTGTCAGAATGCCATCTTTCAGTCTTGCCTTCACTTTTTGTCAAAGACTAACAAGCGTCGATTTTTGGATGATTCGTTCTTCCAGCGATGCAACTATCTACCCGAATAACTATGATGATGATGTGATGAAGTTTTTAGTGGATCTCTGATGTCGATGTAACCTAAGATTCTTTTATTAGCATTGTTCAGATCCATAAAATTTTAAAGTATTTTTACAATTCTTTGTATTATGTTTTTTTCAGAAAAATATTTGAGTCTCGAAAAATACAAGCGATTGTGGAAGGGGGTGAATTTGATGAGGATGGACTTTTCATCGAAGTTGTGGGTGGATTTCAGAAGGGACGGTTGTATGGCATAGACAGCTGTTGATTATTATTTCAAGAAGGCGCCATCATATACATCTTCGGCTACAGATATCACCTCCAATTCTTATGTTAGCGTTTGGTAGCTAAGTAGGGTTCAAGTAGATAATGCTAAGGTGCGAAAGAAAAATGCTAAGGTGTTAGAGAAGAATAAAAGAATGAATGAAACAATCCCGAAGATGGAAGAACAACATCTGGACACTCTAATGAAAGTTTTCGATGGCTAGAAGTTTTGGAATGAATACCTTTTGTTTTATTGTAACGTGATATCTGATATTATTTATTTTATAACAAATTTGAATTACGTTTTTGCATCACACATTTTGAATTGTGGTCTCCCGCTTTGCGGTGGAGTGTTAACGTATGTCGGTGATGTTTATAGGGTTTTCGTATACTAGGGTCGACATGAAGCAATGAAATTATTTCTAAAATAAGGTTTTATCCTACGGAAGTTCTAAAGTTTCCTGCGAAAATTTGTAGCTCGAAATATTTAATAATATTTTTTTTCTTAATCAATGCTTCCTACGGAAAGATATTGTCCTACGGAATTTTTGTAGTAAATTTGAACCCTTCCGGCGATGTTGCGTAGAAGGAATTTTAAATTCTCGTCACCATTCATTCCGACGGAACATTCCGTAGGAATGTTATTTCCTACGAAAAAAGTCGTAGGAAGTTTTTTATTTCCGACGAAGTATACCGACGGAATGGTTCGTACGAATTTTCCGTAGGAACGTGCTTATTCCGACGGAAATGGACATGTTTCCTACGAATTAGGTCCGTAGGAATGAACGTTCTTTCTTGTAGTGTAACTAATCTCAATGATTGCATTCCACACATTTGTCGAGAGAAAACGCTTGAGAAACATGCATTAAATGCTCCATAACACATGACAATCATGACTTTTCATTCCATGAAGCTTAAATTCTTTTAGATCCACACACCTACTCAAATTTGATGCGTACCCATCTCGAAACTTCAAATTAGATACCCACTCACATAATTCCTTTCTTTGAGATTTCTCTAGTGTGAAAGGAGCTTTCGGCATGTCTCCACTTTTACGAATATGCATGCAATTTAGGAAGGTGACAAAAACGACGTAGGTCTTTCCGAGAGTTTATTGTGTCAGTTGTTTTTGTTTTCACATCCATCACTGTATTTATCAGCATCTCAAAGAAATTCTTCTCAATGTGCATAACATCAAGATTTTGTCTAACTAGTAATGATTTCCAATAAGGAATTTCCCAAAATATACTTTGCTTCAACCATCCGTTTTTCAACTTTTTTAATTCCTTAAACTCTTTAACGATACCATTGATTACGGTTGGAAAGGTTTAAACCCGCTCCCACATTTCTTCCCTCGGTAATCTTGGAGGGGCATGATCATTTTTTAAGGTATCCTTCAAGAAAGCGTTTCCATTTTTCCTAAAAGGGTGATCAATGGGTAAAAATTTTCTATGACAGTCAAACCAACACATTTTCTTTCCACATGGGAGATGAAATAATTTAGTTTTCTCCATGCAATAAGAACATGCATAATGTTTGGCTGTGGACCAACCAGATATCATACTAGGCCATAAGCTGTATAATCATTAATTGTCCAAATAAGAGATGCTTTTAGCAGGAAATTTTGCTTCTTAGAGATATCGTACGTAAGTATGCCTGTCTCCTACAATTCTTTCAACACGTCAACCAATGGTTGCAAGTATACATCCAAGTTTTTTTGGATTGTTGGGACCAGGAACAATTAATGATAGGAAAATCAATTGCTTCTTCATGCACAACCCAGGTGGTAGGTTATATGGTGTCAACATTACTAGCCAACACAAGTATGACTTCCCAAATTAGCCGAAAGGTGCGATACCATCGGTACAAAGACCAAGTCGAACGTTACGAGGCTCAATAGCAAATTTTGGATAAGTTGAATTAAAATGCTTCCAAGCTTCACCGTCACTAGGATGGACCATTGTTTCACTAACACGAGGATTCTCCTTATGTCATCACATTTCCCCCACGATATGTTTGGTTGCATATAGCCTTTGCAATCGTGGTGTAATGGGCAAATAAGTTAAGACTTTATGTGGCACCCGCTTTCATTTCGAAGTCAGTTTGTACCTATCTAAGTGAGATTTCTTGCATTTCTCTAAAAATGCATCTGCTTCTTTCCAGAAAAGCATACATCCTTCCGGACATGCGTCAATTTTATGATGAGGAAGTTCTAAACCTTTAAGGATTTTTCTGGTGTTGTAAAAAGTTCTTGTCATCAAATTGTCCTTTGGGATAACATCCTCAACCAAAGATGCAACCCCATCCATACATCTATGAGCTAAATTGTACTCGCACTTCAAATTTGTCACCCTTGCAGCTACTTCTAGTAACGAGACTTTGCTACCCTCATATAATGGTTTTGATGCTGCGTTTATCATGTCAAACAATGATCTCGTCCGTGGGTTCGGGGATTCTTCCTCATCGATAAGAGGTTCCTCCAATGTATCAAACACATTAGAACCCAACGCATCGATACCCATTTCCTAGTAAGTGCTATTCAGTAATGCACTAGACTTTTCTTGATTTGGGACATATTCTTCATCATGACATATTCAATCATAGTAATGAGAACAAAACCCCTTCCTAATAAGATGAGATTTAACCACAAATTCATTTAAATATTTCATATTCTTGCACTTTACACATGGACATCATAGTTTTTTTTTTTCCACTCGAAAATTCTCCTGAAGTTTAGCGTATTCAAGGAATTTAGTACCCCCATTTATAAACTCGAATCCTGGGTCTTTTTTTGTCATCCACTCTATATACATCCATTTTTTTTTCTAATCTCTTTATTTCAAATCTATGTAAATATATAAGAATAAACAATATTTAGTAATACTATCATGCATGAGAATTGTAAAAACAAATGGTAAACATATGTAAATTTTATTGAATTAATACTAAGAAGTAGTTCTTAAATATAATACGGTTTTATTATTGTGTTAGTGTTAGTGTTAGTATTATTATTTGCAATTAGTGTTTGTGGACTTGACATAGGCCCACTCCGACACGGCCCCGCGCGGGTTGGGTAGGCGAATGAATCTCGTGGTGAGATTGTTCTCGGATTGAAATTTAAATCGAAGTTGGAGTCGCTACCGAACTTTGTGGGAGTTTGGACCCGTTCGAACCGACTCTATACTTAGGCGTATCGCACACGAAGCATGGCTTGAATTATAGCACTAGAACTTGTGGGGTTCGTCCCTTTGCATAACAATGCCGATGTCGAATTATCGAATATCGTATATCGAGTGAATCTCCTTGCCAATGGTTTCGAGCATCTGGAAACCGAAGGTTCTGAGTAAGAGGTGAAGATAAGTGTTGGGAAGCCCACGAAAACACCCAGCCCCGCTCACACATAGCGGCCTCTACTAAGATATCGATCGGTGTTAAGTGCGCGCATTAGTAAGATGGTGAAAATTTATGACAACAATTATTTTAGGCTATACATGTGAAATATGTGTTTGCTACGTCGTTTAATGCATTTCGATTTGTATTGTCGAAGTTGTTTTAACATGCGATGTTCATTTGAAAACAATAAATGCCAAGCCACGGAAATAAATAACTTGAAAATAGATTACAAATTACACGGGCGGAATACAACCCGGATTTCACAATACGGCAAATAATTATAATATCGAGTTAGAAACGGTAACGTAAACTATATACAAACTCATAAATAGAAAAGCAAACTGAAACCGTAAACTGAATGATTGGACAGACTCTGATCAGCTACGCATTATGTTGCGTATTGATCAGAGGACAGAGGCCCAGACACACGAGCTGGTGCAGCCTGGAAATAAGGCGCCTGAGGTGAGGCGACCTGACGTTCAGGCGCCTGCCCTTGGGCGCCCAAACAGGTAGTGTTCGGGCCCAAACCGTGATAATGCTAGCTTGATCTCGAGGCCTCGATGTCTCGTCCCGACTTATCCTAGCGAAATCTGACTGTCTCGATCCATCGTACACCGTGTCCGACTAGGGAGTCGTCGGTATAAGACTTATATCGTGAGACATTCACTCAAAGTCGTAATGGGATAAAATGAATACAAAATGTGAGTTTTGAAAGGAGACACGTGATAGATTTGCATGTGTTGACTAACGTTGCAGGCATAATTCCCTAGGTGAAACTCGTACTGTTGCGGACTACATTGAAAGTCTACGATATCCTGTTTCGACCATAATTAGGTACTTGTTCTTGATCGTCACTATTTATGATTTAGATCGAATGTATCGACTTAACACGAATATTGAAGCTCTCCGTATCGCAACATCGTTATCGGGTCGTATAGAGCATACGACTCTCGGATTGACATCATTAGGTTTCGTGTTACTTCGATTTTCATTGACTCTTCATGCACGATATTCGATTACGGAATCGACATCAAGCGTTTAGAGCGACGTTTGAATATGACATCGAACACACTCTACGAGGGGTTCTACGATCGCATCATAACCCGATGGCTCAGGCGCACGCCATGAGGCACCTTCACCCTCGGGCGCCTGGGGTGGCGCGCCTCAATTGTGAGGCGTCACCTCCCGTGCGTCCTGTTTGATGGTTATGCGGACTTTGGGCAGAACCGATCATCGAATGTGTTCAATTGAAAGGATCGATTCGCCATCGCAAATATTAGGTCTTTTGCATTACACGTCGTAGTTTGGCCATAGGGACTACAATGCTCAATTTAGCATCATCGGACGTTAGCTCGAATCGAGTTTTTGAAAATATTTTTATAATAATATACGCGGAATTAATATAACGAAATTATAAGAGCATTTTACGGGGTTGACTCGCCCTATAAACAACCAATTATGCGGGTTAGCGAGATAAGCGATCGTCGACGCGAGTGCAGTACTCTTGTATCCATGTTTCCTTATATCATCACCCTTTCTATTCGATACGTAGAAGGCGAGCATTTTATAGTCGAACGTTAGTAGTTGGATGTTAAGAACGGAAAAGTGAAATGTTATATGTGAAAAGTACAATGTTATTATACGGTAAATAAAATGTTAGTAATGTTAGAGTATGATAAGTAAACGAGTTTAAGGATTAGAAATGAGGTTTGAACACTCTCAACCTACATGTCAAATGCTTCGAAATACGGGCTTGTGGAGTATCGTTGAAGACACGGGGAGTGGCTCGATGTATATAGGAGGAGCTAGGGTGTATATGAAGGAGAAAGAGTGCTCTCGTTTTTTGATTAAGAGTTTCAAGAATGAAAATGTTGACCCTCGATACGACGCACTTACGGGTGTATTTATATAGTTTTTGCGAAATGTTATGACTTGGAATTCAAGCGCTAGAAGGCTAGCGCCCTGGTATTGGGGCGCCCCACCTGAGGCGGCTCAGTTCTGGGGCGCCTGGATGTAGGCGGTTGAAATCGCACGTATCGGAAGTTGCTCAAAATACGGATCGATATCCGGGTTATTCAAGGCAAGATTTCATTTCGTTTTGACTTGGACTTGTTTTGCATTTGGACGCTATTGTGGCCCTTTTAAATTTCGGGTTTCGTCTTTGACCGAGTTTGACTCGGTCGACAAAAGACGTTTTGCCCCCGGTGGTGGCTTTGGCTCAAAGTAGCTTTACTTTATTGGAAATGACCCACTAAGCCTGGATTTGAGGCCGGTTTTGAGAGAATTGTACTCCTCTAAGTGCCCACGTCGGATACTATTGATTTCGAGTCCGTATTCGAGCGTATTGATGCACGTTAACGTCCGATCATCATAGGGTGTTTTGTTGGAGACTGCTACAGACACAAGTAGGTAAAATGCAGGTTTCTACAGACACATAAGGCGAAAGTCAGAGTAGCCACCAGATCAATCGAGGATTACAACCTGGCAGCCTTACGATCGGGTCGTTTAAAGTCCTTTAGACTTGCGTGAAGGGCTCGCCAACCATAAGTGGAGGGTCGTATCTGTCTTGATGATGTTAAATCCATGGGGATTTTCAACTTGCTTTCGAAGTGTTGGCTGTACCTGTATGCAGACACATCATCTTTTGAATGTAGCATTTAGGCGAGACACATCATCAGTTGGGGAGTATAAGTTTTGATACCTTGAAAATCTAGGATTTTAAAGGAGAAATGCTCGAGATGACTCGATTCCTATATTGGGGCTTTAGAAAGGCGTTGGAATGTGGACCGGGCCTGCTTGCAAAGACACGCACTCTGAGGTTGCCTAGGATTCGGGCACGGGCTCTCGCGTGCCCTGGAATTCGGGCGTCACGACCCGGGCGCCCCGTGTTTTGATTTTCTCTTTTTCGCGTTGCGGCGCGGATCCCGAGGCGTCGTAGGGTTTGCATGTTTATATATGACCCTTGTACCCCATTTTCTCCCACATTTGGCTTTACATCTTTCTTCAAAACCTCTCAAAGAAACCTGAGCAAATTCGTCATGGGTATCGAGAATTTGAATGCGCTACTGCAAGTATGGTCCTGTGGACGTCCGTCCCCACCGCCTGGCGCCCTGCGCGTGCCCGCGCGGGACCGACCCAGTTTCTTCCAAATCGCCGCGATCATCCACGCGGCCCCCTCCCGGTCAGGGGCTGATCCGATCTCGCGTACGGGGTGATGTCTCGGACCTCGATTCGGATGACGACCCGAACTTGTACTGGACGAGCGCGTGCGCCCGTACTTTACGTTGGGAGTCGATCGAGTCGTGGTTCTAAGGCCGGTATGTTTGGTAAGGCGACCTTTTTAGTGAACTGAATTCGTTGCCGATTTGTGGAGTCACCACCGAGTCAATTCTGGGGACTTGGAAACCGTTCAAGTCAACTTTGATTCTTAGCCGGCTCAAAGCTGAGGGGCACGGAACCTAAAGATAAAGAATTGTACCCTTAAGCACTCCATGCCTGGAATGACTTTAATTGCCAATGGTTTCAGACATCCGGAAACTGTCGATTCTGAGTAAGGGGTGAGGGTATGTATTAGGAAGCCAACTTCCGATAAACATCGACACCCAATCTTGCCCGCACTATAGCGGCCTCTATTAATCAATCGGTGGGCGGATAACTTTGTTTCCTAGTTGTGGCGGAAGTACTGTAACATCCATTGTTTTAACCCTATACCTTTTGCTATGTCGGTTGTTTAAGGACAGGTAAGTTTTGTTGTCGAAGTAGTTGTGTTTACATTCTTTACATGCGATTTCATGTGACAAGTAGGCCATGAAAAGATGCACATAGGAGAGTAGAGAGTACTAATATTATAGGTATTAGCAAGTCAGTTTTAACGTGATATTACGGATATTAGTCGTTCTCGTGGTATACCTTACCTGGTATGCTGCTTAAGTTGCGTAGGCTCGGTATTAGTAAGGATGCATCGAACCTAGTAAGGTGAGCACCGGGACTAATGCAGAACCCGACCATCACTTTGTTCACTTTTAGCTTATTTACGTTTTGATTTTCGTGTTAGATGATTTAGCATGCGATTATAAGGTCATAAAAGCAATAAATCATATGAATGCGGTAAATGCGAATGTAAGTAAATCACATAGTGAGGAATTGCACCCTCGGATTATATGCTAAACGGGACTCGATGCATAGATAGCTGAGAATGGATCTTGGAACTACTCGGGTCTATTTAGAGTATTTTAGTGTTTATGGTTGAAGTTGGGACGTTACGTGTTTTAGTATGTGTTGTGGACCTAATGTCCACATTTGATTTTATCGTAGTGCTAATAATAAAAGTGTGAGAATGAAAAGTTTTGTTTAGACGACAATCTAGTGACGATTCGACTTCCAAAGGCGGATCTTTCTAGCTCGCCTGGTGATTCCAGCAGAGTTCTGTTACCGTTGGCCCTTCCTGCGGCTATTCCGGTAGAGCTCCGCTACTACTTGTTAGTTCTGCGGCTAATCCGGCTGTAGACACCCACATTTGGCCACTAGATGTCAATAGCAGTTTCCAAAAAACACCCGATGATGATCGGACGCAAACGTGCTTTAACGCGCTCGAATATGGGCTCGAAATCAGTAATGTCTGGCATGGGTTTTTAGCGGAGTACAAATCTCACAAAACCGACCTCAAATTTAGGTCCAGTGGGCCGTTCCTAATAAAATGAGACTAATTTGGGTCAAAACAGTCACCGGAAATAAAACCATCTTTTAGCGACCAAGTCAAAAACGCGGTCAAAGTCGAATCCCGAGACGAAACCAGCCTCACACTGCGTCCAAATGCATAATGCGAACCAAGACACAACAACTTAATCAACCGAGCAAATCAAATCACAACTTGCCATAACAAATCCGATCCTTCCCTAAATCCTCTCCAAACGGTTTGACCCACGCAATCGAGTGGTTCAGGCCCACTCGATCGAGTAAGCCTATGAACCGGCTAAACTGACCTCGAACTGGGCACTCGATCGAGTACACTTATACCACTCGATCGAGTGGCTCTGAACCGGGGTATTTTCCTATAAATACCCCGTCACCTCAACTCATTTCACCACTTCTTTTCACCCATCACATTTACAACTTTACACATTACCAACTATCAACCATCAAACACCCTTCATTTTGACACACCTTCAAACTTCACAATACATCTTCAACCTCTACACATACACTTACGTCCCTAATACCGAGATCAAAACTCGTCAAAGACCGAGAGCAAAACTTGTCAAATCCATCTCTACAAACCACACACACCATAACTCTCCTACGTATCTCGACGCTCCCGTGACTTTGCCACCATTTGACGAGCCCAATTCCGAGAAGCAAAAGAACGTAGGTTGAGGGTGTAACATTCAATCTCGACATCTCTTTCTCCCTTCTTCTTTTTATCATTTTTTTATATATATATGTATGTATGTATGTATGTATGTATGTATGTATGTATGTATGTATGTATGTATGTATGTATGTATGTATGTATGCGTATATTAATAATAATTAATTGATAATAACGATACTAATACTAACATTATTTATTTATTTACATTTTGTTATATTAATAATACTGTGTATACTTACCAACAAAACTATTTTCAAAACGATCCGAGCAACGTCCGTTGAGGCTAAATTAATGATCGTAGACCTTAAGGCCAAATTACGATATAAAATGTCGAGGACTTAAGTTTGCGACGACGGTCGAATTTTTGGGTCGAATATGTTTAATTACGAATTCCGCCTAAAGTCTATTTAATCTCTTTACAAGTCGTATTGGAGGTGGCGCCCTTCGAGGTGCGCCGCCCTAAACACTTAAGGGCGTAGTAGATCGTGGAGATTCGTCGTTAAATATGTCTGACCACACTTCTTTCAAAATATTATTCTAAAAGAATCATCGACAAATCGGATTAGGACTAAAACCGTTGACGCCGAATTAATTGTCACACGATCCGAAAGGATTGATTACGACATTATGACGCGGAGGGAATCAATATTTGTTCTAGTCCGATCAAACTCGTTTTTACAAATTCGCTCTAAATACTAGATGTCGGTTCTATAACCGAATGTTGAGTATGACGAGCCATCGAGATTTAAACTAATATAAATTGGACAATATTTATATTTAGCGTAATTGCATCTTGATTCAAAAACATAAAAGCTACAAAATGGGTCGTTTTAAAGCACAAATTAAACACCCGTACAAAGGGCACTCGATCGAGTGCACAAGACCACTCGATCGAGTGACCCCTCAAAAAAACAGGCAGAGGGACCTCACGAATGGCACTCGATCGAGTCCCTCCCATGACTCGATCGAGTGCCTTTCATCATGCTTCACCGTGAGCCTCCTAAATACCGTAAGCCTAATCAAACTTTTTTACGAATTTTAGTCGTCACGTGTCAAGTCCATCACGTGCTCATCTTTCAAAACCATGCATCGCATTATTATTCTAACCTATCAATTTTACCATTACCAATTCGATTATTATAATATCACTTGTTGTATTGTGAATTCCGGGTTGTATTTCCGCCCGTGTAATTTGTAATTTATTTACGAGCTTTTATTTTCGATGTTTACATTTTATCGTACTTAAATGAACATCACATGCTAAATCACTTTGACGTGAATCAAGATGCATTAAAATGACCTAGCAACCCATTCAATTTTCATATCTCGTAAAACGTTGTTTGCATAGCATTCGACCGAATCACTAGCGCGCGTATTAAAAACTCGAACGATGTCTTAGTAGAGGCCGCTAAGTGCGGGCGGGGTTGGGTGTCCTTTGTGGGCTTCCCAACACGTACCCTCACCCCTTACTTACAACCTCGGTTTCCAGATGCCCGAAACCGTTGGCGCTCGAGAGTCATTCGATATACGATACTCGATAATATCAACATCGGTATCGTAATGCAAAGGGACGAACCCCACAAGCTCTAGTATCGAAGTAGGCCGTACTTTGTGTACAGGCCACCAAAATATAGAGTGGGTTCGAATGGGCCCAAATTCCCATAAAATTCGGTTGCGACTCCTAACTTCGATTTAAATTTCAACCCAATAACCATCTCACATGGGAAACATTTCGCTCCCCAAACCCGCGTGTGGCCGCGTCGGGGTGGACCTATGTCATGTCCACAATTTGGCGACTCCGCTGGGGAGAACCGATGTGTGCCTTACCATCGGGACCCTCAGGGTGAGACTCGAGGAGAAATCGTTCGATTAGTACAATACGCGTGTTAGTTTTACGGTTCATGGATAACCCCTTTTTTACCCGGGACGGTATTGGTGACCGACGTCCCACTATACCGTGATGTACTCCAATATGGATATGTCAAGGTGTCCATGGTTAATTCGTATGGGTTTCGCGGCATGTTCTTAGCTCAACTCGACTTAGGAAGTCCGTCCCGATTCTCGGAGCCATGCACACTCGTATAGACCCTATTTCGACCGTAGTGTAAAGCATACATGGTGTCGTTATAATGCTTGCGTGACTATGTGCTACTTGGTTTCGACCGTCATTAAAAAAATGCATCTTTTCAAAAATATTCAAATTTTCAAAAAATTGGAATGCTGCCGAAATTTAGACTTAAGATTTGACTCAAAACAAGCCTATTTTCTAGCCGGCATGCTTCCCATTTCAATAATCGAATTTCCGATCCTCATTCGATTTTCAAATTTTCAAAATTCCATTCCGATTTTCAAATTTTCAAAATTCCATTTCGATTTTCAAATCTTCAAAATTCCATTCCATTTTCAAATCTTCGAAATTCTATTTTGGTTTTCAAATCTTCGAGATGCCGTTTTCGATTTTCAAATCTTCGGGATCCCGTTTTTTATTTTCAAGTTTTTGGAAATTCATTTTCGATATTCAAAATTTTGAAATTCCAAACATTCAAATTTTCAAAAACTCAGAATGCTGCCGAAATTAGGACTTGCGATTTGACTCAAAATAGCCTATTTTTAGCCGGTATGCTATCCATTTCAAAATTAGAAAATGTTCAACTTTTCAAAAAAAAAAGCTCGGTCCTATCGGCATGCTGCCAATTTCAAAATTCAGGACCGTCCTCCGAATTTTTCGAAATTCAGCCCTTTCAAAACCTTCCTTATTATAAGGCCTACCGTAATTCGTGTGTCAGGTCTTTTCATAATTTGTCAAAGGTCTATAGCGTCGAAACTCCGTCAAAGGTCTATAGCTTCGAAACTCCGTCGATCCTACATCACGGGTTTCTTCCCCATCCTAGTCCGCCTTATTCTAAAGGCATAACCAACCAACACGAGTCATACACTCGTAAATGGAAGGTTCGTCTAAACACTCGAGTTCTAACTAGAAAGTTCCACGCGACCTTTCCCTCTAACAGGATGGTCCACACGACCTTTCCTAAGGTAATTTCGCCCACCTTTCAATCTGTTAGTCGAGTCATCCCAATTCACGAACCCTTTAACTTAAGGGTCTACCCTAATCACAGAGTCATCCTTATTCAAGTCAAGTCGAGGGTCTCTAGCGTCGAAACTCTGCCGATTTCGACATCGCAAGTTTCTTCCCTTACCCCGTCTGCCTTTCCTCGAGGCCGAGTCAACCTTTTACAAGGAAAGCCCTATAACAAAAGGTTCGTGATTCTTACGTCTAAGGGTCACTTGTCCAACACTCGAGTCTTAACAAAACCTACAATCCCACTCGGGGGGCTACCCTTAAGTAGAGCGGTCAATCACGGTTGCTCTAAGGGTCATGTCTTACACGTGTTGTCTCAAGTACCCCACTTTTGAATCACTTAGATGTCACACCATTTGAGTCCTTTTAGAGTCCTTGGTCTCACTCGGGGGCTACCCTTCAGCAGAGCGATCAATCACGGTTGCTCTAAGGGTCATGTCCTACACGTGGTGTCTCACGTATGTCATTTTCGAGTCATTCGGATGCCGCATCATCTGAGTCCTATCAGAGTCTTTAGTCTTACTTGGGGGCTGTCCTCCACCTGAGCATTCGACCACAGTCACCTTAAGGGGTACCTTACGTTCATCATACACCGGCGTCCTTATGATGCCTTCTTCGAGTCGTACATATGCTATGAACACTCGAGTCTCCTAAAGATTTAGGTCGCCACGGTTGGTCAAAACACGTGACACGGTCAGACACGGTCGCCCCATTTTCGGACTCACCCTCGTGCAGCTTGAGTCTCATCGTCGAGTCCAAGTCAGGGTCGTTACCTCGTCTAGGTCAACGTTCGAGTATCCCGATCCAAGAGTCTTTGTCGACCCGTCACCCCGGGCCGTGTCTAGTTTGACTCCCTGTCTTGCATTTGCGCAAAGTTGAGTTTAAGCGAGTCGTGGCACCTATCGTTTTCTCCAATCAAGGACCTTACCAAAAAGAACATATACCAACCAAGCATCCAAAAGTCCGGATTTGATTCAAGTCTAAGTCTGAGTTCGAGTCTAGGACACCCCACATTCTCATTTCCAAATCAGAGTCAGAGTCATTTGCATTCTGTCCTCTTTTCAAAATTCAATAAAATCAGCTTTCAATATTCTATCTCTACTATATGTTATCCTTATGTGTTTCCGAGAAGATGATGAACATCATCATACACTGTGACCACATGCACGTGACTATTATAGGCACATCTATAATGACTGCAGGAAATCTAGACCCGTGTTTTCCCTTACCTGTTCCATGTCTGGCATAGACAGCCACATAACTACCTTAAGCAGGAGCGGTATCGAATCCTATGACAAATCTAGGTAGTCTCCTAGTTTGGGTTCAAGATGGGAGGCAAGCCCATTTCCCACAATAAGCACCCCTACCGACCAATCCCTACCTTAAGCGTTAGTCTAACCAAAAAAAAATCTTGACTCTATAGACGTGATACCAAAATACCCGACTTGGAATGATGTCTGCTCGGAATTATGATGACAATACCGAGATCCGAAATGCCGTGTTTGCTGTAGAGTACTCCATCGCGAGTTGCACTCACATAAACACTAACTATGCTAACACCTTACAATGGCTTAGGTCCAAAAGCGTAGCCCAACCAACGGGCCCAGCCCCAAGTCCACCCACAACATCGTAGGGGAGTAGCAGTGAAAAAAAAAAGAAAAAAACTGGACAAAAAAAAAATCAAAAGTCCAAGGAAAAAGCAAAAGGCCAAAACAAAAGACCTGGCCGTGATCAAAAAGAATTCTCAACATCCCCCGACCCGATATGGTCAATCCCACGACCGGGGCTAAGAGGTCAACCCAAAAAAACATGGACATGTTTAGCGGTCAACTCAAATGAAAGTCCCTTGACTGGGGTACGGTCACTTCAAGAATCATCAAAACCCATACCATCAAATAGGGGAGAATCAACCAAGCTGGTCAACTAACACCACATCTAGCCTTCCCACATTACAACCCTCAAGACCTTCCCGAGATCTAGGCTAAGAGAAAGCCCAGAATTTTGAGGATTCATGCTCCATAGGACACACCCTAACCATTAGGGCCAGACCTGGAAATCAGATCCCGCATTATCAAACCTACCCTGATCGAAGCTCGAGTCATTTTTACTCGATTTCCCCCCTTTCCTACCACATTGCAATACCTTACCCACGAAGCCTTAGCTCCACAAAATCGAGCTCCAGATTTCGAATCATCAAAGCCACTTACTTCCTAGCACAACATTTCCAAAAACATCCAAACCAGTTACCAGCCCCAAACACGGGAACTCAACCTGCGGTCGGCATAGAACATGTCCAAATAATTGACACCACCTCCGGAGGCTACCCCGTAGAACGCTCACAGTCACTGGATCAACATCCTAACTATTCTAGCCCTTTGATCAAGACATCATTGGGAATGCACCTAGCCTACACCATCGCTATGGCTAGTTACACACAAAGTCCTAATAAACTAGGCACCATAACATATCTTCCAATCCACTGAACTACGGCTTGGTTTGATTTCATCACACGTGAATACGTAGGCAGCCTTTGAACAAAGGCACAACTACCCACATTGACACAAATTCAAAAAGCGCCTTCATTCCTATCACGACACTGTCATGTTCTCAACAGTTTGCCTTGTCGTCTGGAGGCTTCTATTAGACAGAAGCTCTCCATCCATTCACATAATCCAAATACTTTCAAAACTCTAGCCACCTTTCTATAGTGTGTCCTAGTACTCGGCTCAGTCGAAGACGAGAATCTGTCAAAATTTGAAGCAACACCCACTTTGGGAATGAACCTCAAAACCAAAAAATTCAAAAGTGCACTAGACTATAGCATTGCCACTGCTAAGTCCTGTCATGCAAAAGCAGTCTCATTAAAGACTACTGCAGTCTCCCTATAATGTATCTTTCCCATTTTGATGTTCGACCGTGTTGCCTCTCGCCTAAGCTATGGAATAGCGCAACTTAAGGGTCTTGTCTTCTTAGGTGACCCACCCCCTAACGAGTCACGGTCCAACCCTTAGAGAGTCTAGTTCGTGTCTGTCAACTCGTCCTGTCACGTCCAGAGTCGAGTCTGTCGATATGCCTCTCTCTTCAAATTCTTACTTTGAAGTTTGCAAAACTTAGCCATTTGAGAAAATCTTTTTCGACAAGGTCAAATTTCAGTCTATTTAAAACCGCGAATATCTAACTCTTTCAGTTTTGAAAACCTATCTCCTAGCACGTGAGTTGCTTTCAGGGCTTTGATTTCAAAATGAAGCAAAAATCACTTTCTCCAGCGCAAGTCAGTCTATTGATGCTAACTGCATTTCCTGTATGCTATCTTGCTATCTGCTATATTTGCTATTTTTACCTATATATCTAACATTTCAGGTACCAGCTTGGCTTCCCAACGGAACATCAAGTTTTTATTCCCCAGCGTGAGTCGTGTTTTACCTAAATGTTACATGCAAAGTTTTGTGTAATCGTACACAGGTACAACTCAAGGCTTCAGAAGCAGGCCTGCGCAACTCAATAAACTCCCCAGTAGAAAGCCCAAGGTGGCATTTCTTCTAAAGAAACACGGGATGTGTCTGCGAACGGGCACACCCAGGGCTTCTTAGGCAAGCTCCCGCGTAATTCTGAATTGGGATGTGTCTGCAAACTGGCACACCCAGGGCTTCTTAGGCAAGCTCCCGCGTAATTCCGAAGTGGGATGTGTCTGCAAGCGGGCACACCCAGGGCTTCAGAAACAAGCTCCCGCGTAGTTCCGAGATGGGATGTGTCTGCAAACAGACATACCCAGGGCTTCAGAAACAAGCTCCCGCGCAGTTCCGAGATGGGATGTGTCTGCAAACGGACACACTCAGGGCTTCAGAAACAAGCTCCCTCGCAGCTCCAAGATGGGATGTATCCACATACAGATGCACCCAGGGCTTAAAAAACAAGTCCCCACAGAGCTATTAGCATCAACTCAGGCATAATTTCTATCTTATGGTTAGCGAGCCCTTTCACGCAAGTCTAATGGACTATAAACGACCCGACCGGAAGTCTACCAGGTCTTAATCCTCAATTGGCCTGGTAGCTACTCTGACTTTCGCCTTGTCCAAGCCTCAGTCAGAGTGGGGGCTCTGTAGACACCCACAATTGGCCGCTAGGTGTCTATAGCAGTTTCTAAAAAACACCCGATGATGATCGGACGCAAACGTGCTTTAACGCGCTCGAATATGGGCTCGGAATCAGTAATGTCTGGCATGGGTTTTTAGCGGAGTAGAAATCTCACAAACCGACTTCAAATTTAGGTCCAGTGGGCCGTTCCTAATAAAATGAGACTAATTTGGGTCAAAATCGTCACCGGAAATAAAACCATCTTTTAGCGACCAAGTCAAAACCCGGTCAAAGTCGAATCCCGAAACGAAACCAGCCTCACACTGCGTCCAAATGCATAATGCGAACCAAGACACTACATCCAAATCAACCAAGCAAATCAAATCACAACTTGCCATAACAAATCCGATCCTTTCCTAAATCCTCTACAATCGGTTGGACCCACTCGATCAAGTGGTTCAGGCCCACTCGATCGAGTAAGCCTATGAACCGGCTAAACTGACCTCAAACCGGGCACTTGATCGAGTACACTTACACCCCTCGATCGAGTGGCCCTGAACCGGGGTATTTTCCTATAAATACCCCGTCACCTCAACTCATTTCACCACTTCTTTTCAGCCATCACATTTACAACTTTACACATTACCAACTATCAACCATCAAACACCCTTCATTTTGACACATCTTCAAACTTCACGATACATCTTCAACCTCTACACATACACTTACGTCCCTAATCCCGAGATCAAAACTCGTCAAATCCATCTCTACAAACAACACACACCATAACTCTCCTACGTATCTCGACGCTCCCGTGACTTTGCCACCATTTGACGAGCCTTATTCCGAGAAGCAAAAGCACGTAGGTTGAGGGTGTAATATTCAATCCCGACATCCCTTTCTCCCTTCTTCTTTTTATCGTTTTATATATATATATATGTATGTATGTATGCGTATATTAATACTGATTAATTGATAATAACGATACTAATACTAACATTATTTATTTATTTATTTACATTTTGTTATATTAATAATACCGTGTATACTTACCAACAAAACTATTTTCAAAACGATTCGAGCAACGTCCGTTGAGGCTAAATTAATGATCGTAGGCCTTAAGGCCAAATTACGATATTAAAATGCCGAAGACTTAAATTTGCGACGACGGTCGAATTTTTGGGTCGAATATGTTTAATTACGAATTCCGCCTAAAGTCTATTTAATCCCTTTACAAGTCGTATTGGAGGTGGCGCCCTTCGAGGTGCGCCGCCCTAAACACTTAAGGGCGTAATAGATCGTGGAGATTCACCGTTAAATATCTCCGACCACACTTCTTTCAAAACATTATTCTAAAAGAATCATCGAAAAATCGGGTTAGGATAAAAACCGTTGACGCCGAATTAATTGTCACACGATCCGAAAGGATTGATTACGACATTATGACGAGGAAGGAATCGATATTTGTTTTAGTCCGATCAAACTCGATTTTGCAAATTCGCTCTAAATACTAGATGTCGGTTCTATAACCGAATGTCGAGTATGACTAGCCATTGAGATTTAAACTAATATAAATTGGACAATATTTATATTTAGCGTAATTGCATCTCGATTCAAAAACATAAAAGCTACAAAATGGGTCGTTTTAAAGCACAAATTAAACACCCGTACAGAGGGCACTCGATTGAGTGCACAAGACCACTCGATCGAGTGACCCCTCAAAAGAACAGGCAGGGGGACCTCACGAATGGCACTCGATCGAGTCCCTCCCATGACTCGATCGAGTGGCTTTCATCATGCTTCAACGTGAGCCTCCTAAATACCGTAAGCCTAATCAAACTTTTTTACGACTTTTAGTCGTCACGTGTCAAGTCGATCACGTGCTCATCTTTTAAAACCGTGCATCGCATTATTATTCTAACCTATCAATTTTACCGTTACCAATTAGTTTATTATAATATCGCTTGTTGTATTGTAAATTCTGGGTTGTATTTCCGCCCGTGTAATTTGTAATTTATTTACGAGCTTTTATTTTTGATGTTTACATTTATCGTACTTAAATGAACATCACATGCTAAATCACTTTGACGTGAATCAAGATGCATTAAAATGACGTAGCAACCCATTCAATTTTCATATCTCGTAAAACGTTGTTTGCATAGCATTCCACCGAATCACTAGCGCACGTATTAAAAACTCGAACGATGTCTTAGTAGAGGCCGCTAAGTGCGGGCGGGGTTGGGTGTCCTTTGTGGGCTTCCGAACACGTACCCTCACCCCTTACTCAGAACTTCGGTTTCCGGATGCCCGAAACCGTTGGCGCTCGAAAGTCATTCAATATACGATACTCGATAATATCGACATCGGTATCATAATGCAAAGGGACGAACCCCACAAGCTCTAGTATTGAAGTAGGCCGTACTTTGTGTACAGCCCACCAAAATATAGAGTGGGTCGAATGGGCCCGAATTCCCATAAAATTCAGTGGTGACTCCTAACTTCGATTTAACTTTCAACCCGAGAACCATCTAACATGGGAAACATTTTGCTCCCCAAACCCGCGCGTGGCCGCGTCGGAGTGAACCTATGTCATGTCCACACCGACAGAACTCCGTTAGACTCAGGGGAGCTAGTCGATCACAAGCACCTCAGTATCGAGTGGAGTTCTTAAAGGTGAGGAGTAGCATCAATCTCTTTCGGGACTACAATCGAGTGGATCGTTTGCTATGGGTGTCGGAGTGCGAGCCAAAGCGAGATACTCTTAACGAGTCAAAGAGAGAAGGGAAGAATGTGTTGTGTCGAAATGAGGGGATGAAGGGGGTATTTATAGGTGTTTTCGGCTCTCATCACCGGGATAGGTGCCTGAGTCCAGGCGCACCAGAACTCAGGCGCCTGGGTTTAGGCGCGTGAAGACCCAGGCACGCAAGGTAAGGCGCTTGGAGTTTTGAAGATACGATTTTGATACATTCCAAAACTGAGAGGCGAGCGTATCATTTGATGCTTGAGAGTTAAGTTATCCCGACTTTAACCTAGCGCCGTGATGTTTAGTGGGTCTCGGGTGTGCATCTCGGGGTTCAATTGGCACGGTGCTGACTCGGTTCGAGTTTCGGGACCGACTCGGTGTCCCGGTGTCAGAACTGACTCTAATTAGTGTCTATGCGACCGTAACGA
Organism: Agrostemma githago; assembly: GCA_958450325.1. Lineage (NCBI taxonomy): Eukaryota > Viridiplantae > Streptophyta > Magnoliopsida > Caryophyllales > Caryophyllaceae > Agrostemma > Agrostemma githago. Next base: position 24,403,039 of record OY288240.1, on the reverse strand, counting down.
CACGACTAAAGCTGCCTTGATGTTATTTTAATTTTTCCGAGTAATTATTTGATCCGTTCTATAGAAAAACTATCTAAAACATCGCGAACCCGCGCCGCGTTGCAGTCCGATCATCATCGGGTGTTTATTGGGCACTCCTGCAGCCACCAGGTCCAAATCTGGGTGTCTATAGAAGCCCCCACTTTGACTGAGGCTTGGACAAGGTGAAAGTCAAAGTATAGCCACCTAGGTCAATCGAGGATTACGACCTGGTGGCTGTCGCTGGATACGCTCATCCAGCGCCTTCGACCTCTCATCCTGCTCCCTCATATTCTCAGCCAAAGCAGCCCGTTGGGCACTCTCCTCTTGCAGTTCTGGCCTCATCTCAACAACGATGGATGGTACGTATTCCGTCGATGTCGAATGCTCCCTCCGAGCGTTGGGTGGTGTCCAGTACAGTGTGTGAGCGTTCCCCGTACCATACACCGCTCCCTTGCGGTACCCTTACACGACATTGAACCTTACCTCGTTTGGATCCCTACCTTCAGGGTCGTCCGTGGAGGTGGCCTCAATATATGCATCCTAAGAGAAATTGATTTGATGATTAGATGAGAATTCATTGACAAAGTCACAATCTAAAGAACAATGTAAAGAAGCCTTATGTTAGAAACTCACCCAAATTTCTTGGTCCCTTTCCGAAATGAAGCCCCTTTGACCCTTGCAGTCCACCTTTCTCTTTGTGTCAAGAAATAGCAGCGCAACTATGGGGAGTTCTCCTGTTTTCTTCTTTAACTGTTAACAGTACATGTAGATTTCTCATTAATGTTTTTAATGAAAACATTAAATAAGAATCCAAAATAAAAATCAATGGAAAGGAAATACTTACCTCCATAGTCCGTTGGTGCATCGACTGCGACCCACCGTAGTGGGTGGGCTCCACTTCCGCCTCAAGGTCTCCTCCCCGCCTCTTGTTTTTCTTCGCTTGGAGGGATCTCTTAACAAACTTGGGGTCGGATCAGACTTTGTGGAACTGTTCAAGTGCTTCACGTACAATTCATATGAAGAGATCAGTAAGCGAAGATATATACTCCCTCCGTTTCAATGAAAGATTCCACCTAAAAAAGGGTACATTTTTAAAGGATAATAATAAAATATTCAAAAGTAGAGAGGGAGTAAAGTAGGTGGGCCACCTAGGTAAGAGGGAAAAAGTTATAACAAAAAAGAAAGCGGAAACTACCAAAGAGATTTTCGAAAAAGGAAAAGTGGAAGCTTTCAATGAAACGGAGGGAGTATAACTTAGTATTCAAGTACGAACACTAATCGAATTGAGTAATCAAACCTCTAAGGTATTTCTCAGCCTTCCCCTCATTCGCTATCTTGAACATGTTGTCCATGTAGCGATCGACTGCGACGTCCATGTAGCGATCCTTTGCAGCCACGTCGAGGGTGGGGTCCCAATAGTGTTTCAACTGCAAGATAGTTTGTCGTTGTTAAATTAGTAATCCGTAAACAGTAATAGGGAACTACTAATGTAAACCCAAAAAATTGTGCACCTTGAATTTATCGAACCACTTCTCCTGCTGCCACGTAGGCACCTGAGTCGAACTTGTGCAGTAAGTCGTCAAGTCCTGCATGAAACTATCGGTGACACCAGTCACCACCCTGCGGGTCCGATACCTACACCAAAATATGAAATAAGATTGAAGTGTAAAAGTATTGACAACCTTAACTGGTTCACAATAATAAAGTTCCTAATACGATTGAAGTTTACTATGTGTTCTCGGGGCTCAGAATAAGGCGCCCGTCACACTCCCAATATCTGAACCCCTGAGGTGGTGGTGGAGGGGGGGTTGTTGCTCCCCTGGGGGCTGCTCGTTCCATGTGACCATCTCGTTCTCGTTCAGTTGGTTCTCGTTCAGCTACTCGTCCTCCTGCCCCTGCTGCGACTACTGTTGGCTCCTCCTACTCCTGCTACCAGCTCTAAAGTGTCTGCCCAACGTCATATCTGCTGACGAAGATAGAAAGTTAGAATTTAACAACATAATCAACTACACACTACTAGTAATATTGATTATTACTATTGAAATAATATAGATTATTAAAACTATACCCTACTAGCAATCGTCGTCGTTGTCGTTTTCCACTTGCCTACTCGACCCAACTACATCCTCCTCCTCGTAGTCATCTTCCTCCTCATCATCGACCTCCTCATCATCGATGCCATCGACTTCGCTTTCTTCCTCCTCCTCGACCATATCATCAAAATCACCTTCGATGTCCTCACCACCATCATCCTCTTCAAAATCCTCCCCCATTTCCACCTCATTATCATCATCACTTGTGAAAAGATTCTCATCGATTGGAGACAATGTTGTACCACTAGAAATAACCTCCTCTTGAAAGAGGTCAGTGTCAATGTGCCCCCATGGGTTAGTTTTAAAAACCGCCCACCACTAATTTTCACTTCTATCGTTCTTTGTTGTTGGATAAGGAGCAAAGTACACTTGGTGTGCTTGTTGTGCAAGTATAAACAAATCGTACTTAGAGTATTTTTTGTGTATGATGAACTTGAACTAGTTTGTACCGTTCATGTACTCTAGTACCATGCACTGAGTTGTCCTTCCATTCGCATTAAATACCACGACTCTATACCCACGATCACTTCCAGCGTAGCACAACTCGAAGATGTCCTCCAGTAGACCGTAATAGTCATCACCATCAAGTGACGACATAGTCACACCAAAATTGCATCTAGCCTTACTGCTACCATGGGCAAATGTATGAAATTTGTAACCATTAACCGAATACCGGTTCCAAGTCCTAACCTTCCGTAAAGGACCTAATGCTAGGATCCTAACCAAATCATCCCATATATTTTCTGAAATTACATGATCCTTAAGCCAACCGGGGAACTGTTCCTCATGCTTATTCCAAACATCATCAATATTTAAATGTGGATTAGCAGCTAGAAGTTCAGTTACAAACTGCTTTTCATACGGCTCCAATACTTTGCAGTTTGATAACAAGTAAAGGTGAGCACGATTGTATTCCTTCTCATCTAACACCCTCCACCCCCAGCCGATGAAGATCCTTCACCTACCTTACTTTGAAAAAAATCTGGTATGTTGGGGTCAATCATCTCAGGTGTTTCTAAGTTAATATTCTTGGATTTGGTATTGACTTTTTTCTCGAAATACAGAGAACATAAGTTGGCTATCTCCTCTGTTAGATAAGCATTACATATGGAGCCCTCGACCCTCGCCTTGTTACCAAATTTTTTCTTCAAATGGTTGAGAAATCTATAATAATCAAGCAATTATATTAATAATAGAGTACAATATTTAACGTTAGTGTTTCATTAAGTATTAAATTCTCACCTCTCAAACGAGTACATCCATCTATATTGGACCGGTCCTCCCACTTGAGCTTTGTAGGGCAAGTGGACCGGTAGATGCTCCATTGAGTTAAAGAAGGAGGGTGAGAAAATCATCTCAAGTTTGCACAGTATTTGAGGAATTTGATCCTCCAAACGAGTCATGTCGGCAATTGTAACTATCGACGAACACAAATCTTGAAAGAACTGAGATATCTCAGTAGTAGGATTCCAAACACCTTGCGGTAGCAGTTGCTTCAAAGCCACAGGTAGTAACCGCTCCATGAAAATGTGGCAGTCGTGACTCTTCAAACCTTGCAACTTCAGGTTATTAATGTCGACACAGCGACTGAAATCGGAGGCGTACCCATCAGGGAACTTCAATTTCCCTACCCACTATAACACGGCCTTCCTTTGAGCCTTATCAAGGCAAAACAAGGCCCTAGGCTTGGACCCATCCCGCTTGATATGCAATTTTGGACGGTCACAAATTTTCTTCAAATCTTTTCGGGATCCTACGGTGTCACATGTCTTACCCTCTACATCCATGACGGTTTGCTCAAAGAAATTCTTCTCAATATGCATCACATCCAAATTATGTCGGAGTAATAAAGTACTCCAATATGGAAGGTCGAAGAAGATGCTTCTTTTAAACCAACCATTTTTTAATTTCTTAAGATCTTGGAACTCTTGATCGGTGCCGTCAAGAGTAGATGGGAGCTCTGAAATCACCTCCCATATCTCATCTCCCTGGAGACGAATAGGTGCATCATCTAGCACCACCTCACCCCTTTTGAAAGCTTTCTTGTTTCTCTTATACGGATGACCCTCGGGTAGGAACTATCTATGACAGTCAAACCAACTAATTTTGCTAGAATTTCTTAGGTAGAACGCTTTACTTTCACTCATGCAACAAGGACAAGCTTTTCGGCCCGCCGTAGACCAACCACTTAACATACCGTACGCAGGGAAATCGTTTATAGTCAACAAAAGCGATGCTCTAAGCTGAAAACTTTGTTTCAACGACACATCATATGTCTCCACCCCTACTTCCCACAAGTGTTTCAATTCCTCTATCACTGGTTGTAAGTAAACATCTAAGTGATTTTTTGGATTTTTTGGATAGGGAACAATAAGAGAAAGGAAGATGAACGATAGTTTCAGACACAACCATGGGGGTAAGCTGTATGGTGTGACCATGACAGGCCAGCATGAGTACGACTTACCGAACTGACCGAAAGGGGCAAACCCATCGGTACACAACCCAAGTCTCACGTTACGGGGTTCCTCCGCAAAGTCAGGGTAAATCCTATCAAAGCGTTTCCACTCCTCCCCATCACTAGGATGACACATCTTCTCCTCTACACGAGTTTCTTCTTTATGCCACCTCATTTGTTCGACAATGGTTCTGGTTCCATATAATTTTTGAAGTCTAGGGGCTATGGGAAAGTAGGTAAGTCGACTAAGTGTTATAGGTGTTTTATCCCTCGCAACACTCTTTCCCCTCCTACCCCTCAAAACAATATTCACATCTACAGTTTTGTATCTACCCTTACCACATTTCTTACATTCCTCAAGCAGGACATCGTCCTTCCAAAAGAGCATGTAGTCATCGGGACAAGCATCGATCTTTTGATGCAGAAGTTCAAGATCTTTAACTATTTTTTTGGTATTATAGAATGTTTTGGTCTTAATGTTGTCTTTTGGGATGAGTTTCTCAATCAACACAGCGACACCGTCCATGCACCCAAATGGTAGGTTATACTCACATTTAAGGGCCACTGCCATAGACGCGACTTCTAACAATGTTACATCACACCATCCATATAACGGCTTCTTCGAAGCCTCTAACATATCAAAAAATGCCTTCGCTCGTGGGTTTGGATCTTGTGGGGTTGGTTGGTCATCGTCATTAGTGTACATGCTCTCATCATTAAACACATTACACTCAACTACATCACCTATCATTCCTCTCAAACCCCCCTCATTCTGTTCAACCTCAAATTCCTCAACAGTAGACGTCTCACCATGACAAATCCAACAATAATAATTTGGATAAAACCCATTTGAGATAATATGTTCCTTAATCAAAATAATATCCAAGAATCTGAGGTTCTTACATTTCACACAAGGACATCTAAATCTACCGTCTGACGCGTATTCGGGGTGGATTTTAGCAAACTCCAGAAAACTGTGAACACCCTCTAAAAATTATGTTGTGGGAAATCGTCTCTTATCCAATCTTTCCTCATACATCCAATTTTGTTCAAATCTCTTCATTTTTATCTATAAAAATTGAGACAATAACCACATACAAATTATTTCCTCTAAAGTAATTTACTAATATACACTACTCACATGTTTTGTAAAATTCTCAATTCACCTAAACATAGTACTATTTGCCCCTAATCCGTCCATAATTACATCACTAAATCGGCATAATTGTATTTTCACTTTCAATTTCCTAACACATTAAAACAACCCAATTCATTGAAATACTCAATCATAAACCCTAAATTTATACTAACAATCTACCTATTTCAAATTGGGGAACCTGTGGGCAATTAACATGCTAACTACACTAAATATTCCGACAACAATAAGACTACACTAAAAAACTATCCAACCCATTAACTAATTTATTTAAATCGATAAAAACAAAAATTAACAAATAATTAAAATTAAGTATAGATAGAAAAATATACCTAATCAGGAAAAATGAGAGAAAATGGAAGGATTGAAGAGGAAAGGAGGGGGTGAGTTTAGAGAGAGGGGAGACGAAGCTTAGAGAGAGAGAGAGTGAAATGGGAAGTGTGATCGGGGGAAGGGGGTGGTGCGTGATTTAAAAAAAAATCCAACCCCTTAGCGACAAATATCTGTCGCCCGACATTTTATTTTCTGTCGCTGAGGTTCGTTTAGCGACAGATATTATCTATCACTAATGGGGATGGTTTGGCGACAGATATCTGTCGTCCGTGTTATTCTTAGCGACAGATATTTGTCGCCCTTATTTCCTTTTAGCGACAGATATCTGTCGCTATAGTGTATTTATTTTTCCCACCCACTTCCCCCATTCGTCTCTTTGTCTAGCGACGGATCTCTGTCGCCCGCGTTTATAATCGGTCGCTATAGGAGCGACTGATAGTTTCTGTCGCGCATATTTGGTAGCTAATGAGATACTTTCTTGTAGTGCACACTCGGTCAAAACATGCCGACTTTTTATGTTTCGCACCATGTCGAGTCAAACATTTTAATCGACGTACTATCCGATCCAATTCCTGGCTCAAAGTAACGCATTTCAAAAGTTCAAAAAACCGTTCTCGTACTCTCACGCAACCCCAACGCATTTTAAAACATCCTAAACTACGATGGAATCGCAAACAAAACGAACGCAAAGTGATTACTTGTCAATCTAGGTCAACATTTCACAAAACAAAAACACGAGACCAAACTAATTAGTTCGAGTATTAAAAATCTTAAGAATATACAAAATTGCAAATCCATACACAAATCGAGTTCATAAAACTAGGGAGGACCCCTAGAAGCAGCGCTGATGGCTATCACGAACTCACCGATGTTGTCATCCAGACCTAAGTCCTCCAAAACAAAGGTGGGAGACTCACTACCGTCTATCCCCGACATTATATCTAGGGTGACTGTTGCGGGAATCACTCCAACCTCCTTGGTGACGCCCGTAGTATGATCTTCAGCCTCAGCCTCAGCCTCCCCCTCCATCTCAATCCTCCGCCTAGCCTCGCCCTGCGCAGAGGTCTCGCCCTGAGACCGAGCCAACCGTTCCTTAAGGTGGGCAATCTCGTCGGCCCGTGATTGCAGGAGTTGTCGCGCATCAGCCACTTCCGCCTCGAGCTCAGTCACCCGAGTTTTCAGCTGTCCCACCATATCAGGGGTATCCTATAAATGTAACCCACACATTAGGCAAAACATACAAACAACTTAGAAAGCCAACCCTGATACACGCACTTACCGATCGAGATCCCCAAGTATCACGGGAGACCCTCGAGGCATAGGCCCGAAAGCAGTTGGCGGCGTGCTACAACTGCTGATGGCAAGCTGACGAAACCTAAAATGCGAAACCATACCAGTTAGCCAAACGAAACTTAACTCTTACAACCCGAATCCAAAACAGAAACCAAAGCTTACCCGGTATACCCGGTCACGCCACTCTGTCCCAGCGTCCATCTCCTCGGCATAACACTGGGGGAGAGGCTCAGTGAAAGCTACCTCAGCTGCGTCAACCCTAAGCAATGTCAAGGGGAAGTCTGGGGACTGAACATAATCACCCGGGTCGGCCAGCCAAAAGGAAAGTAGACCGGTCAGAGAGCAAACAAATACTGAGCCATAAAACGAAACAAGCTTTTAAAACCAAAGATCGAGTTCTCACCACAAGGCGGTGGCAAGCTAGCTGCTGGCTGACATGAGATAGATAGGAGGCACCAGGCACCAAGAGCGCATCGCCTCCTTCTCCATCCCTACCCTCGAGGACCTCTGCGGCGGTCGGTGGTCTGAACATGGTCCGGGGAGGATCAACCGGTACCCTAAAGTCATCGTACAAACACTGACGCACCAACCATTTGCCCAGATACCAAATCGGGCGAAACAGTGCAGGAACGATCATCCTCCTGTAGCTCCGAGGCCCTAATTCAGCCGCCATATACCCAGGCACACCCTCATAATCGGCCCAAGGACGGGCCACAAACTACACAAACGAAACTAGCATTTCAATAACCTTAAACCTTTGGTGGATACTAAATAAAACAAAGCTATAAAGAGAAAACTCACGTCCTCAAGGCGTAGCCGGTTAACCAGCACGTTCTCCGACTGGTAGTGGCTGATCGTACTTTTAGGCTGAGCCAGCCCCCGTTCAATCCACGTTGGGAATCTGGTCAGACGAGCCCGCACCGTTTTAGTTACCAAGCAGGGGAAGTAGGAGTAAATCCAGGCCTGCAAAATCCCAAAACATCTTTAGCAAAACCCAACTAAACAAAGGCAATACCCAAAAAGCGAATATAGAGAGAAACACTAACCTCCAGCACGAGACCTGGGCCCACGATGGGCAAAGCTGAGGCTGACTCCACCAGCAACGGCCTCACCATGACTTGCAAGCAGCGAGTCATCTCTGCGAAAGCCGCGGTTACCCGATCAAAACATCCCAGCTGATCTAGATCAGCTAGGAGAGGCAAAATCCTAGTAATAAACCTCTCGCCTTTGTCCGAGAAGTGGGTCGATCCTAGGAAGTACCACAGCCACAACCGGGCATCCTGTTCCGGCGTGTTGTGTACTCGACCCTCTAACGTGTCTTAGTTATCCAGAAGGCATTTGAGTATTATACCTCACAGCAAATTTTGCCTAACGGGTCTTAGTTATCCGGAAGGCATTTGAGTCTTATACCTCACATCAATTTTTGCCTAACGGGTGTTAGTTATACGGCAGGCATTTGAGTCTTATACCTCACAGAAATTTTTGCCTAACCGGTCTTAGTTATCCGGGAGGCATTCGAGTCTTACACCTCACAGCAATTTTTTCCCGAGGGGTCATAGGCATCCCGGAGGCACAGCAAACGACAATTTTTGTCCGAGGGGTCATAGGCATCCCAGAGGCACAACAACAGCAATTTGGGTTAGCGGATATTGACACGCTCAGACATATTTTGTCCGAGGGGTCATAGGCATCCTGAAGGCAAATGTTCGAGTGGATAGTGACACACTCGAGCATTTTTTTAATTTATTTTATCAAGCTCAAGAGGTCATAAGCATCCCGAAGGCAATTGTTCGAATGGAAGCTGACACATACGAACATCCTTTTCTTTCTGCCATATTCACGCTTGACGCGTCACACAGACTCAAAAGGTAATTGAAACTTGAACGTACTCTTTAATATCCGAGAAGGCAGAACGCACAAACATAAAGAACCTAGAACGAGAAGGCAAGCACGGGCCCGGGCTCCGATAGCGACTACAGACAAGGACGTCAAGTACAACTTCTAAGCCTTGGCTAACGAGCCTCAACACGTAGTCCAACGGACTTAAAATGACCCGACCGAACAGCCCACAAGTCGTAATCCTCGATTGACCTGGTTGGCTATACTTTGACTTTTGCCTTGTCCACACCTCAATCAAAGTGAGGGTTTCTGTAGCCACCCTGATTTGGACCTGGTAGCTGCAGGAGTGCCCAACAAACACCCAATCACGATCGGACTGCAACGCGACGCGAGATTGCGATGTTTTAGATAGTTTTTCTATAGAACGGATCAAATAATTACTCGGAAAAAATAAATTAGCATCAAGGTAGCCTTAGTCGTGTCATTACGGTCGCATAGACACTAATTAGAGTCAATTCTGACACTGGGACCCCGGGTCGGTCCCGAAATACGAACCGACTCAGCACCGCGCCAAGTGAACTTCGGGACTCGCACCCGATGCCCACACGGTGCAACGACGCTAGGTCAAGGCGGGGGGGGGGGGGGGGGGGGCGGAAGTTAATCCCCAAGTCACGTATAATACGTACCACTCTCAGTTTTGGAAAGTATCAAAATCGTATCTTCAAAATCCCGAGCACCTCACCTTGCGCGCCTCAATCTTCACACGCCCAAACCTAGGCGCCTGAGTTCTGTTGTGCCTGGACTTAGGTGTCCATCCCGGTTACGAGAGCCGAAAAGAACTATAAATACCCTCTCCACCCCCTTCATTCGACACAACATCATTCTCTCTTCCCTCTTCACTCGTTAAGAGTTTCTCGCTAAGGGCTCGCACTCCGACACCCGAGGCAAACGATCCACTCAATCGTAGTTTCGATAAGCAAAATTGACGTTACTCCTCACCTTCGAGCACTCCACTCGATCCCGAGGTGCCTGTGTTCGACTAGCTACCGAGTTTAGCAACGAAGTTCTGCCGGATTAGCCGCTGCACTAGCCAATTGTAACTAACGGAGTTCTGCCGGATTAGCCGTAGGAAGGGCCGACGGTAACGGAACTCTGACGAAATCACCAGGTGAGCTAGGAGGATCCGCCTTTTGAAGTCGAATCGTCACTAGGTTGTCATCTAAACAAAACTTTACATTCTTGTACTTTTAATATGCATTATGATAATGTCAAACGTGGACACTAGGTCCATTACACATACTAAAACACGTAACGTCCCAACCTCAATCATAAAAAAAACTCTAAATAGACCCGAGTAGTTCCGAGATCCGTTCTCAATTATCTATACATTGTGTCCCGTTTAGGGGATACTCCGAGGGTGCAACTCCTCACTATGTGATTTACTTACATTTCGCATTTACAGTTTTCGTATGATTTATTGCTTTTATGACCTTATAATCGCATGCTAAATCACCTAACAAACTAAAACTGAACAAAGCGATGGTCGGGTTCAGTATTAGTCCCAATGCTCGCCATACATGGTTCGACGCATCCCTATTAATACCGAGCCGATGCATCTTAAGCAGAAGATCAGGTAAGGTATACCACGAGAACGACTAATATCCGTATTATCACGTTAAAACTGACATATAATAGTAGTACTCTCTGTTCTCCTATGTGCATCTTTTCATGGCCTGCCTATCACGTGAAATCGCATGCAAAGAATGTAAACATCACTACTTTGAGGACAAAACTTACTTGTCCTTAAACAACCGACATAGCAAAAGGCATAGGGTTAAAACAATGGATGTTACCGTACATCCGCCACCACAAAGGAACGAAGTTATCAGCCCACCGATTGATTAGTAGAGGCCGCTACGTGCGTGCAGGATTGGGTGTCGATGTCTAGCGAACGTTGCCTTCCCAATACGTACCCTCACCCCTTACTCAGAATCGACGGTTTCCGGATGTCCGAAACCATTGGCAATGAGAGTCATTCCAGGCATGGAGTGCTTAAGGGTACAAGTCTTTATCTTTAGGTCCCGTGCCACTCAGCTTTGAGCCGGCTAAGGGTCAAAGTTGACTTGAATGGTTTCCGAGTCCCCATAATCGAATCGGTGGCGACTCCACAAACCGGCAACGAAGTCGGTTCACTAAAAAGGTCGCCTTACCAAACATATCGGCCTTTAAACATTTACAATCACGACTCGATCGATCCCAACGGGAAACAAGGGCGCTTGCGCCCGTCTAGTACAATTCCGGATCGTCATCCGAATCGAGGTCCGAAACCTTCACCCCGAACGCGAGATCGGACTGGCCCCCGACCGAGAGAGGGCCTCATGGATGGCCGCCGCGATCAAAACCGGGTCGGTCCCGCGCGAGGTGTCGGGCGGTGCGGACGGACGTCCACAGGAAGAAACCCGTGATGTAGGATCGACGGAGTTTTGACGCTAAAGACCTTTGACGAACTATGAAAAGACCTGACACACGGATTACGGTAGGTCCTATAATAAGGAAGGTTTCGAAAGGGGTTGAATTTTAAAAACAATTTGTAGGACGATCCTGACTTTTGAAATTGGCAACATGCTGACAGGACCGATTTTTTTTTGAAAAGTCGAGAGTTTTGAGTTTTGAAATGGGCAGCATGCCGACTAAAAATAGGTTGTTTTGAGTCAAATATTAAGTCTAAATTTGGCAGCATTTCGAGTTTTTAAAAACTTGACATTTTTAAGAGATGCATTTTGAAACGACGGTTTTTAAAAATGACACGGAAACCAAGTAGCAGGTAGTCAAACAAGCATTATGACGACAGCATGTATGCTTTACATTAAGTCACGATCGGTCAAAATAGGGTCTATACCAACACCGATGGCTCTTTCGTAAATCAGGACGGACTTCCTAAGCCGAATTGGACCTAGAACATGCCTGAAACCAATACGAATTCGACCATAGATGTCTTTAGTGCACCCAAGTAGGAATGCACCGTGGTATAGTGGGACGTTGATCACAAGTAACCGGCTCGGGCAAAATTAGGGTTATGCACGAACCATCGAACTAAAACACGCGCTTTAGTAACCGGTCGATTTCTATTCGAGTCTCACCATGGGAATCCCGATGACAAGTAGTACATCAGGTGTCCCTACCAGAGTCGCCAAATTGTGGACATGACATAGGTCCACCTCGACGCGGCCACACGTGAGTTTGGGTAGACGAACGAATCTCGTTGTGTGATTTTTCTCGGATTGAAATTTAAATCGAAGTTGGAGTCACCACCGAATTTTGTGGGAGTTGAGACCCGTTAAAACCCACTCTATACATAGGCGTATCGCGCATGAAGCACGGCTTGCCATATAGTACTAAAGCTTGTCGGGTTCGTCCCTTTGCATAACGATACCGGTGTCAAATTATCGAATATCGCATATCGAATGACTCTTGTTGCCAATGGTTTCGAGCATCCAGAAACCAAAGGTTCTGAGTAAGAGGAAGGTATGTGTTGGGAAGCCCACGAAGGACACGAACCCCGCCCACACATAACAGCCTCTAATAATATATCGATCGGTGTTTAAGTGCGCGCATTAGTAAGATGGTGAAAATGTATGACAACCATTATTTTAGGCTATACACGTGAAATATGTGTTTGCTACGTCGTTTAATGCATCTCGATTTGTATTGTCGAAGTTATTTTAGCAAGCGATGTTCATTTGAAAACAATAAATGCCAAGCAACAAAATTAAATAACTTGAAAATAGATTACAAGTTACACGGGCGGAATACAACCCGGATTTCACAATACGACAAACAATTATAATATCAAGTTAGAAGCGATAACATAAACTATATACGGACTCGTAAAAAGAAACGCAAACTAAAACCATAAACTGAATGATTGGACAGGCTCTGATCGGTTACGCATTATGTTGAGTATTGATCAGAGGATAGAGGCTCAGACGCACAAACTGGTACAGCCTGGAAATCAGACGCTTGAGGTGAGGCAACTAGACGTTCAGGCGCCTGCCCTTGGGCGCCCAAACAGGCAGTGTTTGGGCCCAAAGCGTGATGCTAGCTTGAATCCCAAGGCCTCGATGTCTCGTCTCGACTTATCATAGCGAAATCTGGCTGTCTTGATCCATCGTACACCAAGTCCGACTAAGGAGTCGTCGATATAAGACTTATATTGTGAGACATTCACTCAAAGTCGTAATGGGATTAAATGAATATGAAATGTCTGTTTTGAAAGGAGAAACGTGATAGATTAGCACGTGTTGACAAACGTCGTAAGCATAATTCCCTAGGCGAAACTCGTACCGTTCCGGAGTACATTGAAAGTCTACGATATCCCGTTTCGACCATAATTAGGTACTTGTTGTGTGTCAAATTTGGACCGTTTTTCCTCCCATTTAGACTCGTTTTTCCTCCGTTTTGTGAGATTAAAGTGTGATTATCGCCTTATTTTGAATAATTCTCGCATTAGTATCTCTCTTTTGCATTTTACGTGTTTTTGGTAGTTTTCTGTCTATTTTGATAGGATTTTCGACCAAAAACTTGCTGAGCTTCTATGAGCATGAGAGAGAGGGAAATCATCCGAAGAGCAAAGCACACGACTAAAAGTTCAAGTAATCCAATCGATCGACAAAGAAAGAGGCTGGAAAAGAGGCAGAGGATCACCGGGTGAAGTTTCACCCGAAGATTCACCACCGGGCGAAGTTTCGCCCACGACATTTTCCACCCCCGAAGATTTTCGTGGACACTCACCATCGGGCGAAATGACCGGGCGAAATTTTGCCCACCGAGTGAACTTTCGCTCGGTGGAGAAAGAGCGCCAAAATTGCAAACAGGAAAAAGTTTCACCGGGTGAATTGACCGGGTGAAGTTTCACCCGGTGGTGTTAGCTCGTCAACCGCAGAGTGAAGTTTCACCTTATGAAGATACATAGGGTGAAGGTCTAGCTTAAGGAAGAAGAACTGGATTATGGGCCTTAAAATTGTGTGACCCATTAAGAATTAGTATATATAGAAAACCTAGGGTTTCATTTCAATTTGAGCCTTAAGTATGCCTTTAGTGTGCCTTTTTAGATTAGAGTAGGGTAGTGGATCTCCGTAGTAGTAGTAGTAGTAGTACTAGTTCACATAGAAAAACTCAATAGATTTAGTAAGTTTCCTTAGTTTTAGATTAATCTACTCAACATTCTACAATCAAGTTATCATATTTGTGAAGATTTGGGTTCTATATTGATTTAAGAGTTTTGCAAGGGTTTGGTGACAAGATCCTTGTATTATTTCTTGAAGATTCATCTTTTATGTTAATCTTCATCTTCGTCTTTTGTTTTCTCCATTGTTGGTTGTTTCTTTCCTCTCCCTTTCTCCATTAATTAGTTTTGTTTTTAGTTTCTTGTTAATTCCTTGTTAACCTTGTCATTTTTATGTTAGTGTTTTTCTCTCCCCTTAGCTTGTTTCTCCATAGTTTGTGTGTTTGTTTATTATTGGTTTAATTGTCTCTCCTCTAGTTCAAGCATGTTTAGTCTTTCTTCTAGTCTCCCTAGTGTTAGTTTTTTATGATTAGTGAGTACATTTTAGTTAGGGGGCTAAGGGAAGAGGAATTCTAGATAAACGTTTTATTTTGTGAGATTATTGCATTTGAGGGTGATTTGTCTTGATGAGGATTGTTGTGTCTTGATTGACTTAGCTTGATCACCTAGGTTGACTTGACTCACCCGGACCAATATGGGGAAACTCGGGGTTTGGGTAATTTCGTCTAGAGATTTTAGTTTATTCGTCGCGAAAGCGGGTTTAGGCTTGGTTGGTTGGGAAACCGAAAAGTGGCATCTCCCTTATACATCTTGTAATAATTCTTGAGATGTTAGACCCTTATCTTAATTTCCGACTCCCCGACTCTCCCTAACGCTTTTCCCATTAATTGTTTCTCGCTTTAGTCCTTATCTCGTTTAATTAGTTTAGTTCATCTCGTCCAAAACCCCCCTTCTCGACCCCAATCACTCTCAGACTTAGACTTGACCGACTACCCTCGACCGTCCCTGTAGATCGATCCCAACTTGCCACTACTACGTAGTAGTTAGTTGGAGTTTATAAATTTTGTTGATCGTGTTAGATAGGCGACAATCTTACGCGCATCAAAATGGTGCCGTTGCCGGGGACGGTGATCAGTTAGTCGAGTTTTAGTTTATTGTGTTTGGTTAATTGTTTTTCCTTCCTCCTACCCTAGTGCCATTAGGTGCTAGGAGGCTCATCGTTTGTTAAGTTTTTGCCAGGAATACTTTTGATTTAGGTTGCTTGATCTCCATTCAGAGAGGAAGTCGCTTGAAAATATTGTGGACCGAAGCAACAACTTGATATTGTGATCTTCCACCAATTTCTTCATTCCTCAACACCCCATCTTTGCACAACCAACATCTAAGGATTCAAGTGTGGATACACTTGGGTCCCATTCTCAACCATCTAGTGAAGTAATTTCTTCTCCCGTCTTCATCAGGGCTATCCCAGAGAGTTTTGAGCTTAAACCGTGCATCATCAATCTAACCCAACATCATACTTTTCGAGGATTGCCGGATGAAGATGTGATACAACATGTCTGTCTTTTCAAGGAAAGTATTATTGGTATCAAGTTTGAAGGTGTTACCGAGTGCCAACTACGCCGGATTCTTTTTCCTCGCACCTTGCGTGATGGAGCAAGGAGGTGGCTTAAAAGATTCCCTAACAATACTTTTCGCACTTGGGAGCACTTGTGCAACACTTTCCTCGAAAAATATTTCCCACCATCTAAGACCAAAAAATTTAGAAGGGAAATTCAAACGTTTCAACAACAAGAAAATGAGAACATAAGTGAAGCTTGGGATCGATTTCAAACATTGCAAAGGAAGTGTCCGCACCACGACATTCCTAGTTGGCTTTTACTTCATATTTTCTTCCACTCGTTATTGGATAGCGCCAAAGATAATGTCAATACGGCGGCAAAAGTATATGTTAAAAATGATCAACATGGAGAGCTAAGTGGTGAGTCAACATCGTCAATCGAAAGGAGAGCCGCTCTTGAAGATAGAGTCGAGGAGTTGGTCAAGCAATTTGAAGTATATGTTGCTAGAGGCAATTCTCCACCCAAGACTAGAACATCTCCAAGAAGATCATCTCCACCAAGAGGGGTGAGTTCACCAAAATGATCATCCATTTCTCCACCCAAATTGTATCGCGTTGAACTTCCATGTGATCATTGCGGGAAATATGACCACGACTCCAATTTGTGTATGAAAAAGGAGAATGTTTATCAAGCCAATACCCAAGGAACCTGTGAAAAGTCTCGCACAAACAATCCTAATTGGGAAACCGGATCTTGTTCCACGCCAACTCAAGAATCATATCCTTGTCAAGATCATGCAATTCCAAGAGCCCCCAATCAAAGGGTTTATTCTAATTCATATGGGTTCCACTATCAAGCAAGACCTCCTCATGCAAATCAATTCAATCAAGGTTATTATTTTCAAGGACCACCTCGACCCAGCTATGGTCCTCCTTTTGGAATCTATCCTCCACATAATCAAGGTCCCCCAAGGCATTCTCAAGGCAACTTTCGACCATTTTATGACATTCAACAAACGATCAAGTTTCTATTGGAAGAAAACGCATCAAATCAAGCTAGACTTGAAGCCTTAGAGGCATGTGCCGCCTCGCAAGCTAGATTTTCTCATGAACCAACCAATTCTTCCAATCAAGCATCCGTGAATGCTATTAAGGTAATGAGGAAAAAGGGACCGGTGAAACCCTTTGATCCACAAACTCTTACATCTCATCCCTCAATCAATGAATCCGATGAGAATGTGGTCAAGGGTGTTACCGAAAGACCAAGAAGAGATCCATCCAAATACCTAGTAGGAGACCTTACCTACATAATAGAACAGATTCCAATTGAAAAGATGAATCTCGTTTCTAGAATAGAAGTACCACCCTTGAATGATAAACCCCAAATTTCCTCAAAAAGCCAACCTATGGAGCAAATAACCTTCACCGATTTGATAGAGAATTTAGAAACTAGTCCCTCCATTCCTACTCCAACCGAGTATATAAAAGACATGATCCTGAATTCTACCATGAAGAAGGAAACCCCAATGTCACCTAGGGTCACCCCAAAAGTCACCATTCCTACTAAACTTGGTGATCCCGGTAGCTTCTCCATACCTTGTTCGATCGACAATGTTGAAATACATCGCGCATTAAGTGATCTAGGGGCAGACATTAGCCTTATGCCATTGATTATTGCTCAAACAATTGATATTCCAAGGATGGTACACTTTCCGCTTAACGTTCAGATGACCGACGATACTTCAAAAGCGCCAATCGGGTTAGCACGAAATCTTATGGTTAAGGTAGGTCGTTTATACATACCTACCGACTTCATGGTTCTTGACATGCCCATTGAAGAATGCAATCCTATCTTATTAGGGCGACCTTTCCTAGCAACCGGCGGAGTGATTATCGATGTGAAAAAAGGGAAATTATCTTTTAATGCTGGTATTAGCACCATTCAATTTGTATTGCCCGCCTTCTTGCCAAATATTCCTTTCGGAAAGGAATTGTGGGACCATATGGTAGAAATACCAACCAATGATGAATTTCTAGCACAAGATAATTACCAAACTTCTAATCCATCGAACTTCGCACCGACATTTGACTATGCCACCGAGGAACCATCCGAAGAAGATGTCCACTGTGATGATAGTGATGATGATGGCGTTTTTCTTAGACTTGGTCAAGCCCCTGAAGAAGAAGTTATTAATGAGTGGGGTATGCTACTGGAGGTAGCTAGCCTTATGGGTTTGCCAAGGCCAAAGAGAGAGCGTATGGTTGGTGGCGTTATCTTCAAGAACAAGAAACATGGTAGTCCGGGTTGCTTCTTGAGCAACCCCGACTAAGCTCAAACAATTTAATTCGGTTTGGTGGTGTCCATAATAACCACCTTGTAAATATTTGTATATTCTTATCTCCTTTTATTTTCCTCGAACAATAGCTTTTGAATTTTTCTTTTGGAGCTTGCTTTTTAGGGTATCTGCAGGAATTGTGAAGATTTGTTCTGGAGTTTTTGGGTTATGCTATGAATGATTATGAGAGCTTTTCTTCGTGTAGCTAATACATAGATTGAGAAAATTGGTTTTGTCGAAGTGTTAAGGTTGTTTTGGACCAAGTCGAAGAGCACTTTCGCGGCAAAAAGACTTATTTGGAGTGGAGGATCTCACCGGGTGAAATATTGCCCGGTGGAATTGTTGTCCGAAGTCCATCGGGTGAAACTTCACCCGATGGCAATTTTGGGGGAATTAATGAATTGACAGAATTCCACTGGGTAAAATTTTGCCCGGTGGAATCTCACCGGGCTAAATTTTGCCCGACGGTGAAACTGCACGCAATTGATGAGAAATGGTCCGAAGACCGTTGGGTGAAATTTCACCCGATGGTGACCACCGGGTGAAACTTCACCCTGCGTCGCCTATACCCCAACCAAACCCCCTTTCCCTTCATAACTTCGCCTTTCTCCTCTCTCTCTCTCCTCAAATAAACCCCAAAAACCCAAAAATCCCCAAATTCGACCACCCTAAATTACCTCTAATCCTTCCATTTCTTCACCAAAATCTAATCTAATCCCATATTCTTCATCCTTATCAAATTCCTATCATCTTTTAGAATTTTTTTTTGAGAAATCGTTCCAATTTTGACAAACCCAAACCATAACCTCCATCATCAAATCACCCAATTTAATCAAGAATGAGGAGAGTTAAGCAAACTGCAAGGAAGAGGTTCTCATCTATGTTTAGTCGTCAGTCGGGTTCAACATCTTCTTCACGTTCTGAGGAGCCGGCCGAGTCCCATCAAGAGCATATTAATATGCCGGTTCAACAGCCAAACTCAATACCGCGTGAACAACCTGTTCCGCTTGAGGTACGCTACCCGTCTATCCGCCGTGATTTCCCTCATTCGGAGTCTGGTGTCTATTTTACAAAAAAATCCCACCTTAAAAAGTTTAAGAAATTTTGGGTCTGTCGTCTCGAAACAACTCTTTGGGCGGCTCGAGATGTACTTGAGCGTATGGGTATTGAATCGCAGGTACGTTCGATGTGCCGAATCTTGGTCTAATTAAATTTTACACCTCTACGGAGGAAACTTTTCAAAAACTGACTTGTGAGTTTTTCGCAACTTTTGAGTTGGGTGGTGGTGATGACCTCACCGTCACTTTTCAGTTGCAACTCTGTATGTCTTTTCTTTGAAAGATTTTGGTGCATTGCTTGTTTTACCTTCTTCTGTCCTTGGAAGACCTAGGGCGGGGCAAACTCGGGATGAAAAATTTGCCCGCGATCGATTTTGGTTTAAAATTGCCCGCCAAAGGACTTTTAGAGGAGGGAAGATGTGTTCTTTCTCCATTTGGAACCTCATCCTCCAATATTTGGCGCGTATCATAGCCAATTCCTTCCTGTCAAGCTATGATATGCACCACAATTGTCGTGCTACAGCTGTGCAGCTGTTAGATGATGCGGTTCTGAATAAAGGCCCATCGATCGACATGTCCGAGGCCCTAGCTACGCATTTCGCCCAGGTTGCGAAGGGAAACCGCAAGAAAATTTCTTGTGGTGGTGTTGTAATGATGATAACTAGAGCTTTAGATGTCGATTTTAGCAGCATGACACCAGTTGACGGAGTAGGAATTTATCTAGATGAGATTTATTGCCCTTTTATTGTTTGGCCCCAACAAGGGGATTATAACAGTTTGTTTCTCTATAAGATTACTGATTTGCGAGCTATAGCGATACCTAATCCCGAATGGGTTAGGCTAGATGTTGAGGAGAACTTCGGCATGCCGAAGAGGTCTAGGAAGTACATTCAGGATCATACCCGTGGTAAGTTCTATCAGGTTAATTACTCCGAGGGACCTTTCGACTATGGTGACGATGACATAGAGGTAGTAGATGTGTCAGAAGAGGAACCAAAGGTTGAAACCTCCTGGGATGAGGGTTGGAGAACATTACCTTCGTCATCACACGGACCCTCTCCCTCCCACCAGACCAAACCTCAGACCTCACAATTTTTTACCCCCGACTTCTCAGACTTCACACCACACCGACACTCCACTTTCACCTAGTCTACCCCCGGTTTTCAGGAGGATGTTAACATGAGTCCTCCGAGAAACTCTTCGTTCTTCGGAGCGGAGGACTTTTATAACCAGTGGGAGGAAGTTTATGACCGTACACGTCAGACTTGGGAGAACTCGACCACTTCACTCAACTTGGCCCAAAGCGCCTACAATGTAGCCCGAGATGCGCGTGATACTGCGCATAACTTGTATACGTACTCAAGGGACGGTTTTGAGTACGCCCAGGACAGCTATGAGATGGCTAGGGACGCTGCTAGGGATGCCCAAGCAGCAAGGTTGGCAGCAGAGGAAAACTAGAGGATGTTGCAACAACAACAACACTATTTTGATCGATTTATTGGTATACCTCCGCCAGGATCTTACTACCCACCACCTCGTCCCCCAGGTCCTATGTGAGTGGTTGAGTGTTGTCAGTGTTAGTGTGGGGGTGTAGGATGTCGGTTGTCAGTCGTCGGTAGTCAGTTCTCCTGTTTTCAGTGATCTTTGTCAATCTCTGCAGCGCCAATTTTTGTCATTTGATAATTTTGATTGTTGGTTATTTGTGGTGGTATTTTGTTGGTGAGTTGCCAGCCTCTCCGTGACCCTACTTGGGTCGTTTTACACGTGAGCTTTATTGTAGGTACCTTAGAGAAGAAGGTCCTGATTGTTAGCTCCAGGTCTTAGGTGAATTGATCGCACCAAGACCATTTGAAAAATCCAAAGTTTTCTTTTTCCTTTGATTTTTCCCGATTTGTGCGAAATCGGGCGAGGTGACATGATTACGCCTACGCCCTTTCTCCTCTTTTCGATTTTTCTTCTTTTTCCTTTTTCTTTTTCATTTTCCTTTTATTTTCACTTCATTTTCTTTTCTTATTTTTTGATTTTTCTTTTTGGCTAGGGTCTAGGTCACGTGATTACACCTAGTACCCTCAAATTTTTACCTCTTCTATTTTCTTTTTTTTCTTTTTCATTTTCACTCCCTTTCTTTTTATTCTCTTCATTTTGAAAAATACAAAAACAATTGAAAAATCATAAAAAATCAAAAAGATTTTTCGTTCTTTTCTCTTTTTCTTTTTCTTCTGTTTCGATTCTTCCTCTACTTGTGCATTGGGGACAATGCACAGTTGTAGTGTGGGGGGGGGGATCTACTATCCTTTTCTTCATTTTATTTTTCCGTTAAAAACCAAAAACCCAAAAAAATTCCTTTTTCTTTTTCTCTACATTTTAGTTTTATTTTATTTTATTTTTGTTTTTGTGTCACTTGTATGGCTTTCTCCTTCTTATAGGTACACCGCCGACCATTTAGCATGGATACATAAGGTAGCAAAAAAGAAGACCACTAGGTAATATCTTTTACCTTCGTCTTATCCCCTTCTCTTATTTTTATGGGAGTATGGGCTTGTATGCTATTTGGAGGTTCACTTGGTGAACATTTTGGAATTGGTGGTTGTGGATTGTGTGACTTGATGGAGTTTGGAGTGCTTGGTTGTACTTGTGTATTTGTTTTGTTTTCTTGTGTTTTTGTCATTTTTGTGTTCTTTTTCTTTGTGTATAGCTTGTCTAGGTAAAATTTTCGAGAACCCGATTTTGAGTTTAGGCCGAGTGTTTAGTACTCCCTTGTTAGTAACTCTTTTTGATTTTTGGACATACTTCTAATAGAATGACCTTGAACCAATTTTTGCATTGAATTTTTACCATAAGTCTATCATTTCTACTAGGAGTCTAAATCGGGATTTGCATTTGACCACCTTGACCACCCATGGAGTGATAAGACCTTGGTTACCGTTTCCCGTTCTCTTAGGTGACCTGACTTGAGAAGCCATTTTTAGTCCAAATTTCGATCCTTCTGTGGGTTCGGAGGGAGTGCACACCTGACTAGCCTATTTTTCTACCATTCACCCATTTCCACAAATAAGTTTGCAAGAATATGCTTTACCTTGATTTCAAATGAACCATCTAACCAAATATGGGCTATTCAAAAAAACGGGAAAATGAAGAAGAAGGGCATCTAGAAAAAAAAAGGTCGTCAACCGAAATAATGGAGAAAGAAAATCAAAATCTCAAAAATCGCTCCCAAACCCAAATAATCCCTTGGTTGACTTATTGTCGTGAAATGCCTACTAGAGGACCGAGTCCTGAGGAAGGAAAATAGCGGTAATTTGGCAATCCTTACCATTTTGCAAACACTTGTCCATCTTTTCGTTTGTTCTAATTGGCTTTCTAGAGTTTGGGACGGCCCTCTAGGCCTAGCTTATGAGACGGGATAACACTTACCTACAGTTCTTACTAACTCCATGATTCTCACTTATCCACTTCATTTATTGTCCCGTTGTAGGCATCTCTAGTGGAATTAGAAGGACCTTGGTAAATTTTCAATGTTTTTATTGTTTGATAGTCATCCTATTAGGATCTTGTCCAAGTCAATTTGGGTGACTAACTTGGTAGTATTCTCGCTTGTCTTAAGCTCAAATCGGTGCTTTCTCCGCCGTTTCGATGAGGGACTCGGCGATTTATTTTCTCTTTGGTTGCGACTATCTTTTTGTGTGTCTTTCTTGTTTTATGTGTTTGTGTGTGTATTAGTCGCAACTCGAATTTTGAGCAAGACCTAACTTGCCTTGGATGGAGGTACTCTACCTCAAGGGTATCTCGATGTGAGTTGAAGGGACGGAGCGGGCCCGTTAATTGCCTCGTATCGGCTTAGCATAGTCTAGCTAGTAGTGGTAGCTAGTTTCTTTTTGGGTCTTTGCTCGAGGACGAGCAACGGTTTTGTGTGGGGGAATTGTTGTGTGTCAAATTTGGACCATTTTTCCTCCCATTTAGACCCATTTTCCTCCGTTTTGCGAGATTAGAGTGCGATTATCACCTTATTTTGAGTAATTCCCGTATTAGTGTCTCTCTTTTGCATTTTACATGTTTTTGGTAGTTTTCTGTCTATTTTGATAGGATTTTCGACCAAAAACGTGTCTGGGCTTCTAGTAGCATGAGAGAGAGGAAAATCGTCCAAAGAGCAAAGCACACGACTAAAAGTTCAAGTAATCCAATCGATCGACAAAGAAAGAGACCAGAAAAGAGGCGGAGGATCACCGGGTGAAGTTCCACCCGATGATTCACCACCGGGCGAAGTTTCGCCCGACGACATTTTCCACCCCCGAAGATTTTCGTGGACACTCACCACCGGGCGAAATTTCGCCCGATGGAGAAAGAGCGCCAAAATTGCAAACTGGAAAAAGTTTCACCGGGTGAAGTCACCGGGTGAAGTTTCACCCGGTGGTGTTAGCTCGTCAACCGCAGGTTGAAGTTTCACCCTATGAAGATGCAAAGGGTGAAGGTCTAGCTTAAAGAAGAAGAATTGGATTATGGCCTTTAAAATTGTGTGACCCATTAAGGATTAGTATATACAGAAAACCTAGGGTTTCATTTCAATTTAAGCCTTAAGTGTGCCTTTAATGTGCCTCTTTAGATTAGAGTAGGGTAGTGGATCTCCATAGTAGTAATAGTAGTAGTAGTAGTAGTAGTAGTAGTAATTCACATAGAAAAACTCCATAGATTTAGTAAGTTTCCTTAGTTTTAGATTAATCTACTCAACATTCTACAATCAAGTTATCATATTTGTGAAGATTTGGGTTTTATATTGAAGATTTAAGGGTTTTGCAAGGGTTTGGTGACAAGATCCTTGTATTATTTCTTGAAGATTCATCTTTTATGTTAATCTTCATCTTCTCCTTTAGTTTTCTCCATTGTTGGTTGTTTCATTCCTCTCCCTTTGTCCATTAATTAGTTTTGTTTTTAGTTTCTTGTTAATCCCTTGTTAACCTTGTTATTTTTATGCTAGTGTTTTTCTCTCCCCTTAGCTTGTTTGTGGGTTTGTTTATTGTTGTTTTAATTGCCTCTCCTCTAGTAAAAGCATGTTTAGTCTTTCTTCTAGTCTCCTTAGTGTTAGTTTTATTATGGGTAGTGAGTAGATTTTAGTTAGGGGGCTAGGGGAGGAGGAATTCTAGATAAAAGTTTTATTTTGTGAAATTATAGCATTTGAGGGTGATTTGTCTTGATGGGGATTGTTGTGTCTTGATTGACTTAGCTTGATCACCTAGGTTGACTTGACTCACCCGGACAAATATGGGGAATCTTGGGGTTTGCGGAATTCTGTCTAGAGACTTTAGTTTATTTGTCGCGAAACCGGGTTTAGGCTTGGTTGGTAGCGAAACCGAAAGGTGGCACCTCCCTTATACATCTTGTAATAATTCTTGCGATGTTACACCCTTATCTTAATCTCCGACTCCCCGACTCTCCCTAACGTCTTTCCTATTAATTGTTTCTCGCTTTGGTTCCTTATCTCGTTTAATTAGTTTAGTTCATCTCGTCCAAAACCCTTCTTCTCGACCCCAATCACTCTCAGACTTAGACTTGATCGACTACCCTTGACCGTCCCTGTGGATCGATCCCGACTTGCCACTACTACGTAGTAGTTAGTTGGAGTTTATAAATTTTGTTTAATCGTGTTAGATAGGTGACAATCTGACGCCCATCAGTACTTCTTCTTGTTCGTCACTATTTATGATTTAGATCAAATGTATCGACTTAACACAAATATCGGAGCTCTCCGTATCACAACATCGTTATCGGGTCGTATAAACCGTATGACTCTCGGATTGACATCATTAGGTTTCGTGTTACTTCGATTTTCAATGACTCTTCATGCGCGACATTCGATTACGGAATTGACATCAAACATTTAGAGCGACGTTTGAAAATGACATCAAACACACTCGACGAAGGGTTCTACGATCGCGTTATAACCCGATGGGTCAGGCGTACGCCATGAGGCGCCCTGACCCTCAGGCGCCCGGGGTGGTGCGCCTCAATTGTGAGGCGCCACCTCTCGTGCGTCATGTCTGATGGTTATGCGTACTTTGGGCAGAATCGATTATCGAATGCGTTCGGTTGAAAGGATTGATTCATCATTGCAAACATTAAGTCCTTTGCATTTCGGCGTCGTAGTTTGGCCTATAGGGCCTACGATGCTCGATTTAGCTTCATCAGACGTTTGCTCGAATCACGTTTTTGAAAATAGTTTTATAATAATATACGCGGAATTAATATAACGGAATTATAAGAGTGTTTGACTCGCCCTAAACAACCAATTAGGTGAGGTAGAGAGATAAGCGACCGTCGACGCGAGTGCGGTACTCTAGTGTCCGTGTTTACTTATCTCGTCACCCTTCCTATTCGATACGTTAAAAGGCAAGCATTTTACAGTCGAATGTTAGTAGTTGGATGTTAGGAACGGTAAAGTAAAATGTTAGATGCGAAAAGTAAAATGTTAGTATACTGTAAATAAAATGTTAGTAATGTTAGAGTTCGATAAGTAATCGAGTTTAAGGATTCGAAATGGGGTTTGAACACCCTCAACCTACATGTCAAATGCTTCGAAATACGGGCTCGCGGAGTATCATTGTAGACACGGGATGTGGTTCGATGTATATAGGACGAGTTAAGGTGTATATTAAAGAGAAAGAATGCTCTCGTTTTTTGATTAAGAGTTACTGTAGACACCCAGATTTGGACCTGGTGGCTGCAGAAGTGCCCAACAAACACCCGATGACGATAGGACTACAACGCGACGTAGGTTCGCGATGTTTTAGGTAGTTTTTGTATAGAACGGATCAAATAAATTACTCGAAAAAATTAAACTAACATGATGGCAGCCTTAGTCGTGTTACGGTCGCATAGACACTAATTAGAATCAATTCTGACACCGGGACCCCGAGTCGGTCCCGAAACTCAAACTGAGTCAGCACCGCGCCAAGCGAACCTCGGGATGCACACCCGAGGCCCACTAAACTCACGGCGCTAGGTTAAACCCAGGGAAACCTTAGGCCCCAAGATACGTATTATACTCCTACCTCTCGGTTTTGGAAAGTATCAAAATCGTATCTTCAAAACTCCAACCGCCTCGCCTCACGCGTCTGAGACTCCCCACGCCCGAGCCCAGGCACCTAAGTCTTGGTGCGCCGCAAATCAGGCATCCATATGGGTGACAAGGACAAAAAACACCTATAAATACCCCACTCACCTCATTCATTCGACACACAATTCACTCTTCTCTTCTTTCTCTAAACTTCTCGCTAAGGGCTCGCACTCCGACACCCGAGGCAAAGAATCCACTCGATCGTAGTTCTGATAAAAGCGACATCAACGCTACTCCTCACCTTCGAGCACCCTACTCGATACCGAGGTGGCTGTGTTTGACTAGCCCAAGTCTAGTAACGAAGTTCTGGCGGATTAGCCGCAGAATCAGCCTATAGTAACGAAGCTCTAGCGGAGTAGCCCCAGGAGGGGTCAACGGTAACGGAGCTCTGCCGAAATCACTAGGCCAGCTAGGAGGACCCGCCTTTGGAGCCGAGTCGTCACTAGGTTGTCATCTAAACAAAAATTTATATTTTCGCACTTTCCTTTATTATGCACTACGACAATATTAGGCATGGACCTTAGGTCCATAAACACTTACTAAATCACGTAACGTCCCAACTTCAACCGCAAACACTAAAATACACTAAATAGACCCGAGTAATTCCGAGATCTGTTCTAAACTATCTATGCATTGAGTCCCGTTTAGTGTATATTCCGAGGGTGCAACTCCTCACAATGTGATTTACTTACATTCGCATTTACCGCTTTCGTATGATTTATTGCTTTTATGACCTTATAATCGCATGTTAAATCACCTAACATGGAATCCAAAACGTAAAACAACTAAAATTGAACAAAGTAATGGTCGGGTTTCGTATTAGTCTGAGTGCTCGCCTTACTAGGTTCGATGCATCTCTATTAATACCGAACTGATGCATCTTAAGCAGAATACCAGGTAAGGTATATCACGAGAACGACTAATATCCGTATTATCGCGTTAAAACTGACTTCCTAATACCTATAATCTTAGTACTCTCTACTCTCCTACGTGCATCTTTTCATGGCCGGCTTGTCACGTGAAATCGCATGCAAAGAATGTAAACACAACTACTTTGACGACAAAACTTACTTGTCCTTAAACAACCGACGTAGCAAAAGGTATAGGGTTAAAACAATGGATGTTACAGTACTTCCGCCACAACAAAAGAAGTAGGATATCAGCCCACCGATTGATTAGTAGAGACCTCTATAGTGCGGGCGGGATTGGGTGTTGACATCTATCGGATGTTGGCTTCCCAATACGTATCCTCACCCCTTACTCAGAATCGACAGTTTCCGGATGTCCGAAACCATTGGCAATGAGAGTCATTCCAGGCATGGAGTGCTTAAGGGTACAAGTCTTAATCTTTAGGTCCCGTGCTTCTCAACTTTGAGCCGGCTAGGGATCAAAGTTGACTTGAACGGTTTCCGAGTCCCCATAATTGACGCGGTGGCGACTCCACAAATCAGCAACGAATTCAGTTCACTAAAAAGGTCACCTTACCAAATGAATCGGCCTTTAAACATTTACAACCACGACTCGATCGATTCCAAACGGAAACACGGGCGCCCGCACTCGCCTAGTACAAGTCTGGATCGTCATCCAAATCGAGGTCCGAAACATTGCCCCGTACGCGATGGGTGGCCGCGTGGGTGACCGCCGCCACACGTTGAAAAACCGGGTCGGTCCTGCGCGGGCGCGCGCGAGGCGCCGGGCTGTGCGGACGGACGTCCACAGTTACGAGAATGAAAATGTTGACCCTCGATACGACGCACGTAAGGGTGTATTTATAGAGTTTTTGCGAAATGTTCTGACTCGGAATTCAGGCGCCGCCAGGAGGCTAGCGTCCTGGTATTGGGGCGCCCCACCTGAGGCGACTAAGTTCTGGGCGCCTGGATGCAGGCGGTTGAAATCGAGCGTATCGGAAGTTGCCCAAAATACGGATTGATATCCGGGTTATTTGAGGCAAAATTTGATTTCGTTTTGACTAGGACTCATTTTTCATTTGGACGCTATTGTGGCCCTTTTGAATTTCGGGTTTTGTCTTTGACCGGGTTTTACTCGATCGACAAAAGACGATTTGCCCCCGGTGGCGGTGTTGGCTCAAAGTAGCTTTGTTTTATAGGAAATGACCTACTAAATCTAGATTTCAGGCCGGTTTTGAGAGATTTATACTCTGCTAAATGTCCACGTCGGATACTATTGATTCTGAGCCCGTATTCGAGCGTATTGATGCACGTTAACGTCCGATCATCATCGGGTGTTTTGTTGGATACTGCTACAGACACGAGCAGGCAAAATTCGGGTGTCTACAGTATTAGTATTATTAGTACACAAATTATTGTAGTAATTGTCCTATACGGGATAGTTATAATTATCAATACAAACATTTTTTGTTCAGTTCCGACGCTTTATTATTATTATTATTATTGATTTAATTTTATTTTATTTTTTTCAGGAAAAGATATCAACTCATTCATATTTGAGTGAATTTACAATTTTGATGCAAAAAAGTTCTAACACACTAGAATCCCAAAGCATTTAAAGACCCTAGTTGCATTTTGTTCCTATTATATCTAGGATTAGCCTCATTACAAAAACGAACTGCAATATGGAACTTAATTCTAGAAATCAAAGCTTTTTGAGGAAAAAACCCCAGAAGTTTGGCAAGTGTTACCCAGGAGAATAGCATAATAGGCTTGGAAAGCTCTGGATACATTCTCCACCCCATTTTGCATCAAACCTTCATGATCAGTAACAGAACCTATCATCTGTTGGTGCTTTCTTTCTTTAATTTTTGCATAGAAATATTTGAAGGAGTAAGAAAGTAGGAGATGTTTTACTTTTGCTCTTTGATAAAGCATACTAAGCTCAGAGCTTTTTAGGCTGCAATAATTCTAAAGGATGGTGGTTTCCTAAGCAATTAAACCAGGAGAAAGGGGAGCATCCTTAAGCTGTCTTTGGCATTGCAAGAGATCTTGTTTAGCCTTCTCCACCTGAGTAGCCAAGTTAGTGAAGTTATTTGTATGTAGACCAATAAGAGCCTTTTTAACAGCTTTTAACTTTGGGAAAAACCTGAAAATGGGAGAGCCTGCAATATAAGAGGACCAAGCCTACTGAACCACAGAATTATTGTCAGCATGACTAATCCAGGTATTAAGAAAACTGAAATTCCTCTTCGGCTTAATAGCAGGAGTTACATTCAGCAAAATAGGAGAGTGGTGAGATATTCCTGGCTCATAAAAAATGCATAAGAAGAGGGAAATTCCTGAACCCATACAATATTAATCAGAGCTCTATCAAGTTTAGACCACACCTTGGATTCAGGTTCTTGTTTGTTTGTCCAGGTTAAACTACAACCCGAGCTACTCAAGTCATCAAGACCACAACTAAGAATGGAATGATTGAAATCCCACATATCCTGAAAAGGAGGAGATGTCCCTACCTTAGGTTCTCATCAGGATTCCTAACAATGTTGAAATCCCCAAGAAGAAGCCAAGGGGTAGAAAAAGAGAAAGACTGCAAGTCATTCCAGAGATTCAACCTCTGAGTGCCATCATTATAGGCATAAATGGCAGAGATAGTAAAATCCTTATTAGAGAGATTATGATGCACTGAACCAGTGATTAGCTGATCAGACTTATTAAGAAGTTTAAAAGAAACAGCTGCAGGGTTGTACATGAACCATATCCTGCCATTGTAGTGGTGGTCATAGTTATCAATTGCCACCCAAGAACGAAAGGAAACTCTCCTAATAATACTTGCTTTATCATGCCTCACCCTAGTTTCAAGAATAATCATAATATCAAGCCTATGGAATGAAAGGAAATCCCTAACTTCACTATGTTTAAGGGGATTATTGAAGCCCCAAACATTCCAAGATGCTATCTTCATGAGGGTTAATGTCAGGAGGAACTTTCACATCCCTACCCACCTGTGGACATGACATAGGTCCACCCCGACACGGCCACGCGCGGGTTTGGGGAGGCGAATGAATTTCATGTGAGATGGATCTCGGGTTGAAATTTAAATCTTATTAGGAGTCGCCTTTGTGGGAGTTCGGGCCCATTCGAACCCACTTTATATCTTGGTGGGCTATGCACAGAGTACGGCCCATTTCGATTTCAGAGTTTATGGGGTTCGTCCCTTTGCATTGCAATACCGATACCGACATTATCGGTTACTGTGTATTGAATGACTCTCGTGCGCCAATGGTTTTGGACATCCAAAAACTACGGTTCTGAGTAAGGGGTGAGGGTACGTGTTGGGAAGTTCACAAAGAACACCCAACCCCGCCCGCACTTAGCGGCCTCTACTAAGATATCGTTCGATTTTAGAATACGCGCGTTAGTAGTTCGGTGGAAATATTATGGGATTTGACAATTTTAGAATACGTACGTGATGGTATGGGCATTGACAATTTTGAATTGACTGTACCCCGGTTAAAGGACTTTCACTTGAGTTGACCGATAACCATGGTCATGGGTTTTTGAATATATTATTTTTTTGGTTAGTTGACCTCTTAGCCTTGGTCACGGGATTCTTTTTTTTTTTGGGTTGACCATGTTCCGGTCAAATATTGACCGTACTCTGGCCGTGGGATGCCGATAATTCTTTTTTATCATGGCTAGCTCTTTTGTTTTATTTGGCCTTTTGCTTTTTCCTTGGACTTTTGACTTTTTTTATGTCCAGCTTTTTTTTCTTTTTTCGTTTTTGTTTGTCAGATGATCTAGCGTGTTTTGTATGTGTTTATGATGGGCCGTATTTAGTCGTAGTTATTACGACGGTTTTTGGTTTATTTTGTGAGCTAAATCGGTTGTCTTGTATTGCATTTGTGTCGATTTGGTATAAATGTAATATAGGCTATTTTGAGGATGTTAACCATTGGACCGTCGATTTGGGCAAAGAACGACTAAAACATGAAGAAGAAGAAAGCTCACTTGAAGACCCGGAACGACGGAATTGAAGGATCGCGAGAAGCAGCTACAGGCCGTCAGGCGAGTCGCGCAGAAGACACGCGAGTCGCGCGCTCCCGCGAGTCGCGCGATGGTTGGGCGAGTCGCATGAGAGTCTGGAACTTTATGCGCGATTCCGTCCTATCTCGTGATATTTGCTATATTTTAAGACTTAGATATTAATTAGGAAACTCTATTACTAGTTTTTATTATTATTAGTATTACTAGTATCCTTAAGATATTTTATTATTATTTTATTATTAGGAAACTTTTATTAGGATAAATATAGCCTTAGGTGGAGATTTTTATTTTATTAACATCACATTGTAGTTGAACGTAACATTAGAGGAAGAAAAGGGAGAACTTTGAAGAACCCTAATTTTCCGGTTTCAAGTATGTGTAACTAATTTCCTTTACTTAGATTCAAGCCTTTGAAGCACTTGATAATCGTTTGTGAGTTTGAATGTTTTAATTATTAATCTTGATTATTGTGAATTGCTTTGTTATTAAATCTATGAATGTTGTTATTGATTGCTAGGTGTACAACTAGTATTTAATTGCATCGTTCTATCGATAGTATTGTTAATTGAGTAGGATTTACTGATTAACTTTACATTAGTAACAACTAGGAATTAATATTGAACGGGATACGTTGATATTAGTAATTAGAAGCAATTCACATAAATATCTAAGGTACGACTGGATTGTACGTGCTATTTATTCTCTATTGAATTCGCAGATCTATATTGCTTCCGTCTAATTGAACCTAGAACTGGATTGTTTAGGTTGTTTTACGGTTAGGGTTGATTAAGAACGGGATTCGTTTTAGTTAACTATTCTTAAGAGAATTGGAATTTCATATTCACAATAGAGTAGTCAAGGTTATTAATTGAAACCATCTTACAATGATCAATCGCCATTGAGTGTGGATTTGTGCTTGGGTCTAAGTTCTTTCTCATCATTTGATTTAGTCAAAGTTTTCATCTTTATTAGATTTAGTTGTTAGATAATTATTCAAAACCCCCCTTTCTTATTGTTTAATTAATTAGTTATTTATCATTCTATATTAGTACGCAGTTATAGTTAAACCAATTCCCTGTGGGTTCGACCCTTATTTCCATTATACTACTATTTTAGTTAGTTGGTTATAAGTGATTATAAATTGTAATTTGAGGCATACGAATTTAGCCTGTCAAATTTTGGCGCCGTTGCCGGGGATTCGGTATTAATTATTTCTGTGCTTTCTAGTGTAGTTTTTAATTATTTTTTTAAGCTAATTTTATCTCATTTTATTTTATTTTGTGTAGTTTATGTATAATACTCGCTCTTCTAACTTGAACGTCGAGTTATTCGACTCAGAGATTGAACGCACCTTTCACAGGTCACAGAGAATCGGAGAGGGAGCAATAGTTATTGGAACGCAGGAATTCGAGGATCTAGTGTTTTTCGACTATATTCCTATTAATCCTGTGAACACTGAAGTTTCCTCCGAATCCGAAAACGAGTCGAATATCATGGCTAACACAATCAAGCAGCTGACAGCACCCGACCTTGCACAACAACCTTTGTGCATTACGTACCCACCGTTGGGTGCGAATGCCACTTTCGAATTGAAGTCGGGTTTGATCCATCAATTACCCACATTCCATGGCATGAGCGATGAGGACCCTAACAAGCACTTGTCGGATTTTCACATTGTTTGTTTGAGTATGAAACCGGCCTCCGTCACAGATGAGCAACTCAAGCTAAGGGCCTTCCCCTTCTCATTGAAGGATTCTGCGAGAGATTGGTTATATTACTTGCCACCGGCAAGTATTGATACATGGGTGAAGATGAAGAAGGCGTTCCTTGAGAAATACTTTCCGGCATCTCGAGCCTCCCAGTTAAAGAAGCAGATAAGTAATGCGGAGCAACGAGATGGCGAGACGATGTATGAGTATTGGGAACGTTTTAAGAAGCTATGTGCTACATGCCCATATCATGGCTACAATCCTCAAGACCTTGTGATGTACTTTTGCAGAGGTCTTTGTGTGGAGGATGCTCGCACTGTGAACGCGGCTTGTGGGGGATCGATCGTGAACAAGAGTCCAGATGCTGCTATAGAAGTTATCCAGGAGCTAGCTGAAAGCTCTCGAGATTTCTCTAGGAAGTTCCCTAAACGGGGATTGCATGCCATAGGTAATTCATCATCCTCGAGTCTTAAACAAAAAGTTGATAGTTTAACATCTCTTGTCCAGAATATGATGTCAGGAAAAACAAATCAAGTTATGATGTGCGGTATTTGTTCTACCGAGGGACATCCGAGTGAGCATTGTCCTCAAATGTATGAAGGTCAAGAGGAGGTGAACGGAGTGTGGGAAACCGGGCAAAACAAAAAGTGGGATCCATACTCTAACACTTTCAATCCTGGATGGAGATATCACCCGAACATGAGGTGGAGGAATCGGGAAGGCGACCAAGAAATTAATCAAGGTAATCAAGTTGGTCAGCCGAAGCAACAACTCTTTGCTAAGCAACAAGTTATTCCTAACACGGTGCCTAATCCGCCTCCACCTAGTGGTCAAATGTCCACCGAAGACATGATACGTGCTTTGGCGGCTAACCAAGCTACGGTGACCACCCAAATGTCCAACCTCCAAGCTACGGTTCTTCAACATCACACGGAGAACAAAGCTAGCATTCAAAATTTGGAAGTTCAAATGGGCCAAATGGCGACCGCCATTGGTAGGTTGGAGGCTCGAGATTCTGGAAAACTACCTAGTCAAACCATTCTTACGAAGGAAAACGTGAGTGCCGTATCTTTAAGGAATGGGAGACAATTGGTGGAGGCCGACAAGCCGAAGAGGAAGGCCAAAGAAGCTATGGTTCAAGAAGAGGAGCTAGTGATCGAGGAAGGTGAGAAACCTTCGAATGTGCAAGAGAAGGAGTCAATTACTCTTACTACACCGGTGTCGGAACCGGATGTCCCTTTCCCCGAGGCACTCAAGAGGACCCGTCGTTATGAGCATGACAAGGATATCTACGAGGTATTTGAAAAGTGTGAGGTAAACATTCCTCTTCTTAATCTTTTAAAGAGTATTCCTAAATATGCTAAATTCTTGAAAGAATTATGTACTATTTAAAGGAATAACAAGTTGAAGGGAGCTAAGAAAGGGAAGGGTAGTGAGTATGTGTCCGCTATTTTTCAAAAGAAATTATCCCCTAAATGTGGCGACCCGGGCATGTTCACTATACCTTGCACCATAGGAGATACTTTGTTTGACAAGTCTATGTTAGATTTGGGAGCTTCTATTAATGTCATCCCTCTTTCTATCTATGAATCTCTTAGACTTGGTCCTATGAGGGAAACCGTGAAAGTAGTGCAACTAGCGGATCGATCGAGTGTCTATCCTAAGGGAGTTGTAGAGAATGTTCCAGTTAAAGTTGATAAGTTGGTCTTTCCGGCCGATTTTTATGTTTTGGACATGGAACATGACAATAGTGCAACCCCTATCATTCTAGGACGACCGTTCCTAAAGACCGCGGGAACAAAAATCGATG
Organism: Agrostemma githago; assembly: GCA_958450325.1. NCBI lineage: Eukaryota > Viridiplantae > Streptophyta > Magnoliopsida > Caryophyllales > Caryophyllaceae > Agrostemma > Agrostemma githago. The sequence goes on along the minus strand of OY288240.1, from coordinate 24,368,244 downwards.
TCCCTAGCTAATGGCTCACTTAGCATGCAATTTGAGGGAAGAGTCGTTAAATTCGACATAAATAAGCCTAGTTCCCATTCCCCGAAAGACAATACCCTATGTCGTGTTGATATTTTTTATCATTTATCTCCTAACTCACAAGAAGAAGTGGTGAAATCGGTTCCTAAACCGATCTCATCTACCTCTTCTAGCAAGGAAGTTTTGTTTGAAGTTGTGCAGGAATCTCCTTCTAAGGGACCCAAGTGTGTCATTCTTTGGGAGTCGCGTAAGGACGCGGAGCTGTACAAAGGTAAACCAAGCTCGTGGTTCAATCAATGGACGGTTCGAAAGAGCTCAAGCAAGCGTCCAACGGTCTTACAATTTCAAAATGGAAAAGTGAAAGATGTAGTCGGTATAAGACTTAAGCCGACTAGTGCAAGGAGTAATGAATCGAGCGTCCGGAGAAGCAAGCTCTCGGACATGACGTTTTCTACCTAATCTCTGTCTCAGTCGAGCGAACGACTTTAAACAAAAGCGCTTCCGGGAGGCAACCCGTTTTGTAGATTTTTATTGTAAAATTTTATTTTACGGGTCATAGGTCGTAGTATTAATTTCGTTGTTTTTCTTAATCGTTGTTTTTCTTAAACTTAGTTTTTATTACTAACTTTTGATGTTTTAATAGGAGAAGAGTGTTGATTTTCAAGGAGATGGGGCGACTAGCATGGGTCCTGGGCGACTAGCATGGAGATCCTTCAAAACCTGAGCAAAAATTGAAGAAAAAGGAACGAAGTTTCAGGCATCCGCGCGAGTCGCGCGGACCCTATGCGACTCGCGTGGCTCTTCACACACAGGTCATTATTTTATTATTAAAAAAAAAATTGAAAAATTGAAAATTGAAAACAGGTTACCCGACTCCCTCTCCCATTCATCTCTCCCCCTCATCTATCCCTATTCCCAATTGCCCAAATCAAATTAAAACCCTAAAACTCCTTCTTCCCCAAATCAATTTCAAATCCCTCACTAGTACCACGAATCCTTCCTCCTCACTTCAAATTAAGATCTAGTCGTCGGTTTCTGCGTGAACGTCCGCTGTCATTGTCGTCGTTGTCGGTCCGTGTCAGAAGTCCGGCGAGCCGCACGACAGCTAAGCGACTCGCGTCGATGTTGAGTGGGTCTGTTCGTGTCTGCCAGTTCGTGCGTTGTCGTCGTCGGTCCGTGTCAGGCGAGTTGCGCGGTAGCTAGGCGACTCGCGTAGGGGTCTGCCGCAAAGTGATCTAGTGTTTGAGTCGGGTTTCGTCGGTGTTGAGTGGGTACATCTTTGTTCTCTGTCAAGTTCGCATCCGTGGTTCAGTTCTATCCCCTCTTTGTGTGCTGATAGTAAGTCACCCAACTCCCTCCTTTCTGTATGTTCCTGTCAAAATTTGTTTAGAGCTTGTGTAAGGTTTGTCTTGGTTGTGTGTTGTGAGTTGTTGGTTGCTGATTCGAGTCATAGACCATCCCCATTTTCGTCTAGTTGGTCAGCTTTGTATAGTCGATTCAGAGTCAGGTCTGTCACGGTTGAGTCTAAGGAGTTGCATCTGAGTCGAGACTTTTCTAGTTAAGTTAGTATCATTTATTTTAGAAAATCTTGAGTCATGGCCCCAAAGAAACAAAAGACGACCGCGGTTGACTATATGGGGTGTAAGAATCTGAGTACGAAGCAGAAATCGGTATGGCGTCAACTATTTGATCGAGCTATTTTGTCAACTAAGTTTGTCGATAATTTGGCATTGGAGTTGCTCGGAATTAGTGATGAGGTGTTGACGTTATTAACGCGTATTGGGTTAGCAAACTTTTACTATATGCACGCGAACACGTATAAGCGCTACACACTTGAGTTCTTATCCACCCTAGAAGTCCATCATAATGACGATCCCCCTCACATTACTTTTCAACTCGAAGATTCAGAACGAGATGTAGGCTTTACTGAGTTGAGGGAGACATGGGGAATAGCACCGAGAGGGGGCGGCGTTTCTGACCCCTACTACGCGTATGATGGAAGAGTTTTGGTTAAAAATTGCTAAGAATGCTTATGAGGGGGCTAAAAATGCTGATATTCGTCATCCTGCCCTTCGTTATGCTCACCGACTTTTGAACTCCACATTTCTTTGCAAAGGTGAGCCGACACATCTACCTAGGGCGGATTTGATGTACTTGTGGGCCATGATGCCCGAATGTTTGGGAACCCCGGATTGGATTGATGTATTCTTGACTTGTTGTGAGAAGCAGCAGAAAGCGGTCTCGGGGAACATTCCGATGGGGGGTATGGTTACTCTTCTAGCTCAGTATCTTGGCCTACCCAAGATGACGGATTCTCCTGTAGTAGGTGATAATACTATTAGTATTAAGTTCATGGAGAGTTGTTCTATGATTTCGCGACCGATTGGTGAACACCACCTAATCTGGACACTCGGCACGTCCCACCGTCATTTCATGGTTTTGCCTCGTCCGGATGGGAAACCGTTACCATTGGGGCCTACTGCGGATGCGTTTTACCTTCCTCATGATGCACAGTTTCCTAGGCCGACTACCGAGTCTCGTGCCCCGGTTGTGGAGGAACCCGAGGGCACGTCGGATTTTGATCGTTGGAGCGGTTGGCGCGAATCGTTAGAGGATCGAGTGGAAGAATCTGTTGATAACGGTAGGTTGGCTGCTGAGTTCAGCCGGTGTATGAATCGGTTACAGTTAAAGTTGCACCCGAATGACTACTCGGAACCATCTCCCGAGTTTTATGCAGAGCTTGCGGCCCGTGAGCAAGCGAGATCATCTAGGAGGGCGGCACGTGAGGATAGGTCACGTGACGCCGGCTCCTCTTCTCACTTTTGAGCCTCCGAGGTATTTCTCTTCCCATTTATTTTGTTGTCCTTAAATTCACACATTCGAGGACGATGTGTTATTCAAGCGTGGGAGGGAAATTATCTCGTTGTATATAGTAGTTATTTTGTATTACGTCGTTTATTTTAATTTCAAAAAAAAAAAAAAAAAAAAAATCGAAAAAAAAAAATCGAAAAAAAAAGAAAAAATTGAAAAAAAGATAACAAAAAGAAAGAAATAAACAAGGCTAGGTGAAAACCCGGAAAGGGCGCCTAGGCAAGAATGGGGAATGTGGCCGAGGACGGAGTGAAAACCCGAAAGGGCGCTCCGGGTAAAAAGAAAAATCGAGTTGCGTGCCACGAGAGTATGAGGAAAAAAATGAAAGCTAGAGTGAAAATCCGCAAGGGCGGACGCTCTAGGCAAAATGAGGGAATTAGGAAAAAAAATCACTACTACTTTCTCCATTTTTGGTGTTGGCGTCATAAGAAGGGTGACATAGAAGGCCGGAAGGGTAGGATTAGTTGGCTAAGGTGAGAAGAATCGCGGTACGGTGTAGTCGTAGCACTAAATTCTATGCGATTGGTGATGTTTTGATTGGTATATTGAACTATTAGAGGCGTTTAGGATTGATCACATGTGTGGGTTGTGGAATATTGTGGTATATGTTTGTACCACCGGTGACATTTGTAGCACATGTGATCCGTTCTAGGATTGGAGAAATAAGGGGCGTTAGATGTGAATTTTAGCATTTATTTATTTGCTAATGTGCCTTGTTTTGATGAATTGGGTCAATGATAATAGTTTGATATTGGGTGTGTTGAGACAGTTGAGCATGAGAGTTGAATTTCATGAAAATGTTGGATTAGAAGGTGCTTTAACTCATAACGAGGGAGATTGGTGGAAGACGAGTGAGGGCCGGTGTGTTATTGTTATTCTCACACATATTGGATCAGTGATGGTTGTGTTTATGGTGTTCTTCGAGTGTTACTCGAGGACGAGTAAAGGTTCAAGCATGGGGATATTTGATGGGCCGTATTTAGTCGTAGTTATTACGACGGTTTTTGGTTTATTTTGTGAGCTAAATCGGTTGTCTTGTATTGCATTTGTGTCGATTTGGTATAAATGTAATATAGGTTATTTTGAGGATGTTAACCATTGGACCGTCGATTTGGGCAAAGAACGACTAAAACATGAAGAAGAAGAAAGCTCACTTGAAGACCCGGAACGACGGAATTGAAGGATCGCGAGAAGCAGCTACAGGCCGTCAGGCGAGTCGCGCAGAAGACACGCGAGTCGCGCGCTCCCGTGAGTCGCGCGATGGTTGGGCGAGTCGCATGAGAGTCTGGAACTTTATGCGCGATTCCGTCCTATCTCGTGATATTTGCTATATTTTAAGACTTAGATATTAATTAGGAAACTCTATTACTAGTTTTTATTATTATTAGTATTACTAGTATCCTTAAGATATTTTATTATTATTTTATTATTAGGAAACTTTTATTAGGATAAATATAGCCTTAGGTTGAGATTTTTATTTTATTAACATCACATTGTAGTTGAACGTAACATTAGAGGAAGAAAAGGGAGAACTTTGAAGAACCCTAATTTTCCGGTTTCAAGTATGTGTAACTAATTTCCTTTACTTAGATTCAAGCCTTTGAAGCACTTGATAATCGTTTGTGAGTTTGAATGTTTTAATTATTAATCTTGATTATTGTGAATTGCTTTGTTATTAAATCTATGAATGTTGTTATTGATTGCTAGGTGTACAACTAGTATTTAATTGCATCGTTCTATCGATAGTATTGTTAATTGAGTAGGATTTACTGATTAACTTTACATTAGTAACAACTAGGAATTAATATTGAACGGGATACGTTGATATTAGTAATTAGAAGCAATTCACATAAATATCTAAGGTACGACTGGATTGTACGTGCTATTTATTCTCTATTGAATTCGCAGATCTATATTGCTTCCGTCTAATTGAACCTAGAACTGGATTGTTTAGGTTGTTTTACGGTTAGGGTTGATTAAGAACGGGATTCGTTTTAGTTAACTATTCTTAAGAGAATTGGAATTTCATATTCACAATAGAGTAGTCAAGGTTATTAATTGAAACCATCTTACAATGATCAATCGCTATTGAGTGTGGATTTGTGCTTGGGTCTAAGTTCTTTCTCATCATTTGATTTAGTCAAAGTTTTCATCTTTATTAGATTTAGTTGTTAGATAATTATTCAAAACCCCCCTTTCTTATTGTTTAATTAATTAGTTATTTATCATTCTATATTAGTACGCAGTTATAGTTAAACCAATTCCCTGTGGGTTCGACCCTTATTTCCATTATACTACTATTTTAGTTAGTTGGTTATATGTGATTATAAATTGTAATTTGAGGCATACGACTTTAGTCTGTCAGTTTACGACGGAGATTTGAGCTAGATTTGGTGATTAAAGATGCGGATTTAGAGTGGAAATCGTCTAACTGGTTTTATCTAAGAAATTGTGCTTTATTGAAGAAAAGACGATTTTTAGAGCTCTAATTCCTCTGTGTGTGATTTGGGCTCGAGACGGAGACTGTGAAGAACAAGCCCAACTAAACCGAGTGAAAAGTCAAAGCGCAGCTCAGGAGTTGAAGACGAAATTGCGTTGGATTCTGTCTGTGTCAGCTTATTACTATATTATTATATTATTATTATTATTATATTACTTTTCTTTTATTATTAGATTAAGACTATTAGTATTAGGAGTATTACATATTGTTGAGGATTACGTTTATTATTCATCATTCATGAACATTACATTCATCAAGAAAATAAAGAGGAGAAGAACCTAATTATGTGTAACTAATTCTTCCATCTCGGATCAAAGATTTGAAGCTTTCTGGTTAATTGATTGTGAGACTTTCTTAATCTTGATTTAATTACTTGAGTATTGTTTATTCCTTGTGCTAATTTTATGATTGTTGTTTGTTTAATCTTTTTGGCCAATTGATTATTTCAATCTTCAATCTATTGCAATTCTTTGTGTTTGAATCCGTAATTGTTCAATTCACTAGATAAAGTTGCAATCTTTAGACCTAATTATTTGTATGTGTTTCATCGTAATTAGGTAAGGGGAGGAATAAACATATAATTCGAACCAATAACCGCGTGTGTTAAAGGTCGTTATTTCTATTGAATTGTTCATATCGTTCATGCTGTTATTGAATTAAATCTAGACGCGTGGATTAGGTTGTTCAATAATTAGGTTGCTTAGTATCGCGTTTCGACCTAAGTAATATTATCTACGGAACAATTGGAACTTTCAGTTTCACAATAGAATACTCAAGGATTAAATTAGGATTAGTAGTCGATGATCAATTGTTTAACTAGTTAGTGGATTTTCTTTGAGTCGAGTCTCTTAATTATCTGAATTCTCATTATTAGTTATTTTACTTTCCTTATTTTAGTTATTAGACAATTCAAGCACAAAACCCCATTATTCTTGTTACTTTTATTTATTTTATTCACACATTAATTTACATCGCCTTCCCTGTGGATTCGACACCCGACTTACCTCTACTATATTGTTAAAGGTAATAGGACTTAATTATTTATCTTTGGGAGCATACGACCTAGGCTCACCATCAGACTAACACCTAAGGTAGGGATTAGTCGGTCTAATTGGAGGGGTGTTTCTTGTGGGAAATGAGCTTGCCTCCCGTCTTGAACCCAAACTAGGAGACTACCTAGATTTGTCATAGGATTCGATACCGCTCCTACTAAGGGTAGTTATGTGGCTTTCTATGTCAGACATGGAACAGGTAAAGGAAAACACGGGCCTCGATTTCCTGCAGTCATTATAGATGTGCCTATAATAGTCACGTGCATGTGCTCACAGTGTATGATGGTGTTGATCATGTTCTCGGAAACACATAAGGAAAACAATACATGAGAAATAAAAACGCTGATTTTATTGAATTTTGAAAAGAGGACAGAATACAACTGACTCTGACTCTGACTTTGAAATTGAATGAAATAGTACATCCTAGACTCGGACTCAGACTAGGACTTAAATCAAATCCGGACTCTTGGATGAGGTGTTTCAGTTTCCAGCACTATTCTGTATTGTGCCCCTTCCCCATGTGGAATTGGCAGTAATGTTTGGCGTTCTATGCTTTGGAGCATTTTTCTGAAGGTGTGTCGACTGTTGGGCCTATAGGTAGTATTAGGCCCTTCGAAACCAACCTTTGGAAAGCGACGACATAGGACATATCCAAGTGGGTAAATGTCCTTTGTTCTGACCGGTTCTTGATTTTCGGAGAGGTGACTTGAGGGTTACCTCTCTCGGTCTTGCCATCTTGGGGGTATCGGATAGTTTCGTAAGATTCTTCACTCTTCAAATGGTTTGGTTGGGTGATTGGCTGCCTTACCCGCTCTAGTTGTGTTAGACGGGATCGGGTTCTTACAAGATCCTCTTCAATGATGGCTACCCTGGAACTTAGGCTATCTAGGGCGGTATTGATTTTCGAGAAGATATTGTTAATGGAGCAAGATAGCATAAGCATACTCCCTTGGATATCTCCTTTCTCGATTGCGTGGGATTTGTTGTGGTTTGGTAGTGTCTCATTCATTGGGTCCCTGATAGGAAGAAACGACAGGCGTTAGAAGTCGCCTAAGCTCGGTTTTGCGCAAGTGCAAGAGAGAGTCGAACTAGATACGGCCCCGGGGTGACGGGAATGACTAAAATAGATACCCGGACGTTAACCTCGACAAAGTAACAACCGCAAATTAGACTCGAGCTGCAGAAGGGTGAGTCCGAAAATGGGGCGACCGTGTTTGACCGCGTCACGTGCTCGGACCAACCGTGTTGACCTAACCCTAGGTGGCCCGAGTGTTCGTAGCATAAGTATGATTCGAAGAAGACATCATAAGGACGTCGGTGTAGGATGAACGTAAGGTACCCCTGAAGGTGACCGTGGTCGACTACTCGGTTGGAGGACAACCCCCAAGTGAGACTAAAGACTCTGGTGGGACTCAGATGGTGTGGCATCTAATTGACTCGAAAATGGGGTATGTGTGACAACACGTGTAAGACATGACCCTTAGAGCAATCGTGATTGATCGCTCTGCTGAAGGGTAGCCCCCGAGTGGGATTGAAGGTTTGTTTAGACTCGAGTGTCGGATGAGTGACCCTTAGATGTAAGGATCACAGACCTTTTGTTATAGGGCTATGCCTTGTAAAAGGTTGACTCAGTCTCGAGGAAAGGCAGACGGGGCAAGGGAAGAAACTTGTGATGTCGAAATCTGCAGAGTTTCGACGCTAAAGACCCTCGACTTGACTTGAATAAGGATGGCCCTGTGATTAGGGTAGACTCTTAAGTTAAAGAGTTCTTGAGTTGGGATGATTCTACTAACGGATTGAAAGACGGGCGAAATTCCCTTAGGAAAGGTCGTGGGGACCGTCCTGCTAGAGGGAAAGGTCGCATTGGACTTTCTAGTTAGGACTCAAGTGCTTGGACGAACCTTCCATTTACGAGTGTATGACTTGTGTTGGTTGGTTATGCCTTTGACGAATAAGGCGGACTAGGATGGCGAAGAAACCCGTGATGTAGGATCGACGAAGTTTCGACGCTATAGACCTTCGACAAATTATGAAAAGACCCGACACACGGATTACGGTAGGTTCTATAATAAAGAAGGTTTTTGAAAAGGATTGGCTTCCTAAATAAGGAAGATTTTTGAAAAGGATTGAAATTGAGAGGACGGTCCTGAAATTGACAGTGGGCCAATAGGACCGGGCATTTTGAATATTTGGAATGGTTGGGAATAAATTCACATTTATAAAAATTGGGGACGGTCCGTCTTTTGAAATTGGCATCATGCCAACAAAACCAGATTTTTTGAAAATTTGAATTTTTGGAATTTTGAATATCGAAAAATAAATTTTCGAAAATTTGAAAATCGAAAACGGGATCTCGAAGATTTGAAAATCAAAAACGGCATCTCGGAGATTTGAAAATCGAAAATCAAATTTTGAAAATTCGAATATCGAATAGGGATTGGAAATTCGAAAATTGAAATTGATGGCATGCCGACTAGAAAATAGGCTTTGTTTTGAGTCAAATCTTAAATCTAAATTTCGGCAGCTTTTCGAATTTTTTGAAAATTGAATATTTTGAAAAGATGCATTTTTTGAAATGACGGTTTTTGAAAAATGACACGGAAACCAAGTAGCACAAAGTCACATAAGTATTATGATGACGCTATGTATGCTTTAAACTAAGTCTCGGTCGGTCGAAATCGGGTCTATACCAACAACGACGGCTTTCTCGTAAATCAGGACGGACTTCCTAAGCCGGATTGGTCTTAGAACATGCCGCGAAATCCTTACGAGTTCGGCCATAGAAGTTTTTAGCGCACCCATTTAGGAATGCACCGTGGTATAGTGGGACGTCGGTCACAAGTAACCGGCCCGGGAAAAATTTGGGTTATGCATGAACCATCTAACTAAAATGCGTACACTAATAATCGAACGATTTCTTTTCGAGTCTCACCCTAGGAACACCGATGACAAGTGGTACATCAGGTATCCCCAGCGGAGTCGCCAAATTATGGACATGACATAGGTCCACTCCGACGCGGTCAAGCGCGGGTTTGGGGAGGCGAATGAATCTCATGTGAGATGGATCTCAGATTGAAATTTAGATCTAATTAGGAGTCGCCATCGAACTTTGTGGGAGTTCGGGCCCATTCGAACCCACTCTATATCTTGGTGGGCCGTGCGCAGAGTACGGCCCATTTCGATTTCATAGTTTATGGGGTTCGTCTCTTTGCATTACAATACCGATACCGACATTATCGGTTACCGTGTATTGAATGAAGCTCGTGTGCCAACGGTTTCGGACATCCGGAAACCATGGTTCTGAGTAAGGGGTGAGGGTACGTGTTGGGAAGTTCACAAAGAACACCTAACCCTACCCGCACTTAGCGGCCTCTACTTAGATATCGTTCGTTTTTCGTGTACGCACGTTAGTTTGACGGTTGAATGATATGCAAACAATATTTTTGACTAAAGATGTGAAATATGTTTGATCTACGTCGTTTAATGCATCCTTGGATTAGGTCGAAGTTGTTTTAGCATGTGAGGTTCGTTTTAGTACAATATAACAAACAACGAAAATAAAGCACCAAGGTTGAAACAATTGCGTTAGTAACGATAATAACGGTTTGTAAATAGATTAGAATAATTTAAGAAGACACGATGCACGGTTTTGAAAAGAGTAGGATACGTGATGGACTTGACACGTGTTGACCGAAGTCATAAAAAATATTTGATGAGGCTTATTGCATGTGAAGAGCTCACGGTTTGGTGCGTGAGTGAGGCCACTCGGCCGAGTCTTGAAGAGACTCGGTCGAGTGCCCTGCTTAAAACCCCTCTGCCGATTTTTTGGGGTGCCACTCGATCGAGTGGCCTATGGCACTCGATCGAGTGTCCCCTGTACGAACAGTGGTACATTTCGAAATTTAGATTTCGATTTTGCTTTTAATTGTAAATCGATAATTTTCCAAGTCGTGCGAAAATATAGTACTCCCTCCGATTCTTTAGGTTTGCAACATTTACTATTTGCACCAAAAATAAGAAAAGTAAGTGTAGGCAACTATGAATGATGTTATTGTTAGATTAAACAATATAATAATGAAAAAAATTAGATATGTAAGAAGTTAGTGAATATTTTGGAATATAATAATGAAAAGTGAAGAGTGTGTTAGTCATTTTATAAGAAAAATAAAGCCCAAATTGGAAATGTAGCAAACCTAATGAATTTGCCAAATATGGAATACGTTGCAAACCCAAAGAATCGGAGGGAGTATAATTTATGCTCGACTTAATTTTCGATACTTGATTATAGAATCAATATCTAATATTTAGAGTGAATCTTAGAAAAGACGTTATAAGTCGTTTTAAATTGAACTAGAATGAAATATTTCCCTCCGCGTTGTAATGTCGTAATTAGTCCTTTTGGACTATGTGACAATTATTTTGGCATCAACGGGTTCGTGCTAGCTCGATTTATTGACTAATTCTTTTAGACATAATATTCGACTACGGAGTCGATATCGCATCTTAAGAATAACTGTTTTATTTGTTTGATTAGAGCGAAGGTCGATTCCCTCTGCGTCACGATATCGTTATTAACCCCCGCGGGTTATGTGATGTTCGATTTACATCTATAGATTTCGTTCTAACCTTGAAAAAAGGAATCTAATATGTTTAAAGAGAAATACTCGTGATCCCATCATGCCCTTGAGTGTTTAGAGCGGGGCTCCTCGAGAGGGCTCCACCACTGTTATAACTCGTAATGGGATTAGAAGGGTCTTATACGATGTTCATCCTTAAACGTATTCGAATCGAGATAGTTTTAAAAAATCAATATATGCGCGATGTTAATGATGATAAAAACGCTATTGACGAATTAAAAATAAAAAACAAAAAAAGAAGAAGAAAAAAACGAGATGGAGAAGAGAGGAAGAAGAGAATCGAGATTTTAGTTAACACCCTCAACCTACATGCTTAATTATCTCGGAAACAGACTTGTATAGTAGTGGCCTAGGCACGGGAGCGTCGAGATGTATATAGGAGAGTTATGGTGTGTATAATTGGGAAGGGATTTGACGAGTTTTGCTCTCTGGTTTCCTAAAGGATTTCTAGAGGAAGGATTGGGATTATATGTGTGTATAGTTTGCCTAAGATTGCTGAGTTTTCTGGTTGTCGAAAGTTGTAAGGTTGTAAAATCGTGGAGGTTGTCGGGTTGTCGTCCTCAATTATGTTGAGGGGGTGGGGTATTTATAGGAAAATACCCCGGCCTTGGATAGAAAAAGCCCGGTTTTGGATTAAAAAAAACACCCGGCTTTATATAGGAAAAGGGTCCGATTTTGGATAGAAAAGGGGGCCACTCGATCGAGTGGTGTACGACACTCAATCGAGTGCCCGGTCTGACAACGATTCCCGTGGGTTTTATGAGCCTACTCGACCGAGTGGGCCGGTCCACTCGATCGAGTGGATCTGGTCGGGTGGAAGGTTTCTTTAGAGATAAAGTTTTATCTCTAACAAAGTTGTTTAATTGCTTTGATTCTCTTTGTAGCTGATTTTGGTGTAGTCTTTGACTTCGAGTCAGACTTTCGAAGTTGTGTGACTGATTTTTATGTCTCGAAAATGTCTTTGACCGGGGTTTGACCCGGTCGCTAAAAGACGGTTTTGACCCAAATTAGTCTTATTTGATTGTGATGGGGTCGGTAGCCTGCCACGGGTCGCCCATTAATTCAGACCTTGGGAAGCCCGACCCGAGAAAAAGAAGCGGCCTGCTTGGCAGGCCATCAGAACGAAGCCTAGTTGAAGTCTCCAGAAGGCCTCAGCTACTCACAGCTCCAAGGCAAGCCCCCCTGCCTGCCAGACAGAGCGCGCTGGTCCCTGGCAGAGCCAGATAGAGGAACCAGAACCCCTCCGACCAAGCCTAAGGTAAAGAGGTATGAGTGGAGGAGGTGAACCCACGTGTCATCCCCTTATCCACTCACACCTCCTCTCTCACTCTCTCCTTTCCCTCTCTTATGGAAATGTATAAATACTTTGCCACTTCCCACATAAAAAGGGTTCGACTTTCTCTCTCTAGACTCTCACTCTAAAACCGCCACCTTACTCCTCACGAGCAAGGTTCATTAAGGCATTCCACGGACTAACTTAGGCACTGGAGAGGGTTCCCTCGGACACCTCTGAGGCCCTGTGCGTTCCTTGTGCAGGGTGCTGGCCAACTCCGCCGGGAAGGTCCGATCACCGGAGTGAGGGGAAGGAGAGATCCGAGAGATTTGACGATCATCACCAAAGCAACAACATTGAATACTAAGACCCGGATCCGATTCGGGTTAATTGTTTCCATACCGGAACAGATTGGAAACGACCCACTGGGCCTGAATTTGGGTTGGTTTTGGGAGATTTGTACTCCGTAAAAAGCCCAAGTCAAATACTAACGGTTTTGAGCCCATATTCGAGTATGTTAAAGCACATTTGTGTCCGATCATCATTGGGTGTTTTTCGGAAATAGCTATAGACACCTAGCAGCCAAATGTGAGTGTCTACAACAACCCATGTAGAGTAGACATCTCTCCATTACGGCATGATGAGTGCTTTAGAGTAGCATCCCTAGAGGGTTTTCCATTAGTGGGAGGCATCTGCTCCACAACTGGGTACTCATCAACCTCAAGGGGCTCTGAGGTACTACCTAGTCCTACTTCATCACTATAAAAACCTGCAGTATTCTCAAGGAATGGCTGAAACTTATTGACCAAGGGAATTGGTTCAAAAGTTATTCCAGGTTTCTACTTGTTGGAGGAAGAGTTCGTTCTTGCCACAGGCATGAAAGAGTCATCCTGGGGACACTCTTTAGAGCAGTCTGAGTGCTTTACAGCAGCATCTAAAGGGGGCTTTCCATCAGGCAAAGGGGGCTTTCCATCAGGCAAAGAGGACTCCATCCCCACCTCTAAATACTTTCTCACCCCTAAGGGCTCTGAGGTACCACCTAGCTCTTTGGAAGATTTACTCACTACCCCAGATGAAATTAAAATCTCAACTGGGTCTGGAAGGCTCATTCTAACCTCTTCCAGCTTTTTAGCAGCCTCAAGCTTCTTCTTAACCTATATACAGTTAGAAATTGTATGTTCTAACTTTCCACATTCCTTACAAAGTAAGGGATCCATTCATATTGTATCTCTGAATTGAGTAAGCATTAAAAGGAGTGCTAATGACCACTTGTTCAAGTAGGGGCTGGGATATGTCAGCTTCTATAAGAACTTTGCTAGCAAAAGACAATAGTAGCTACATCACCACATAAAGGCTTCCCAATTTTACTTGCAATCTTACTAAGAACCACATCTGACCAAAGAAAAGGATCTAGATCAGTGAAAAAGACCTAGATAGGAACACAGGTAATCTTGTTCATAGTTGCAGAAAAAGATGGAGACCATTCTTTCAGAACTAAAGTGTAAATCTCCCTCTTCCGAAGACCCCCTCCTAGCACCCTATCTATGGCTTATTTTGATTCAAATTGAAAAGAAAACCAGCCTTTCTTAAAATACTGAACAACAGGGGATGCCAAACGTCCCCACTTCTCCTCCACAAATTTCTTCATATGCTGCAATGTAGGCTTAGAGCCAATAATATTGCCCATCTATGTATGATTCCAGATCTTAAGTTCGTCCTTGAAATCACACAATTATTTAATAATTTCAAGACATTCAACAACATCTTTAAAGTATTGTAGATTCATGCCTAATTTCTGTTGTTTAGACGCAATATGAGACCAATTAGCTTTAGGAGGCTCAACAACCTCAGGTTGCGAAACAGTGGGTTTTGTGGTATTAATTGAATTCTCAACAATTGGAGCCACAATTACATCAGTGTTGTTAGAAGTAATAGGAAGAATAGGAGATTCAGAATCTTTACCAGCGGAAGCCATAGCTTCAAGAATTATGTCATTCAAAGAGATTTGGCGCGAAGAACTCTGATTTTCCACCTATGATTGTGATGATGCTTCACACTACTTCAGACCTTGATTAGGAGGAGGAAGAGAGTGGTGATTCTTTCTTACCCTTCCTGGACCTTGTTAGAGTTAATGCTTCAAAAGAAGCTCATTTAGTGACATTTAATATCCCACATGGATCATTTATGACTACTAATATGTGTTTATATATGACTCACTAAAATGCTCTACTAGTTGTGTACAAGAGAGGACTACGTACACCACACACGCGAGCGCGCGCGTGCCGAGCCGAGTCGATACGAGTACGAGCCGAGCCGGGCTCGGGCTTTGGGCTTTGGTAGAGCGCCTGCGACGCACCGCTTGCGGGTAATTTTTAGTAGTCGGATTTCTTTTTTATTCCAGAAGCATCTTTCAAAATCAGTCAAGTCCTCTGTCATTTCCGAGACTGATTGTGCGCTTTCTCGAGGCTGATTACTATACTGATTGTGCAAGTTTCCAGTGTGCATTTACTGTTGCAGACTGAACCTCTTGCCCTTGCTCCACTGTATATACTGCCCTTCATTTCACTTCCATCACAGAACTCACACACTCTCTCTTATACTTCATACTTCATATATTTCTCTCTGTTTCGGTTAACTTATTGGCAAACGTTCTTGGCTGTATTCAACCGTACTTCACCTACACTGAAGTTACGGAATAGTTGTGGAATCCTGGGAGTTGAGTGCCATTGAGGCCGTGTGTAGCAGACGGGGCATAAATCAACTTTTGGACAGTGACGTTCAAGTCGCGACACAGCTTCTGTTCTTCGGTTCAGATAAGATCTAACCCTTCTCTATCTCTGCTTCTACTACTACCGTGATAACAATCTAAAGTTGATTTATTTTTTGTTATATCATCATGGTTGGTAGTCCTGTTATTGCTGTTATCTTATCTCTAATCCTCCTCCTCCTGTTGTTACTTCCGTTCCTGCTACTGTTATTCATAACCCTTTTATACCCGACATGTCCAGATTAGAACTTTTTTATGGAAAAAATTACCGTATGTGGTCGGATAAAATGGACTTTTTTCTAACTCAATTGGGGGTCGTTTATACTCTTACTAAATCTGAGGCTCCAGAAAAATCAGGTAGAGATTATGGGACGGATAATGTTACTTGTAGAAGGATGTTATTGCATTATATAACTTCTTCTTTGTACTTGATTTACAGTAAGTTTAAGAAGGCTACTGAAATTTGGGATGCTCTCAAAACCAAGTATGGTTCTGATGATTATGGAACGAAAAAGTATGATTGCAGTCGTTAGTTAAATTTTAAGCTAGTTGATGAGAAACCCATTTTAGATCAAGTCCATGAGTACGAAAATCTATGTGCAGAGGTAATGGCAGAAGGCACATCTGCTCCAATCGGGAAGTTTTCACGGATTACTCTCAAGTACCAAGTGGGGAATGCATATTTATGGGAAACTCCAGCACCGTGAAGGTACTTGGTAAAGGGAAAGTTATCTTGAAGCTCACTTCCGGTAAGACTCTTGAACTTAATAACGTGCTACATGTTCCTGATATTCGAAGAAATCTTATCTCTGAAGCTTTATTAAACAAAGCAGGTATCAAATTAGCTTTCCAATCTGATAAACTTGTGCTCACTAGAAATGGGAATTTTGTCGGTAAAGGCATTTGTAATGGTGGATTATTTGTATTAGACATAGAAGTTATTAATAAGAATTCGTCCTCTTCTGTTTATATTGCTGAGTCTGTTTCTTTATGGCATGCTAGACTAGGACATGTTAATGTGACCTCGATTAAAAACATGAAAAAGCATGACCTTATTCGTGACTTTAGCGACACAAATTTTGATAAGTGTGAAATATGTGTCGAAGCTAAGCATGCTAAAACACCCTTTAATAAATGTGTGGAACGTTCTACTACGCTTCTTGAGCTAATTAACTCGGACTTAGCTGACTTTAAGAACACCACAAGTAGGGGTGGGAAACATTACTATATCACTTTTGTGGATGATTATTCTCGCTACACTAGGGTCTATTTATTAACAACCAAAGATGAGGCTGAAAACAAGTTCATAGAGTTTAAAGCCGAGGTTGAA
The DNA here is from genome assembly GCA_958450325.1 of Agrostemma githago. Lineage (NCBI taxonomy): Eukaryota > Viridiplantae > Streptophyta > Magnoliopsida > Caryophyllales > Caryophyllaceae > Agrostemma > Agrostemma githago. The sequence goes on along the minus strand of OY288240.1, from coordinate 24,351,796 downwards.
AATCAATTAGACCTTAAAATAAAACGAGTAAGATCTGACCGGGGAGGTGAATACGACGGTAATCCACTTAGTGACTATTGTAAGACCCATGGTATTATACATGAAAGGACTGCCCCCTATTCACCCCAACAAAACGGTGTTGCCGAACGCAAAAACCGATCACTAAAGAATATGATGAATGCAATGTTGTTGAGTTCTGGAATGCCAACTAATATGTGGGGTGAAGCAGTCCTTTATGCATGTCATGTTCTGAATCGCGTACCTCATAAGAAAACAGGTAAGACTCCTTATGAGTTGTGGAGAGAATACAAGCCCAATCTCAAATACCTCAAAGTGTAGGGGTGCCTGGCGAAGATCGGGATTCCAACGTTTCAAAGGAGCAAAATTGGACCGAAGACCGTGGACGGAATTTTCATCGGGCATGCCATGAATAGTGCCGCTTACCGCTTCATTCTTAAAGATTCGTCCGGTTTCGGGGCCATAAAAGAATCTAGAGATGCAGAATTTTTTGAGCATATTTTTCCTATGAAAACTAACTCTTTGGCTCCTGTTGTTGCAGCGCGTCCCCCTACTTATACGGTGGTTCCCGAGGAACCTCGAAGGAGCAAACGATCCAAGACCGAAACCAGTTTTGGTCCAGATTTTGTGACCGCTTTCCTTGCCGAAACGAGTTTAGTTGATGAGTATGTTGTAAATGTTTTTATGCTCGAAACAGATCCTAGAACTTATAAAGAGGCTATGAGCTCCATTGATTCCACTTTTTGGCTTCAAGCCATTAATAGTGAAATAGAGTCTATTATGAGTAATAACACTTGGGTGTTAACAGATTTACCTAGGGGTTGTAAACCCCTAAGTAATAAGTGGGTGTTTGGAAAGAAACTTAAACCCGATGGCTCAGTTGATAAATTTAAGGCCAGACTTGTTGTATGTGGTAATCGTCAAACGAAAGGTTTGGATTTCTTTGATACTTACTCACCTGTTACTAAAGTGTCTACTATTAGGGCTCTAATTGCACTTGCGTCTATACATGATTTAGTTATTCATCAGATGGATGTAAAGACTGCATTTTTAAATGGCGATCTTGATGAAGAGATCTACATGAAACAACCAGAAGGTTTTTTGGCTCCTGGACAAGAGAACAAGGTATGCAAGCTCATCAGGTCCTTGTAGGGCCTGAAACAGGCACCAAAGCAATGGTATGACAAATTTGACAAAACTATCAGATCCAATGGTTTCACGGTAAACGATTCTGATGCATGTGTGTATTCTAAATATGATGATTCTGGTTGTGTAATAGTATGTTTGTATGTGGATGATATGCTCATATTTGGAACAAACATGCATGTGGTAGAAGCTACCAAAAGTTTTCTAAATTCGTGTTTTGACATGAAGGACCTAGGGGAGGCGGATGTTATTCTTGGGGTAAAAATAACAAGAACTAAAACAGGATTATGTTTGAGTCAGTCTCACTACACGGAAAAGATTCTGAGAAAGTTCAATCAGTTTGATAGTTTACCCTTGTCCTCACCCTATGACTCTAGTATAGATCTGGCTAAAAACCTCGGGAACAGTGTGGGACAAGAGGAATATGCCAAGATTATAGGTAGTGTCATGTACCTAATGAATTATACTAAACCCGATATTGCCTACGCAGTAAGCAGACTAAGTAGGTACACTCATAACCCCGGACAAGACCATTGGACGGCCCTTATTCGTTTGTTGAGATACTTGAGGGCACTATGGATTGGGGTTTACATTATGAGAGAACACCTGCTGTCATAGAAGGTTACACTGATGCTAATTGGATAGCCGATTCTCATGATATTTTATCTACTAGTGATTATGTGTTTACACTTGCTAGTGGTGCTATTTCATGGAAATCGTCTAAACAAACTTGCATGGCCAAATCAACAATGGAATCTGAATTTATTGCTCTAGAATTGGCAGGACAGGAAGCAGAGTGGCTGAGGAGTCTGCTAGCTGACATTCCATTGTGGGGGAAACCGACTCCATCGATCTCCATGCATTGTGACAATCAAGCTGCAATTGGGGTAGCTCACAGTCAAACATACAATGGGAAAAGGAGACACATACGCCTAAGGCATGGAATGGTGAGGAATCTGATCAGAGAAAATGTAATCTCAATTGAGTTTGTAAGATCCGAGAGGAACATAGCGGATCCTTTCACCAAAGGCCTTGGTAGAAAGATGGTGCTGGAGACAGCACGGGAAATGGGTTTAAAGCCCGTAAAGGAGTAAACTGTGATTGATACCCAACTTAGCTCAGCTAAGGTCAAATGCGGTCAAACGAAGTCACAGTAAACTCGAGTAATAATGTCACAACCATTTCCTTTTGTAATTGTTTTGCGTGACATATATTCTATTTTTTGATATCTACTGTCTTGTGTGTTAAGGTTGAGCTTTGGCTCTTAATAAATTCATAGTCCTAAATGGATGGTTTGTGACAGTCAAACCTGATGAATTTACCTATGGGAATGTGGGGGATTATTGCTCTAAACCCCAAGAGATCCTTAGGCTTTAGGATCTCTAGAGACATTCATGAATTACCAGGATTCATTTGGAGAGCACTTGGGAAGTCTAAGTAAAACACTTACTATATACAGTTAGCGTTCATGATGAGTTCATGGATGGTGCGAATACTAGCCCTGATTTGAGTACGGTAAGTGCGCACTAACCTTTTACCAATATCATTAGGAGGTTAAAGGCTTCGATCCACCTCTAAATGATGGTTCTAGGTTTGTGTACGCACTGGGTGTCAGTTAAAGTCCACAAGACACTGAACATCTAAACACTAAAACTCCGTTTGCCAATGATTTTTCCACTTCTCTTCTTCTTTTGAATCATGTGGGGGATTGTTAGAGTTAATGCTTCAAAAGAAGCTCATTTAGTGACATTTAATATCCCACATGGATCATTTATGACTACTAATATGTGTTTATATATGACTCACTAAAATGCTCTACTAGTTGTGTACAAGAGAGGATTACGTACACCACACGCGCGCGCGCGCGCCGAGCCGAGTCGGGACGAGCCAGGCCGGGCTCGGGCTTTGGGCTTTGGTAGAGCGCCTGCGGCGCACCGCTTGCGAGTAATTTTTAGTAGTCGGATTTATTTTTTATTCCAGAACCATCTTTCAAAATCAGTCAAGTCCTCTGTCATTTCTGAGACTGATTGTGCGCTTTTTCGAGGTTACTATACTGATTGTGCAAGTTTCCAGTGTGCATTTACTGTTGCAGACTGAACCTCTTGCCCTTGCTCCACTATATATACTGCCCTTCATTTCACTTCCATCACAGAACTCACACACTCTCTCTTATACTTCATACTTCGTACTTCATATATTTCTCTCTGTTTCGGTTAAATTATTGGCAAACGTTCTTGGCGACACAGCTTCTGTTCTTCGGTTCAGATAAGATCTAACCCTTCTCTATCTCTCCTTCTACTACTACCATGATAACAGACCTCGCTTTACAGCAGTGGAAGCCATAGGAGACGAGCTTGAAGAACGTAACAGAATCGCAATTAGGAAGACAAAATCTAGAGAGCGAAAGCGTTTCTCACTCCTCGCTAGTCGATTATTATTATTATTATTAGTAGTAGTAGTAATAATAATAATCCTAGATGGTTCTACCAAATGGGCATTAAGTCTTTTAATTTATGCCTGACTAATCTCTCAATAGGCAGATCATTCATCAATAGAGAACTAAGAATGAAATGCTAGGAAAGGTAGCAAAAGATGCTGCAAAAACTTTGCCAACATGAATTGAACTGAAACTAACTCCAACATAATTTTAAGATATGGAAAAGTTCTACGAACAAATTACAAAGTATTGCAAATAAACTTAATTCGATGTTCAACCATCTTTGCGATTTATGCAACTGAACTGTACATCAAATAAATTTATAAAATTGAGAAAAATTAGAGTCAGAAAAAATCGTCTACAGTATTAGGGGATTTAGTTGGGGAGGAAGGTGAAGGTGGAGGTGAGGAGCTATGATGGGAGAAAAAGAGGAGTGCGAAAGAGAAGAAGAAGTCATGTGATGGTGTTTTTTTTAATGCTAGGTGTCAAGTTCTGATTGCTGATAGATACAGTGGTAACAGCTTTTTGCTTTTGTAGTCATAGATTTTTTTTATTGGGTCAAAGGCAAATTCTTGTTTGTGACAAGAATATTTGTCATAATCTGGTAACAGATCAAATAATACTCACTTGATGTAGATAAAGACAAATCAGTTGTTACTTCATAAGTCTGTCTTTAACTCATCACGTGTATTATTATCTGTCACAAAGGAGACTTAGTCGAGGTCAAATTACATTTATATGCATTTTAGGCAATATTTAACATTACGTACAGTTAAAAAACAATTATTTGGTCAAATAATTATATAATAAACATATAAAGTGTACGTAACAATTATTTTATAATATACCACAATCTTATTATTGTATATATGTACTCTCTCCCATTTACTGGAATCCTACCATTGGATTAAAATATACCTCACATATATTCAATCTTTGGTAGGTTTCCAGTGAATGGGAGGTAGTAATATTTACTTCAGTCCTAAAATATACTATGTACTAAACTATCAACTCGCCATACATTTAGTTGGTCAAATTAGGATATTAATTGTTCCGGTCACGGAAACAATTTACCCGGCCTAGGATCCGGGCAGTATAATTGAATTAACGGTGAACAATTGATCGTTTGATTCCCTTGGTCTCCCCTTTCTCTCACTCCCTGGATCGGACTTTCCCGGCGGAAATGGCCTGCTCCCTGCACAAAGAACGCACAGGGCCTCGGAGGTTGTCCGAGGAAACCCTCTTCGATGCCTAAGTCAGTCCGTGAAAGGCCTTTACGAACCTAGCTCGTGAGGAACTAGGCGGCGTTTTTTAGGAGTAAGAGTCTAGAGAGAGAAAATCCAACCCCTCTCATGTGGGAAATGGGGAGGTATTTATACCTTCCCACAAGAGAGAGGAGAAGAGAAGGAAGAGGAGGGAAATGGGTGGATGCTGGCGCGACACGTGGACTTACCTCGTCCACCCATTTTCCCCTTACCTTAGGCAGAATGACGGATGGGTCCTCGGTTCTCTTTCGGCTTCGTTCAGGCGGGAACGCCCTGGAAGCAGGCGGCAGGCCTGGTTTACTCCGTTTGGCAGACGGCCCAAGGAGTTGGGGCCACACTTGGGAGATTCCAGTGACTGATGGAAAGGCTGTTGGACGGACCTTTCCTACCTCTGGGACCGATCGCCTTGGGGCCTGATTTGCAGGCGGCCAAAGGCAGGCAACCGACCCCCATCAATTGGCCCTCGCCGGCTGAGGAGGAACGGGGTTCCAGCTCGGCAGGCGATGTCTTGCTCAGGGACAGCGGGAGGTTGCTTCTTTGGACACTTGCATTTAATGCGTCGCATGTTCCCGAGGGAACATGCTTTAATTTCTCTGGGCACGCAGGGAGTTCAAACGTCTTTCGTTATGATTACCCTCCTTTGTGTAGAGAATTTTCGGGCAGTGTGCCAGCTCGGTGATTGGCTTTCTTTCTTGCAGAGGTGGTTGGGGCACCATTAATGCTCTGCTTCTGTTTTTCGTATAAATGGCATCCTCCCTCACTGTCCTTATGACCCATTCCCAATCTTTGTTTTGTCTTTAATCATGGCTTGGGTCAAGAAAAGTGTGATTCGTCGTGGAGCTAGGCATGTTACTTTCATCTTCAGAGGCTTTTGGAGGCTCCGATATGCTCGTGCCGCCTACCTAGCCGTTCGCCGGAGTCGCCGTTCACAACTTCACTTTCGCCGGAGAAGTCAGAAGGCTTCTGTTAGGATGGGCAAACGCCCTAGGAGGTCCTCGCCTCCTGCTGCGCCTAGGTTCAGGCGCTGCTCCCAGGGAGGGGGCTGTTGTGATAAGGGGTGCCATGAATGCTTTCCATGGCTGCACCCTGAACAATTTGGCCCCAACTCTGACACCGATTCCTCCTTGGCGTCGGGTCCCTCTTCGCCTGTGAAGAAGACAGGCTGTCGCACTTGCGACGAGTCCCGAGCTGTTCCCTTTGGAAGGGACTGGGAAGACAGCAGCCATGACTCTGATGACAGCGAGGGTCTGGGCTGCCTGAGCGACAGGGATGAAGATAGAGCTTCTGATGACCCCTTCCAGGGCTCCCCAGACTGGGACTGGGGCTCGGCTCTAGGGAGCCCAGGCAGCCCTGGAGATTGTTCCCCAGATTTGGGCGATGACTAGGCCTGCGAGGCGTTGGATTTCTGCCAGCCCGGAACTTTGGGCCTTAATGTATTTTTCTTCCTGTATCTGTCCTAAGATGTAACTTTCTTTTGTAAGGTTTTAATGAAATGAGGATCAGGCGGTGCGTTTATGTGTTGCGATTATTTTTTTTTTTTTTTTTCAAGGGGGACGTCACAGGGTGACCAACCTTCTGACATCCTTTGGTCTTCCCGAGGTTTTTCTTGGGAAGCTGCCTAGAGCAAATCTCCCTAGGGGCGACACGTGGGCCGCAGCCTTTGGGTGAGCTTCTGAGGGTTGGGCGACTCTTGGCATGCCTCCCTCTCTATAAAAGCGCTCGGTTATTCATTCTTTCATTTTTTTCCAATCTTTCTTTTCTTTCGACATTCTCTCATTCTTTTTCTTGCCAAAAACCCTGGAGTATTGACGAATTGTATCCTATCTTGCACCCCCATTTCTCTGAGACCTCTTTCTTCGGGCTTGCGGCGTGCTGTCAGGCGATCTTAGGTCAGATTTTCATCCTCGACTCTTTCTCTCTCTTCGATTTCCTTTTTTCCGCATCTTTTTTAGAGTAATCATGTCCGGAACCCGTGAAAGGATTTTGCCCTTTATCGACCCATCAAAGAGGGGAGAAGGGATGGACTTTGCCTCCTCCTCTAGGGAGGTTGATTTTGAGGAGGAACACTCGGCGGGCAGTGGGGGCGGTAATTCCCCTGAACCCCCCTCGTTCGATGCTATCGACTCGGACGATGAGGCGTTGGAAGTTAACCCTTCCCGAACTTCCGGTCCCCTCGTTCGTCGGGAAAAGGGTAGGGTTTATTATTTAGACAGGGCTAAATACCGTATCCCTCTGAGCACTTTCCCTGACCCGAAAAATCGGGAGGTGATCCTCGCCAAGAACGCCGCCGTCGTGATTGAGCGGCTCTATAACTTCGGGGAGGGGTATACAGTTGTTGTCCCCGGAGAAAAGGATACCGTATGCAACCCCCCGGATGGGTGTATAGCGGTTTTCCACAAATGTTTAGAGTTTGGCCTTCGCTTTCCCCTCCATCCTGTTTTAGAGGAGATCTTCAGGCGTATGAACGTCGCCGTCGCCCAGCTGACAGCCACAGCTGTCAGGGCGCTGATTTCATATGTCTGGACCTGCCTTTTCCACTGCATGGAGCCTTCCATCGACGCCCTGCGGTTCATGGTGGGTTTGCAGATGGTTTCCTCTGGGAGTGCGGGCTCCCCTGGTTATTGGTCCCTCTTGAGGCAGAAGGGACATTGTTTGGTGTGGCCTGGTATGGACAGCTTGAGGGATTGGAAGAACAACTTCATTTACATACACAGCACTCATGGGTGGAGGATTCCTCGTCACTTCAGGAATCACGTCCACACCAGGATGGAGACCCCTGAGGAGTACCACCCTGGCATGGGTGGGAAGGCCTTGGAGGTTAAGCTAAGTGAGAAGGAGAAGGAGTTGACGGCCTACTTTGCAGGCCATACTAATAAGTACGGGGTGTATGGCCCCACCTTATGGCTCCCTCATGCAGAGCATTTAGCGACTGACAATTATTTGACCCGGCTGGGCATGAATCCGGGTCTGGATAAAGGTAGTTCAGGAGTGCTGGTGATTCCTTCTTACTCTTTTGTATATTTCGGAAATGCCCTGACAGCTTGTTTGTTTGTTTTGCAGCTCTTGCCACTTTTATCTGGAAAAAGGGGGAGGTGAGACGCCTGGGCCTGGACGAGAACCTCACTGTCATCCAAAGTCGCCCTTCTCTTCCCCCTGGTTTTAAGAGAGGCGAGAAAAATCTGATGAAGCATTTGAAGGGCCTGTCATTCAGTAGGCCAAGGCTTCCCCCTGCTCCTCGAGTTACGCCCGCCAAGACGGCGGTTTCTGAGGCTACCCCTTCTCCAGCTGCGAGGGCGATTGCTTTCGAGGCTACTCCTTCGCCAGTTGGCAGACAAGAGGGCCTTTCAGCAGGGATTCAGATTCCCCCGCAGTCGCGGGCCGTAGGTTCCGAGGAGACTGGGGAGAGTACCCCCCGGGCACTGACCAGAAAGAGGAGTCGGGAGGCCCCTAACGTTGACCAGGTGGTGGATTTGGAGACTGCCACACCTGAACCCAAGCGTCTTGCTCCGGAGATTCCCGCCACCCTTTTCTCTGAGGAGAACGTTGAGTTCCACTATAACGCAGGTGACAGCCAGGATGTTTCTGCCCTACTCTCCGACTCAGGGGCGGTTTTAACTGACCATCTCCTCAAGACCGTCAAGTCTGCTGCCAGTCAAGTGACCCAGTATATTAAGCGCACCTCCCGAATTATGCAGGCTTCCGCGGAGCTGGCTGCCCTTGGTCGCCTGAGTGATGAGGAACTAGCCAACCCCGACCGCCTGTCTGCAGTTGAGAGGGACGTTGCTCTCATTGCCAGCCTGAAGGATCAGCTGGCGAAAAAGGAGACTGAGCTAGAAGAGGCCAGGGGTCGGGCTATCCACTGGAAGTCTGAGAGCGAGAAAGCTACACGGGAAGTGTCTCGCCTGGGGGAAGAGTCCAAGAGAGCACAGCAGGCCTTTGCTGAACTGGAGCAGGCCAGAAAGGCTTTGGCTGAACTGGACCATGCTAAGAAGAGCGTTATTGACCTCGGTGAGCGCCTTTCCAAGGCAAACTCTGATCTGCAGACGGCCCTCGGCGATCTGGCGGCGAAGACCGAGGATCTGGCGGCGAAGACCGAGGGTTGGGAGAAAGAGAGGGGTGAGATTCTCCAGGAGGTGGAAATGGCGGTGTCGGCGGGCTTCGTTAATGGTGCTAACTCCTGCCTGAAGGTTGTCATGGAAGCTGTCAGGGAGATGTTCCCGGGTTTTAACGAAGATGCCTTCCGGGCCCTCTACACTGCTAAGGATGAAGCTCAAATGAGTAGGCTGTCTGAGGGAGATGCTTCCGGTCCAGACGCTCCCCCTGCTTAACATGGAGGGCAGTCTTCCTTAGAGGGCTCTTGCTTGTCCCCTGCTGCGCCTGTGCCAACGCTTTAATTTCCTTTCTTTGTGCGCCGAGCCCTTTGGTGGCCGGCTGCCGTACTCTTGGCTGTAACTATTTGTCTTGAAAACTTGAAAAATTTTGCCTTGTATTTCCTTGACGCTACTTTTTCTTTTATATGCGAATTCTGTTTGCTTTTGTGTATTTTGATTTTTCATGAATTTGATTCGCAGCCTGCCTGCCTGTAGGTAGGAGGGTTTTGGTTTGCTTGACCTGCCCCTGGTATTTGTTTAAAATCCAGGGAGCCTGCCCCCTGCCTGCCCAGGGGTAAGCAGGGTAGCTTTTGTGTTTTTTATACAAGGTTGGGGGGCCTGCCCCCAGTCCTTGTTGGTACGGCCTGCTCCTGGCTTTTGTTCAAAGTCCAGGGGGCCTGCCCCCTGCCTGCCCAGAGGTAAGCAGGGTAGCTTTTGTGTTTTTTATACAAGGTTGGGGGGCCTGCCCCCAGTCCTTGTTGGTACGGCCTGCTCCTGGCTTTTCGTTCAAAGTCCAGGGGGCCTGCCCCCTGCCTGCCCAGAGGTAAGCAGGGTAGCTTTTGTGTTTTTTATACAAGGTTGGGGGGCCTACCCCCAGTCCTTGTTGGTACGGCCTGCTCCTGGCTTTTCGTTCAAAGTCCAGGGGGCCTGCCCCCTGCCTGCCCAGAGGTAAGCAGGGTAGCTCTTGCGTTTTTTTTATACAAGGTTGGGGGGCCTGCCCCCAGTCCTTGTTGGTACGGCCTGCTCCTGGCTTTTCGTTCAAAGTCCAGGGGGCCTGCCCCCTGCCTGCCCAGAGGTAAGCAGGGTAGCTCTTGCGTTTTTTTATACAAGGTTGGGGGCCTGCCCCCAGTCCTTGTTAGCCTGGCCTGTTCCTGGCTTTTCGTTCGAAGTCCAGGGGGCCTGCCCCCTGCCTGCCCAGAGGTAAGCAGGGTGGCTTTTTGGTTTGCGTTGGGGGGTTCACTTTTCCCAATTTTGGCAACAGGGGGGCCTCCCCCTATTGCCCCCTGCTCGTTTGTGTGTGAAAGATGCGAGTGTGAACAGGCAACGAGTATAAATCTGTTTCTTCTCATTTCTCTTAAAATTTTCTTTTTGACATTGGGGTGGTCGGAGCCGTCGACATTTTTGACCGTCCTCCGCCTTTTTTAGTGAAAGTAAAAACTGCCTGTGTTCTTGTTCAGACGTAATATTTCTTTAGCGTGTCTGCATTCCAGTGAGCATGTAGCTCTTGTCCTTCGAGGTTGGCTATTTTGTACGTGCCTGGTCCCAGAACCTGAGTTACTTGGTATGGGCCCTCCCAATTGGCACTCAGCTTTCCATGTTCTCTTGACTTCCAAACCGCCTGCGTCTTTCTCAGAACCAGTTCGCCCGTTTGGAAGTTCCTCTGTCGTACCTTGCTATTGAAAGCTTTCCTCATTCGCTGCTGGTAGGCAGCGATGTTGGTATTGGCTTCCTCCCTTAGTTCATTCACCAGGTCTAAGGCTTCAACCATTGCAGCTTCGTTTTCAGCCTGGTCATACTGCAGGGAGCGCAGAGTGGGGATTCTTGTCTCAATTGGCAATAAAGCCTCTGCTCCATATACCAGGCCAAATGGGGTCTGGCCTGTAGACTCCTTTCTGGTAGTTCGGATGGACCAGAGTATACTGGGGAGTTCGTCGGCCCACCTACCTTTGCAGTCATCCACCATTTTCTTCAGGCCGTTCAGGATTTGTTTGTTGGCTGCTTCTGCTTGTCCATTGGTTTGAGGATGACAGACAGCTGAGTAGGCGACTGAGACGTTGTGGCTTTCCAGCCAGATTCTTAGCGGATCGTTATCGAACTGCCTGCCGTGGTCAAATACCAACATCTTTGGTAGACCGAATCTGGTGATGATATTTCGCCAGATCACCTTCCTGACCGCCGGCTCAGTGATGTTGGGCACTGCTTCGGCCTCCACCCACTTGGTAAAGTAGTCTATGGCGACAATCAAGAATTTTCTGCCCCCTGTGGCCATCGTGAAGGGTCCTAGAATGTCCATCCCCCATTGAGCAAAGGGGATGGGAGATAGGATTGGCCTGAGCTCTTGGGCCGGGGCATGGATCGATGGGGCAAAGAGTTGGCATTTTCTGCATTTCTGGGTCAGGCTCTTGGCATCTGCCAGCATGGTAGGCCAGTAGTAGCCTGCCCTGAGGGCCTTATGGGCCAGCGATCTCCCACCAATGTGATGTCCACAAATCCCTGAGTGGATATCATCCAATACCTCAGCGGCCTGATCTGCCCGTAAACATTTAAGCAGGGGATAAGTAAAAGATTTTTTGTAAAGTTCTTCATTAATGAGTATGAACCAGGCTGCTTTAGCCTGTATCTTCTTCTTTTGTAACGAGTCTGATGGTAAGATACCATGCCTCTTGTACTGGATGAAGGGAGTCATCCAGCTTTCCAGTTCTTCTACGGTATTAATCGTTTGACAGGGGTTAGTAGACTTCTCGTGTACAACGTCGACCCATACTGATCTCCGGATGTCCTGCAGACTGGAGCTTGCCAGTTTTGACAGGGCATCTGCTCTGTTGTTCTGGGATCGGGGGATTTGTTTGACCTCATATGATTTTAGGCCGGACAACTCTCCCTTCACCATTTCCAGGTATGTGGCCATTGCTTGGTCTCTTGCTTCGTACTCTCCATTGATTTGGTTGGCGATGAGCTGGGAGTCTGTCGCCAGGACAATTCGCTCTGCTCCTGCGGCTTTAGCTAGCCTGACGCCTGCGAGTACTGCTTCGTATTCCGCTTCATTGTTTGATGCTGGGAAAACAAATCTGAGAGCATGCTCAAAGTCAGTCCCTTCTGGGCTGGTCAGAACGACGCCTGCGCCTGCGCCATTGGCTGTCGAGGACCCGTCAGTATACACGATCCATTCCTGGGCAGGGGCTTCTTCCTCCCCTGAATGGGAGCACTCAGCCAAAAAGTCTGCCAAAGCTTGGGCCTTGATGGCTGTTCTCGGCTGGTAAGATATACCTAGCCCACTCAGCTCAATTGCCCACTTCAACAATCTCCCTGATTTTTCAAATTTTTCCAACACCTTTTCCAGGGGTTGGTCGGTAAGGACTACGACTGGATGCGCATCAAAGTAAGGTCTGAGCTTCCTGGCAGCAACTATGACCGCGTAGGCGGCTTTTTCAACCATCGGATAATTCTTCTCAACTGCCCCCAGCGCATGACTTACAAAGTATATAGGTTGCTGGGCGCCTGCCTCTTCTCGTAGGATGACTGCGCTGACAGTTATATTGGTCACTGCAATGTAGAGGAAAAGTTTTTCCCCTGCTACTGGTCTTGCCAGGGTAGGGAGCCTCTTAAGATGGTCCTTCAATTGCTCAAAGGCCTCTTTCTGCTCGTTCTCCCACCTGAACTGTTTGTTCCCTTTCAGTATCTTGAAAAAAGGAGTGGCCTTATCTGCTGATCGGGCGACGAATCGTGCTAAGGCGGCCATTCGACCCGTCAGGCGCTGGATGTCTCTAATGGTTTTGGGCTCAGGAAGGTCTAGAACTGCCTGAATTTTTTCAGGGTTGGCGTCTATCCCCCGAGAACTGACCAAGAACCCCAGGAATTTGCCGGAGCGGACTCCAAATGTACACTTTTTCGGGTTAAGTTTCATTTTGTAGGCGCGCAGGGAGCTGAAGGTTTCCTGCAAGTCTATCAGGTGTTCTTTGTCTTCCCTGCTTTTCACGATGGCATCATCAACGTAAGCCTCGATGTTTCTGCCTTTTTGTTTCTCAAACACTTTATCGACCAACCGCTGGTACGTAGCCCCTGCATTTTTGAGCCCGAAGGGCATCATCTTGTACATGTAAGTACCCGAACTAGTGATGAACGCACACTTCACCCTGTCCGGCTGCCACAAGTATACTTGATGATACCCTGAAAAGGCGTCCAGGAAGCTCAGCATGGTGTAGCCACTAGTGGCGTCCACCAGTTGATCGATTCGGGGGAGCGGATAGCAGTCTTTTGGGCAGGCTTTGTTCAGGTTTGTAAAGTCGACGCACATTCTCCATGCGCCTGACGACTTCTTGACCATGACAACATTTTCCAGCCATTCTGGGTAGTCGCAGACTTCAATAAAGTCTGCTTTCAAGAGTTTGTCAATTTCTTCTTTGATTGCTGCGTCTTTTTCCGCAGACATGTTTCGTTTCTTCTGTTTCACCGGGCGAGCATCCATGCTTACATTCAGCTTGTGAACGATGCATGATGGATCAACGCCGGGCATCTCGTCTGCAGAATAGGCAAATACGTCTTTGTTTTCCTTCAGTAGTTTGACCAGTTCGGCCTGGTAGGACCTGTCTTCCTGGCTCCAAGTCTACCAGCATACTTTCGCCCCCTGGTTCCAGGCGATCGGGCGCCGGGTGCTCGGCTGGGACTTCGCCTTCTCTGCAGGGGGAACTGTCAGCTTTTCTTTTTCCTTTTCTGTCTCTCTCGTGCTCCTGCAGGGCCACGGAGTAGCATTGTCTGGCTGACTCCTGGTCCCCACGTACCTTTCCTTCCAGCCCGAAGTCGGTGACATACGCGATGGTGAGAGCCCTGATGGAGATGGCCGCCTCGATTTCGTCCAGAGTGGCCCTGCCAATCAGGGCGTTGTAGGCGGATCTCGCGTCCACAACAACAAAGGTTGCCCTGACATTCCTGGCTGTAGAGCCTTCCCCGAAGGTTACGGGCAAGTCGATGACTCCCATGGGCAGCACGCCTGCCCCACTGAACCCATACAGCGATCCAGGAGCAGGTCGCAGGTGCCTTTTTTCAAGGCCCATTTTTTCGAAGGCGTCCTTGTACAATAGATTTGTGTACGCGCCTGTGTCCACCATACACCTTCGCACAATATGGTTGCTGATCTCTAGGGACAGAACCAAAGGATCACTGTGCGGATACACCACGCGTCCTGCATCATTAGGGGTGATGCTTAATGTCACTCCCCTTGGACTCCCTGCTTTCTCAGCATAGCAGATTTGGTTCCTCAGTTCGCGCATTTGTCTTTTTTGGCCTCTTCGACTGAGCTGGCCTTCAGTGCCCCCGAAATTACATGGATCACCATGCGGTTTTGCACTAACCCTTCGGGTTTTTCAGACACCTCCTTCTGAGACTTGTTCTTAGCTGCGTAGTTGGCCAACCATCCGTTCCTGATTAATTTCTCGATTTCGTCTTTCAGGTGACGGCATTCCTCGGTGGTATGGCCTATACAGTCGTGGAAGGTGCAGAACTTCTTGGGGTCTCCTTTTGGGCTGCGAGGTTTGTTTGGGCGGTTCCATTTAGCAGTTTCTTTTTCCAATTCGAAGATCTCTGCCCTGGATTTGTTCAGAGCAGTGTAACTGTCGAATCTGGGTTGGTAGACTGGGCGCTCCTTCTTGGGAGTGTCTCCCTCTTCCCTTTGCTTGCCTGGCTCACTTCTGCCCCTTCCACCCTGCGGTCCCCCTTGAGGCTTTGTTTGGCCTGTAGGGGTGTCCGTCAGGCCGTGGAACTCCTCTTGCAGAATGAACCCTTCCGCAATCTTCCTGGCCATGGCCAAGGTTTCTGGTTGGGCCCTGATCATCTGGTTTTTCATTTCCCCTGGAAGTAGGGAGATTGTCAGGGCGTAGACGGCAGTGGAATCATCGATCTCCCTGACCTGTTGGTAGGATAGATCAAACCTTCTCATATATTCTCTCACACTCTCACCCTTTTTCTGTTTCAGGGTCATGAGATCGAAACGGGTAAGGCGTCTTCTCTTATTTCCGGCATACTGTTCGAGGAAAATTTCAGCCAACTCTATGAAGAACCTGACTGACCCCTGGCGGAGGTCTCTGAACCATCCCTGCGCGAGCCCCACCAGGGTGGTAGGGAAAACTTTGCACCAGATGGCATCATCTACGTCATACATGCCCATGTGGCTCTCAAAGGCTGCCAGGTGGTCTTCAGGGTCTGTCGTCCCGTCAAATTTGATGGTGGGCATTTTGATTTTTGGAATGGGGTACTCTTGTCCTCAGGGTGCAACGGGGTTTTCGTGGGCCTGCCCACCAGTCGTGACCTGCTTTCCCCAGACTGGTTGCCGTGAGAATCCCATTGTTTATGGGTCGGTTTCCTCGCACTGGGGGAGCGGTGCCTCGGTGGTGGCCTGCTTGCCGCTTCATCCTCTGTTTCCGGGGAGATCTGCCTGGGCCTCTTCCTCTGAGAGTGGCAGAGGTTTTCACCCTGATGGTGCCTGGACTCGAGCGGTTGTCCCCGGTTGAGCCGGGATTGCAGGCTTTGGGATAAGCCGGGGGCCGACTGTTCCTTGGCCGCAGGTGTCAGCCTGGAGAAAACTCCGCCTGGCCTTTCTCCCAAGCGTTTTGACACAGGCTCCCTGGGCCTCATGCGCTCCTGTAATCCTTGAGATAAGCCTCCCTGTCCTCCAGACGCCGATTCTGTTGTGTGAATGGAGAACGCCTGCTGGACAGGTGGCTCTGGATTGCCAGTAGTAATGCGCCTCTGCGCATGCGTATACACTTGAGCTGTTCTTCTCGCTTTTCTTTGAGCATTTCTGGCGGCGGTCCGCCTCGTGCCCCCGGCCTCGTCCCTGCTGACTGGGGACGGTTGCCTGGGAGCCGACGCGACCCTGCCCACCAAGTCCTCAGGTGTGAATTCCTGATTCAGCATCGCAGAGAAGAACGCGACTGCCTGTGCCATCTGAGCTGGGGTCAGATTGAGAGCACGTCCTGGGTGTGTCCCCAACTCAGGTGTCACAGCAGTGTTAGATCCATCGAGGGGATTGGTTCCCCCTACCGCTAGGATCGTGGCAGGAGGAACCCTCTCCGACTGCGGCATACCATACAGGGGGGTCACCGGCGGGACCGTCGGACCCGCTCCTGCACTGGCATCACCGATTTCTGGCATGATTGTGTTTAATTTTGTGATTATGAGTGGTTCATTTTAGTGGGTAACTCGTGAGCACAACCGTAATTTCCCCACAGACGGCGCCAAATTGTTCCGGTCACGGAAACAATTTACCCGGCCTAGGATCCGGGCAGTATAATTGAATTAACGGTGAACAATTGATCGTTTGATTCCCTTGGTCTCCCCTTTCTCTCACTCCCTGGATCGGACTTTCCCGGCGGAAATAGCCTGCTCCCTGCACAAAGAACGCACAGGGCCTCGGAGGTTGTCCGAGGAAACCCTCTCCGATGCCTAAGTCAGTCCGTGAAAGGCCTTTACGAACCTAGCTCGTGAGGAACTAAGCGGCGTTTTTTAGGAGTAAGAGTCTAGAGAGAGAAAATCCAACCCCTCTCATGTGGGAAATGGGGAGGTATTTATACCTTCCCACAAGAGAGAGGAGAAGAGAAGGAAGAGGAGGGAAATGGGTGGATGCTGGCGCGACACGTGGACTTACCTCGTCCACCCATTTTCCCCTTACCTTAGGCAGAATGACGGATGGGTCCTCGGTTCTCCTTCGGCTTCGTTCAGGCGGGAACGCCCTGGAAGCAGGCGGCAGGCCTGGTTTACTCCGTTTGGCAGACGGCCCAAGGAGTTGGGGCCACACTTGGGAGATTCCAGTGACTGATGGAAAGGCTGTTGGACGGACCTTTCCTCCCTCTGGGACCGATCGCCTTGGGGCCTGATTTGCAGGCGGCCAAAGGCAGGCAACCGACCCCCATCATTAATATTTTTCAATTTATTAGTATAAATAAAAATAATATATTAAATATTATATAACTAAACAACATTATAAAGCATGCGTATAAAAATAAATCCTTCAATTTAAATAAATAAATTACTAAATTACTAAAATATGACAACATTTTAAACCCAACGTGTTCCTAGAGTTTTGCCTAAATAAAAATTTAAAAAAATCATAGAATTTATGGACATAAATTTCCTTCAATAATCATTTATGTAAATAAATCTATTCCTAAATTGAAAATAACTACTCCCTTCAATTTCGAATGTTCTTCCCCTTTGCTTTTGGAGAAAAAAATAGAGTTATTTCATGGGAATAATCCCAACTATGCGTGTGCTTCTTAAAATAATTCAAACAATAAAACACAAGATCTTGCAAACGAAACATGGGAAGCTCGACATCACACAACAAACTCATCCCTTCAACCACCCTCCTTATATCATCCTAAGGTTAAACACAAGGTCACAATAACATGAAAATTCTTACAATAACCCAAGATTATGACCACAAAACAACACCTAAAATCATCGAAAAATGACAC
Source organism: Agrostemma githago (assembly GCA_958450325.1). Lineage (NCBI taxonomy): Eukaryota > Viridiplantae > Streptophyta > Magnoliopsida > Caryophyllales > Caryophyllaceae > Agrostemma > Agrostemma githago. The sequence goes on along the minus strand of OY288240.1, from coordinate 24,334,371 downwards.
TACGCCCCTTATTTCTCCTAGTCCTAAACATGATCACATGTGCTACAAATGTCACCAATGGTAAAAGATGTATACCATAATTTCTCCACAACCCACACATGTGATCGACCTAAACGCCTCTAACATCTCAAAACAACACTCCAATCGCATAAAATTTAGTGCTACGACTACACCGCACCGCGATTCTTCTCACCTTAACCAACTATCCTACCCGACCAACCTTCTGTGTCACCCTTCTTATGACACCACAACAAGAATGGAGAAAGTATATGTGAATTTTTTCCTAATTCCCTCATTTTGCCTAGAGTGTCCGCCCTTGCAGTTTTTCACTCTAGCTTTTCAATATTTTTTTTCACTCACACTACTCTCGTGGCACGCAACTCGATTTTTCTTTTTACCCGGAGCGCCCTTTCGGGTTTTCACTCCGTCCTCGGCCACTTTTCCCACTTTTGTCTCGGCGCCCTTTCCGGGTTTTCACCTAGCCGGGATTATTTTTGTTCTTTCTTTTTTTTTCCTTTTTTCTTTTTTTTCTTCTTGAATGATGAAATAATTAAACTAAAATACACCACACAAGTACAATTACATCACAAATCGGAACGATTCTCCTCCCCACACTTGAATGAAACATTGTCCTCAATGTTACAGAGGACACAATAAAATAAGAATGAGAACGAACCTAATCAAGTCATCGAAGAATATGGAGTAATGTCGCACCACTTCGCCTCCCCACACTTGGGCGATAATGCACAAAAGAGAAGCTAAGACAAACATAGCACAGTAAGAATTTTGACTCCAAGTTTCAGGGATCCAAGTTCAACCATAACAATGTACTCCAACAACTCAAAATAAATAACACGGGAGGCGAGTACCATTCGACCTGATCACTAAATCACTATAATTATTGCCCGAAAACTCATATGGAATTTCCATCGAACATCTTATATGCACCACAAAATGCCCATCTTCATTCTACCAAACACACTTTTACACCACCACCAGCCGAATTAATGAAACTTTGACAAGCAACACAACAACAAACCCAACAACTATAAGAATGCTAAACCCTTCAATCTCAACTCACTGAGACAATAGCAATGGACAAAGTCCCAAACTTAAACCAACAATTGACAAGAGTTCAGCAACTCAAAATACTTATGAAAGTCGAATGGCAGACAGAACTCACCATTATTGATCAGAAAAAGAAAACCGTCAATTCCAAGTTGCAGGAAGGATGAGGGCAAGTATAGTGAGGGCGCGATTGGTGAAGGAGGTCTGAATGGTTGATGATATGACAGGATTTTGGTATGTGTGGGTCGGATTGAGGGAAAAAGGGACAAGGATCGAGGTCGAATCAAGGGAAATTTGAAGACGATGATGAAGGTCAGGGATCCTCAACACAGACTGAGACGAACCAGACTTACAGACATACACCACGTGCACGAGCGACGACAGACTCTACGTCCACTGGCGGTGGAGTAGAGGTTGAACGGAGGTAGAGTAAAAGGAGATTGAAAATTGTAATTCAGATTGGGAGAAATCGGGATTGAAAACTAGATTAATGGAGGGAGGAAGCAAAAGGAATTGAAGATGGGGATTGAAGAGGAAGAGAGGATAAGGAGATTGGGGATAGAAAGAAAGAGATGAAAGGGAAAGCAGATTACTAGGTTCGTTTAATTTTTTTTTTTGATTTTTTTTCTTAATTCAGTCTTGAACTGAGCTAAGGTCGAGAGGTGGTCGTGGGATGGTCATGGGGTGGTCGTGGGGTACATTCTGGTCAGCTATTTTGCTCTTTCCCACGACCTCACTTCAAGTACCCCCGAGTGTACTATTTTCCAAACTTCACTCTTTTTTTTCCACAAAACTAACTCACCCCTTTCTCACATACTCACCAATCACTCTACTTTTTCCTCTCGGCTCTCAAATTTCGACAAGACGCGATGTAAATTTGACCAACAAAATAGCTAAAGTTAGATAACTAGTAAATAAAATAAAATTAAAAACACACATAGACAAAATAAAAATGTAGAAAAACTAAAATAGAATAAAAGCTCGGGTTGCCTCCCGGAAGCGCTCTTATTTTACGTCGTTGACCCGACGTGAAAGCGGAATCTTCATTAATTGGGTCGAAAAGATCAATTCTCTCGACTGCTCCCTTCATCCAACTTCAAGTGAAGTCCACAAACTAACTTATTCAAAAACAAAAAAAAATCATCAAATAACAAAAAGCGGGTTGCCTTCCGTAAGCGCTGATTTAACATCCCACACGACGGTGAGGGGTCACACAGCACTACCCCTTTATAGAGTAACCCATTTTATATCAAGATCGGAAGAAGTTAATGCCCGTAGGAGACGGTCAAACAAGCTAGCAAAAGAGTTTGTGAAAACCATATAAAAGATTATAATGAGAATATACCATACACACCGCATAGATATAGAGGTACATAGATAGTCGGATTCTTGGTATGGTTTTCTAGATAACGGCGTCATCTCAAACAATTTTTCTGTGTCCCTACTCTTTCTGGCAGTGTCTTTCAAATCCCATAATATACCACCCGATTCGCCACCCAAAGAGGGATCAATAAAATATGTGGGTAACGGTAAGTCTGATACGGGTTCTATATAGGACACAGTCAATAAATACGAGTCACCGTCCTCTCCCTCATCATCTAGCGGGGCACTCTCGACATGAGTAAGGGAAGTAGGATACTCAATTTTGGTCACATCATCACGAAAAATCGATTCAAGTTTAGGAGACTCGAAGTATTGGGGAAGTTCAAGAAATAAAGTGGTTATCTCTAATTCTCGAGCATTGTTCACCAAAATATCAATCACATCCCAGGAGTAGGGCGAGCTAGCTTTCATGGAGCGCCCAATGGAGAAACCACGGTTGCAGCTGGGCAGGTTGGTCATTAGAGGCCTAGCTTGAACCTCACCCCTGCCCAGGTTGCACAAACCGCTGCCTTCTTCTCGGCCATGCTCAACCAGAAGTTCACTCCAGAGGACCTGGTAAGCAGGATCGCAACGACCCCCAGGCAGCTTCACTTTGAAGGAGTGGATGGAGATGGGAGCACAAAGCGAACCGCCGCCTGGAATGTCCAGAGGAAGGCGAGGAAGACAGCTCAGGGGTATGTGCTGGCCCAGAGGCGCCTCACCAGAAATCAGAAGCAGCCTGCTCAGCAGCAAGCCTTTTCCATACATACCATTGAGTCCACCTCAGCCATAGAGAGAAGGGGCCTATCCCAGGACCTCCAAGATCGGATGGGGCACAGGGAGACGACGCCGAAACGCTTGGGGGAGAAGCAGGTAGATGTCTTCTCCAGGCTAACATCGGCCGAGTCACAACGAGATCCAGGGCTGTCCCAGAGCCTGCAATCAAGACTCAACCATGGGCAGCCGCTGGAGTCAAAACACCGTCAGGGTGATAATCTGGAGCCACCCCAGAAAAAGCGGCCCAGGTATCACTCGTCGGCAAGAGAGGATGAAGCCATGAGTGGGCAGGCGCCCAGGTACCGCTTCCCCAGCATTCGAAAACCGACCCCTAGTAAGAGGGATGACTACGGTTACCAATCCGTTGGGAGCAGGTCGAAAATGGCGGGCAGGCCCACAAAGACTTCGCGTCACCCTGAGGTGCAGGGATACCCCATCCCTAAAATAAAAATGCCATCTGTCAAGTTTGACGGGACCACCGACCCAGAGGACCATCTGGCGGCCTACGAGAACCATATGGGAATGTACGACGTTGATGACGCAGTTTGGTGCAAGGTTTTCCCCACCACCCTAGTGGAGCTGGCCCAAGGGTGATTTAGGGACCTGCCGCAGGGTTCGGTTAGTTATTTCATAGAGCTGGCTGAAGCTTTCCTGGATCAGTACGCAGAGAACAAAAGGCGCCGGCTAACCCGATTCGACCTAATGACCCTGAGAAAGAAGAAAGGTGAAACTGTCAGGGAGTATTTGAAGAGATTTGACCTGTCTTTCCTGCAGGTCAAAGAGATCGACGACCCAACTGCAGCATACGCACTGACCAACTCGTTGCTCCCGGGGGAGATGAAGAATCAAATGATTAGAGCCCAACCAGAAACTCTGGCCAAGGCTCGGAAAATTGTCAAAGGCTTCATACTGCAGGAGGAGTTCCGTAGCCTGCCGGACACCCCCACAGGGCCTTCCAGGCCGCAGGGTGGACGCAGCAAAGGCGAGGCAAGCAAACAAAAAGCTGAGGAAGGGGATACCCCCATGAAGGAGCGTACATCATATCAGTCCAGGTTTGATAGCTATACGGCCCTCAACAGGTCAAGAGCATAAATTTTTGAGTTAGAAAAAGAAACGGCTAAGTGGAACCGCCCAAGTAAGTCGCGCAGTCCGAGAGGTGATCCCAAGAAGTTTTGCACGTTTCACGACTGCGCCGGACATACCACTGAAGAACGTCGCCACCTGAAGGATGAGATCGAGAAGCTCATCAGCAATGGTTGGTTGAGCGCCTACGCGGCAAGGAACAAAAGCCAAAAAGAGCAGGCGGATAAGCCCGAAGGTTCAGTACAAAATCGTCTGATAATTCACGTGGTGTCTGGAGACGCAGAAGGCCAGATGAGTAAGAGAGGCCAGAAAAGACAAATCAGAGAACTGCGAAACCAGTTATGCTACGTTGAGAGGACAGGCAGCCCAAAGGGCCTAACCCTGACCATCACCCCCCAGGATGCAGGGCGGGTGATATACCCTCACAGCGACCCCCTGGTCCTATCTCTATACATCAACAACCACATTGTGAGAAGGTGTATGGTGGACACAGGAGCCTACACCAACCTGTTATACAAAGATGCGTTTGACAAGACGAACTTAGAAAAGAGGCACCTCAAGCCTGCCCCCGGATCACTATACGGGTTCAGCGGAGCAGGCGTGCTCCCAATAGGAATCATTGATCTACCAGTGACGTTTGGAGAGAGAGTCTCAGCCAGAAATATCAGGGCATCATTCATTATGGTGGACGCGAAATCGGCATATAACGCCCTAATAGGCAGGGCTACCCTGGATGAGATTGAGGCTGCTATATCAATTAGAGCCTTGACCATAGCCTACGTCACAGATTTTGGCATGGAAGGGAAGGTGTACGGCAATCAAGAATCAGCCAGGCAGTGCTACTCTGTTGCCCTGCGCACCCATGAGACAGAACGGAAGGGTAAACGTAAAGCCGATAGTTCCCCCATCAGGGAGGGTGATATCCTAGTTGGCCAGCAGACAGCGGGCCACCTTGAACCTGGGGGAGAAAGCATGCTGGTGGAACTGGAGCCAGGCATGCAAGTCCTGATAGGGGCGGACCTGGAAAGTTCCTACCAAGAAGAGCTCGTCAAAATCTTGAAAGACAACAGGGACGTGTTTGCCTACTCGGCAGACGAGATGCCAGGGGTAGATCTGGCTCACATTGTTCACAAGCTGAACGTGAGTCCGGAAGCTCGCCCTGTTAAGCAGAAGAAAAGAAATATGTCCGCGGAAAAAGATCAGGCCATAAAAGAAGAAATCGAGAAGCTTTTGAAGGCAGACTTCATAGAAAGCTGCGATTACCCTGAATGGTTGGCCAACGTGGTGATGGTAAAGAAATCCTCGGGGGCTTGGAGGATGTGCGTAGATTTTACCAACCTCAACAAGGCCTGCCCGAAGGACTACTATCCTCTCCCAAGGATCGATCAGCTGGTAGACGCCACCAGCGGGTACACCACACTTTGTTTCTTGGATGCCTTTTCAGGCTATCACCAAGACCTGCAAGAAACCTTCTCTTCCCTGCACACATATCAAATGAAACTAAACCCCAAGAAATGCACTTTCGGTGTCCGCTCGGGAAAATTTCTGGGTTTCTTGGAAAGCGCCAGGGGTATCGACGCGAACCCCGAAAAGGTTCAGGCCGTGTTAGACCTCCCTGAGCCCAAGACGATAAGAGACATCCAGCGCCTAACAGGCAGAATGGCTGCTCTGGCACGATTCATCGCCAGGTCAGCCGACAAATCACCACCTTTCTTCAAAATATTGAAAGGAAACAAACAATTCAAGTGGGCAGATGAACAGAAAGAAGACTTCGAACAACTGAAGGGACACTTGAAAAAGCTGCCCACCCTGGCGAGACCAGTGGCAGGGGAGAAGCTCTTCCTTTATATTGCCATGACAAACTCAACGGTGAGCGCGGTAATTCTAAGGGAGGAAACAGGCTCCCAGCAACCAATATATTTTGTGAGCCATGCCCTGGGGGCAGCAGAGAAGAACTACCCCTTGGTCGAAAAAGCAGCCTATGCAGTCGTTATCGCAGCCAGGAAGCTCAGGCCCTACTTCGACACCCACCCTGTCGTGGTATTAACTGACCAGCCCCTGAAGAAAGTGTTAGAGAAATTTGAAAAATCTGGAAGACTGTTAAAATTGGCCATAGAGCTAAGCGGGTTGGGAATATCTAACCAGTCCAGGTCTGCCATCAGGGCACAAGCTTTGGCAGACTTTCTGGCAGAGTGCTCTTATTCAAAAGAAGATGATCCACCCGCCGGAGAATGGATAGTATACACCGACGGATCCTCCACGGCCAATGGTTCAGGGGCAAGAGTTGTGCTGACCAGCCCCGAGGGAACAGACTTCGAGCACGCGCTCAGGTTCACCTTCCCCGCATTAAATAATGAGGTAGAGTATGAGGCCGTTTTGGCGGGTATCAATCTGGCTAGGGCCGCAGGAGCGGAAAGGCTCGTCCTAGCAACAGACTCCCAACTCATAGCCAACCAGATCAACAGGGAATATGAAGCCAGAGATTAGGCTATGGCTTCATACCTGGAAAAGGTAAAGCAAGAGTTATCAGGGTTGAAGTCCTTTGAGATCAAACAAATCCCCCGGTCCCAGAACAACTGAGCGGATGCCCTGTCAAAACTGGCCAGTTCCAGCCTGCAAGACATAAGAAGGTCAGTCTGGGTGGATGTGCTCCAAGAAAAATCTACCACCCCCTGCCAATCAGTCGGTGTCATTGAGGAGACAGGACCCGAAGACTGGATGACCCCAATCATCCAATTCAAGAGGTATGGAACCCTTCCATCAGACCCAGTGCAGAAAAGAAGAACGCCAGCAAAACCCGCCTGGTTCATATTAATTGTCGAAGAACTGTATAAAAAATCGTTCTCTACACCCCTGCTCAGGTGTCTGGGGGCAGGGCAGGCCGCAGAAGTGCTAGATGATATCCAATCAGGAATCTGCGGCCATCATATAGGAGGAAGGACACTGGCACACAAAGCCCTGAGGGCAGGCTACTACTGGCCGACCCTGCTTGCTGACGCCAGGGGCCTGACCCAGAAATGCCGAAAGTGTCAACTCTTCGCCCCCTCACTACATGCTCCTGCCCAAGACTTGAGACCAAGCTTGTCCCCCATCCCTTTCGCTCAATGAGGGATGGACATTCTGGGTCCATTCGCCATAGCAACCGGGGGCAGGAAGTTTCTAATAGTGGGAATCGATTATTTTACCAAGTGGATTGAAGTTGAAGCCGTCCCCAACATAACAGAGTCGGCAGTTTGGAAAGTAATTTGGAGAAACATCATGACAGGATATGGCCTGCCAAAAGTGTTGGTTTTCGACCATGGAAGACAATTTGACAATGATCCCCTGAGAGCCTGTATGGAAAGCCACGACATAGTTGTCGCCTATTCAGCCGTCTGCCACCCCCAGGCCAATGGGCAGGCTGAGGCAGCGAACAAACAAATAGTGAACGGATTAAAAAATGGTGGATGAACTCAAGGGAAGATGGACTGATGATCTGCCAAGTGTACTATGGTCAATCAGGACCACCAGGAAAGAGTCCACAGGGCAAACTCCTTTTGGCCTGGTCTACGGGGACGAAGCCCTACTACCCATTGAAGCACGAATTCCCACCCTGCATTCCCAGCAGTATGAAAGGGCAAGCAACAAAGCCGCGATGGCCGAGGCTCTTGATCTAATAGGAGAGATAAGACAAGAGGCCTGCGTTATTCCCGCCTGCCAACAACGAATGAGAAAAGCATACAACAAGAGGGTGAAAACGAGAAATTTCCAGGTAGGAGACCTAGTCCCGCGGAAAATGCAGGCCGTAGGGAAATCAAGAGAGCGTGGAAGATTAAGTGCCAATTGGGAAGACCCATATGAGATAACCCGAATTATGGGACCATGCACCTACAGAATTGCTAACCCTGAAGGCCAGGAGTTGGCCGCCCACTGGAACGCGGATACTCTGAAGAAATATTATGTCTAGCACTAAGAAAGTAAGGGTTTTTCTTTTTTCCAAAAATTGGCGGAGGACGATCAAAATAGAATGTCGACGGCTCCGACCATGGATGTTTTGAGTTTTGCAAGAAATGAAAAGAATCTTGAATCTATACTCGTTGTCTGTTCAAACTTGCTTTTCACACACAAACGAGCAGGGGGCAATAGGGGGAGGCCCCCTGGTTCTAAAGCCAAGGAAAACAGGCTCCCCAACAAAAATGCAAAGGTCCCCCAACATGCCTCTAGGCAGGCAGGGGGCAGGCATCCTAGACTTTGACCAAAAGCCAGGGTCAGGCCAAACAAACAAGGACTAGTCATACTCAACCTTGTATAAAAAAACACCAGAATCCCCTTGCCTGCCCAAAGGCAGGCAGGGGGCAGGCCCCCTAGACTTTGACAAAAAGCCAGGGTCAAGCTAAACGAACAAGGACTGAGTCATACTCAACCTTGTATAAAAAAGACCAGAATCCCCCTGACTGCCCAAAGGCAGGCAGGGGGCAGGCCCCCGGACTTTGACAAAAAGCCAGGGTCAAGCCAGAACTCGAAGAATGGTAGAAAAATAAGCGTATAACAGGCAAAGAGAAACATTCATAAAAATAATATGAGGCATTCACAGAGTTTACAAAACAAGGGATAAAATTCAAATTCAAAAACCAAGAGTTAAATATTACATCAGCCGGCAGCCGGCCACATCAGGGTCCGGCGCGCAAAAAAGATTGAAAGGCTAACAAGGAAGCAGAGGCGCAAAAGGGTAAGGACAAGACCCCTCGGAAGACGACTTCCCTGTGGGGGCACCCTGATCAGTATCAGGAGTCTCCTCAGGCGATCCATTAGCTCGGGCCTCATTCTTGGCTGCCTAGAGAGCCTGAAAAGCATCCTCGTTGAAGTCGGGAAGCATCTCCCTCATAACCTCCATAACAAACTTCTGGGAGGAAGTGGCCCCGGCGTTAAAATGCTCTGCCACCGCAGAGTTGGCCTCCTTGATCAGGTCATCCTTCTCTTTGCACCACTCCTCACCCTTCGCCTTCAAATCATTCTGCGCCCTCGGAAGGTCTGAACCAGCCTTGGTTAGACAATCCTCCAGCTCAGGCGCCGCCTTTTTAGCCTGCTCCAGCTCCACTGCCAAATTAGCTGCTTCCCTCACAGCTCTCTCACCCTGGGCCTTCCAGCGGACTACTTCGCCTTTTGCCTCTCCCAACTCGCCCTCATACTTAGCCAGCTGATCCCTCAAGCTGGCAATCAGGGTGACATCCCTCTCAACCACTGCCAGGCGTTCAGGGAGAGGAAAATCAGGAGTAACGTTCAAATCCTCGTCACTTAAGCGGTTTAGAGACGCCAGCTCCGAAGAGGCCTGGAACACCCTAGAGCAACGCTAAATAAACTGGATTGCCTGGCTAGTAGAGTAAGTCAGGGACTTGGTGAGATGATCCGCCAGCAAAACAAAAGAGTCAGAGAGCGGGGCAGAAGCATCGATACTCTCGCCAGCAGTAAAGTGGAACTCTGCATTTTCCTCAGAAAACAGAGTGCCTGGAACATCGCGAGCAGGCCGCTTCGCCTCAGGCGTGCTGGCGTAGGCCTCCAGGTCCACTACCGGGACATCATCCAGCGCTACCTTCTCTTTTCTCTTTCTACCAACCAGTGGCGGCTTTCCCCAATGTCCTCAGAGTCTGAAGGCTTTGACCCCGCTGGAGGCTGATTCCCAGCAGAAGAGCCTCCGTGCCTGCTAGTAGGGGAGGGGGTAGCCTCTGAGGCAGCCTCCGCTTCTGCATCCCTGGTGGCAGAGGCCGGAGCTGCAGGCTTTACCGGAGTTGGCTTTGGGGGAAGAGGAGGAAACTTTACCCTGTTGATTGATAAACTCTTCACAAACTTCATTAGGGTTTGCTTCTTAAAGTCAGAAGGAAGGGGGGGATGTTTGACGAAGGCCGTGAAATCCTCGTTTAGGCCAAGAGCCTTCAACTCGTTCCTCGACCAAAGACAAGTAACAAGGTCTGCGAAAAGACAAGAAAGATAGCTGAGTAAGCACACAAATAAAAACAAGGCAAAGGAAATTTAAATGCTGACAGAATCCCTGAGCTACCTGCACTAAGACCAGGGTTTAGACCCACCCGAGTCAGATAATTATCAGTCGCTATAAGCTCGGCGTGGGGGAGCCAGATGTCAGGATCATGTGAGCCTCTCCTGTCCTTGGAAGAGGCAAACCGGGCGACCAAATCTTTTTCTGGCTGGGTCAACTTGACCTCAAGAGCTCTCCCCCCAACCTCAGGGTGATACTCTTGGCGTGTCTCCAGCCGGGTATGGACATGATTCCTGAAATGACGAGGAATCCTCCATCCCGTAGCGCTGTGCACATAGAGAAAATTGTCTTTCCAATCCTTTAGGCCGCTCAGGACCGGCCATACCAGGGAACCTTTCCTCTGGCGAAGGATGGAAAAATAACCTGGGGAGCCACCCTCTTCATTATAGGCCACCATCTGAAGGCCAACCAAAAACCTTAGAGCGTTTATGGATGACTCCACGCCCCAGAACAGGCAGGTCCAGATGTAAGCAATCAACGACCTGACAGCAAGGGCCGTTAACTGGGCGACGACCACATTCATGCGCCGGAAAGCCTCCTCCAGAAATGGGTGAAGGGGAAAGCGCAGGCCAAATTCGAAGCATTTGTGGTACACAGCAATACAGCCCGCAGGGGGATTGCATACTTTGTCCTTCTCCCCAAGGACGACAACAGTATAACCCACCCCAAGATGATAGAGCTTGGCTATAGCCTCCTCAGCACTTTTTTCCAGAATTAGGTCTCGGTTTTTGGGGGCCGGGTATGTTCTCAAGGGAATCCTATACTTGGTCCTATCTAAGTAATAGGCCCTCCCCGGCTCCCTGGGAACGAGTGGGCCGGCGATTGTAGAGGCATCGACTTCTAACGCCTCGTCGTCAGAATCAATAACATTGAGGGGAGCATGCTCGAGGGAGTTCGCACCCCCACTGTCCTCTGAATGGTCTTCCTCGGCCATCCTGACACCCAGTCTCCCGGAGGAGGAGGAGGCAAGGTCAGCGTTAACACTGTCCCTACCCCCGTCCTTTCAGTCGAGCGACTAGAGAAAGGGAGAATCCGGGCACAACGGTGGGACATGATGATCAAGAAAATAGGGAAAAGCGAAGAAATAGAAAGACGAGGAAGTCAAGGATGAGGACTCTAACCTAATTAGCAGTCGCCGGATGAAGACGCGAGAAAATTCCTCAAGTCTAAAGAACGCTTGGCAAAAGGAGAGTTTGAAAGAAGGGGTTCGTGAAATTTGAATATGTAAAAGGGGGAATGAAGGGGGAGCTGATACTTATATAGGCGCAGGAAGACGAAAAGCCACCCAATCAAAGGGTTTTCCCAAGAAAAGCTCCCCCACGTGTCACATATCCAAAATTGAATAACCCATCACTTCCCAAAGTGCCTCGGGAAGGCAACAGGAACAGAGAAAGAAATCATTACATGACATCATCAATTCAAAAAAAAATGAAATAATGACAAAACAAAAGCCCACCTGATTCTCATTAATTGAAACGCCCAAAAAGGCCAAGATTACAAAGCAAAGTGGGAACAAAAGATTACAAAAGGAGCCTGACAGTTTGGCTCAACCAGCCTGCATACGCAGGACAGGTCTAATCATCATCGAAACCCGGAGAGTAATCCCCGGGGCTGTCGTGGCCACCTACATCGGAGCCCCAATCCCAGCTATCGGAGTCCTCGAATGGGTCAACAGGGCCCTCCTCCTCATCCTTGCCAGATGAGTAACCCTGGCCTTCACTATCTTCTGAGTCGTGACTACTCACGTCCCAGTCCCTGCCATAAGGGGCCACCCTGGCACCTTCAGGAGAGCCACGGTCCTCCCGCCTCACCAAGGGGGAGGAAGGGCCTGACTCAGGAGAAGAGCCCAATTCAGGGCAAGTAGGATCGAACTATTCGGGATGCAACCAAGGGAAACATATGTGGCACCCCCTATCAAAGCAACCTCCCACCTGGGAGCAGCGTCTGGGTGTGGGCCCAGCAGGAGAAAAGGACTTTTAGAGGCGCTTGCCAGCCCTGGATGAAGATTTCCTCCCAGCAACCCGAAGAAGACGGGAACGCATTCGCCTACTGCGGGGAAGAGACAAGTGAACCTGCCTAGGGTATCTCAGCCTTCGACGTCCCCTGAAGCAGAGGACGTCCACATAAACCCCGCAACGAAGAACTGTTTTTCTCACCCACGACATCCTTTTTTCTTTCTTTTGAAAAGAGTGGAGCAAAATGGAGATGGATTGTGAGGACAATGAAGTAAAACCAGAATTTATACAAGAGCAAAAGCAAGGCATTAATGGCGTCCTAACCACTTCTGCAAAGAAAGGAACCAATCACCAACCTGACACACTGTTCAAGAATCCGCTTTGCAAGAAGAGTAATCATGAAGAAGGACGTTTAAACTCTTTGCATACCCAGAGCAGTTAAGGCTCTCTCCCTCGGGAACGTGCGAGGCATTAAATGCAAAGATGAAGTTCAAGAAGTCAACCTCCAGCCATCCCAATCAAGATGTCGCCTGCTGAACAGGAGCCCCGTTCCTCCTTAGCCGGCGAGGGCCAATTGATGGGGGTCGGTAGCCTGCCACGGGTCGCCCATTAATTCAGACCCTGGGGAAGCCCGACCCGAGAAAAAGAAGCGGCCTGCTTCGCAGGCCATCAGAACGAAGCCTAGTTGAAGTCTCCAGAAGGCCTCAGCTACTCACAGCTCCAAGGCAAGCCCCCCTGCCTGCCAGACAGGGCGCGCTGGTCCCTGGCAGGGCCAGAGGGAAGAACCAGAACCCCTCCGACCAGGCCTAAGGTAAAGAGGTATAAGTGGACGAGGTGAACCCACGTGTCATCCACTCACACCTTCTCTCTCACTGTCTCCTTTCCCTCTCTTATGGAAAGGTATAAATACTTTGCCACTTCCCACATAAAAAGGGTTCGACTTTCTCTCTCTAGACTCTCACTCTAAAACCGCCACCTTACTCTTCACGAGCAAGGTTCATTAAGGCATTCCACGGACTGACTTGGGCATCGAAGAGGGTTCCCTCTGACACCTCCGAGGCCCTGTGCGTTCCTTGTGCAGGGTGCTGGCCAACTCCGCCGGGAAGGTCCGATCACTGGAGTGAGGGGAAGGAGAGATTCGAGAGATTTGACGATCATCACCAAAGCAACAACATTGAATACTAAGACTCGGATCCGATTCGGGTTAATTGTTTCCATACCGGAAGAGATTGGAAACGACCCACTGGGCCTGAATTTGGGTTGGTTTTGGGAGATTTGTACTTCGTAAAAAGCCCAAGCCAAATACTAACGGTTTTGAGCCCATATTCGAGTATGTTAAAGCACGTTTGCGTCCGATCATCATTGGGTGTTTTTCAGAAATAGCAATAGACACCTAGCAGCCAAATGTGAGTGTCTACAACAACCCACGTAGAGTAGACATCTCTCCATTACGACATGATGAGTGCTTTAGAGTAGCATCCCTAGAGGGTTTTCCATCAGTGGGAGGCATCTGCTCCACAACTGGGTACTCATCAACCTCAAGGGGCTCTGAGGTACTACCTAGTCCTACTTCATCACTATAAAAACCTGCAATATTCTCAAGGAATGGCTGAAACTTATTGACCAAGGGAATTGGTTCAAAAGTTATTCCAGGCTTCTACTTGTTGGAGGAAGAGTTCGTTCTTGCCACAGGCATGAAAGAATCATCCTGGGGACACTCTTTAGAGCATTCTGAGTGTTTTACAGCAGCATCTAAAGGGGGCTTTCCATCAGGCAAAGGGGGCTTTCCATCAGGCAAAGAAGACTCCATCCCCACCTCTAAGTACTTGCTCACCCCTAAGGGCTCTGAGGTACCACCTAGCTCTTTGGGAGATTTACTCACTGCCCCAGATGAAATTAAACTCTCAACTGGGTCTGGAAGGCTCATACTAACCTCTTCCAGCTTTTTAGCAGCCTCAAGCTTCTTCTTAACCCATATACAGTTAGAAATTGTATGTCCTAACTTTCCACATTCCTTACAAAGTAAGGGATCCATTCATATTGTATCTCTGAACTGAGTAAGCATTAAAAGGAGTGCTAATGACCACTTGTTCAAGTAGGGGCTGGGATATGTCAGCTTCTATAAGGACTTTGCTAGCAAAAGACAATAGTAGCTAGATCACCACATAAAGGCTTCCCAATTTTACTTGCAATCTTACTAAGAACCACATCTGACCAAAGAAAAGGATCTAGATCAGTGAAAAAGACCTAGATAGGAACACAGGTAACCTTTTCCATAGTTGCAGAAAAAGATGGAGACCATTCTTTCAGAACTAAAGTGTAAATCTCCCTCTTCTAAAGACCCCCTCGTAGCACCTATCTATGGCTTATTTTGATTCAAATTGAAAAGAAAACCAGTCTTTCTTAAAATACTGAACAACAAGGGAAGCCAAACGTCCCCACTTCTTCTCCACAAATTTCTTCATATGCTGCAATGTAGGCTTAGAGCCAATAACATTGCCCATCAATGTATGATTCCAGATCTTAAGTTCGTCCTTGAAATCACACAATTATTTACTAATTTCAAGACATTCAACAACATCTTTAAAGTATTGTAGATTCATGCCTAATTTCTGTTGTTTAGACGCAATATGAGACCAATTAGCTTTAGGAGGCTCAACAACCTCAGGTTGCAAACAGGGGGTTTTGCGGTATTAATTGAATTCTCAACAATTGTTAGAAGTAATAGGAAGAACAGGAGATTCAGAATCTTTACCAGCGGAAGCCATAGCTTCAAGAATTATGTCATTCAAAGAGATTTGACGCGAAGAACTCTGATTTTTCACCTATGATTGTGATGATGCTTCACACTACTCCAGACCTTGATTAGGAGGAGGAAGAGAGTGGTGATTCTTTCTTAGCCTTCCTGGACCTTGTTAGAGTTAATGCTTCAAAAGAATCTCATTTAGTGACATTTAATATCCCACATGGATCATTTATGACTACTAATATGTGTTTATATATGACTCACTAAAATGCTCTACTAGTTGTGTACAAGAGAGGACTACGTACACCACACACGCGAGCGCGCGCGTGCCGAGCCGAGTCGAGACGAGTACGAGCCGAGCAGGGCTCGGGCTTTGGGCTTTGGTAGAGCGCCTGCGACGCACCGCTTGCGGGTAATTTTTAGTAGTCGGATTTCTTTTTTATTCCAGAAGCATCTTTCAAAATCAGTCAAGTCCTCTGTCATTTCCGAGACTGATTGTGTGCTTTCTCGAGGCTGATTACTATACTGATTGTGCAAGTTTCCAGTGTGCATTTACTGTTGCAGACTGAACCTCTTGCCCTTGCTCCACTGTATATACTGCCCTTCATTTCACTTCCATCACAGAACTCACACACTCTCTCTTATACTTCATACTTCATATATTTCTCTTTGTTTCGGTTAACTTATTGGCAAACGTTCTTGGCTGTATTCAACCGTACTTCACCTACACTGAAGTTACGGAATAGTTGTGGAATCCTGGGAGTTGAGTGCCATTGAGACCGTGTGCAGCAGACGGGGCATAAATCAACTTTTGGACAGTGACATTCAAGTCGCGACACAGCTTCTGTTCTTCGGTTCAGATAAGATCTAACCTTTCTCTATCTCTGCTTCTACTACTACCGTGATAACAATCTAAAGTTGATTTATTTTTTGTTATATCATCATGGTTGGTAGTCCTGTTAGTGCTGTTATCTCTACTCCTCCTCCTCCTGTTGTTACTTCCGTTCCTGCTACTGTCATTCAAAACCCTTTTATACCCGACATGTCCAGATTAGAACTTTTTGATGGAAAAAATTACCGTATGTGGTCGGATAAAATGGAATTTTTTTCTAACTCAATTGGGGGTCGTTTATACTCTTACTAAATCTGAGGCTCCAGAAAAATCGGGTAGAGATTATGGGACGGATAATGTTACTTGTAGAGGGATGTTATTGCATTATATGACTTCTTCTTTGTACTTGATTTACAGTAAGTTTAAGAAGGCTACTGAAATTTGGGATGCTCTCAAAACCAAGTATGGTTCTGATGATTATGGAACGACAAAGTATGCTTGCAGTCGTTGGTTAAATTTTAAGCTAGTCGATGAGAAACCCATTTTAGATCAAGTCCATGAGTACAAAAATCTATGTGCAGAGGTAATGGCAGAAGGCACATATGCTCCAATCGGGATGTTTTCACGGATTACTCTCAAGTACCAAGTGGGGAATGCGTATTTATGGGAAACTCCAACATCGTGAAGGTACTTGGTATAGGGAAAGTTATCTTGAAGCTCACTTCCCGTAAGACTCTTGAACTTAATAACGTGCTACATGTTCCTGATATTCGAAGAAATCTTATCTCTGGAGCTTTATTAAACAAAGCATGTATCAAATTAGCTTTCGAATCTGATAAACTTGTGCTCACTAGAAATGAGAATTTTGTCGGTAAAGGCTTTTGTAATGGTGGATTATTTGTATTAGACATAGAAGTTATTAATAAGAATTCGTCATCTTCTGTTTATATTGCTGAGTCTGTTTCTTTATGGCATGCTAGACTAGGACATGTTAATGTGACCTCAATTAAAAACATGAAAAAGCATGACCTTATTCGTGACTTTAGCGACACAAATTTTGATAAGTGTGAAATATGTGTCGAAGCTAAGCATGCTAAAACACCCTTTAATAAATGTGTGGAACGTTCTACTACGCTTCTTGAGCTAATTCACTCTGACTTAGCTGACTTTAAGAACACCACAAGTAGGGGTGGGAAACATTACTATATCACTTTTGTGGATGATTACTCTCGCTACACTAGGGTCTATTTATTAACAACCAAAGATGAGGCTGAAAACAAGTTCATAGAGTTTAAAGCCGAGGTTGAAAATCAATTAGACCTTAAAATAAAACGAGTAAGATCTGACCGGGGAGGTGAATACGACGGTAATCCACTTAGTGACTATTGTAAGACCCATGGTATTATACATGAAAGGACTGCCCCCTATTCACCCCAACAAAACGGTGTTGCCGAACGCAAAAACCGATCACTAAAGAATATGATGAATGCAATGTTGTTGAGTTCTGGAATGCCAACTAATATGTGGGGTGAAGCAGTCCTTTATGCATGTCATGTTTTGAATCGCGTACCTCATAAGAAAACAGGTAAGACTCCTTATGAGTTGTGGAGAGGATACAAGCCCAATCTCAAATACCTCAAAGTGTGGGGGTGCCTGGCGAAGATCGGGATTCCAACGTTCCAAAGGAGCAAAATTGGACCGAAGACCGTGGACGGAATTTTCATCGGGCATGCCATGAATAGTGCCGCTTACCGCTTCATTCTTAAAGATTCGTCCGGTTTCGGGGCCATAAAAGAATCTAGAGATGCAGAATTTTTTGAGCATATTTTTCCTATGAAAACTAACTCTTTGGCTCCTGTTGTTGCAGCGCGTCCCCCTACTCCTACGGTGGTTCCCAAGGAACCTCGAAGGAGCAAACGATCCAAGACCGAGACCAGTTTTGGTCCAGATTTCGTGACCGCTTTCCTTGCCAAAATGAGTTTAGTTGATGAGTATGTTGTAAATGTTTTTATGCTCGAAACAGATCCTAGAACTTATAAAGAGGCTATGAGCTCCATTGATTCCACTTTTTGGCTTCAAGCCATTAATAGTGAAATAGAGTCTATTAAGAGTAATAACACTTGGGTGTTAACAGATTTACCTAGGGGTTGTAAACCCCTAAGTAATAAGTGGGTGTTTGGAAAGAAACTCAAACCCGATGGCTCAGTTGATAAATTTAAGGCCAGACTTGTTGTATGTGGTAATCGTCAAACGAAAGGTTTGGATTTCTTTGATACTTACTCACCTGTTACTAAAGTGTCTACTATTAGGGCTCTAATTGCACTTGCGTTTATACATGATTTAGTTATTCATCAGATGGATGTAAAGACTGCATTTTTAAATGGCGATCTTGATGAAGAGATCTACATGAAACAACCAGAAGGTTTTTTGGCTCCTGGACAAGAGAACAAGGTATGCAAGCTCATCAGGTCCTTGTACGGCCTGAAACAGGCACCAAAGCAATGGTATGACAAATTTGACAAAACTATCAGATCCAATGGTTTCACGGTAAACGATTCTGATGCATGTGTGTATTCTAAATAAGATGATTCTGGTTGTGTAATAGTATGTTTGTATGTGGATGATATGCTCATATTTGGAACAAACATGCATGTGGTAGAAGCTACCAAAAGTTTTCTAAATTCGTGTTTTCACATGAAGGACCTAGGGGAGGCGGATGTTATTCTTGGGGTAAAAATAACTAGAACTAAAACAGGATTATGTTTGAGTCAGTCTCACTACACGGAAAAGATTCTGAGAAAGTTCAATCAGTTTAATAGTTTACCCTTGTCCTCACCATATGACTCTAGTATAGATCTGGCTAAAAACCTCGGGAACAGTGTGGGACAAGAGGAATATGCCAAGATTACAGGTAGTGTCATGTACCTAATGAATTATACTAAACCCAATATTGCCTACGCAGTAAGCAGACTAAGTAGGTACACTCATAACCCCGGACAAGACCATTGGACGGCCCTTATTCGTTTGTTGAGATACTTGAGGGGCACTATGGATTGGGGTTTACATTATGAGAGAACACCTGCTGTCATAGAAGGTTACACTGATGCTAATTGGATAGCCGATTCTCCTGATATTTTATCTACTAGTGATTATGTGTTTACACTTGCTAGTGGTGCTATTTCATGGAAATCGTCTAAACAAACTTGCATTGCCAAATCAACAATGGAATCTGAATTTATTGCTCTAGAATTGTCAGGACAGGAAGCAGAGTGGCTGAGGAGTCTGCTAGCTGACATTCCATTGTGGGGGAAACCGACTCCATCGATCTCCATGCATTGTGACAATCAAGCTGCAATTGGGGTAGCTCACAGTCAAACATACAATGGGAAAAGGAGACACATACGCCTAAGGCATGGAATGGTGAGGAATCTGATCTGAGAAAATGTAATCTCAATTGAGTTTGTAAGATCCGAGAGGAACATAGCGGATCCTTTCACCAAAGGCCTTGGTAGAAAGATGGTGCTGGAGACAGCACGGGAAATGGGTTTAAAGCCCGTAAAGGAGTAAACTGTGATTGATACCCAACTTAGCTCAGCTAAGGTCAAATGCGGTCAAACGAAGTCACAGTAAACTCGAGTAATAATGTCACAACCATTTCCTTTTGTAATTGTTTTGCGTGACATATATTCTATTTTTTGATATCTACTGTCTTGTGTGTTAAGGTTGAGCTTTGGCTCTTAATAAATTCATAGTCCTAAATGGATGGTTTGTGACAGTCAAACCTGATGAATTTACCTATGTGAATGTGGGGGATTATTGCTCTAAACCCCAAGAGATCCTTAGGCTTTAGGATCTCTAGAGACATTCATGAATTACCAGGATTCATTTGGAGAGCACTTGGGAAGTCTAAATAAAACACTTACTATATACAGTTAGCGTTCATGATGAGTTCATGGATGGTGCGAATACTAGCCTTGATTTGAGTACGGTAAGTGTGCACTAACCTTTTACCAATATCATTAGAAGGTTAAAGGCTTCGATCCACCTCTAAATGATGGTTCTAGGTTTGTGTACGCACTGGGTGTCAGTTAAAGTCCACAAGACACTGAACATCTAAACACTAAAACTCCGTTTGCCAATGATTTTTCCACTTCTCTTCTTCTTTTGAATCATGTGGGGGATTGTTAGAGTTAATGCTTCAAAAGAAGCTCATTTAGTGACATTTAATATCTCACATGGATCATTTATGACTACTAATATGTGTTTATATATGACTCACTAAAATGCTCTACTAGTTGTGTACAAGAGAGGACTACGTACACCACACGCGCGCGCGCGCGCCGAGCCGAGTCGGCACGAGCCGGGCCGGGCTCGGGCTTTGGGCTTTGGGCTTTTGTAGAGCGCCTGCGGCGCACCGCTTGCGGGTAATTTTTAGTAGTCGGATTTCTTTTTTATTCCAGAAGCATCTTTCAAAATCAGTCAAGTCCTCTGTCATTTCTGAGACTGATTGTGCGCTTTTTCGAGGTTACTATACTGATTGTGCAAGTTTCCAGTGTGCATTTACTATTGCAGACTAAACCTCTTGCCCTTGCTCCACTATATATACTGCCCTTCATTTCACTTCCATCACAGAACTCACAAACTCTCTCTTATACTTCATACTTCATACTTCATATATTTCTCTCTGTTTCGGTTAACTTATTGGCAAACGTTCTTGGCGACACAGCTTCTGTTCTTCGGTTCAGATAAGATCTAACCCTTCTCTATCTCTGCTTCTACTACTACCGTGATAACAGACCTCGCTTTACAGCAGTGGAAGCCATAGGAGACGAGCTTGAAGAACGTAACAGAATCGCAATTAGGGAGACAAAATCTACAGAGCGAAAGCGTTTCTCACTCCTCGCTAGTTGATTATTATTATTATTATTAGTAATAATAATCCTAGATGGTTCTACCAAATGGGCATTAAGTCTTTTAATTTATGCCTGACTAATCTCTCAATAGGCAGATCATTCATCAATAGAGAATTAAGAATGAAATGCTAGGAAAGGTAGCAAAAGATGCCGCAAAAACTTTGCCAACATGAATTGAACTGAAACTAACTCCAACATAATTTTAAGACATGGAAAAGTTCTACGAACAAATTACAAAGTATTGCAAATAAACTTAATTCGATGTTCAACCATCTTTGCGATTTATGCAACTGAACTGTACATCAAATAAATTTATAAAATTGAGAAAAATTAGAGTCAGAAAAAATCGTGTACAGTATTAGGGGATTTAGTTGGGGAGGAAGGTGAAGGTGGAGGTGAGGAGCTATGATGGGAGAAAAAGAGGAGTGCGAAAGAGAAGAAGAAGTCATGTGATGGTGTTTTTTTTTTAATGCTAGGTGTCAAGTTCTGATTGCTGATAGATACAGTGGTAACAGCTTTTTGCTTTTGTAGTCATAGATTTTTTTTATTGGGTCAAAGGCAAATTCTTGTTTGTGACAAGAATATTTGTCATAATCTGGTAACAGATCAAATAATACTCACTTGATGTAGATAAAGACAAATCAATTGTTACTTCATAAGTCTGTCTTTAACTCATCATGTGTATTATTATCCGTCACAAAGGAGACTTAGTCGAGGTCAAATTACATTTATATGCATTTTAGGCAATATTTAACATTACGTACAGTTAAAAAACAATTATTTGGTCAAATAATTATACTCCCTCCGTATCTATATGTTTGTCCACTTTCAATATAATACTCCACCCATATATTAAATAAAGTGGATAAACATATAGATACGGAGGTAGTATAATAAACATATAAAGTGTACGTAACAATTATTTTATAATATACCACAATCTTATTATTGTATATATGTACTCCGTAATATTTACTTCCGTCCTAAAATATACTATGTACTAAACTAACAACTCGCCATACATTTAGTTGGTC
Source organism: Agrostemma githago (assembly GCA_958450325.1). Taxonomy (NCBI): domain Eukaryota; kingdom Viridiplantae; phylum Streptophyta; class Magnoliopsida; order Caryophyllales; family Caryophyllaceae; genus Agrostemma; species Agrostemma githago. Next base: position 24,312,570 of record OY288240.1, on the reverse strand, counting down.
AAATTAGGATATTAATATTTTTCAATTTATTAGTATAAATAAAAATATTATATTAAAATATTATATAACTAAACAACATTATAAAGCATGCGTATAAAAATAAATCCTTCAATTTATATAAATAAATTACTAAATTACTAAAATATGACAACATTTTAAACCCAACGTGTTCCTAGAGTTTTGCCTAAATAAAAATTTTAAAAAATCATAGAATTTATGGACATAAATTTCCTTCAATAATCATTTATGTAAATAAATCTATTCCTAAATTGAAAATAACTACTCCCTTCAATTTCGAATGTTCTTCCTTTTTGCTTTTGGAGAAAAAAATAGAGTTATTTCATGGGAATAATCCCAACTATACGTGTGCTTCTTAAAATAATTCAAACTATACGTAATCTCATTTTAATATTAACTATTCATTCATTAATATCGCTTTGCTATTACCGGTTATAATGACTTGTTGTAACTTTCTAGGGTTTTATTAGGTTCGTTACAGTCATCGTGAAAGCCAAAATTACAACAAGAATATTTTTTTCATATCTTCTATAATTTGGATTTTTTTAATATCAATGGCCGAAAATGAACACGAAATGTAAATCAAAAGAAGAAGAGTTAGATGAAGAGTTGAATAAGGAGTTGAATAAGGGTGGTTCAATAGGTAGCCGCTTACCTGTAGCAAAAGGAGGTTAATGAATGCGTAGTTCGTATTAAAATGAGATTACGTATAGTTTGGATTAATTTAAGAAACACACACATACTTGAGATTATTTCCATGAAATTACCCAAGAAAATAAGGAGGGAGTACTATATTATTAAAATGTAATGGTGGATTGAAAAAAAGTAGAATAGAGAAATATTATATTAATGAAATGAGAAAAAGTGGTGTGGAAAAGTATGAAAGAGAGATATTATATTAATTAACGATGGGTAATTAAGATGGTAAAGTTTAGTGGAAAAAGTGTTTCCATAAATGGAAATAGGAAAGAAGAGATGTTTCAGCCCATTTACAAAATAAGAAAGATCATCCAAAATCAGAGGGAGTACTTTTTTAACATTGTTAAATTCTCAAATACATACATGCACATATGTATAATTCCCATATATATATATATATATTTTAAAAGTACACCTATTGAAAAAAGAGTAATTGATAATTATTTTTATAAATGAAAAAAATTTAACATATTCCACTAAAAGGTTTTTAATTTTTTTGTTAAGCAAAGTAAACATATTGATCCTGATTTAGCTTGTTAAAAATAGTTTCAAGTTTATTATAATCACGTTAAAATACAATAATAGCCTTGACTAAACTACAAATCTCTTGGTTTCTCGTCGCTTTAAAGGTAGGTTCTAGACACTTTAAAGTGTTGCAAATTTTATTCTCGACGCTTATGTAAAGCGTGGAGATTTTGGGCGTCAAGAAATCTCGACATCCGCGTCGCCATGCTCGACGCATTAAAGCGTATGGTATCAACCAGGACACTTTTTTGCGTCACCATAAAGCGTGTTGTAATATGTAACCTCGACGCTTTTCTATTTCGCAATAATTGTTTTACCGCCAATTTTTTTTCTAAGCACGAAGCTTTCTATTATTAAAATAGTTGAGAAATAATATATAAATTCACTTATCAAAACTTTGACATCGTATAAGCGTCAAGAATCTGATTATAAAGAATATATTATTAAGCATGACTTTACATTTACTGGATTTATATAAATAACAAATTAATAAAGGTTCATAAAACAAACAGTAAATTAGAATATATCCAATCATATATTTCTAATCAAATAAAGTTTCATAAGACGAACAACTAGAATAATCTCTAATTATATATTTTGTCATCCATCGATTTTGTCATCCATCAATTTCGTCATCTCCCATTTTGTGTTCTAAAACGTCCTACAATGATAAAAAAAATATGATAAGGAAAACTATTAAATAGACCATATAATGAACCATAAATAGGAAGAGAATATAAGAAAGACATATTAAAGAAATAAAATACATACCTGTGAATCAGTCATGTCCTGCAAGATTGTCTTTGCAAGATTTGAATATCAATAATCTTTATTATACGTAGTAGTTGTCAATGTAACGAGAGATGCAACAATTTGTGATATATGTACATTTTTCGTAAAATGCCCATTGAATTTCTAATAAGAATGGTACTCCCTTCATAAGAAATGTGAGACCACAAAAAATAATAACCATAAATGATATACTTCCTCTAGCCTTTTTATAACTTCTCATTCCAAAATGATATAATTTTTTTTGATGCCTTAAAATAATACTACCTCTGTTTCACTATGATTGTCACATTTCATTAAAATACTTTTCACGTATAATAGAAAAATTGGACAATCTTTTAGGGACGGAGAGAGTTTAGAATAATATGGGAGTATACAAGTAGAGTGTAAAATAAACTCCCTCCTACTCTTTGAAATTGTCCAACATGAATAAAATATACCTCACACATGAATAAATAGTGGGACAATTTCTATGAATTTGAAGGAGTGATGTAGAATAGTAAGTTTAATGTATAATTGAGTTGGTAAGTATGGTAAATATTAAAAGTAATCAGCGCGGTTTCTTAAATGGTAGGAATAAAAAAAAGAAATAAATGAAGTGAGAAGATATTAGAAAGTTAGATGAAAATGATAAGTAAGTAAATATAAGAAAGTTGGAGGAAGTTAAAATAAAATTGGAACATCATAGTAATTAAATATCTCAAAATGAAAATGTGCAACACCATAGTATAAGGAAATAATTAATGAGTAGGTCTAATAAGAGACGATATCTCATTAAATTATCGAATGATCGATTACAAATGAAGGTATAGTGTATCAAAAGTAATAAAAATAGATACGTTTAACATAAGAAAGTATACAAACAAAAACGGTAACAATTTATGATAAAAGAGATACGCTTGTTATAAAAATAAGTACAAAATAAATTGTCAAATTGGGGGGCATGCATCAAATAATAAAAGTGGTAAGGTACTAATAACATATAGTGTGGTACTCAAAAGTAGTGTTGCAAAAACTTATTGAAAGATCATCTCTCCATAATTTTTGTAATAATTAATAAGGATTGTCTAAGATAAAGTCTCCAAGATTTGAACATAAACAACTGGATTATCGAAAAAAATAGAACCAATAAGGGAACGCCTTATGTAATGGAGTGCAAATCTCTTGTTCCATTTTGTGTCTCAATTTGTGTGTCATTTCATACACGAGATGACACCTCTCCTATTGTAAAATTAAATTATACAATAAATATTACTCCCACCTAGTTTGAGTATTCCTCTCACTTTTCTTTTTTGAGTTTAGTTTGATTTTCTTTCCACTATTCTTTTTTGGATGTACTTTTAATCATTTTTTATTTTTTCTTCAATTCTTTATTCTTTTCCTCCACACCTAAACCTACCACCTTTTCACTTCATACCCCTCCTTTTACGCTTTATATTCCACTTTTTATCAATTTCTTAATCTATTCCCAAAATAAATTGGGGAAGAATACAGAGAGTATAACTTATTAATATGTCATCTCGTATATCGTGTGATGATAGGAGATCCTGCCTTGTATATAATGTGCGGCGCCACTTTACCTCCCACTCCCCGCCACCTTTTCCCTCCTTTCTCTCCTTCTCTCATTTCTCTCTTCCTCTCCATCTTTTAAATTTTCTTTTTGGCTCAACCATTTTTTTCGTAAGGTAAAACTTTTTTTTAATTAGCCGAGTTTAATTTTATTTTATTGTTCTATGATAATATTTTCAAAGGTGTGTATTTTCTGACATTTAATCTTGTGCTGTTCGATCTCTTGTGCAAATTACTTCTTAGTGGATGCCTTTTTAATTTACGCGTGTGAATTCCTGATCTTTGATGCTTTTAAATAATTTAACATTCTCTCACCAGTTTTAAGTATTTTAATGACTGAATCTTGGACTAAAGATATATATGAGATTGTGTTTTTTTAACTTATGACATAATTAAATCAAGTAGTTTAATTTTTGTCTGGATTTCCCTCTATTATTTACTCGATTTGTATTGGGATACTGATATTAATTTGTTTGGATGAGTTGTATTTTTTTTTTTTGCTTTTGTTTTTTTAAATAGGCAAAATTGGGGGTAATTGATTATTCTGTAAATTTAATGCAAGGTATGGAAACCCATTTGAGCATTAAAAGATTGGATATGGATATAGATTGTCCCAATGCTAATCCGTCGTCTAGTTTTTGCACTTTAGAAAATAGTGACCATGGTGGGTTGATGTCAGATTTTGTTAGTTGTAACGACATAGTTGGCACTAAAGAGGAGACAAAGGGGGCTTCTATATACCCCATTACCCTCGACCCTCTTGCAGAAAATGATGAGGATTTAGTTTTGGTGAAGAGAACTCCTTTGTTATCGGAGTCCCCTCAAACTCCGATTTTAAAGAAGAGATTGAATAGCGCTAGTAGGGATGATATCATGAGTTTAGACCACGAGGATAGCCCTCGAACACCTAAGGAGGGCGTTTTTTATCCATTTACATCGGGCCCTGAAGAAATGTGTGTTGCTCCATGTATGAAGATTATAGCAGAGAGTAAGAGGTTTGTAGCTCGTCGGCTCAATTTTCACGATGTTGATGAGTTCCCTCTCTCAAACGAAAATGACACGGACTCCGAGATTCTATTAGAAAATATGATGCTCCATTTTGTGTACGAAACCCTTTTAGATGCAATCATAGTTAAGTTAACCGATGATTTCCTTACTGAAAACAAGGTCTTGGAAGAAGTGGGTTGTGGTAAACCAATTTTGCCTCTTCCCTTAGATAGGACAAATGTAACTTGCCCAGGGGCTCCGATAAAGGTAAGGGGTCGTAGGCTCTTGAATGTTGCGCCTAAGCTCTGTAGAGAGCTTGAATTTTGATTCAGTTGTAATTTTATGCATAAAAGGCTATAGCGACAAATTTTGTATCGCAGAAACCTGAAATACAAAACAAAGAAATAAATAAATTTTATTAATTATTTATCAAAAGTTCGTGTACAATCTCTAATGTATCCTTTGATTCTAATATGCCGTTTAGAGAACACGTGTACGCGGTACACGTGAGGGGCGCGTGCGTAGCTGACTTATACTGCCTTGCGCGCGGTGTAATTTGATATTCTTGAGAGGGTCGCTTGCGACGAATTTAGAGCTCGTAGCGACTTTGTGTCTTTTCCTCTCTGGATCCTTTCCTTTAGAATTTTCAATTATCTTCAAATGAATGAGAAGGGCTCTATTTATAGAGTTTTGGGTCTCCTCGGTAGACTTTTTGTAGTCACAGGCCCATTTATGGGCTTATTAGTGACATTTGCCCAATTTGTCTTCTTTTCGGGTTTAATGATCCAAATAAGTCAATTTGTAATTCGAATCGACCCACGTTTTATTTATTCGGGACAAAATAATTAAATTGAGCTAAAATTTCTTATTAACTCAGAATAATTAATTAATTTTATTTAGTCAACACTTTAATAAATTTTTAGTGCCTACAAATTGCCCCTTCAGGACATTGTCACGTGCACCGTGTGGGTGTTTTGGAGTGGCCTGGCAGGGTCTGAACATTTTTTTGTTTGACTTTGACTTGGAAGTCGGTGAGCACCAAACTTGTCGTATAGGCAACTCTCTATTTTCTTTAACGTCACCCTGTCATTATCTGATTTGACAGATGACCCGAAATCCCGCAAATTTCCTTGACTTGGAAGTCGGTGAGCCTTGAACCTGTCGTACAGGTAGCTTTGTATTTTTTTACGTCACCTTGTCATTATCTGACTTGACGGATGACGGATGACCTGGAATCCCGTGAATTTTCTTAACTTGGGAGTCTACCGTCAATTTTTTTTGTTTTTAGACGGTCCCTTTATTGATGCACGTCGCGATGACATATTAAGTGGGTACGATCCTCAATCTTTCCAACTCAGTCTTACGGTAACACTGAATTAGAAAATCTCAAGACTTCACAAAAACGAGGAATTTTTAAACAGGAAACTAAAGCCCAGGCAAAAGATATAAGTAATATAGTTTTCCTTATAACTTTAGGGTTGGAGGAATTACCACGAACAATATATATACCACCGAGCAGGCGTGCCTTCCGTCTTGTAGTCTCGTACTAACATCATTGACTCAGCCTCAAGGTACAAACTCTTCCTCTTTTCTTTTGCTTTCTTCTTCCTTTATATCACATAATATCACTTATCTTCTTTGTCTATTTTCTTCTTCGTACTGAGTTTTCCATATACGTTCCTTTGTTTGTCTTGTTCACTCAAAAGTATTGAGCTTTCATGGCATAAAATCTGTAAATACTGAACTTGCTATTGGATTTCATGAGTTTGACTCTACTTTGATGCATGTAATCAAATCTTGACCATGCTTCATGCTTGTGCTTTCGTGGATGAATGTCGTCCTTAATCTAGCTGATGTTGTTTCTCTTCTTCGATGTGGACATAGCTGGCTTAAACCTAGAATCTCACAGATTTGCTCCGAGTTTCGGTCCAAACTTCTGTCGTGAATCTAATAGCCAAAGTACTTGCTCATATTTTATTTTGAACTAAGCCGAACTTTGATTCGTCTTTCAGATCGATTCGAACCCGACGCACCTTGTTGGGACTGCACTCGGGGATGAATGAATAACGGACGAGATGTGCTATTTATTTGTTGGAGCAATTTTACTTAAGCACAGGCTATGCCAAATTTACACATGGGGCATGAAGAAACAACTTGTCCAAAAACAATGAACCAACGTGGCAAACTTGCTCTTGATTTTCTTTAATTGACCGTCATTGGTTAATGGTTGCTTTGTACAGTATTTCCCATTGTAATTTTTCAGCTTGCTCCGCACGTTCGTTATGTCGACACCATGCTTTGATTGAGGCTATAGTTAGTACTCCGTATTATCTCCATAACAGCATGCTACTTAGTAAGTATTTTTTTTTCATGCTCTTTGGTGGTATGTAGTATGTGCTTGTATGTTAGTTATATGCAGGTATCATGATTTATTTGGGTCCAGCTTCTCCTTTATTTATTTCTCAATTTATTTGGGAGTTATTCGTCTTTGTCCGTCGATTCTTGAAGATTTTATTCGACTCTTATGGAAAAATTCAACCCGATGATCTTCCATCTTCAACTGAGTTGTCATGAGATGAACCCGTTTATTGGGTCATCGCGACTTCTAAGAGCCACGGAGGAAGCACCTGTCAAATTCTGTGTCCTCACTTAAGCTGTCATGAAATGAACCCGTTTATTGGGTCATCGCGACTTCTTGGAGCCACGAAAGAAGCACCTGTCAAATTCCGTGTCCTCATTTAAGTTGTCATGAGATGAACCCGTTTGGGTCATCAGTCATCACGACTAATTTGTGAGGAGCCACGGAGGGAGCACACGGAGTTGAGGAGCCACGGAGGGAGCACTCAGAGTTGTTATGAGGTGAACCCATTCAAGTCATCACGATGCTCATATAGAAGAGGCCCCGAGTTGTCACGAGGTGAACCCGTTTGGGTCATCACGACGCTCGCATGAAAGAGGCACCCGAGTTGTTACGAGGTGAACCCGTTCGGGTCATCACGACGCTTGCATGGAGAAGCACTCGAGTTGTTAGGAGGTGAACCCGTTCAGGTCATCACAACGCTCGCATGGAGAAGGAACCCGAGTTGTTACAAGGTGAACCCGTTCGGGTCATCATGACGCTCACATGGAAGAGGCACCCGAGTTGTCACGAGGTGAACCCGTTTGGGTCATCACGACGCTCGCATGGAGAAGCACCCGAGTTGTTGCGAGGTGAACCCGTTCGGGTCATCACGACGCTCGCACCAAGGAAGTCAATCCCGAAGTGGGCCATCACGACGTTTCTACGGAGGAGGCCAATCCCGAAGTGGCGTTGACTGCTTTGAAAGTACTTCAGGTTGCATCACTTTGTCTTACTTGAGTTGTCATGAGGGGACCCGTTTGGGCCGTTATGACTTTCTTGTGAGAGGAAACTCCACTCGACGAAGAATTATATAAAGCGTCGTTCGGTGATGATTTTTTTTTGTGAAGCTGCTGCAATGATGATTTTCTGTGAAACTTCGTTTGATGATGATTTTTTTTGAAGCTTCTTCAACGATGATTTATTTGTGAAGCTTCGTTTGATGATGATTTTTTTCTTTAGTCGTTCACAATTTACGCTCTTGCGGGCCAGGAGCAATTATTTGTTATTTTGGAGGGGTGGCTGCACTTGAGCTACATGTTCACCCAAGCTGCCTACGTACTTGCAAAACAAAATAATGCTTTACAAGATCAAGCCAACGTAGTTCGATAAGTGAATTGGTGGTTTGTTTGGTGGTGTGACTGCACTCAAGCTACATGTTCACTCGAGCTGCCTACGTACTTGCAAAATACAGATTATATTTTACAAGATCAAGCCGACGTAGTTCATGAGATATTTTTGTGTTTTTTATTTTTTATTTTTTAGGTGGCTCGCAACTCGATTCTTCATTTACCCGGAGCGCCATTTCGGATTTTCACTCCGTCCTCGGCTCACCCTTTTTTTGTGTCATTTTTTCTCCTTTTTTTATGTTTTTTTTTTCGGTGTGCAGTTTAACCTCTTGCTTAGGAGTGTTCATTGCAGTTTAGCCTCTTGCTTAGGAGTTTTTATTGCAGTTTAGCCTCTTGCTTAGGAGCCTTCAGCGTGGGGATTTAAGAATAGTAACGTTTCAGAAATTTCCCATTGATCGGGCTTACGCGCACACAATCTTCATCTACAACTTTATATGCACCATTTGTGTAGACTTCTCGCACCACATATGGACCATCCCACTGGGCGGTGAGTTACCCTGCCGGCTTGTGAGAAGTAATGATCGGCCTTCGTACTGCAAGGACCAAGTCTCCTACTTGGAAGGAACGAGGGCGCACCTTTTTATTGAACGCTCACGATAATCGTGTCTGGTAACATTGAAGCTTTTGTTGGGCTTGCAGCCGTTTTTCATCGAGAGCCTCTAGCTCTTCCAGACGCAACTTATCGTTTTCATCCTCTATAAGTCCTTCCTGAATGGCTATGCACAATGATGGGATTTGTAACTCCAGCGGAAACACAGCTTCTACTCCATACACCAATGAATACGGGGTCGCTTGAGTTGGCATTTTGTAGGTAGCTAGTGCGATATGCCCATAAAGCTTCGCCAACTCTTTCATGCCAGTCTCGTTTTGACTTTGCCACCACTTTTCTTAGTAGGTTACAGAGCGTCTTATTGAAGGATTCGGCTAGACCATTCGCAGGAGCATTGTACATTGATGACTTGTATTGTTTGAACTTGAACTTTTCTGCTAGGCTTGTCACCAATTGGTTGACAAATGGCTTTCCATTATCGGTTATGATGCGTTTTGGTACACCATACCTGTAGATGATTTGAGTCCGGATGAAGTCCACAACATTTTCTTTTTTCACTTCTCGTAATGTGACTAGCTCTGCCCACTTTGAGAAGTAGTCAGTATCGGCGAGAATGTACTCATGTCCATTGGAAGCCTTTGGAGTGAGTGGTCCAACAACGTCGAGTCCCTAGGCTTCGAAAGGCCATGAAGAGACGGTAGGATGCAATGGCTCCGGCGGCTGATGTATGAAGTTTGCATTGAATTGACATGCACCACATTTTCTTGCGAAGCCTATGCAATCTTGCACCATAGATGGCTAGTAGTATCCCATTCTTTTGACGCGATCATAAAGTTTTGGACCTGACTGGTGAGCTCCGCATATGCCAGAGTGAGCTTCATGCATGGCTTCGGTAGATTCATCCTTCCCTAAACATCTCAACCATTGTCCCAAGAGCACTTGTAAAGTGTTCCTTTAAAGTGGATGAACTTTGGGGAACGTCGGCGTATCTCTACTTTGTGTCTAGGATCGTCTGGCAACTTCTGATAGTCCAAGAAGTCGATGATGGGTTGACGCCAGTCATCTTCATCAATTGTGTAGACGTTGATCATGTTCGTCTCGTTCCTATTTTCTTCCTCCTCAAGCAGTGGTATTGCCCAACGATTACAAAGTGGAACTTGCATTGATTCTTCTGCCCCCAGTGCCAATGTGGCTGCGAGGTTAGCAAACACGTCAGCCAACTTATTGGCACTTCTCGGTACATGACCAATGTTGACGGTGTCAAGTTGATTTAGCAGTCGGAGTGCTTGTTGATGATATGGGACCAGATCCTCTTTTCGCACTTCATATTCATCGAGGGCTTGACTGATCACGAGCTGTGAGTCTCCGTAGATGTCCATGTCCTGAATGCCTATTTCGAGCGCCATTTGGAGACCAAGTATGAGGGCCTGGTATTCAGCTACATTATTTGAGCATAGCTGAGTCAATGAATAGGAGTATGGCAAAACATGGCTTTGTGGAGATACAAACACCACTCCAGCTCCAGCCCCGTGTCGTCTTGCAGCACCGTCGAAGTACATTTGCCACGCCGGTAGAACGTCCACATAGAAGATCTCTTTTCTAGGCAAGTCGTCAGAAAGTTTCCATTCGGCTGGGACTGGATTGTCGGCGAAGGCTTGCCCTTTCACAGCTTTTTGAGGCACGAAAACCAAATCATATTGTTTTAGCAACAATGCCCATTTCGCTAGCCTTCCAGACAATACCGGTCTGAAGAGTATATATTTGATTAGGTCTACCTTGGACACCACGTGTATAGTGTGTGCTTGCATGTAGTGCTTCAACTTTTGGATTGCAAACACCAGTGCAAGACATATTTTCTCGATTGGAGAGTAATTCACTTCAGCTCCAACGAAAGTACGACTCAAGTAGTAGAGTGCCCTCTCTTTGCGATCTTCAATTTCTTGAGCACACATTGCCCCCAGGGACCGTTCTTGTGCCGCGATGTATAAGATGAGTGGCTTTCCAGGAATAGATGCCCCCAGCACGGGTGCACTGGCCAAGTATTTATTTATACTTTCGAAAGCATGTTGACACTTATCGTCCCATTGGTACGGAGTATCCTTCATCAAATGGTTGAACGGCTGACAACGCTCTGCGAGGTTGGATATGAACCTTCTAATGTATGCGAGGCGTCCTTGCAATCCGCGTAATTTTTTCAATGCCTTAGGCACCGACATTTCTCGAATCGCTTTGATTTTGGTCTATTCGATCTCGATGCCTCAATGTCTGACAACGAATCCTAAGAATTTTCCTGAAGTGACACCAAACGCACACTTGAGTGGATTCATCTTCAATTGACATTTTCTGAGCCTTTCGAAGACAGTTTGGAGGTCTTTAATGCCTTTTCTTTGATTTAACAATCACATCATCGATGTAGCATTCTACTGTTTTATGCAACATGTCATCGAAGATTTTTTGCATTGCCCGTTGATATGTTGCACCGGCATTCTTCAATCCGAAGGGCATGACTGTGTAACAAAATATCCCTTTCGGCGTGCGGAAGGCTGTGGCTTCTTGATCTTCCGGCGCCATATGTATCTGGTTATACCCTGCAGTACAATCCATGAATGAAAGCGCTTCGTGCCCAGTAGTTTCATCAATCATTAATTCTGTAACTGGCAGTGGGAAGTCATCTTTTGGGCATACGTTATTGAGATTACTGAAGTCGACGCATATTCGCAATTGTCCGTTCTTCTTTCTGACTGGGACAATATTGGCTATCCATGTAGGGTACTTAACTTCACGGATGAAACCGGCTTCAATGAGTTTGTTGACTTCCTTTTCAATTTCAGGCACAAGCTCAGGCCAGAAGCGACGCTGAGGTTGCCTCTTAGGATGAACTCCCTTTTTGATTGCTAAACGATGTACTCCAACCCTTGGACTGAGTCCCGACATTTACTTGTAGCTCCAAGCGAAAACATCTTTGTACTCGAGCAGCAATTTGTAGTACTCGTCTTCTTCTTCCTTAGTCAGAAGAGCACTCACATATATGGGGCATGGGTCTTCAGAAGTTCCCAGGCTGAGTTCTTTCAACTCATCTACCGTTAATTGCCCCCCATCTTCCAATGATTCAGGTGCTTCGTCTGCATCCACTTCTTTACTATCATCGGGGATCTCCTCCATCGTGATATGATAAGAGGTTGCTAATTTTGAAGTTTTCGCCTTCTTGATGCTGCCACCGTTTGATGATGATGGGTCAACAGGCTCACCATTTTTTGAATGACCAGTGAGAATCAATACGCGACTCCTTACTTTGAGTGGTGTATGTTGCATGATGTCCACTGCTTGCAAGTGCTTCATGCGGGAAGGTATTGCACTTTTTAAATCATCGTCTACTTTCACTTCCTCTTCAGGAATTGAGGAACGACGACCTTCCCCTTTATCCTTTTTGGGGACCCCTAGCCGACTGAAGACCGTTTTTGTCTGGGCACTTAGGCGATTCTGTGCTGAGCTTGGACATATGTTTTGTGGTCTAGGGTTTGATGATGGTGGGATTTGTCGTGGATCCCGCCACCAAATAATAACCGGCTAGCACCTAACGGTAGTTAGGGTAAGTCGGGTCGTGTCCACGGAGACGGTGTCTCAATGCTTAGAATAGGTTGGCCTAAAACGAGACTAGGTCACACAAACAAACACAAATAACGATAAATGGAAAACTATGATGGAGGAGAGGTAAGAACTAGACCAATGATGAACTAGACTATAACAATGCTAAACAATGCTAATAATCAAACTAACTAGCAAACTAAAGAAATGATGCTAACTAAGAAGATGAATCAAATATGAAGAAGAGGTGGGTTAGGTCGGGTTCATAAGTGTAGTAGGGTGACTTGGGTGATCAAGGGTGTAGGTGCCTCTTAATTGCTAGATTCGGTCCGGGCGGTCGCAACTTAAACCGATGTCAAGGTGGGTTCGCGCTTGGTGACGTCTAAACCCTAGTCCACATGATATGTATAATGACTATTCTCAACATGTCCACATACTAGACAAACAATGAGTAGAGGAAAACTAGCATGAGAAGCATGACCACTACAACTCAAACAAGCATATCAACAAACACATGGTGTGCCAAATATGTGACTAACAACAAAGATTCACCCTTTACCCCCAATCAAACCCTAATCACCCATATTCTACCCTTAATCCCCCTACTAACCCACAAGAAATATACTCACTCATAATCGAAGATAAACTAATAATAATAAGAGAAAACAACATCACAATCCAAACATCCATTATCAAGAACAATATGAACAATAACAAGGAATACTAAGTAAAGATTCAAACTTGAAATAATAACAAAGAACAAGAGTAAAGGAAGTTATACCAACACAAGATGAAGAAAATGATGCAATCTTGTATAAATAAGAAACCCCAAAATAATCCCAAGGTTGTCAAGCTTGGAGAAATCTTCAAGTATCTTCTTAATACAAGAACTAATTAACTAAGATTAACTAGAATTAACTAAAGATTAAAGAGAGATTTAAGCTAATGTGAGAAACTAAATCTAGGGTTTATAACTTGTAGAGAGGCTTAAGAGAGTCTAAACTAAGGTAGGTTTTATAAACAATACAAGAGGGAAGTATTTATAGGGGTACAAGAATGAAGGAGGGAGAAAAAAGAAAGTCCGGCTACAGCACGCCGATCCCGATCGGGACGGGGTCATCCCGACCGGGACGGCCGGTGGTCCCGACCGGGACGGGTTGGTTTCGACCGGGACGGCCTGGCAGTGGCTCCTCTAAAAGCGCACTTCATCCCCGACGGGATGAGGTGCATACCCGTCGGGGATGAGTCTTGTAGGCCTCCAATATGATCCTTTTGGTTCCTCCTTGCTTCACATGAACTTCTTATCGATTCTCGGGACTCGGGATCGGGTCTCGGAGGCTCGGGATTGGGTCCCAAGGTCTCGGGCTCGAATCCAAGGCATCGAGTGATCGTTCCTCCGCTTCGTTGGCTCCGAAAAGTGTATGTATTGAGTCGGAATCACTCCAACTTCTCACGAATGGTCTCGGGAACCTGAAACGAGCTAGAGGAAGCATAAGTAGCCATGAATCGCTCCCAAGGAGCGATTCCACAAGGAAAATGGGACCAAAATACTACGAAATAGGCACTACAAACTACACTTATCAACTCCCCCACACTTAACCCTTACTCGCCCTCAAGTAAGCACAAACTAACTACTAAACTAGCCGAGCGGGTATTAGCGCACCCTACGCCCTTTCAACTCACGCGAGTACACTTAGAGGAAAAGTGCACCCCGCAAGGCAAATGGGGTCTTGCGACAAAACTGTGGATGCAACCGGACACAAAACACATAAACAAACAAACACACAAAAGGTTGCACCCAAAAGAAAAGAAATACCGCTTCCCTCAAACAAGCGGTGAAAGAAGCACCGGTTTAGGACTCAAGGCAAGTGACAACGTTCCCAAGCTAGCAATACAAACCAAGATGGACTAAACCCTAATAGTATGACGACAAAGCAATAAAAACGTTGGTAACTTACCTCGGTTCCTCCTAACCTTCTAAGAACGTACTACGGGACGATCGGCGGGATGGAAAAAGGATGAACCACGGTGTTAGTCGACACTGTAGGTAAGTGAGACCCCGCCCCCTTTAGCAAAGAGCCAAGAGGGTCGTCCCATGTCCGAAACCGCCTAACTAGTCCAAGTAAAAAGGTGGAAATAATTGCAAAATGAGGGAAGACTGACTAATGCTGCTATCATCCTTCCTAGGGACTCGGTCCTCTGGTAGGCTCTTCACGGCAAAAATCGGAAAAAGGCTTATTTTGAGAGGTAGGGGTTATTTTTGTGAATCGGATTTTCTTTTGGCATTTTCTCTTTTCTTTTGCATTTTTGCCTTGTTTGTTGCCATGCCATTTCTTTTTCTTCTTTTCTATTTTCTTTTTGGCTTTTGTGCCCTTTTCTTTTTCTTCATTCTTTTCTTTCTTTCATTTTCTTTTCTTTGCCTTTTTGCTAGATTTGGCTTTTTGGCATTACATTGTGTAATAAGAAAGAGAGAACTCAACAAATTGCAAATTTATTTGTGGTTATGTGTAGGAGGTAGAGGAATGGGTGAGTCGGGACGGCGCCTTCCCTTCAAACCCACAAAAAGTGGAGAACTTGGACTAATCAAACAATCCTAAACATGGTCACCTAAGGGACGGGACTCGGCAACCAAGGCCTTTTCACACCGTGGGTGGTCATAATGGTCAAAATGCAAATCTCGTAGTAAATCCCTAGTAAGCTAGGTGGACTCAAGGTAAAGGACCAACGAAATCATTGATTTAGGGTCATTCTACTAGACTAAAGTCCAAGACTCGATTTGCACTACTAGGAAGGGAAAGTAAGCACTCACACACTAGCCTCTAAACCGGGTTTTCGAAAACGGTTTACACACATGACACACAACAAAACACAAAACAAAATCAAAGACATGACGAAAATGAACGAAAGAAAAAGAAGCAAAAGCAACAAAACAAAAACAACACAAAACGAACATATACATAACACAAACACCACCCCTAGCTTCCAAATGAGCAACCGACCAACATCAAACTTTACAAAGCTCCTCCCGAGCACACCACATCACATTCTCCTCCAACATCCGCAAGAAACAAAGAAGGAAAAACGGATAGAAGATGTTACCGGACATCTTGAAAACTTTCCAAAGACATCGGTGGTTTAAGCAACCTATAAGGAAAAGGGGAGCAAACACACACAACAAAAAAAATATACGAGACAAGGACACAAAAGGTGTAACACCCCGGCCCAATCCTAGGACCGGAAATGTTAACTGCGGTAGCTCGCCAGGCTTTGTACTGGTCCCACAGACCAACACGAGTCCTTTCCAGCGCATTTTGTCCTCACTCATGTGCATCCTGGAAACCTTCACAGGAGGTCACCCATCCTAAGATTGCTCCCAGCCAAGCACGCTTAACTGCGGAGTTCTTTTGCATGGATGACCAGAAAAGAAAGTGCACTTTGTTGATATGAGTAGTACTTCAAATCCCTTTAAGCAAAGCTCATAAATAGGACATCTTCAATCAATGTGGGGTGTTTCAATCACTCCCACTTGAAGAACGCAACGTCTTCGTTGCGCCTGGCAGCATAACCGCTGACCCAGAATCCACCCCCGCTAGGTGCCAAATGCACGGTCGCAGGGTTGCTCTGATACCATTTGTAACACCCCGGCCCAATCCTAGGACCGGAAATGTTAACTGCGGTAGCTCGCCAGGCTTTGTACTGGTCCCACAGACCAACACGAGTCCTTTCCAGCGCATTTTGTCCTCACTCATGTGCATCCTGGAAACCTTCCCAGGAGGTCAGCCATCCTAAGATTGCTCCCAGCCAAGCACGCTTAACTGCGGAGTTCTTTTGCATGGATGCCCAGAAAAGAAAGTGCACTTTGTTGATATGAGTAGTACTTCAAATCCCTTTAAGCAAAGCTCATAAATAGGACATCTTCAATCAATGTGGGGTGTTTCAAAAGGAAAACACACAAAAGGAAAATCTTTTTGATTTTTGTGAAATTTTTTCTAATTTTTATGGTTTTTTAAAGATTTTTAGACAAACTACGAAAATAAAACTAACTACGATAGAATATCGCTCCCCCACACTTAAGTCGAGCCATATCCTCATGCTCTACCGTAGTGCATGGGAGCACAAAAGAAGAGAAACTACGAAAATAAAGCCAAAAATCAAAAAGAAAAGTGGGGAAAAGAGTAGAAGGTGTCCGGCCGGGGTGTAATCAAGTCACCATGGGCCGAGACAAGAAAAGATATGGATGGGGGAAGAAATAAAAAGAAATGGGAAGGGAGGACTAGGTGTAATCAAGTCACCTAGCCCGGATTCCGCCCAAATCCGACTAATTCCTACAAAAGGGGTGAAAATCTTGAGAAATTTGGATTTTGAAATGACTCTCGATGTAGTCACGTCATCGAGAGTCGGGAGCAATAACTACCAATGCCCCGTGGGCTACCATGACCCAAAGGTGCAGAAGGGAAAGGGAATAAACAAAAGAGGACAAGCTATAAAAACGGAAAAGAGAGGATAGTTGCCATACCATATGGGTAGCAACTCACTCGCTCCATCGTCTCATAAGTCAAATCGGCACGTAGCTAGTCGTCGTCATTATCCTTCTCCAATAGCGATCCGGTTCCATGGTTGGGGTAGAAAGGTATAGTGAGGGTTTTTTTTTTTTTTTTTTGTGTCTGCGAAAGTCGGTTTAAAGTGAAGAGAACGTGAGGTGAAAACGTGTATGTGAGGTGTAAGGTTCATACAATGAGAGTAAGGACGTGTAGGGAGGTTGAGAGGGGGTATAAAGTGGTTGGGTGGTCTTAAACAACGAAGAAAAGAGCCAAAGGAGGACAGGGGGTCCATCCCGGTCGGGATGGGTGGTCCCGATCGGGATGACCGTCTAGTCCCGGTCGGGAAGACCTCGTCCCGGTCGGGATGAGCTGTCAGTGAACACATCTTTTGTGCACCTCATCCCGGACGGGATGACATCCTTCCCGGACGGGATGACCTCTTCTATGCCGGGAAGAGTCTCCTAACCCTCTATATCTCCCAAAAGCTCGTACCAAGCTTCAAAAACTGACTTCCATTCACACAATCCAAGCTCCAACAATGACCGCTCTTCCCTAGGAATCACTTCCACTTCACACCTATCACAATAAACTCAAATAACACATCAAATTCCCTCCCTCACAACGCTCATCAATCATCCATAAAATCAAGAAATTCACAAAACCAAATAAACTACAAGAGAAAGAGATATATACAAAGAGACGGTTCTTGTAGAACTCCGTCAAACCAAGGTGGTACATTCTTCATTCTTTTTCAACAACCAAAATTAGTTCCATCTCCATCAAGGGCACGAAGGAACAAGTCGAAGGCCCTAGCAAAGTCTTCAATCAAGCTCGAGATATAACCGACCACATACCAAGGCTCTTCATGGCCTTGCCTTGACGTTCCCGGGGCATCCCGATCTTCCAAGTTCAGCGACTTGAATTTGTACTTTTGGTCTTTGGGGATATACCCAAACGTCCACCGGTCTTCATGTGGCCCCAAGGGAGGCTCATCCTTCTCCTTGATTTTCAACTTGTCATCAAGCCCATGAAATGGGCACTCATCCTCTCCACTCTCGGAGTCATCATCCTCAAGTTCACAAGAGTTCTTGTCCAAGCTTTGTCCCGATTCTCCCCCTAGATCGATGTCTTTAGTGGCTTGAATCATATTGCAAGACTCATCATTAGTAGGCGAAGTGTTACCTTGGAGGTCAAACACTAGCTTCTCTTCGCCTAACTCGAAGGTGATCCTACCATTCTTCACATCGATCATAGCACCGACGGTGTGTAGAAATGGGCGCTCAAGAATAATGGGAGTGATTGCATCTTCCCGCATATCGAGCACGATGAAGTCAACCGGAATGAAGAACTTACCGATTCTCACCGGCACATCCTCTAGCATCCCCAATGGTCGGTTGAATGAACTATCGACCATTTGGAGCGTGATAGAAGTACTTTTAAGCTCCTTCATCCCAAGTCGGCAACAAATAGAATAAGGGATGATGCTCACACTCGCACCCAAATCGCATAATGCTCTTTCGATCTTGTAGTGCCCTATGGTGCAAGGGATCGAAAATCTACCCGGATCCTTCAACTTTGGAAGCGTAGAACCTTGAATGAGCTCGCTCAGCACCCTTGTGAACGCGATGGTCTCTTCCTTGTCGATGGATCTCTTCCTAGCCAAGATTTCTCTCATAAATTTTCCATATGCCGGGATTTGGGTAAGTAGCTCGGTGAATGGGACACTCACATCCAACTTCTTCACAATGTTAAGGAACTTGTCGTATTGAGTGTCCACCTTAGTCTTCATTTGCCTTGATGGGAAAGGCAACTTGATTTGGTATTTATTTTGCTCAATCGGGGTGGGCTCTTCAAATGTCACTTTCCTTTTTCCCTTGTCTTTTGCTTGAAGTGGGGGAAGCTTGTCTTGTTGGGGTTTCTCAACCTCCCATAAGACTTGCTCCTCTATTGGATTATCAAGGCTTGAGCTTTCTTGCATTGGAGATGCCATTTTCTTTGTCGGTTCTTGCATTGGCTCTTGCTCACTAGGGAATGGAGGGGAGTCATAAGATGTACCTCTCCTTGTGGTGATGGCATTGACATGCTCAAAAGTCGGAGTTACACCTTGAGGAGGTAATTGCCCTCTTTGTCTTGAAGAACTTCCCGATGCAAGTTGTGCTACTTGATTCTCAATCATCTTCATGTGAGTTTTCATTTCCTTGTTATCCATTAAAATTTGATCAATGGCTCCTTGTTGTGACATTTGTGTATCCAATTGCCTCTTTTGCATTTCTTGAGTATTCCTTTGGATATCCACCATTTGCTTTTATATGTCGAAATCCCGTGGTGGGGACGATGGATTATGCAGAGTATCGGTGAGGGCTAATGGAGTACCATAGTCATGAATAGGAGACCGGCTCCTAGGCTTGCTTTGTTGTTGATTGCCTTGAGTTGCTTGATGTTGACGGTTCCCTTGGAACCCATGAGAATTGCCTTGATAAAGGCCTTGATTGTTGCCATGGTTGTGGTTTTAATAGCCTTGGTTGAAGTTCCCTTGTTGGAACCCTTGATTGTTGTTGAATGAACCTTGGTTACTTTGCTTGAAGTTGTTGAAAGGCCTTGAGTTGCCTTGGTAACCTTGGTTGTTGTCCCTTAAGGGAGGTGGAACATAGGGACGATGTTGTTGTTGGTGTTGAAAGGCTTGTTGTTGAGGGACTTGATTGGAAGCTTGGTATTGATTGGAGTAAGAGGCACCTTACTTGAACGCTTGAAAAGCATTCACTTGTTCAATACTTCCTCTACAATTCATAGGGTCATGACCAACGATTCCACAAGTATCACACATCCCATAATAAGGCAAAGGAGGTGCAAATCCCAAAGCATTAACTTCATGAATTGAGGCTTGGTTGGAGGAACCAATGCTTTGAACTTGAGTGAGGTGGCCTTGGAGCTTCTTGTCAAAGGTCTCCATATGTGTCTTCAATTGGGCTCCAAGGTCAATGCTTAATTGAGTAATAGCATCAACCTCATGCCTACCCCCTCGATTTGCCTTCCTAGGCCTAGAGTATTGCGAATTATGCATCGCCATTTCTTCAATTCTCGCCCAAGTTTGGTCATCATCGACCTCGGTGAACCTACCATTGGAGCCCATGTTAAGTATAGTTCTTGAGTCCTCATAAAGACCGTTCCAAAATTGTTGGACTAAGAACCATTGTGAAAGTCCATGATGGGGGCATGATCTAACCAAAGACTTAAACCGCTCCCAAGCTTCATATAGGCTCTCTTCATCCCGTTCTTGGAAACCGGTGATGGAGGCTCTAAGCAAATTAGTCTTCTCCGGAGGGTAGAAAGTTTGGTAGAATGCCAATGCAAGCTTTTTCCAAGTGTCGATGCCCATGGTTGCCCTATCGAGACCCTTAATCCATTGCTTCGCTTTTCCAATAAGAGAAAACGGGAAGAGTACCCAACGAATTTGATCTTGAGTAACCCCGGGTTGAGAGAGCGTCGCAATAATCGGAGAAAGTCTCCATGTGTTGGTGCGGGTCTTCGGTGGGCAAACCACTAAATTGATTCCTTTCCACAAGTTGAATGAAGTGGGTCTTGGCCGTAAAATTTCCGGCATAAGCGGTCGGTAGAGCATTGGGTCCCGGTAAGACGTCTTCCGTGAATGTAGAGTGAGAGGAAAATTTCGGCATTATTGGATGTAAGGGAGAAGATGGTGTAGACGGAGTTGAAGTAGATGTAGAAGGGGAACTAGGACTAGAATCTCCAAAGGGATTGGTGAAATTCCCTTCGGCCGTCTCTCGAGATGCTTCCTCAATATCGCTTCCTTGAGCTTGCTCTTGATGGGTATTGCTTGCACTTGGTTGAGAGATCCTAACCCGGTTAATCGTTCGTTGGCGAAAAGCTCGAAAAAGCCTTTCCGGCTCTGGATTAAAGAGAAAGGATTCGCCTCCCCGCCTAGGCATACACTACACACTAGAGCAAACGTGAGAACACCTAGTGCTTTATGGGCACTAGGTAACGACAATAAACAAGCACCACTAGAGACAAAGAGAAAAGAAAGCTAAGAAAGCAAGAAAAAAAACTAGAGAATATTCACAAGAGATGATAGAAGGGCACAAAGGAGGGTAACTAAGTCTAGATATAAGCAAACAAAGTCTAAACAATGCACCGTCCCCGGCAACGGCGCCAAATTGATGGTTGGATTTGTCGTGGATCCCGCCACCAAATAATAACCGGCTAGCACCTAACGGTAGTTAGGGTAAGTCGGGTCGTGTCCACGGAGACGGTGTCGCAATGCTTAGACTAGGTTGGCCTAAAACGAGACTACGTCACACAAACAAACACAAATAGCGATAAATGGAAAACTATGATGGAGGAGAGGTAAGAACTAGACTAATGATGAACTAGACTATAACAATGCTAAACAATGCTAATAATCAAACTAACTAGCAAACTAAAGAAATGATGCTAACTAAGAAGATGAATCAAATATGAAGAAGAGGTGGGTTAGGTCGGGTTCATAAGTGTAGTAGGGTGACTTGGGTGATCAAGGGTGTAGGTGCCTCTTAATTGCTAGATTCGGTCTGGGCGGTCGCAACTTAAACCGATGTCAAGGTGGGTTCGCGCTTGGTGACGTCTAAACCCTAGTCCACATGATATGTATAATGACTATTCTCAACATGTCCACATACTAGACAAACAATGAGTAGAGGAAAACTAGCATGAGAAGCATGGCCACTACAACTCAAACAAGCATATCAAAAAACACATGGTGTGCCAAATATGTGACTAACAACAAAGATTCACCCTTTACCCCCAATCAAACCCTAATCACCCATATTCTACCCTTAATCCCCCTACTAACCCACAAGAAATCTACTCACTCATAATCGAAGATAAACTAATAATAATAAGAGAAAACAACATCACAATCCAAACATCCATTATCAAGAACAATATGAACAATAACAAGGAATACTAAGTAAAGATTCAAACTTGAAATAATAACAAAGAACAAGAGTAAAGGAAGTTATACCAACACAAGATGAAGAAAAAGATGCAATCTTGTATAAATAAGAAACCCCAAAATAATCCCAACGTTGTCAAGCTTGGAGAAATCTTCAAGTATCTTCTTAATACAAAAACTAATTAACTAAGATTAACTAGAATTACCTAAAGATTAAAGAGAGATTTAAGCTAATGTGAGAAACTAAATCTAGGGTTTATAACTTGTAGAGAGACTTAAGAGAGTCTAAACTAAGGTAGGTTTTATAAACAATACAAGAGGGAAGTATTTATAGGGGTACAAGAATGAAGGAGGGAGAAAAAAGAAAGTCCGGCTACAGCACGCCGATCCCGATCGGGACGGGGTAATCCCGACCGGGACGGCTGGTGGTCCCGACCGGGACGGCCTGGCAGTGGCTCCTCTAAAAGCGCACTTCATCCCCGACGGGATGAGGTGCATACCCGTCGGGGATGAGTCTTGTAGGCCTCCAATATGATCCTTTTGGTTCCTCCTTGCTTCACATGAACTTCTTATCGATTCTCGGGACTCGGGATCGGGTCTCGGAGGCTCGGGATTGGGTCCCAAGGTCTCGGGGTCGAATCCAAGGCATCGAGTGATCGTTCCTCCGCTTCGTTGGCTCCGAAAAGTGTATGTATTGAGTCGGAATTACTCCAACTTCTCACGAATGGTCTTGGGAACCTGAAACGAGCTAGAGGAAGCATAAGTAGCCCATGAATCGCTCCCAAGGAGCGATTCCACAAGGAAAATGGGACCAAAATACTACGAAATAGGCACTACAAACTACACTTATCATTTGACAATATTGCTTCACTTCCCTCTTGGTTGCCCAATCTGTTGAACACAGAATGATGATTTGCTGAAGAATTCGTCCTTCCTATCCTGTCAAATACAGAAGTTCGGGTCGTCTCCATGGGCGTACTTATCCTATTGAAGATCGATGTGGATGATGGCTTTATCGTGTCCCCTGCCTCGTCATCTTCGACCTCTTCCACCGTGATATGTTGTGATGATGTAGTATTACTTCCTTTTCGGCTTCCAATCTTTACCGGTGGAGGAGGTTGATAGCTTATCCCAGGTTTGTCAACTCTACATACGCCTTCTTTTTCATACTGGTCTTGTTGTGCTTTACTAAGGCCATATCGTTTTGGAATTTCATCGACAACCGTCCCTATGCGATTTGGTTTTGAATAGTCGTTACCTGTTTTCCCTAACAATTTATGCGCATTGGGGTTACAAAATTTGTCAAACTCTTTCAGCCTTTGCGTATCTTCAATTGCTCTGTCGAATCCATCTAAAGGTGGTCTGACGTTCATGGTTTGTGATGAACTTGGCAGTGGTGTGATGACCTTGGTTACCCATTCTTGCTTAAATGTTTGACTTGGTTTATTTTTATCCCTGAATTCCGTCTTTGTTGGGGTATATTCTGCAAAAGGACTCTCCCCTTCTTTGCGACAAGACTTCGGGATGTATCGAAGGACAGGTGGTGCAGGCGTCAGCGACACTTCTTGCTTCTTGGGAGTCACCACCGGACTGGCGAACTTAACAACTTTGTTTTCTTTTAGTTCGTCTTTCTTTTCCTCAGTAGAAACTGCAGCTGCATCCTTTTTGATGACGTTCTTCTCCAGCTTCTCTCCAGCCCCAGTTGAGGAGATGGCAATTGGCATAAACTCGTTAGGCGTTGCGTCTTCGTCAAAAAATTTTGCATCTGCGAAGAAAGTGTCGGCCTTGGAGAATGGTTTGGTATCTCCGTTTATTGTCCTTTCACCCCCTTGGTAGTACTTCAGACATTGATGAAGGGTTGAAGCGACGACGCCATTCTCATGCTTCCAAGGTCGCCCTAGCAGTAACCCGTAGGATGTCTTGGCTTCGATCACATGGAACAACACGTCAGAAGAAAGGTCATCCATCGTAAGGTTTACGCGGATCATCCCGATTGCACGCTCTTCAGTCAAGTTGAAACCGTGAATAACCGTTCGACTGCTGGTGAGCTCCCCCACGGTGATGCCCAACTCCTTTATGGTAGCTTTTGGCATTATGTTGACTCCCGAACCTCCATCTATCAAGATTCGCTTGACCTTTTTGCCTTTAATATAGCCGGACACTTAGAGTGGCCTATTATGGAGCTTAGACCCGAGGAGTAAATCTTCATCCGAGAACGTCAAGGCAGCGTTGCAGGACAGACATTGACTTGATTGCTCTGGAGGTTCTGTTATATCCTTCATCTTGCCGGCATATAACTCTGGATTCTCGAGTCCTTGGAGGATCAACTTGCGACTCTCTTCAGGAAGATGGAATATTTGTCTCCATCCCATGTTTGCAGGAAGTCCATGCAGTGTCCTAACGACCTTCATCTCCTTTTGAGGTTGCGCCTGCTGTGAGGGTTCGGGCTCATTTGCAAAACTCTCATCCACTTCTTCACTGTGCTCAGCAGGTGAGGCGGAGACAGTGTAAATAGCCACTTCATCCAAGTAATCTTCTGGAAAGAACTCTTCGAGAGTAATCGAACTAAGTGGCTCATGTTCCAGTAGATCCTCAGGTAAGGCATGCGGCTTGACGACCGTTTTGGACTTCTTCTTTCCTTTGGATCTGCGAGGCTGCAGCTTTCTCGTTTGTTTTTGACGGCGATGAACAGGCTTGATTGTTTGTCTAGTTTGTTTCCGTGGCTTCTTGCGTGTCACCAAGGTCCATCCTTCATCATCATGCGCATCTTCTTCATCCTGAAGACTTGCTTTCTTGATTTGTGACTCTGAAGGCGGTGGCAATGCTAGCCTCGGAATCCACAATGTCACAGTCTCGAGGGTCCCAAACTGTAGCATATGCGCAGTCAATTCATTATCTGCTTTTGTTGTCTCCTGTCCCGGTTGCTCTCCGACTGCACTCGCTTGGTTGGTTGTCACCGTTTCATCAAGATGAAGGATTATCTTCCCATCCCTCGAAAGCTGCATGATCTTTTCTTTGAGTCTTATACACTTCTCGATGGGGTGACTCACCAGTCTGTGATAACGACAATACTTAGGATCGTTTGTCTTATCAGCTTGCTCGGGCCGCTTGGACTCTCGTAGCTGTATGATCTTCTTCTCCAGCAGATTGTCGAGCATCCCTGACAAGTCCGAATTAGGAAACAGGTACTTCTTAGCCTGCAGTTCTTTCAATGTAGGCCTGTTCCGCCGGTAGTCATAGGAGAATGACTCATTCAGCTTCTCATCTTTTGACCTGCCTAAGATCTTGACTGGTCCACTACCGGTGTCGGCAGCCATCGTCTCCTTTGTTTTTGACCCCTTTTCTGTCTTCTTAAATTCCTTCTTCTCAGCAGGTGCTTTGGAAGAAGACGCTCTATTTTTGTCACGCCCTTGTTTGATGGTGATTTCCATGTCATGTGCCCGAGTTGCCAAATCCTAAAAGCTTCTTGGCTTAATCCCATGTAGAATGTACAGGAGATCCCAGATCATGCCATTGATGCACATTTCGACCGGGGAAGTTTCACTCAGGCGGTCTTTGCATTCAAGACTTAGCGCACGCCAGCGGTTGATGTAGTCAATGACCGACTCCTCATCCCACTGGACAGTGTTTGTCAGCTCACTCATGCTAACGATGCGTCTGGTGTTGTAGAATCGGTTCAGAAATTGGTCTTCCATCCGAGTCCAGATGTCGATTGATTCCGCTTCTAAATTCGTGTACCAGTCAAAAGCGATTCCCTTAAGAGAGCGCACGAACTGCTTGACAAGGCGATCACCATCAGTTCCAGCATTGCTGCACGTCTCCACGAAGTGCGCGACATGTTGCTTCGGGTTACCCTTCCCATCGAACAGCTGAAACTTCGGGGGTTGATATCCGGCAGGCATGCGCAGTTCATCAATCCTTTTGGTTTAAGGCTTGATATACCATCCAGTGGGATTATTTTCACCGAGTTGGGTCTTGATCGTGTCCGCTATCAGACTTTGCAACTGCTCCGGGGTGTAAGCTCCAGTGTTTTTCTTTGGAGGCTTCTCGCCATCGTCGTCATCATCCTTTTCACCGTCGTCCCCGTGGATGCTGTTCTTCTCAATATCACTGTCATCGTGCACACTAGGAGTAGGCTTTTTGCGGAGCTCAATCACCTCTTTTTGAAGATCTTCGATCTTGTGGTTCTTCTCTTCATTATCCTTTTGTATTTTATCAACGAGTTTAGTCAGATTCAGGAGTTGATCTTCAATATGGAACCACTAGCCATCATCACCGAAGCGCTAATAGGAATGGCGACTTCCTTCTTCATTGGCGACACCTTAGGCTAGCGTGGGGAGGCGGTGTTGCTCTTGGAGGCTTCATCCTTGCGGGAAGGAGAAGAGGCCGCAATCATGGCTTTGGCAGCAACAGCTACTGAGGCAGCATAAATCTTACGCGGCCTAGTAGGAATGTGGGCGGCGCGTAAGCTGGCGACAGTGGCGTCGAGGGCTGCCTTCTTCGCCCTGGTGACCATGCCAGCAGATTATTGGAGAGTGTCAGTGTAGGTATTCCTGGGGGTGTTGAAGGTGTTGCTTTGGTTGGTAGACATCTTCTTGCAAAGTTGTCTTGGTTGCTTCAGTGGTAGAGATGAGAGGTAGATATTTTCACATTGGGTTCACCAAAATTTGTAACGACAAATTTTGTATCGCAGAAAACTGAAATACAAAACAAGGAAACAAATAAATTTTATTAATTATTTATCAAAAGTTCGTGTACAATCTCTAATGTATCCTCTGTTTCTAATATGCCGTTTAGGGAACACGTGTACGCGGTACACGTGAGAGGCGCGTGCGTAGCTGACTTGTACTGCCTTGCGCGCGTTGTAATTTGATATTCTTGAGAGGGTCGCTTGGACTTGAATCTCCCTTGAATGTTTGAATTTGTCTTGGATCTTATGACTGCTTGAAACGGATTTGATGGAGAGCTCGTAGCGACTTTGTGTCCTTTTCTCTCTGGATTTTTTGCTTCAGAATTTTCCAATTGTCTTCAAATGAATGAGAAATGCTCTATTTATAGAGTTTTGGTTCTCCTTGGTGGACTTTTTGTAGTCACAGGCCCGTTTATGGGTTTATTAGTGACATTGGTCCAATTTATCTACTTTTCGGGTTTAATGATTCAAATAAGTCAATTTGTAATTCGAATCGACCCACATTTTATTTATTCGGGACAAAATAATTAAATTGAGCTAAAATTTCTTATTAACTCAGAATAATTAATTAATTTTATTTATTCAGCACCAAAATTTGTAACGACAAATTTTGTATCGGAGAAAACTGAAATACAAAACAAGGAAACAAATAAATTTTATTAATATTTATCAAAAATTTCGTGTACAATATCTAACGTATCCTCTCATTCTAATACGCCGTTTAGGGAACACGTGTATGCGGTACACGTGAGGGGCGCGTGCGTAGCTGACTTGTACTACCTTGCACGCGTTGTAATTTGATATTCTTGAGAGGGTCGCTTGGACTTGAATCTCCCTTGAATGTTTGAATTTGTCTTGGATCTTCTGACTGTTTGCGATGGATTTGATGGAGAGCTCGTAGCGACTTTGTGTCTTTTTCTCTCTGGATCCTTTGCTTCAGAATTTTCCAATTGTCTTCAAATGAATGAGAAGGGCTCTATTTAAAGAGTTTTGGTTCTCCTTGGTGGACTTTTTGTAGTCACAGACCCATTTATGGGCTTCTTAGTGACATTTGTCCAATTTGTCTTCTTTTCGGGTTTAATGATCCAAATAAGTCAATTTGTAATTCGAATCGACCCACATTTTATTATTCGGGATAAAATAATTAAATTGAGCTAAAATTTCTTATTAACTCAGAATAATTAATTAATTTTATTTATTCAGTACTTTAATAAATTTTTAGTGCCTACAAAGGCCGTGAAATATTTATATTGACTTTATAGTATTAGAGGACAAAAAATGTAAACATAGCGTCCAATGTTGACGACTCCAAGGATTCCAAATCCTTTTCTATTGTATATGCATGATCACTTTTTGATTATGAGATTTCTCCCTTTTAATAAAAGTTTTTTTTGAGATATACCACGTCAGGTATTAATTATTATTATCCTCCGAGGCAATTAACTTATCCACTTCTGTCGTTACCGAACAAGACCAAAACCGACGACCAATGAAACGAGGATAATACGTAACTAAATTGTGGGCTACCAAATTACAGTTCCTACGAATATAGGTAAAAGAAATCAATCGAAAAGACTTAGGTATAGAATGAATATCTCGATAAATGCGAAAGATATCGCTTCGTCCTGACCGCTTCGACGGGAGGTCGTTGATAACTGAAAGACAATCGCTTTCCACTTTGCTATACATCGCTCCTAACCGCTTTGCTTCCTGCAATCCACAATAAATAGCCATGGCCTCCGCAAAATAAACCACCATTAAAGACTCTTGCTGAATTATGAGACTTCATTTGACCCTACCACTCTCATTCCGACAAACAACCCCCCATCCTACCCCAACTCCCTCCCTAACACTTGCATCAGTATTTATTTTCAGCTTACCCGAACTTGGTCGAACCCAGCGTACTTCCTCCTCCGATTGTCCTCTTACGTCCCCTGTTTTCAGTCCCACAATATCTACCATCTCCATCTCGCACATCAACTCCCTCACCCTCTTGACCACCCTATCTTTTGTCCATGTCTCCCCTTCGAATACCAGTTTATTTTGTCCCTCCCACACTCCCCTACAACTAGTAAACAAAGCAGCAACTTCCGCCTCATCCATGTCACAAACTAAGCTCTCAACCCACTCCCTTACACTACCCAATCGAATGTCATCCCTCACATCAATCCCATTTCCCTCCCACACACCCCAACCCGTTCACAGTCACGTACACTGTGAAGACAAGTCTCCACATCGTAATGACAGCGAGGGCAAGTGACATTTGCCAATTCCATTCGTGTTGCAATGTTGACTTTCGCCGCAATAGCTTTGTTACAAATCTGCCACATGAACAATTTGATCCGAGGGACTACCGGTGCATTCCAAATATTAGTCCATAGCCAATCGTGTCGTCCATTGTCCGACCGACCAACCGACATGCCTTTATCCCCTACAAGATGCCTATAAGCGGATTTGACTGAATATTCCCCATCCTTCTCACCTTCCCAACACCATTCATCTTCATCCTCCTCAATGCTAATACGAATTGCCAGAATCTTCTCTGCCTCAAATGGGAGAAAAATACTCCTCATCAACTCAGTATTCCAGGTTATTCCGTTTCTGTCAAGTAGATCAGCTACTTTCAATTCCTTGCACCACGAACCTCGTGGGAAGGTAACTCTTCGTGTTTGAGTAAATGGAATCCACGAGTCATACCATACTAAAGTCTCCCGACTCTTACCTATGCATTTTCGAATTCCCATTTGTATACGCGTTTGGACTCCCAGATACCTCTCCACGTATAACTCGGTTGATTCCCGAGGCTTGCATTCAAAAAATTACCCTCTGGAAAATATTTGCCTTTTTTGACTTGCAAAAATAAGCACCCTGATTGCGTTAGTAATCGCCAGGCCTGTTTCCGTAAGAGGGCATCATTAAAACAAATGAAGTCCCAAAACCCAAGCCCGCCTCTGGTCTTTGGTAGACACATCTTTTCCCAGGCCACCAACGGAAATTTGTGTTTCCCACTATTAGATCCCCACCAAAATTTTGAGACAATCGAACGTAACACATCACAAAAATAGGTAGGAAGCTTAAAGACACTCATAGAGTAGGAAGGGATAGCTTGGCCAACAGCCTTTATAAATATCTCCTTCCTCGCTTTACATTTTCCTCTCCATCCTTTTAGTTTACGATTCAATTTATCTCGAACAATGCTCGCTAGTGGTCGTTTAGAATGACCAACCTTGGTAGGCAGGCCCAAATAGCGGTGTTGTTGCTTAACCTGCTTTACCTGCAAAATACTCAACACATCAGCCTTCCTTCTCTCCGTCGTACCTGAACTAAATGAAACTGTGGTCTTTTCAAAGCTAACAACTTGTCCCGTAGCAACTTCATACTCCCTCAAAATCTTGTGTACCATTATAGCTTCTTGTTTATTCGCACGAGCAAAAATAATACAATCGTCCGCAAAAAGAAGATGGCTAATCATTGGGGCTCGGGTCGCCACTCGCACCCCTTTTAATGAATCCGTCTCCATGGCCCTATCGATCGAGCTAGATAATGCATCAGCACATAAAATATATAAATATGGGGATAAGGAGCCCCCTTGACGTAATCCAGTGAACAGACGAGAACTCGACCCATTAATACCAACTTCAAACGAGACTGACATCACATACTCCATAACTCTATCCACCCATCTATCCGCCAAGCCCATACTTCGCATCACCTTCTCTAGGAATACCCACTCATTACGATCATAAGCCTTGGACATAACGAGTTTTAGGGCCATATGCCTCCCTGCACTCCGTGAATTTTTCATATGATAAAATAGCTCAAAAGCAATAAGAACATTATCCGTTATTAGACGGCCCGAGATGAACGAATTTTGATTCTCAGAAACAATCTCCCCATGGAAACTTTTCAGACGGTTCGCTAACACCTTCGAGATAAGTTTATAAATAACGTTACAAAGGCTAATCGGTCGAAAATCCGATAGTTTGTCTGGCGCTTTTCTTTATGGGATAAGTACAATTTTAATATGATTCAGCCCTCCCAGAATAGCATCCCCGTTTAAGATATTAAGTACTAACCGAATAATCGACGGACTGACAATATGCCAGTACGTTTGGTAGAACAAGGCGTTCACTCCATCCGGACTACCTCATCCCCTGTATACTCATTTCGTAGTCTTTTGTTCATTGTGCCACTCACTCGGTCCGCTACACATTCAATCACGTGCTCAATTCCCGTGGGCACGGAGGTCCCAAATAGCTCTGTAAAGTAACACACAACATAGTTCTTAATATCGTCTTGCTTATCGAAGGCCCTTCCCTGTTCGTCCACTATTCTTTTTATAAAAAAAATTGCTTTTCGCGCACTCTTTTTTTTGGTGAAAGAACTTTCTATTTCTATCTCCGTCCTTCAACCAGAGAGCTCGAGACCTTTGTCTCCAAAAGAGCTCCTTTTGGTGAAGAAGCTGATTAATCTCTCGGACCACCTTTCTCCTCCCTGCGACTTCATTCACACTCTGACCCACCTGTTCAGTTTTGTAAGTTGCTTTCGTTTTTTCGCTAACAACTGTATCACCTTACCTAAAGTTATCCCCTTCCATCTCTGCAATGCCACAGCGCAGTTGCGTATGGAACCCAGAACATCACTACAACTTCCATTCCAGACTTCCCAAATAGTGTCCTCGCACCCTTCCTCCCCGACCCATGCTTGCTCGAATCTGAAAACACGTCTTGAGTTTCTACTCTACTCCATAGGTTCTGTAGGAAAGACAGAAATAGGACCACTGTCTGACCATTCACGATCCATATGAAGAATTTTTGCTTTTGGATAAAGTTCCAGCCATCCGCTATTTACCATGGCCCGATCGATCCGGCTTTGTCGATTATTAGCACCTGCCTGTCCGTTGTCAAAAGTGAAATCATACCCCTCGAAAGGAAGATCTTGTAAACCACACTTATCAACTGCATCACGAAAATTATTCATTTGCCATTGCAAATGCTCTCCCCCCTCATCTCATTCGCAAATAGAATCTCATTCTAATCCCCATAATAAAGCCATGGCCCACTAGATTCCCGAGCTAAAACTCTCAACAATTCCCACGAAAAGTGGCGGTCATGAAAAGATGGCCAACCGTACAACTCCGTACATCACCAACATAGACCCTCGACCTCCACATCAACATCTATATAATGAACCGTCGAAATTATAAAGGTAACACTCACCTCCTTACTCCATAGAAATGCCAGGCCGCTCGATCTCCCCATGCTACCCACCTTGATACCTTCGTACCCCTCAAAACGGCTATGTATTTTCCTCATATCACCACTTGAGAGTTTGGTTTCATAAAGAAATACCATAGTCGGGGCCTCCCACCGGGTAAGGTTCCGGAGGTCGCCTACTACAGCGGGGTTGCCCAAGCCTCTACAGTTCAGGCTCAAGAGTTTCATTGGTCCGGGTGGGGCTGATCCCACTCAGTCTCCACTCAGGTACTAAGCCCCCCCGGCACACACAATATTCTCTTCGCCTCTGGTTCATCCCCACATTCAACGTATCCGCCCTACTTCTTTTCGTGGTAGAAACTATCAGCTCCTTACTCTCATCAGATCCTTTCTTCGTACTTCTACCGACCCTAGTCTATTTTTCCCACCCCGTATTTCCTCTTTTAGGTCCCTATCCTCTTGAGAATGCCTGACCGGTTTATCTTCATCTAGAACAAGCATACCCCTAGGATCCAATCTTACTCCCACAACTTCTGTTTCTGCTTCTACCTCTGTTTCCCTCAATTCCATACTGTCAATTTTGAGTGCAGTATCCAAGGAATCCTCCCCAATTATTTCGACAACTACTTATCCAATACCCCCTTTATCTTCTAGCCATCTCTCTAATTTTGCTCTATATCCTACTGGAAAAGCTTGTAATTTATCAACCATATGTGCCACTTCTCCCTCCTCAACACGCCTCCTCTTCGTATCCAGGCCAGTTCTTAGAATCCTATTAATTTTAGGTGTACCTTTGACCCTCATTTTCACAGCCTTTGAAAATGAAACTCGTAATTTTTCACTTAAAGCCAACTCCTTCTCCTCGAATGACCCTTCATCACAATCTTTCACCCCATGACCTAGTATCCCACAACCATAGCAAAAAGTCGGGAGCCGCTCATATTTAACATCAAAATTCTCCATCCTCCCTTCTCCTACCATGATATTTACACTAGCCTTAAACGGTTTCCTAAGATCATGTAAAATACGGATCCGAATTGCACTATCAAGCTCCATATCCTCCGTCACATCAGCCGTCATAAAGGTTCCGAGTAGCATCCCTACTTTTCGCAGTTTGGCATCATTAGACCTCCCCTTAAGCGGAAGATCATAGACACGTAATCCACATTGGAAAACGGTAGAGCTGAGTATCTGTAATCTTGTCAATCTGGATAAGATCATTAAAGCTCCAGACAAACTTATCAAAATGCCTTGGTTGGCCTTCGAGGACTCTCCCTTTATCGATAACATTAGAGAAGCGGAAAACAAATATTTTCTCCTGCACATTAATCAGGTTTCCCGTAGTTCTATCATTTGGGTTCCAAATCGATATCATAGTTTCGATTGCCGCCTTTGCGTTGATGGTTCTGGCAGACCAAATTTTCCCTACCAACATAAGATTCAAATCCACCCCGACATTCTTCTACGTATCAACAACCCAATGGAACGATTTCTCTTCATTGTCCTCATCTACTGTCACCACGGCCTTCCCCTTACATCTGGAAGACCCTTCTCCCGACGCCGTGACTGTCCAAGTCGTCCCCGATGATAATAACCACCAAAACTAACCCCTACAAACAGGCTCTAATAACGAGAGTAAACAAACCTACGACTGAAAAAAAGACTCTAAAAAGAGAAGAAGAATAAAACAAAGTATACAAGCGTACCACACAATGAATTAGCGCGCCAAAAATCCTAAAGGAAAAGGATGATACGAAGACAAGTTAACATGGTGTAACCCATAGAAATCCTAGGGAGACATTTTGTAACCGTTTTTTGTAAGAGTTTTCGGTTTATTGCTTAAAGCATATGTTAAGTTTATCACAGACTCATCTTATATTCAGAATTTAGACTCTGCTACCTTAGCTTTGCACTAACTTCCATTTTTTTAGACTCAAACTCACTAAAATAAATACAGTTTATCCTTAAGACACATTTCAGACTTTGTTACCTAAACTTTCAACTTACCTCATTTACTTTTTTTTTTGTTTTACTTTCTCAATACTTACATTTATTTTATAATCATCATATATTATATTAAAACAATAATCACCCCGATATGGTAATGCCATGTGGGATCTTCATATCAAACCTACCATATGTAACTAATCTTTATTATTCATCATTACCATATTAATGACAATTTAATTATAATTCAAACAAATATTTTATCTTAATTTAATATATCAAACAATTAATCAATGTTTAATTGCAATATTAAATTTTTGTTACGTTATTGTCGTAATAAGTAACAATGTTTCATTATTAACCATTATCGTATATTCTTATTGTTAATTGTAAATTAAACACGTGAGTACTTACAAAAAAATGTTAATGTCCATCCAGTTATCCATTTTGAAGACCTTCTTCAATGGACATTACTAAGCATGCTTTGGTTTTTCTGCATGATAAACCTGTTATACGGCATAAAATCGTATAACGATCATTTCGTATGAAAAGTTTACTAATTTATCAAAAATAACAAATGAATTGACTCCTCACAAAACAAGACTGTCTCACACGTGCACCGTTTACCCGTATTGTGTATTTGGTTTTAACCATTAAAAATAAGTCATAATCTGTTATGAAAGAAAATTGAGAAGAGAGAGAAGAGAGAATTCAGAGGTAGTTTATTCCTTAATGATAAGTACATATATATAGGATACAAGGGGGGAATAGGGTTTAGGGTTGGTGATTCACATGGGCTTAAACACTATACATGGACATCCATATAATGGTACATAACACTCCCTCTTGGATGTCCAATACTAGAGAGATTGCCTCGTTAAAACCTTATTAGATAAAACCCAGTGGGACAAAAATCTAATGAGGAAAAAGAGTACAATAATCTCCATGATACGCAATAAATGTTACCTCATTAAAAACCTTGCCTGGAAAACCCAGTGGGACAAAACCATGGCGAGGGAAAAAGAGTGCAACGCGTAGTTACTCCCCCTGATTAAAACATTGTTTGATGTCCTTGAGATGACGTAAACCGAGTCTAGTGATTAACTTCTCAAAAATCTTGCTTGGTAGTGCCTTCGTAAAAACGTCCGCAAGATTGTCACAAGAAGAGATTTGTTGAACGGTAATAAAGCCATCTTTCTGAAGATCATGAGTGAAAAAGAACTTTGGCAAGATGTGCTTCGTTCTATCTCCTTTGATGAATCCTGCTTTAAACTGGGCGATACAAGTTGTATTGTCTTCGTGTAGGATAGTAGGGGCCTTAGTTTCCAGACATAGACCGCAAGATTCTACAATGTGATGAATCATGGATCTTAACCATACACACTCTCTGGGTTTGCTTCATGAATCGCCAACAATTCTGCGTGGTTGGAAGAGGTGGCAGCTATCGTTTGCTTTACGGAGCGCCATGATATGGGAGTATCACCACACGTGAATACATAACCGGTTTGTGAACGGCCATTATGAGGAGCAGATAAATAACCAGCATCTGCAAAACCAACCAAATCTGTTTTGGATTTGTTAGAATAATATAAAACCATATCTGACGTACCTCTGAGATATCGAAGTAAATGCTTTACTCCATTCCAGTGTCTTTGAGTAGGACATGAACTGTATCTCACTAATAAGTTGACAGAAAAGGATATGTCCGGTCTTGTCTGACTGGCGAGGTACATCAAGGCTCCAATTGCACTTAAGTATGGTACTTCAGGGCCGAGAACCTTTTCGTTCTCTTCTCGGGGTCGAAATGGATCAATCTTCACATCAAGTGGTCTTACTACCATTGGAGTATTTAGAGAATGTGCCTTGTCCATCTTGAACTGTTTTAGTACTTTATCAATATACGTTCCCTAGTGCAACAGAATCCCATTGTCAAGATGCTCAATTTGTAAGCCAAGGCAAAATTTCGTCTTTCCTAGATCTTTCATCTCAATTTCTTTCTTTAAATATTCAACAGCTTTGGTAATCTCTTCAGGAGTACCAATAATATTCAAATCATCGACATAAACAACAATAATCACAAATCCTGATCCAAATTTCTTTATGAATAGACAAGGGCAAATAGGATCATTTTTGTATCCTTTTGCCAATAAATATTCACTAAGGCGATTATACCACATCCTTCCGGATTGCTTCAAGCCATATAGTGATCTGTTTAGTTTGATTGAATATTGCTCACGAGGACTTGATTTCATCTTTTCAGGTAGCTTAAGACCCTCAGGAAGTTTCATGTATATCTCATTATCAACTGAGCCATATAAATAGGCTGTAACAACATCCATGAGGCGTAAATCAAGTCCCTCCCTCATAGCGAGGCTTATTAGATAACGAAATGTAGTTGCATCCACTACTGGAGAGTATGTCTCCTCATAGTCAATGCTAGGTCTTTGTGAAAAGACTTGTTCAACTAATCGAGCTTTATATCTGACTATTACGCCCTTTTCGTTTCTTTTTCGCACAAACACCCATCTATAACCCACAGGTTTTACTCCATCGGGTGTGCGAATTACAGGTCCAAACACATCACGTTTGTCCAATGATTTTAACTCTGCCTCAATGGCATCTTTCCAATTTGGCCAATCAATTCTACGTCTACACTGATCAACAGACTTTGGTTCATGATCCTCATTTTCATGCATGATATCTAGCGCTACATTAAATGCAAAAACACCATCATCGACGTCGATTTTATTTCGGTTCCATATTTGTCTAGACATGATATAGTTTATTGAGATCTCTTCATCATTTTCAGGTACCTGAGTCTCTTCTGGAGACATATTCTCAGTCATGTCGTCAGACTTTTCCAGGGACTTTTCAAAAGTCACTTCTTCCTCAAATTTTGCTCCTTTACGTTTTCGAGGATTTTTATCTTTGGAACCAAGGGGTCTACCACGCTTCAGGCGTGTCATAGACTCATTTGGAATTGATGGTCCTTCCGGGACAACAATTTTAGCTGGAGCATTTACAGCTGGTATATGAGATTTAATCACACCTTTCAGATCAGTGAAAGCATTAGGTAATTGATTTGCCAATCGTTGTAAATGAATTATCTTTTGAACTTCGAGTTCACATTGTTTGGTACGAGGATCTAAATGAGATAGTGATAATTCATTCCAACTTATCTCTTTGTCCAGCTGTTTATTATCTCCCCCTAATGTCGGGAAAACTGATTCATCAAAATGACAATCAGCGAAGCGGGCTGTAAATAGATCACCTGTAGATGGTTCTAAATACTTGATAATCGATGAAGATTCATACGCGACATATATTCCCAACCTCCTTTGAGGTCCCATCTTTGTACGTTCTGGCGGATTAATTGGAACAAACACCGCACAACCAAAAATACTTAGATGAGAAACATTTGGTTCTTGACTAAAGACCAATTTTAGGGGGGATGATGTATGATAACTTGTTGGTCTAATGCGAATTAATGATGCTGCGTGCAAAACTGCATGTCCCCATGCGGAAGTAGGTAATTTAGACCTCATAAGCATTCGTGTCGCAATCAACTGAATGCGTTTAATTAATGATTCGGCAAGATCATTTGTGTATGAACATGTGCTACAGGGTATTCAACACCTATCCAATAGACATACAATAATCATCAAAAGTTTGTGAATTGAATTCACCCGCATTGTCAAAACGAATTGCCTTAATGGAATAATCTGGAAAGTGAGCTCTTAATCTTATCAATTGAGCCAGTAATCGTGCAAATGCAAGGTTGCGGGTTGATAACAAGGACACATGTGACCATCTAGTAGATGCGTCAATTAGAACCATAAAGTAACGAAATGGTCCACTTAGTGGATGTATAGGTCCACAAATATCACCTTGTATACTTTCCAGAAATGTCAGGGATTCATTCTCAATTTTAGACGGCGATGGTCTAATTATTAATTTACCTTGTGCACAAGCAGCACATGAAAATTCTTTGGACTGAAAAACTTTATGGTGTTTTAATGAATGTCCACATGAATTTTGGATTATTTTTCGCATCATCACAGATCCGGGACGACCAAATCGATCATGCCACATAATGAAATTTGTTTTATCAGTAACCTTTCGGTTTACTACAACGTGTGATTCAATTGTACTAATTGTCGTATAGTACAAGCCGGAGGACAAAGTAGTAAATCTCTCCAATACACTTTTATTGTTCGAATGCGAACATGTATTATAGAGGTATTCAATGCCTCTTTCATTTGATGTCTCAACGTGATATCCGTTTCTACGAATATCATTAAAACTCATCAAATTTCTTTTTGCCTATGGAGAATACAAAGCCACCTGAATTTCAATAATTGTCCCTTTTGGCAACAAAATCTTAGCTCTTCCGGAGCCTTCAATTTGTTTTGTACTACCGGCAATAGTATTAACATTTGTCTTTTGCTCTTTTAATAGAGTAAAATACTTTTTATCCGTAAGGATAGTATGTGTTGTCGCACTATCGATGAGACATATATCTGCTACTGTAGTGTCCATAATCTTCATGGAAAAAAAAATTAAAATAACATAAGATGGATGGTAAATAAAATTGTTTAGTGGTGAGTGATTTATTCTAATGCAAAAATTTAATATTCATTCATGAAACAAAGGTAATAAAATGGTAATTTAATGCGACTACCAAATATTTAATAGCTTCTCATTAATAATTAATGTAAATAAATAATAAAACTTAATAATAATAATGTCCATTGACAAATAATTATTTAAACTAAAAACATATGATGACAAAGTCCGATATAATAGGGTTATATCAAGGGCATTAAATTCAAGTTTCACCAAATTCGACATGATAACTATAAAAGAATAAAAGAAAAATAATTAGTTATATTAAACTGCGACCAATAAAGAATTATGATATTAAATAAATAAATAAAAATAAAGTATATGATTAATCAATTTGTATTATATAACATATCAAAATAATGATATAATGATTAATCATGTACTAAACAATGATTCACCGCACCAACAAGTCGGCTATCATAATAATAAGAAATAATAATCATTGGTAAAACCGATTGACATCGTATTGGATAGATGTAAAATTGGTGTAATATTTAACTAACGTGCAATTAATTTAGGGATGAATTGCGATATACACTTATGAAAGTATAATCACGAGGAAAAAAAAAATTAAATTTTTTTAAAAAAAAAATCCCTTGATCACGTATGTGTATGAATAGTAGATTCGTGTGCACTATCTAATACACCATCTAATAGTATAATCACGTAGACCTATTGCAAACGTGATGAATTTTCTTTTTCCTTACCTGATAAAAAAAACTAGTGTTAGAGTTCGTGCTGATAACGTGTTATGAAAGAGAATTGAGAGGAGAGAGAAGAGAGAATTCAGAGGTAGTTTATTTCTTAATGATGAGTACATATATATAGGATACAAGGGGGGGAATAAGGTTTAGGGTTGGTGATTCACATGGGCCTAAACACTATACATGGACATCCATATAATGGTACATAACATAATCATTTGGGAAAAGATAATTTGGTTTGGTTGTGTCCTAAGCCGGGTCACATACATGTTTGGTCAAAATAAGGGCCGGGTTACTTCGGTCATAGTTCAGTTTAAGATCAGAATACGAGAAAGTAGTAATTCGGTCGCTTTATATTTTTACCTATTTCTTAAAAAGAAAAAACAATATCGTTAATAGTAAATTATTTTCTTTTTTAATATTATATCCTAATATAATGATCTACTAATATTTAACAATTAAAAAATGAACTTAGTTTAATTATTAAATTATATAAAAGTATATAAAATAGTTACATATTTGATTGTATCTACGGAGTATTTATTCAAAGACGAAAATTATTTATGTTAATTGATATTGTAAATATTGTGTGTGTTACTATTTCTATAATTATTACTATTTGTTATAATGTAATATATTGTATTGGTGGATGTCCACACTATGACGACATTATGTCGACATCATATCTACACAGAATATTCTAATCCCAAAAGAAACCCTAAATATCTGTATATTTATATATACACGCTAATGATCAATGTAATAGAGCACCTCATTCTCTCCTCTTCCTCTCTCATATTATAACACGTTAACGACATGATTCTCTACCGAGCGAGCAACTACAATTATCGTTATTATTATTATTATTATTATTGTTATTATTTTAATATTTAATATTTATTTTTTTTTAATTTAAATGGGAGAATTTTATTGATGAATCAAAACGTAGTTTATAAAAAAATTGGTGGGTAGCCGAGATACAATTTGGGCCCCCACCCCCTTAGCTATAGCAAAGCTAAGCCGAGTAAAAATAAAAGGAGCAGCGCGTGCTCCGGCATCCTGCGCTATCGATAATTTTTGAATCCTTTTAAGCAAGCTGATAGCATCCACCTCCAATTCCCCTAAAGAAGAAAAGGAAAACGACAAGAACCCATAACCTAGCCCCGCGCACAGGCCCCGATACTTGACGCACTTGCGCCGAGCAGCGTCACCCACAACACGACCTGGCATAAAGTCGGAGAGCCCGGGTTGAGTCAATGGAGAAGAACCAGTAAGATTATTATTATTATTATTTTATTTTTTTTGCACAAAAGATATCATTTCATTAAGAATAATGAAATTACAAGGTTTGATGCAAAAACTAACCCACTACAAGTTAAAATTAGCTCAACAGGCTAGTGAGTGTAAAGCATCCACAATCCTTCTAATCTTGGGCCTATCTTTACAATTTTCAAACTGAGTATAGACTAAGAATTTGATTCTATTAGCTAGTATTTGTGGTGGAGAGCATGCTGAAGCAAAGAGACGACCATTCCTTTCCTTCCAAAGATTATATACCGTTGTTGCCAAACTGACCCTAAACCAACAAGCCTTCCAATGTTTAGAAGAGGCACGACTTACACTCCAATTTGCTGCAATCCTCAAACTGATTAAACCAGTATTAATACCCATCCTTACATCCTTCCAGACTTCTGCAGAGTACCTACACTTGAAAAACAAGTGCTGATGCGTCTCAACTGCTACATTACAAAGAGCACATCTATTGGCCAAGGAGAATCCCCGACTTTGCAACTTATCAGTTGTGGCTAGCTGCTGTTGAATAGCCAAAGAAAGAACCACCTTATGCCTAGGTATAGTAATGGACTGTTGCAGCAAAGTCCTCCAATGAAGGACTGTAACAGAGCCAGTATACAAATGGTATGCTTTGGACAGAATGAACCTGTCATTCTTCACATAATTTGTTACAAAACTCCGTGCCTGCTGCAAAGACCCAGATCTGAGGATGCATTCATCTCGCACAGCAAGTATGCCTTTTATACCAGTAGGATAGAACTCTTTGTTCTTAATAGACCAAATGGACTCAGTTGTTGTAATATAATGAGAGCACCAAGCTATCTAGATACTCCTCTTATTACTGTCCAATTGCCAAATCCATTTAGTTAAAAGGGCCTTATTCCAAGCTTCAAGGTTTTTAATATTAAAACCACCCATTGACCAAGGAGAACAAATGGATTTCCAACTTTTGAAGACATGTCTCCTAGCCCCAACATCAATTCCCCAGAAGAAATCCTTACATATCTTGATAATCTTATGCATTACTGTACGAGGCAAAAGAATGCTAGAGCACCAAAAATTCTCGAGACAAAAAACAACTGAATTAATCAATTGAGCCCGCCCTGCATATGACAGCAACTGTGATGACCAGTGTTGAACATAATGTTGGATCTTTAGAATCAGACCATCAAACATGTGCACATTCAGTCTAGCATCTGTTAAAGGGACTCCAAGATATCTAAAGGGAAAATACCCAAGCGAGAAACAAGTAGACTGAAGAATCTCTGTCTGAATTTGATCAGAGACAACACCAAAGTAGATATTAGTCTTATCTACATTAGCTGTAAGCCCATTAATCTTCGCAAATCGATCAAGAGCACGCTTGACAGCTAAAACAGAAGGGACATCCCTTCTAACAAAAAGCATCAAATCATCAGCAAAAATAAGGTGTGTTAGATTGAGTTTAACACACTTAGGATGATAAGAGACCCGATCTTGTTTGCATAACAATCTCAGAGATCTGGAAAGCACCTCCATACTAAGAACAAACAAGTAAGGAGATAAAGGATTCCCTTGCCTAATCCCATTCTTCCCCTGAATAAACCCAGTAATCTCCCCATTAACCTTGAAAGAGTACCAGGGACTAGTGATACAACCCATGATCCAATTAATAAATTGAGAAGGAAACCCCAAAGAGATCATCATACTAGATATAAAGGGCCATTGAAGAGAGTCAAAAGCTTTCCTTATGTCCACTTTAATTAAACATCTAGGAGAAATAAACTTTCTAGTATACCCCTTGACAAGGGACTGAGAGAGGAGAGTATTTTCAAAAATACTTCTATTCTGAACAAAAGCAGCCTGCTCCACCTATAAATTTAGGAAAGAGAGGCTTAAGTCTATTAGCAAGAATTTTGCTAATAGCTTTGTAGAAAACAGTACAGCAAGAGATTGGCCTGAAGTCCATGACACTAATAGGGCTAGTCTTCTTAGGAATCAGAGAGAAAATAGTAGAATTAGCTTGCTTAGGCATTCTACAAGATTTAAAATAACCATGCACAGCTTTAAAGAAATCCTCTCCCACAATATGCCAAGCTGATTTGAAGAAACCAGCAGAAAATCCATCCACTCTAGGACTACTATTAGAATCCATACCAAACACAGCCGCCTTAGTTTCAGAGAAAGAAATAGGATCAGTAAGATTACCTACCTTTCTAAGACAAGGTCCCTTCTGCACATCAGCCAGATTCATACCTAAAATAGGAGTAGGAGTCCCAAGAAAATGGGAATAATATTGATGAAAAGCTTCTGAAACCTGCTTAGTACCCTGACAAAGGATCCCACCACTATCCTGAATTGCCCCTACCATTTGTTGAGTTCGTCTCTCAGCAATTTCTGAGAAAAAGTATTTTGTAGAGCAATCTGTAAGATGGAGATGCTGAACTTTAGCACGTTGCTGCAACATGCTCAACTCAGCCGATTTTAGTTCACAATATTGAGCCAGTAATTCCTTTTCTTTCTTAATTAATTCAGCAGATAAGGGCTGCAGCTGAAGCAAATTTTGGCAATGCAAAAGTTCCGCTTTAGAAGCCTTGATTCTATCAGGTATTTTGGTGAAATTGTCATTATGAAATTTAGTTAAGGCAGCCCTGGTATTCTTCAGTTTTGCAAACAAGCAGAATATAGGATAACTCTTGACAGGAATTCTCCAGGCACCAGCAACAGTATCTCCAAAGTCAGGATGAGAACTCCAACTATTAAGAAAGCTAAAGCGCTTCCTGACCCTAGGACAATCCAGAATAGCAACTGTAATGGGGGAATGATCCGAAACACCTGGTTCCCCACTCAAAGCAGAATAAGAAGGAAAAGAGGATAGCCAAGCAGAGTTAACAAGCACTCTATCAAGCTTAGACCAAATCCTAGTGTCTTCATCATGTTTATTGGTCCAGGTAAGCGAACACCCAGAAGTAGGTAAATCATCCAATTTACACTGATGAATGTAGGAGTTAAAATCCATCATATCTGTAAGAGAAGGAGAAGAAGAGCCAATCTTCTCATTGGGGATCGTACAATATTAAAGTCTCCCATCATCAACCATTCATAATCAGTAGCAAGCAAGACAAGATCTGACCACAATCTTAGCCTCTCTTCAGGGTCGTTACTTCCATAGATTGCACTCAAAAAGATATTTTTGTTGGACGCAATATGATGACACCAACCAGTGATATGGTGATCACTTGCTCGAACCAAAGTATACTTTATTGTGACTGAATTAATTATCAGCCAGATCCTCCCATTGTAATGATGAGAGTAATTAGTAATGACATCACTGTATTTAAAGACCCTAGCAATAATCTTTGCAGATTTTGCCCGTTTTATTCTAGTTTCTAAAGAATAAGAACATCATATTTATTCAAACGGAAAAAAACTTGAACCTCACTATGTTTCAAGGGCATATTAAAACCCCTAATGTTCCAAGAAGCAATCCTCATTAAGTATTAGAAATCTCTGATGTAAAAACCCCAGGAGGTTCTTCCCTAAACCTTGCGGCATTATCAGCAAGATCCATCTCTCCTTCCATAGAAAAGAGATTAAATGCATTAGCAAGTGGCATAGGTTCCACTGTTATAACTGGCTTACTCTTATTAGCATAAGAGTTTCTTTTTGAGACAGGTAAGAAGGTATCATCCTGATAAAAAGGTTCGGAGTTTACTGAGTGCTTTACAGCAGCTTGGGGAAGTTCCGCACCAGTGAAAGGAGCATCCACCTCCTGTTCCTGGCGTTTACTATCCACCTTAAGCGCTGAGGTACCATCTAGCTCTTCTTTGGACTGCAAACCATCTTCAAAGCCAGGGAAATCCTCATCCAGGCCTGATTTGAGGGATGCATCCATTCTAACTTCAACAACCTGTTTAGCAGCAGTTTTTTTCTTCCCACGTCTGCAAGCGAAGATAGTATGACCTAGTTTACCACACCCCTTACAATAGAAAGGTACCCACTAATACTGAATCTTCTGCACCGAGTGATCACAGAGGGGAGTATTAATAATAACATTTTCAGGCAACGGCTTAGATATATCCACCTCTACTAACATTCTAGCACAGGAAATCTTTGCCTTAGTCGTGGTAGCCATATCTGCACAAAGAGGACGCCCAATCTTGCTAGCAATTTTGCTAAGAACAACATCATAACAAAAAATCGGATCTAAGTCAGGTAAGATA
This sequence comes from Agrostemma githago, assembly GCA_958450325.1. Taxonomy (NCBI): domain Eukaryota; kingdom Viridiplantae; phylum Streptophyta; class Magnoliopsida; order Caryophyllales; family Caryophyllaceae; genus Agrostemma; species Agrostemma githago. The sequence goes on along the minus strand of OY288240.1, from coordinate 24,267,931 downwards.
ACCCAAATTGGAACGCAGGCAATCCTGTCCATTTCCAAAGAAAACCCTGGAGACCATTCCTTTAGAACAAGGGTATAGATACCCATACTCCAAGGACCCTCTCTCAATTCTCTATCCATAGCCTCTTTAGACTCAAAACGAAAGGAAAACCACCCTTGTTTGAAGTATTGAACAACTGGTGAAGCGAGGGAACCCCATTTCTCCAAAACAAATTTCTTCATTTGCTGAAGCGTGGGTTTTGATCCAATTACATTTTCCACAAGAGTATGTTCCCACAATTTAAGTTCATCCGCAAAATTGTCAAGAGCAATATCAATTTCACTACTATCAGTAACATCCTCAAAGAATTGTAAATTCATACCCAATTTCCGAGCATTCTCCACAATCTTGAACCAACTAGCCTTAGGAGCAGGATTAACAACAAAATTCGAGCTAGAAACAGGGAGATTAGTTACTAATTCAACTGTAGGTTCCATAATTGAGTCACTCTCATTCAATTTATGACCAGAATTAATCGAATGAGCAATAGAAGCAGAAACTTTACCAGCAGAAGCCATGGCTTTAAGAATATAGTCCTGAAGAGAGCAATTTCCCGGCGAAGAACTCTGGGTTTCAATTTGAAGCGAGGATTCCGGTTCAATTCGCTCCTTATCCTTGCTTGATGAAGAAGGAGGAAGAGGAGGAAGAGGAGGAAGAGATTGCTACGCTTTTCTCGGACGACCTGGACCACGCTTGGTTGTGGAATCAGCCATCGCTATTGATAGAGCTTCGCGTAATAGATTCGCGGGGGAGAAAGAAATCTAGAGAGAGAAAGCCTATCTCTCTCTCTTCGCCGATGATATTATTATTATTGTTGTTGTTGTTGTTGTTATTATTATTGTTGTTATTATTATTATTATTGTTATTATTATTATTATTATTATTATTATTATTATTATTATTATTATTATTATTATTATTATTATTATTATTATTATTATTATTATTATTATTATTATTATTATTATTATTATTATTATTATTATTATTATTATTATTATTATTATTATTATTATTATTATTATTATTATTATTATTATTATTATTATTATTATTATTATTATTATTATTATTATTATTATTATTATTATTATTATTATTATTATTATTATTATTATTATTATTATTATTATTATTATTATTATTATTATTATTATTATTATTATTATTATTATTATTATTATTATTATTATTATTATTATTATTATTATTATTATTATTATTATTATTATTATTATTATTATTATTATTATTATTATTATTATTATTATTATTATTATTATTATTATTATTATTATTATTATTATTATTATTATTATTATTATTATTATTATTATTATTATTATTATTATTATTATTATTATTATTATTATTATTATTATTATTATTGTTGTTGTTCCGGTTATCGGAACAATTAACCCGACGTGGAATTCGGGTTTGAATTGTTTTGTGTTGTTCTTAATGTTTCACCGTTCAATCTTGGCACTCTCCTTCTTCTTACTCCTTCAGTCAGACCTTCCCGGCGGATCAGGCAGGCTCCCTGCACAGAGAACGCACAGGGCCTCGGAGGTTGTCCGAGGAAACCCTCTCCGATGCCTAAGTCAGTCCGTGAATGCCTTAATGGAACCTAGCTCGTGAGGATCTAGGCGGCAATTTTAGAGTAAGAGTTCTAGAGAGAGAAAATCCAACCCCTTTCTTGTGGGAAATGGAAGGGTATTTATACCTTCCCACAAGAGAGGGAAGTAGGGGGAGAATGGATGGATAAGGAGATGACAAGTGGTGTCTCCTCATCCACTCACTCCCGATTACCTTAGGCGAAATGACGAGAGGGCCCCTGGGGACCTCGGCCCTGTCAGCAGGAATGTCCCCTGGGTAGGCGGATTTTGAGCTGTGGGTGCTGGGCTCCAGCAGCCTGCGTTGGCCTGCTGGCTCGGCGGTCGGCAGTTTTTCTTAGCTTTTATGCTCTTTTACTTTGGCGGCTTGCCAGGGGCTGTCTTTTGGGTTCTATAGGCGATCCTCTGGGGGCCTGCCTTGCAGGCTATTAGTGTCAGGCTGCCGACCCCAATCAATTGGCCCTCGCCAGCTGGGAGGAAAGCAAGGCTTCCCCTCTGCTGGTGACTCTTGCTTGGAGGGAGGTTGACTTGTTTTCTATCTCTGCTACCGCATTTAATGCTTTGTGCCTTCCCAAGGAATGAAGCGCAGTTTGTGCCAGGTATACAAAGGGTTGAGAGTGTCTTTTTAATGATTACACTTCTCTTCTTGAGGGATTTTTGGGAACCGTGAAGAGTTTGCGATTGGTGGTTTTCCCTTCCAGGGTGGTTGGGATGTTATTAATGCTGCGTCTTCACTTGTATAAATCCCAGTTTTCTTCGTCATTTTGCTTGTCCCATCCTCAATCTCTCCATTTTCTTTGTTTAATCATGGTTTGGATCAAAAAATTCGTGACTCGTCATGGAGTTCGCCATGTCACTTTTCTTTTCAGAGGATTCTGGAGGCTCCGGTACGCTCGAGCTGCTCACCGAATCATTCGTCGCAGCCGCCGTTCACGGCCTTATTCTCATCAGAGGGGTAGGAGAGCCACCATCAGGGCAAGCAAGCGTCTTAAGAGATCTTCGCCCCCTGCTGCCCCTAGATTTAGGCGCTGTCTTCAGGGAGGGGGTTGCTTTGATCGAGGGTGCCACAAATGCTTTCCGTGGTTGCACCCTGAACAATTTAACCCTGACTTTTCTGACGAAAATTCCTCCCTGGAGTCAGGCCCCTCTTCTCCTGTAAGGAGAACAGGTTGTCGTACCTGTGATGAGTCCCAGGCTGTTCCCTTCGGCAGGGATTGGGAGGACAGTAGCCGAGACTCCGATGACAGTGAGGGTCTTGGTTGCTTGAGCGACAAAGATGGGGATGGACTCCCTGATGATCCTTTCTAGGACTCCCCAGACTGGGATTGGGGATCGAATTTCGGGAGCCAAGGTAGCTCTGGGGACCACTCTGCAGATTTAGACGACGATTAGGCCTGCTTAGCAGGGTGCGGGTGCGTCAGGCCGGACGTTTTTTAGGCCTTATGTATTTTCTTTTTCTTGCTCGGCACGATATGTAATTTTGCCCTTTTTCCCTTTGAGGCTAATGAACAAGAATATAAGCAACTTTGGCTCTATTATTATTATTTTTTTTTTTTGAATGTGGAGATGACGTCGACTGTCGATTTTCCCTCTGACATTTTAGCTTTTCGAGGCCTTTCTTGGGAAGGAGTGGACAACTTGTGTTCAGTGTGCGACACGTGGGAGGTTGTTAGGGGCGTCTTGTTAGAGAGGTCGCCTCTTGGGCTTCTTGGGCTTTATATAAGCCTTTCTCTTCCTCCATTCTCTCTTTTTACCTCTTCTGAAATTCATAACTCCTCTCACACTCCCAAACCGCCTTCGTTGCTGAAAAATTCTGCGAGGAACAAGAAGTGCCTTCTGTCACTTTTCCGGTGACTATCGGCGTTTCTAGGTTAGAAGCTTTTCTTTAAGCCTTTCCTCCTCTTTTCCCTTTCATAGGTAGTATGTCGCGAGTTCCCCCCCTTTCTTTTAATTCTTTGCTTGGGGGAACTGGGGATGGTGACGGTGGTAGGCGTGACCTAGCCTCTTCCTCCGGGGTCGGCCCCCGGGGAGAGGATGATCATTACAGGGGGGAGGGTGCTGAATCACCCGAACCTGCTCCTTTCGATGTAGTCGACTCTGATGACGAGGCCCTGGAGGTGGATCCTTCCAGGATTGCCGGCCCCCTCATCCGTAGGGAGAGGGGGAGGACTTATTATTTGGATAAGAAGAAGTATCTGATTCCCTTAAAGACTTACCCTGAGGCCAAGAACAGGGACTTGATACTGGAAAGCAATGCTGCAAAGGCTATCGAACAGTTCTATAACTTTGGGGAAGGGTATACAGTCGTTATTCCGGGGGAAAAAGACACAGTGTGCTGTCCCCCGGAGGGTTGCGTGGCCGTCTACCACAAGGCCTTAGAATTTGGCCTACGATTCCCCCTTCATCCTTTCCTAGAGGAAACCTTCCAGAGGATGAATGTCGCCATCGCTCAGCTGACAGCTACAACTATTAGGTCTTTAGTAGCTTACACTTGGACCTGCCTTTTTCATGGCTAGGGGCGTTACATTGACGCCCTTCGCTTTATGGTCGGTCTTCAAATGGTGTCCTCGTCAGGGGGGGATGGCTCCCCTGGTTATTGGTCTCTGCAGAGACAAAAGAAATATGCCCTGGTCTGGCCGGCTTTGAGCAGCCTGAAGGATTGGAAAAACAATTTTTTGTACGTCCGCAGCGCGTCAGGGTGGAAGATTCCTAGGCATTTTAGGAATCATGTCCACACCCGTATGGAAACGCGCGAGGAGTACCACCCAGGTGTTTTTGGGAAGGCCCTGGATGTCAAGTTGAGCGCGAAGGAGGAGATTTTGGTTAAAAAGTTTGAAATTGTCGCGGACAAACATGGTACCTTCGGCCCTGCTTTCTGGCTCCCTCACGCGGAGCTTATAGCGATAGACGAGTATTTGCTCCCTTTGGGCCTGATTCCTGGTTTTGAAGGTAGTTCTAGGGGTTTTTTATTGTCACAGTTTTCCAGGGACTTTATTTCTCCTTGCTTTTTAGCTGACCGCTTTTCCCTTTCTGCAGATTCCATCACCTGGCGCTGGACAAAGAAACAAGTTAGGAGATTGGGCTTGAGTTAGGAACTTGTTGTTCTCTCGAAGCGTCCTTCTCTCCCTGCGAATTTCAGGAAAGGGAGCAAAAGCCTGATGAAACTCGTAAAGGACTTTGCTGCTGGGCGAAGACTGCCTCTCCCTCCCTGGAGTCAGGCCCCTCTTCTCCTGTAAGGAGAACAGGTTGTCGTACCTGTGACGAGTCCCAGGCTGTTCCCTTCGGCAGGGATTGGGAGGACAGTAGCCGAGACTCCGATGACAGTGAGGGTCTTGGTTGCTTGAGCGACAAAGATGGGGATGGACTCCCTGATGATCCTTTCAAGGACTCCCCAGACTGGGATTGGGGATCGAATTTCGGGAGCCAAGGTAGCTCTGGGGACCACTCTCCAGATTTAGACGACGATTAGGCCTGCTTAGCAGGGTGTGGGTGCGTCAGGCCGGACGTTTTTTAGGCCTTATGTATTTTCTTTTTCTTGCTCGGCACGATATGTAATTTTGCCCTTTTTCCCTTTGAGGCTAATGAACAAGAATATAAGCAACTTTGGCTCTATTATTATTATTATTATTTTTTTTTTTGAATGTGGAGATGACGTCGACTGTCGATTTTCCCTCTGACATTTTAGCTTTTCGAGGCCTTTCTTGGGAAGGAGTGGACAACTTGTGTTCAGTGTGCGACACGTGGGAGGTTGTTGGGGGCGTCTTGTTAGAGAGGTCGCCTCTTGGGCTTCTTGGGCTTTATGTAAGCCTTTCTCTTCCTCCATTCTCTCTTTTTACCTCTTCTGAAATTCATAACTCCTCTCACACTCCCAAACCGCCTTTGTTGCTGAAAAATTCTGCGAGGAACAAGAAGTGCCTTCTGTCACTTTTCCGGCGACTATCGGCGTTTCTAGGTTAGAAGCTTTTCTTTAAGCCTTTCCTCCTCTTTTCCCTTTCATAGGTAGTATGTCGCGAGTTCCCCCCCCTTTCTTTTAATTCTTTGCTTGGGGGAACTGGGGATGGTGACGGTGGTAGGCGTGACCTAGCCTCTTCCTCCGGGGTCGGCCCCCGGGGAGAGGATGATCATTACAGGGGGGAGGGTGCTGAATCACCCGAACCTGCTCCTTTCGATGTAGTCGACTCTGATGACGAGGCCCTGGAGGTGGATCCTTCCAGGATTGCCGGCCCCCTCATCCGTAGGGAGAGGGGGAGGACTTATTATTTGGATAAGAAGAAGTATCTGATTCCCTTAAAGACTTACCCTGAGGCCAAGAACAGGGACTTGATACTGGAAAGCAATGCTGCAAAGGCTATCGAACAGTTCTATAACTTTGGGGAAGGGTATACAGTCGTTATTCCGGGGGAAAAAGACACAGTGTGCTGTCCCCCGGAGGGTTGCGTGGCCGTCTACCACAAGGCCTTAGAATTTGGCCTACGATTCCCCCTTCATCCTTTCCTAGAGGAAACCTTCCAGAGGATGAATGTCGCCATCGCTCAGCTGACAGCTACAACTATTAGGTCTTTAGTAGCTTACACTTGGACCTGCCTTTTTCATGGCTAGGGGCGTTACATTGACGCCCTTCGCTTTATGGTCGGTCTTCAAATGGTGTCCTCGTCAGGGGGGGATGGCTCCCCTGGTTATTGGTCTCTGCAGAGACAAAAGAAATATGCCCTGGTCTGGCCGGCTTTGAGCAGCCTGAAGGATTGGAAAAACAATTTTTTGTACGTCCGCAGCGCGTCAGGGTGGAAGATTCCTAGGAATTTTAGGAATCATGTCCACACCCGTATGGAAACGCGCGAGGAGTACCACCCAGGTGTTTTTGGGAAGGCCCTGGATGTCAAGTTGAGCGCGAAGGAGGAGATTTTGGTTAAAAAGTTTGAAATTGTCGCGGACAAACATGGTACCTTCGGCCCTGCTTTCTGGCTCCCTCACGCGGAGCTTATAGCGACAGACGAGTATTTGCTCCCTTTGGGCCTGATTCCTGGTTTTGAAGGTAGTTCTAGGGGGTTTTTATTGTCACAGTTTTCCAGGGACTTTATTTCTCCTTGCTTTTTAGCTGACCGCTTTTCCCTTTCTGCAGATTCCATCACCTGGCGCTGGACAAAGAAACAAGTTAGGAGATTGGGCTTGAGTTAGGAACTTGTTGTTCTCTCGAAGCGTCATTCTCTCCCTGCGAATTTCAGGAAAGGGAGCAAAAGCCTGATGAAACTCGTAAAGGACTTTGCTGCTGGGCGAAGACTGCCTCTCCCTCCCTGGAGTCAGGCCCCTCTTCTCCTGTAAGGAGAACAGGTTGTCGTACCTGTGACGAGTCCTAGGCTGTTCCCTTCGGCAGGGATTGGGAGGACAGTAGCCGAGACTCCGATGACAGTGAGGGTCTTGGTTGCTTGAGCGACAAAGATGGGGATGGACTCCCTGATGATCCTTTCAAGGACTCCCCAGACTGGGACTGGGGATCGAATTTCGGGAGCCAAGGTAGCTCTGGGGACCACTCTCCAGATTTAGACGACGATTAGGCCCGCTTAGCAGGGTGCGGGTGCGTCAGGCCAGAAGTTTTTTAGGCCTTATGTATTTTCTTTTTCTTGCTCGGCACGATATGTAATTTTGCCCTTTTTCCCTTTGAGGCTAATGAACAAGAATGTAAGTTTGAAATTGTCGCGGACAAACATGGTACCTTCGGCCCTGCTTTCTGGCTCCCTCACGCGGAGCTTATAGCGACAGACGAGTATTTGCTCCCTTTGGGCCTGATTCCTGGTCTTGAAGGTAGTTTTAGGGGGTTTTTATTGTCACAGTTTTCTAGGGACTTTATTTCTCCTTGCTTTTTAGCTGACCGCCTTTCCCTTTCTGCAGATTCCATCACCTGGCGCTGGACAAAGAAGCAAGTTAGGAGATTGGGCTTGAGTGAGGAACTTGTTGTTCTCTCGAAGCGTCCTTCTCTCCCTGCGAATTTCAGGAAAGGGAGCAAAAGCCTGATGAAACTCGTAAAGGACTTTGCTGCTGGGCGAAGACTGCCTCTCCCTCCCCGGCTGCCGTCGTCGAAGCCGGCGACCCCTACCCCCAGCATCCATGAGGGGGCGGCTGAGGTTACTTCAGGGGCCACTCCCTCCCCTGGTCAGAAGCAGGATGCTTCTCCAGCTGGGCCCCGAGCTTCTCAGGGAGCGCACCCTGTGAACTCTGAGGGGACCGGGGAGAGTGTTCCTTTAGAGCTGAGGAGAAAGAGGGGTAGGGAACCCTCTGGAGCTGATGTGGTGGACTTGGAGGCGGATGCTGTCACCCCTGAGGCGAAGCGTCCTGCCCGCGAGCTTCCGAGTACTCTTTTTACGGAGGAAAATGCGGAGTTCCACTACACTGCCGGTGATAGTGTGGACGTATCAGGTCTGCTCTCCGATTCTGGGGCCGTCTTGGCTGACCGCCTCACAAAGTCTGTGACCTCCACAACTCATCAGGTGCTTCAGTACATCCAGCGTACCTCTAAGGTTTTGCTGGCGTCCGCCGAGCTGGCGGCCCTCAGCCGCCTGAGTGACAAAGAATTGACGGTCACACCAGGGGCTCCTCCTCCTGACCGCCTAGCTATGGTAGAGAGGGATATTACCTTGATAAACAATTTGAAGGATAAGCTGGCAAGGCAGGAGGGTGAGCTAGAGGAGGCAAAGAACCAGGCTGGTCAGTGGAGACTTCAGGGGAAGAGGGCTGTGAAGGAAATAGCCAAGCTGGAGGCTGATTTGAAGGAGAGTCGTTTGTCAATGGAACGGGCTAATCTTTCTCTGGTTGAGATGGGGCATTTGAAGGGAAGAGTAGCTGACTTGGAAGAGCAGTTGTTCAGAGCTAACTCGACTTTTGAACAGGCCAAAGGAGAGTGGAAGAAGGAGAAAGAGACCCTGGCAGAGGAGACCGAGGCTGCGGTGGATGCCAGCTTTGCGAGTGGTGCCAACTCTTCCCTGGAGTTGGTAATGGAGGTGATTGGGGAAATGTTTTCCACTTTTGATGAAGAAGCCTTCCGGAATCTCTATTCTGCCAAGAATGAGGCTCGGGCGGCCAGACCACCTGAGGCAGAAGCCGGCCCCCGCCAGGACGCTTCATGATGCTCTTTCTTGTAATAGTCTTACTTTCTGCACTGAGCCTTTGTCATGGCCAGCTGTCTGTAATATTTGCTCTTTTGGATTTCTGCCTTAGCTTATTTTGTAAAGACTTTCTACCCTTCATGGGTTTGGCTATGGAATGCTTTTTCTGGTTTTACTTTTCTTCTTTTAACGCATGCTTGATCTAGGACTCGGGGGACCTTTCCCTAATTTCCGTTAGTTGCGGAACTTTTTGGCCTATTGTCGTCCTCTGCTCGGAGTCCAGGGAGCTTACCCTCTGCCTGCCCAGAGGTAGGCAAGAAGGGCTTTCTGTGTTTTTTTATACAAGGCTAGGGGAATTGCCCCCAGTCCTTGTCGGTTGTGCGTAGCCTAGCCTGTCCCTGGTTTCTGCTTGGAATCCAGGGGGCTTGCCCCCTGCCTGCCCAGAGGTAGGCAGGGGGGGCTTTCTGCGTTTTTTATACAAGGTTGGGGATATTGCCATCAGTCCTTGTTGGTTCTGCGTAGCCCAGCCTATCCCTGGTTTCTGTTTGGAATCCAGGGGGCTTGCCCCCTGCCTGCCCAGAGGTAGGCAGGGAGGGCTTTCTGCGTTTTTTATACAAGGTTGGGGGAATTGCCCCCATTCCTTGTCGGTTGTGCGTAGCCCAGCCTGTCCCAGGTTTCTGCTTGGAATCCAGGGGGCTTGCCCCCTGCCTGCCCAGAGGTAGGCAGGGAGGGCTTTCTGCATTTTTTATACAAGGTTGGGGGTATTGCCCCCAATCCTTGTTGGCTTTGCGTTTTTTTGTTGAGGGGGCCATTTTCCTTGGTTCTGGCAACAGGGGGCCTCCCCCTATTGCTCCCTACTCGTTTGTGTGTGTGAGCGCAAGCTTGTACAGACAACGAGTATAAATCCTCGAGTATTATAGAAAAATATAAGATTGGTCGGAGCCGTCGACATTTTTCTTTTTTTTTTTTTTTGATCGTTCTCCGCCAGTACCTTTTCCTACAGATTCGATTTTTAAGGCTTAGTTACACATAATATTTCTTCAGGGTGTCGATATTCCAGTGTGCGTTTAGCTCTTGGCCAGCCAGGTTGGCGATTTTGTACGTTCCTGTTCCCAAGATCTGGGTTACTTGATATGGGCCTTCCCAGTTGGCGCTTAGTTTGCCATGCTCTTTGGATTTTCCCACGGCCTGTGTTTTCCTTAAAACCAGGTCGCCTTCCTGGAATCTTCTTTCATGCACCCTCTTGTTGTATGTCTTCCTCATCCTTTGCTGGTAGGCGGCTATGTTGATGCCAGCTTCTTCCCTGATTTCTTGGACCAGGTCAAGAGCTTCGGCCATTGCTTCGTCATTGTCAGCCTGGTTGTATTGCTGAGATCGCAGGGTAGGAATTTGCACTTCGATGGGCAGTAGAGCCTCGGCTCCATATACCAAACCAAATGGTGTCTGGCCTGTTGCCTCTTTTCGGGTGGTCCTTATTGACCAAAGGATACTTGGCAGCTCGTCTGCCCATCTTCCTTTAAGGTCATCTACCATTTTTCTGAGTCCATTCAGGATCTGTTTGTTTGCGGCCTCAGCTTGTCCGTTGGTCTGGGGGTGACAGACGGCAGAATAAGCGACGGCTATCCCATGCCCCTCCAGCCAGGCTCTTAGAGGGTCATTATCAAATTGCCTCCCATGATCAAATACTAATGCTTTTGGGATGTCAAATCTTGTTATAATATTCCTCCAAATGACTTTCCTGACCGCCGGCTCAGTGATGTTTGGGACTGCTTCAGCCTCAATCCATTTCGTGAAGTAGTCTATCCCCACGATCAGAAATTTCCGCCCTCCTGTAGCTGTGGTAAAAGGACCCAGTATGTCCATCCCCCACTGGGCGAAAGGAATGGGGGATAGAATCGGTCTGAGCTCTTGAGCCGGGACGTGGATTGATGAAGCGAAGAGTTGGCATTTTCTGCACTTCTGGGTTAGGCTTCTGGCATCTGCTAGCATAGTAGGCCAGTAGTAGCCTGCCCTAAGGGCCTTGTCGGCCAACGATCTTCCTCCGATGTGATGTCCACAGATTCCTGAGTGGATGTCTTCTAGGACTTCGGCAGCCTGGTCTGCCCCTAGGCATCTGAGCAGGGGGTAAGTGAAATATTTCTTATAGAGTTCTTCGTCAATGATTATGAACCAGGCTGCTTTGGCCTGTACTCTCCTTTTTTGTATCGGATCTGATGGCAGGATGCCATGCTTTTTGAACTGGATGAGGGGGGTCATCCAATTTTCCGGTCCTTCCTCGATGGTGCTGATTGCCTGACAGGTGCTGGTGGACTTTTCATTCAGAACATCAACCCACACCGACCTCCTTATGTCTTGTAGGCTGGAGCTGGCCAGTTTCGACAGAGCGTCGGCTCGATTATTCTGTGATCGAGGTATTTGCTCGATTTCGTAGGACTTCAGGCTCGACAATTCTCGCTTTACTTTTTCAAGGTATGTGGCCATGGTCTGATCTCTGGCCTCATACTCTCCGTTAATTTGATTAGCAATGAGCTGAGAGTCAGTAGCTAGTATAACTCGCTCTGCCCCTGCGGCTTTAGCTAGTTTTATCCCTGTGAGTACAGCCTCGTATTCTGCCTCGTTGTTTGATGCCGGGAAGGTGAATCTGAGCGCATGCTCAGAATCCACTCCCTCAGGGCTGGTTAGTTCGACGCCTGCTCCTGCACCATTGGCTGTTGAGGATCCATCAGTGTGTACGATCCACTCTTCGGCGGGGGGCTCCTCTTCCCCTGAATGAGAGCATTCGGTCAGGAAATCAGCCAAGGCTTGGGCCTTGATGGCTGTCCTTGGGTGGTATGATATCCCCAGCCCACTTAACTCGATCGCCCGTTTCAGCAGTCTTCCTGACTTCTCAAACTTTTCCAACACTTTTTCCAGTGGTTGGTCGGTGAGGACCACAACGGGATGTGCGTCAAAGTAGGGTCTGAGTTTTCTGGCTGCGATGATGACTGCATAGGCGGCCTTTTCTATCAAAGGGTAATTTCTTCCAGCTGTTCCCAGGGCGTGACTCACAAAGTAGATGGGTTGCTGCGAGTTTGCTTCCTCCCTTAGGATGACGGCACTTACCGTTTTGTTGGTGACAGCAATGTATAAGTACAGTTTTTCTCCGGCTACTGGTCTTGCCAGGGTAGGGAGTTTCTTCAGGTGTTCCTTCAATTGCTCGAAGGCTTTCTTTTGCTCATCCTCCCATTTGAACTGCTTGTTGCCTTTTAATACTTTGAAGAAGGGGGTGGACTTGTCTGCCGACCTGGCGATAAATTGGGCCAGGGCGGCCATCCTGCCTGTTAGCCGCTGAATGTCCCTGATGGTTTTAGGCTCCGAGAGGTCTAGGACCGCCTGAACTTTCTCGGGGTTAGCGTCTATCCCCCTGGAGCTGACTAAGAAACCCAGGAATTTACCGGATCGGACCCCGAATGTGCATTTTTTCGGATTCAGCTTCATCTTGTATGATCGCAGGGAGGAGAATGTCTCCTGAAGGTCCGTTAGATGCTCTTGGTCCCCTTTACTCTTGACGATCGCATCGTCGACATAGGCTTCCAAGTTTCTCCCTTTTTGATTTTCAAAGACTTTGTCCACCAACCGCTGATAGGTGGCGCCTGCATTCTTCAGCCCGAATGGCATCATTTTATACAAGTAGGTGCCATGGCTGGTTATGAACGCGCACCTCACTCTGTCTGGCTGCGAGAGGTACACTTGGTGGTACCCTGAAAATGCATCCAGAAAACTTAGCGTGGTGTATCCACTAGTGGCATCCACCAGTTGATCTATCCTGGGCAGGGGGTAGCAGTCCTTCGGGCAGGCTTTGTTAAGATTTGTAAAATCTACGCACATTCTCCATGCGCCTGACGACTTTTTTACCATGACAACGTTTGCCAACCATTCAGGGTAGTCACAGACTTCGATGAAATCTGCCTTTAGGAGTTTGTCTATTTCTTCTTTTATCGCCGCATCTTTTTCTACGGACATGTTCCTTTTCTTCTGCTTCACAGGGCGAGCCTCCGGATTAATGTTCAGCTTGTGAACAATAAAAGCCGGGTCGACCCCTGGCATCTCATCTGCAGAGTAAGCAAATACGTCCCTATTTTCTCTCAGGACTGCAATTAATTCCCTTTGGTAGGATTCCTCCAGGTCGGCCCCTATAAGGACCTGCCTTCCTGGTTCTAAGTCCACTCGCATGCTTTCCCCCTCAGGCTCTAGGTGGACTGATTGTTGCTGGGCAGTCGGGATCTCACCTTCCCTGCTGGGAGAGCCTTCGGCTTTTCGCTTTCCTTTTCTTTCTGTCTCATGGGCTTGCAGGGCCACGGAGTAACAGTGTCTGGCCGACTCCTGATCCCCGTGGACCTTCCCTTCCATGCCAAAGTCTGTCACATAGGCTATGGTGAGGGCCCTAATTGACACAGCAGCTTCTATTTCATCTAGGGTGGGTCGACCTATCAGGGCGTTGTACGCAGACTTGGCATCCACCACAACAAATGACGCCCTGACATTTCTGGCCCAGGCCCCCTCCCCAAACGTTACCAGCAGGTCGATAACTCCCATCGGTAGCCTGCCTGCCCCATTGAACCCATACAAAGATCCGGGGGCTGGCTTCAGATGTCTTTTTTCTAGATTCATTTTCTCAAAAGCGTCTTTGTATAAGAGATTTGTGTAGGCGCCAGTGTCCCCCATACATCTCTTGACAATGTGATTGCTAATTTCAAGGGTTAAGACTAGAGGGTCACTATGCGGGTACACGACTCTCCCTGCATCCTCAGGGGTGATGCTTAGGGTAGTGCCTCTTGGACTCCCTGCCCTCTCGGCGTAGCAAATTTGGTTCCGCAGTTCGCGGATCTGCCTTTTCTGGCCTGGCTACGTCTGCTGGTCCGCCCTTCTGCATCCCCTGATACTACATGGATGACCATGCGATTTTGGGCTGAGCCTTCAGGTTTGTCTGCCGCCTCTTTCTGGGGTTTGTTCCTTGCTGCATAGTTACTCAGCTAGCCGTTTCTTATTAGTTTTTCTATTTCGTCTTTTAAGTGGCGGCATTCCTCCGTGGTATGGCCTATGCAATCGTGGAACGTGCAGAATTTCATGGGGTCTCCCTTCGGGCTGCGTGGCTTGTTTGGACGAGTCCATTTTGCTGTTTCCTTTTCTAACTCGAAGATTTCTGCTCTCGGCCTATTGAGGGCCGTATAGCTGTCAAATCTTGGTTGGTAGGCTGTGCGCTCTTTCTTGGGGGTGTCTCCTTCTTCCCTCTGCTTGCCTGACTCGTTTTTGCTGCGTCCACCCTACGGTCCCCCTTGCGGTTTTGTTTGGCCTGCAGGGGTGTCCGGCAGGTTGTGAAACTCTTCCTGCAGAATAAACCCTTCAGCAATTTTCCTGGCCATGGCCAAGGTTCTGGCTGGGCCCTGATCATCTGATTCTTCATTTCTCCTGGGAGCAGGGAGATTGTCAGGGCGTAAGCAGCGGTGGAGTCATCGATCTCCCTGACTTGCTGATAGGATAAGTCAAACCTCCTTAGGTACTCCCTTACACTTTCACCCTTTTTCTGCTTTAGGGTCATAAGATCGAAGCGAGTGAGACGTCTCCTTTTGTTCCCTGCATATTGTTCGAGGAAAACCTCGGCCAATTCTATGAAGAAGCTGATCGATCCTTGGCGAAGGTCCCTGAACCACCCTTGTGCGAGCCCTACCAGGGTGGTTGGGAAGATTTTGCACCAGATTGCGTCATCCACGTCGTACATGCCCATGTGGCTCTTGAATGCCGCCAGATGGTCCTCTGGATCTGTTGTCCCGTCAAACTTAATGGTGGGCATTTTAATTTTCGGGATGGGGTATTCTTGTACATCAGGATGAAGAGGGGTTTTTGTGGGCCTGCCTACCATTCGTACCTGCTTTCCCCAGACTGGTTACCGTGAATATCCCATTGTCTATGGATCGGTTTCCTCGTACTGGGGGAGCGGTGCCTCGGTGGCGGCCTGCTTGCTGCTTCGTCCTCTGTCTCAGGGGATATTTGTCCGGGCCTCTTTCTCTGAGAGTGGCAGAGGTTGTCGTCCTGGTGGTATCTGGATTCAAGCGGTTGCCCCCGGTTGAGCCTAGACTGCAGGCTTTAGGACAAACCTGGGGCTGGCTGTCCCTTGGCCGCCGGCGTTAACCTGGAAAAGACCCCGCCCTGCTTTTCTCCCAGGCGCTTAGATACGGGCTCCTTGTGCCTCATCCGCTCCTGCAATCTCTGGGATAAACCTCTCTGCTCTCCAGACGCGGATTCTGTTGTGTGGATGGAGAATGCCTGCTGTTGGGTAGGTGGCTCTGGGCTGCCTGTTGTGATACGCCTCTTCACCTGCGCGTATACTTGAGCCGTCCTTCTTGCTTTCCTCTGAGCGTTTCTGGCGGCGGTTCGCTTCGTGCCCCCAGCTCAATCCCTGCTTATTGAGGGTGGCTGCCTGGGGGTCGTTGCAACCCTGCCTACCAGGTCTTCAAGAGTGAACTCTTGGTTTAGCATTGCAGAGAAGAAGGCAGCTGTCTGTACCATCTGAGCTGGGGTCAAGTTCAGAGTGTGTCATGGGTGTGCCCCCAACTCCGGCGCTACAGCAGCGTTTGGCACGCTTAGGAGGCTGGTTCCTCCCATCCCCAGGATCGTGGCGGGAGGAGCCCTCTCTGGCTGTGGCATGCCGTACAGGGGGGTCACCGGTGGGACCGTCGGACCCGCCCCTATACTGGCGTCAACGATTTCCGGCATGATTACTTTGATTGGTTTAGTTTTTGTAATTAGGAATGGTTGATTTTTTGTGGGTAATCCGTGGATACAACCAGATCTTCCCCACAGACGGCGCCAAATTGTTCCGGTTATCGGAACAATTAACCCGACGTGGAATTCGGGTTTGAATTGTTCTGTGTTGTTCTAAATGTTTCACCGTTCAATCTTGGCACTCTCTTTCTTCTTACTCCTTCAGTCGGACCTTCCCGGCGGATCAGGCAGGCTCCCTGCACAGAGAACGCACAGGGCCTCGGAGGTTGTCCGAGGAAACCCTCTCCGATGCCTAAGTCAGTCCTTGAATGCCTTAAGGGAACCTAGCTCGTGAGGATCTAGGCGGCAATTTTAGAGTACGAGTTCTAGAGAGAGAAATTCAACCCCTTTCTTGTGGAAAATGGAAGGGTATTTATACCTTCCCACAAGAGAGGGAAGTAGGGGGAGAATGGATGGATAAGGAGATGACAAGTGGCGTCTCCTCATCCACTCACTCCCGATTACCTTAGGCGAAATGACGAGAGGGCCCCTGGGGACCTCGGCCCTGTCAGCAGGAATGTCCCCTGGGTAGGCGGATTTTGAGCTGTGGGTGCTGGGCTTCAGCAGCTTGCGTTGGCCTGCTGGCCCGGCGGTCGGCAGTTTTTCTTAGCTTTTATGCTCTTTTACTTTGGCGGCTTGCCAGAGGCTGTCTTTTGGGTTCTATACGCGATCCTCTGGGGGCCTGCCTTGCAGGCTGTTAGTGTCAGGCTGCCGACCCCAATCAATTATTATTATTTTATTGTTATTATTAATATTATTAATATTAATATTATTAATATTATTATTATTAATATTATTTGATGGGGGCGGTAGCCTGCCACGGGTCGCCCATTAATTAAGACCCTGGGGAAGCCCGACCCGAGAATAAGAAGCGGCCTGCTTGGCAGGCCATCAGAACGAAGCCTAGTTGAATTCTTCAGAAGGCCTCAGCTGCTCACAGGTCCAAGGCAAGCCCCCCCTGCCTGCTAGACAGGGCGCGCTGGTCCCTGGCAGGGCCAGATGGAGGAACCAGAACCCCTCCGACCAGGCCTAAGGTAAAGAGGTATGAGTGGACGAGGTGAACCCACGTGTCATCCCCTCATCCAGTCACACCTCCTCTCTCACTCTCTCCTTTCCCTCTCTTATGGAAAGGTATAAATACTTTGCCACTTCCCACATAAAAGGGGTTCGACTTTCTCTCTCTAGACTCTCAATCTAAAACCGCCACCTTACTCCTCACGAGCATGGTTCATTAAGGCATTCCACGGACTGACTTAGGCATCGGAGAGGGTTCCCTCGAACACCTCCGAGGCCCTGTGCGTTCCTTGTGCAGGGTGCTGGCCAATTCCGCCGGGAACGTTCGATCACTGGAGTGAGGGGAAGGAGAGATCCGAAAGATTCGACGATCATCACCAAAGCAAAAACATTGAATACGAAGACCTGGATCCAATTCGGGTTAATTGTTTCCATAGCGAAACAATTTGGTGCCGTCGGTGGGGACGAATTCGGTTTTGCTCACGTGTTACCCACAAAAATCAGCCACAATCAAACAAAATGCCTGAAATTGTTGAAGTCAGTTCTGGGGCGGGTCCGACGGTACCACCGGTGATCCCCCTGTATGGCATGCCTCCACCTGGGACGACACCCGCTGCTACAATCCCAGGAGTAGGGCGAGCTAGCTTTCAAGGAGCGCCCAAAGGAGAAACTACGGTTGCAGCTGGGCAGGTTGGTCATCAGAGGCCTAGCTTGAACCTCACCCCTGCCCAGGTTGCACAGACCACTGCCTTCTTCTCAGCCATGCTCAACCAGGAGTTCACTCCAGAGGACCTGGTAGGCAGGATTGCAACGATCCCCAGGCAGCTTCACTTTGAAGGAGTGGATGGAGCTGGGGGCACGAAGCGATCCGCCGCCAGGAATGTCCAGAGGAAGGCGAGGAAGACAGCCCAGGGGTATGTGCAGGCCCAGAAGCGCCTCACCAGAAATCAAAAGCAGCCTGCTCAGCAGCAAGCCTTTTCCATACATACCACTGAGTCCACCTCAGCCGTAGCAAGAAGAGGTTTATCCCAGGACCTCTAGGATCGGATGAGGCACAGGAAGCCGACGTCGAAACGCCTGGGGGAGAAGCAAGTAGATGTCTTCTCCAGGCTAACACCGGTCGAGTCACAACGAGCTCCAGGGCTCTCCCAGAGCCTGCAAACAAGACTCAACCATGGGCAGCCGTTGGAGTCAAAACACCGTCAGGGTGATAATCTGAAGCCACCCCAGAAAAAACGGCCCAGGTATCACTCGTCGGCAAGAGAGGATGAAGCCATTAGTGGGCAGGCGCCCAGGTACCGCTCCCCCAGCATTGGAAAACCGACCCCTAGTAAGAGGGATGACTACGGTTACCAATCCGCTAGGAGCAGGTCGAAAATGGCGGGCAGGCCCACAAAGACTCCGCTTCACCTTGAGGTGCAGGGATACCCCATCCCTAAAATTAAAATGCCATCTGTCAAGTTTGACTGGACCACCGACCCAGAGGACCATCTGGCGACCTACGAGAGCCATATGGGAATGTACGACGTTGATGACGCAGTTTGGTGCAAGGTTTTCCCAACCACCCTAGTGGGGCTGGCCCAAGGGTGGTTTAGGGACCTGCCGCAGGGTTCGGTTAGTTATTTCATAAAGCTGGCTGAAGCCTTCCTGGATCGGTACGCAAGGAACAAAAGGCGCCGGCTAACCCGATTAGACCTAATGACCCTGCGATAGAAGAAAGGTGAAACCGTCAGGGAGTATTTGAAGAGGTTTGACCTGTCTTTCCAGCAGGACAAAGAGATCGACGATCCAACTGCAGCATACGCATTGACCAACTCGTTGCTCCCGAGGGAGAAGAAGAATCAAATGATTAGAGCCCAACCAGAAACTCTGGCCAAGGCTCGGAAAATTGCCAAAGGCTTCATACTGCAGGAGGAGTTCCATAGCCTGCCGGACACCTCCACAGGCCTTCCAGGCCGCAGGGGGGACCGCAGGGTGGACGCAGTAGAGGCGAGGCAAGCAAACAAAGAGCTGAGGAAGGGGATACCCCCAGGAAAGAGCGTACAACATATCAGCCCAGGTTTGATAGCTATACGGCCCTCAACAGGTCAAAAGCAAAAATTTTTGACTTAGAAAAAGAAACGGTAAGTGGAATCGCCCAAGTAAGCCGCGCAGTCCGAGAGGTGATCCCAAGAAGTTTTGCACGTTTCACGACTGCGCCGGGCATACCACTGAAGAATGTCGCTACCTGAAGGATGAGATCGAGAAGCTCATCAGGAATGGTTGGTCGAGCGCCTACGCAGCAAGGAACAAAAGCCAAAAATAGCAGGCGGATAAGCCTGAACGTTCAGTACAAAATCGTCTGATAATTCACGTGGTGTCTGGAGACGCAGAAGGCCAGATGAGTAAGAGAGGCCAGAAAAGACAAATTAGAGAACTGCGAAACCAGATATGCTACGCTGAGAGGACAGGCAGCCCAAAGGACCTAACCCTGACCAGCACCCCCCAGGATGCAGGGCGGGTGATATACCCTCACAGCGACCCCCTGGTCCTATCTCTAGACATCAACAACCACATTATGAGAAGGTGTATGGTGGACACAGGAGCCTACACAAACCTGCTATACAAAAATGCGTTTGACAAGATGAACTTAAAAAGAGGCACTTCAAGCCTGCCACCGGATCACTGTACGGGTTCAGCGGAGCAGGTGTGCTCCAAATGGGGATCATTGATCTACCGATGACGTTCGGAGAGGGAGTCTCAGCCAGAAATATCAGGGCATCATTCGTTGTGGTGGACGCGAAATCGGCATATAACGCCCTGATAGGCAGGGCTACCCTGGATGAGATTGAGGCTGCCATATCAATTAGAGCCTTGACCATAGCCTACGTCACAGATTTTGGCATGGAATGTAAGGTGTACGGCGATCAAGAATCAGCTAGGTAGAGCTACTGATAGAACGTAAGGGTAAACGTAAAGCCGATAGTAAAGCCATCAGGGAGGGTGAGATCCTAGCTGGCCAGCAGACAGCGGGCCACCTTGAACCTGGGAGAGAAAGCATGCTGGTGGAACTGGAGCCAGGCAGGCAAGTCCTGATAGGGGCGGACCTGGAATGTTCCTAGTCAAAATCTTGAAAGACAACAGGGACCTGTTTGACTACTCGGCAGACGAGTTGCCAGGGGTAGATCCGACTCACATTGTTCACAAGCTGAACGTGAGTCCGAAAGCTCGCCCTGTTAAGCAGAAGAAAAGAAATATGTCCGCGGAAAAAGATCAGGCCATAAAAGATCACCAAGACCTGCGAGAAACCTTCTCTTCCCTGCGCACATATCAAATGAAACTAAACCCCAAGAAATGCACTTTCGGTGTCGGCTCGGGAAAATTTCTGGGTTTCTTGGTAAGCGCCAGGGGTATTGACGCGAACCCCGAAAAGGTTCAGGCCGTGTTAGACCTCCCTGAGTCAAAGACGATAAGAGACATCCAGCGCCTAACAGGCAGAATGGCTGCTCTGGCACGATTCATCGCCAGGTCAGCCGACAAATCAACACCTTTCTTCAAAATATTGAAAGGAAACAAACAATTCAAATGGGAAGATGAATAGAAAGAAGCCTTCGAACAGCTGAAGGAACACTTGAAAAAGCTGCCCACCCTGGCGAGACCAGTGGCAGGGGAGAAGCTCTTCCTTTATATTGCCGTGAGAAACTCAACGGTGAGCGCGGTAATTCTAAGGGAAGAAGCAGGCTCCCAGCAGCCAATATATTTTGTGAGCCATGCCCTGGGGGCAGCAGAGAAGAACTACCCCTTGGTCGAAAAAGCAGCCTATGCAGTCGTTATCGCAGCCAGGAAGCTCATGCCCTACTTCGACGCCCACCCTGTCGTGGTATTAACTGACCAGCCCCTGGAGAAAGTGTTAGAGAAGTTTGAAAAATCTGGAAGACTGTTAAAATGGGCCATAGAGCTAAGCAGGTTGGGAATATCTTACCAGTCCAGGTCTGCCATCAAGGCACAAGCTTTGGTAGACTTTCTGGCAGAGTGCTCTCATTCAGAAGAAGATGATCCACCCGCCGGAAAATGGGTAGTATACACCGACGGATCCTCCACGGCCAATGGTGCAGGGGCAGGAGTTGTGCTGACTAGCCCTGAGGGAACAGACTACGAGCACGCGCTCAGGTTCACCTTCCATGCATCAAATAACGAGGCAGAGTATGAGGCCGTTTTGGCGGGTATCAATCTGGATAGGGCCGCAGGAGCGGAAAGGCTCGTCCTAGCAACAGACTCCCAGCTCATAGCCAACCAGATCAACGGGGAATATGAGGCCAGAGATTAGGCTATGGCTGCATACCTGGAAAAGGTAAAGCAAGAGTTATCAGGGTTGAAGTCCTTTGAGATCAAACACATCCCCGGTCCCAGAACAACCGAGTGGATGCCCTGTCAAAACTGGCCAGTTCCAGCCTGCAGGACATAGGAAGATCAGTCTGGGTGGATGTGCTCCAAGAAAAATCTACCACCCCCTGCCAATCAGTCGGTGTCATTGACGAGACAGGGCCTGAAGACTGGATGACCCCAATCATCCAATTCAAGAAGTATGGAACCCTTCCATCAGACCCAGTGCAGAAAAGAAGAATGCCGACAAAAGCCGCCTGGTTCATATTAATTGTCGAAGAAATGTATAAAAAATCGTTCTCTACACCCCTACTCAGGTGTCTGAGGGCAGGGCAGGCCGCAGAAGTGCTAGATGATATCCACTCAGGAATCTGCGGCCATCATATGGGAGGAACGACGCTGGCACACAAAGCCCTGAGGGCAGGCTACTACTGACCGACCCTGCTTGCTGACGCTAGGGGCCTGACCCAGAAATGCCGAAAGTGTCAACTCTTCGCCCCCTCAATACATGCTCCTGCCCAATACTTGAGACCAATCTTGTCCCCCATCCCTTTCGCTCAATGGGGGATGGACATTCTGGATCCATTCGCCACAGCAACCGGGGGCAGAAAGTTTCTAATAGTGGGAATCGATTATTTTACCAAATGGATTGAAGCTGAAGCCTTCCCCAACATAACAGAGTCGGCAGTTCGGAAAGTAATTTGGTGAAACATCATGACAAGATATGGCCTGCCAAAAGTGTTGGTTTACGACCATGGAAAGCAATTTGACAATGATCCCCTGAAAGCCTGGCTGGAAAGCCACGGCATAGCTGTCGCTTATTCAGCCGTCTGCCATCCCCAGGCCAATGGGCAGGCTGAGGCAGCGAACAAACAAATACTGAACGGATTAAAAAAAATGGTGGATGAACTCAAGGGAAGATGGGCTGATGAGCTGCCAAGTGTACTATGGTCAATCAGGACCACAAGGAAAGAGTCCACAAGGCTAACTCCTATTGGTCTGGTCTACGGGGCCGAAGCCCTACTACCCATTGAAGCACGAATTCCCACCCTGCGTTCCCAGCAGTATGAAAGGGCAAGCAACGAAGCCACGATGGCCGAGGCTCTTGATCTAATAGAAGAGATAAGATAAGAGGCCTACGTCAATATTGCCGCCTACCAACAACGAATGAGAAAAGCATACAACAAGAGGGTGAAAACGAGAAATTTCCAGGTAGGAGACCTGGTCCTGTGGAAAATGCAGGGCGTAGGGAAATCAAGAGAGCATGGAAAATTAAGTGCCAATTGGAAAGGCCCATATGAGATAACCCGGATTATGGGACCAGGCACCTACAGAATTCCTAACCCTGAAGGCCAGGAGCTGGCCGCCCACTGGAACGCGGATACTCTGAAGAAATATTATGTCTAACACTAAGAAACTAAGGGTTTTTCTTTTTTCCAAAAATTGGCGGAGGACGATAAGAATGGAATGTCGACGGCTCCGACCATGGATGTTTTAATTTTTGCAAGAAATGAAAAGAATCTTGAATCTATACTCGTTGTCTGTTCAAACTTGCTTTTCACACACAAACGAGCAGGGGGCAATAGGGGGAGGCCCCCTTGTTGCTAAAGCCAAGGAGAACAGGCTCCCCAACAAAAATGCAAAAGTCCCCCAACATGCCTCTCGGCAGGCAGGGGGCAGGCCCCCTGGACTTTGACATAAAGCCAGGGTGAGGCCAAACAAACAAGGACTGAGTCATACTCAACCTTGTATAAAAAACACCAGAATCCCCCTGCCTGCCCAAAGGTAGGCAGGGGGCAGGCCCCTCGGACTTTGACAAAAAGCCAGGGTCAGGCTAAACGAACAAGGACTGAGTCATACTCAACCTTGTAAAAAAAACACCAGAATCCCCCTGACTGCCCTAAGGCAGGCAGGGGGCAGGCCCCCTGGACTTTGACAAAAAGCCAGGGTCAGGCCAGAACTCGAGGAGTGGTAGAAATATAAGCGTATAACAGGCAAAGGGAAACATTCATAAAAATAATAAGAGGCATTCAAAGAGTTTACAAAACAAGGGATAAAACTCAAATTCAAAAACCAAGAGTTAAAGATTACATCAGCCGGCAACCAGCCACATCAGGGTCCGGCGCGCAAAAAACATTGAAAACTTAACGAGGAAGCAGAGGCGCAGAAGGGTAAGAATAGGACCCCTCGGAAGACGACTGCCCTACATGTTACGCAGTGGAGGCACCCTGATCAGCATCAGAAGTCTCCTCAGGCGATCCATCAGCTCGGGCCTCATTCTTGGCTGTGTAGAGGGCCTGAAAAGCATCCTCGTTGAAGTCGGGAAGCATCTCCCTGATAACCTCCATAACAAACTTCAGGGAGGAAGTGGCCCCGGCGTTAAAATGCTCTGCCACCGCAGAGTTGGCCTCCTTGATCAGGTCATCCTTCTCTTTGCACCACTCCTCACCCTTCGCCTTCAAATCACCCTGCGCCCTCTGAAGGTCTGAACCAGCCTTGGTTAGACGATCCTCCAACTCAGTCGTTTTCTCTTGAAATTCTCCAGCTCGGCAATCGTCTTTTTTGCCCGCTCCAGCTCAGCCGCCGCCTTTTTAGCCTGTTCCAGCTCCACTGCCAAATTAGCTGCTTCCCTCACAGCTCTCTCATCCTGGGCCTTCCAGCGGAGTGCTTCGTCTTTTGCCTCTCCCAGCTCGCCCTTATACTTAACCAGCTGATCCCTCAAGCTGGCAATCAGGGTGACATCCCTCTCAACTACTGCCAGGCGTTCAGAGAGAGGAAACCCAGGAGTAACGTTCAACTCCTCGTCACTTAAGCGGTTTAGAGCCGCCAGCTCCGAAGAGGCCTGGAACACCCTAAAGCAACGCTGAATAAACTGGATCACCTGGCTAGTAGAGTAAGTCAAGGACTTGGTGAGATGATCTGCCAGCGAAGTAGAAGAGTTAGAGAGCAGGGCAGAAGCATCGATACTCTTGCCAGCAGTAAAGTGGAACTCTGCATTTTCCTCAGAAAAGAGAGTGACTGGAACATCACGAGCAGGCCGCTTGGCCTCATGCGTGCTGGCGTAGGCCTCCAGGTCCACCACCGGAACATCATCCAGTGCTTCCTTGTCTTTTCTCTTTCTACCAACCAGGGGGCAGCTTTCCCCAGTGTCCTCAGAGTCTGAAGGCTTTGACCCCGCTGGAGGCTGAGTCCCATCAGGAGAGCCTCCGTGCCTGCTAGCAGGGGAGGGGATAGCCTCTAAGGCATCCTCCCCTTCTGCATCCCTGGTGGCAGAGGCCGGAGCTGCAGGCTTTACCGGAGTTGGCTTTGGGGGAAGAGGAGGAAACTTTACCCTGTTGATTGATAAACTCTTCACAAACTTCATCATGGTTTGCTTCTTAAAGTCAGAAGGAAGGGGGGATGTTTGACGAAGGCCGAGAAATCCTCGTTTAGGCCAAGAGCCTTCAACTCGTTCCTCGACCAAAGGCAAGTAGCAAGGTCTGCGAAAAGACAAGAAAGATAGCTGAGTAAGCACTCAAATAAAAACAAGGCAAAGGAAATTTAAATGCTGACAGAATCTCTGAGCTACCTGCATTAAGACCATGGTTTAGACCCACCCGAGTCAGATAATTATCAGTAGCTATAAGCTCGACGTGGGGGAGCCAGATGTCAGGACCATATTAGCCTCTCCTGTCCTTGGAAGAGGCGAACCGGGCGACCAAATGTTTTTCTGGCTGGGTCAACTTGACCTCAAGAGCTCTCCCCCCAACCTCAGGTTGATAATCTTGGCGTGTCTCCAGTCGGGTATGGACATGATTCCTGAAATGACGAGAAATCCTCCATCCCGTAGCGCTGTGCACATAGGGAAAAATGTCTTTCCAATCCTTCAGGCCGCTCAGGACCGGCCGTACCAGGGAGCTTTTCTTCTGGCGAAGGATGGAAAAATAACCTGGGGAGCCACCCCCTTCATTAGAGGCCACCATCTGATGGCCAACCATAAACCTTAGAGCGTTTATGGATGGCTCCACGCCTCAGAAAAAGCAGGTCCAGGTGTAAGCAATCAACGACCAGACAACAAGGGCCGTTAACTGGGCGACGACCACATTCATGCGCCGGAAAGCCTCCTCCAGAAATGGATGAAGGGGAAAGCGCATGCCAAATTCGAAGCATTTGTGGTACACAGCAATACAGCCCACAGGGGGATTTCATACTGTATCCTTCTCACCAGGGACGACAACATTATAACCCTCCCCAAAATTATAGAGCTTGGCTATAGCCTCCTCAGCACTTTTTTCCAGAATTAGGTCTCGGTTTTTGGGGGCCTGGTATGTTCTCAAGGGAATCCTATACTTGGTCCTATCTAAGTAATAGGCCCTCCCCGGCTCCTTGGGAACGAGTGGGTCGGCGATTGTAGAGGCATCGACTTCTAACGCCTCATCGTCAGAATCAATAACATTGAGGGGAGCAGGCTCAGGGGAGTTCGCTCCCCCACTGTCCTCTGAATGGTCTTCCTCGGCCATCCTGACATCCAGTCCCCTGGAGGAGGAGGCAAGGTCAGCGTTAACACTGTCCCTACCCCCCGTCCTTTCAGTCGAGCGACTAGAGAAAGGGAGAATCCGGGCATAACGGTGGGACCAGATGATCAAGAAAATAGGGAAAAGCGAAGAAATAGAAAGACGAGGAAGTCGAGGATTAGGACTCTAACCTAATTAGCAGTCGCCGGATGAAGACGCGAGAAAATTCCTCAAGTCTAAAGAACGCTTGGCAAAAGGAGAGTTTGAAAGAGGGGGTTCGTGAAATTTGAATGTGTAAAAGAGGGAATGAAGGGGGAGCTGATACTTATATAGGCGCAGGAAGACAAAAAGCCGCCCAATCAGAGGGTTTTCCCAAGAAAAGCCCCCCCACGTGTCACACATCAAAAATTGAACCACCCATCATTTCCCAAAGTGCCTCGGGAAGGCAACATGAACAGAGAAAGAAATCATTACATGACATCATCAATTCAAAAAAATAAATAAATAAATAAATGAAATGATGACAAAACAAAAGCCCACCTGATTCTGATTAATTGAAAGGCCCAAAAAGGCCAAGATTACAAAACAAAGTGGGAACAAAAGATTACAAAAGGAGCCTGACAGTTTGGCTCAACCAGCCTGCATACGCAGGACAAGCCTAATCATCATCGAAACCCGGAGAGTAATCCCCGGGGCTGTCGTGGCCACCTACACCGAGCCCCAATTCCAGCTATCGGAGTCCTCGAATGGGTCAATAGGGCCCTCCTCCTCATCCTTGCCAGATGAGTAGCCCTGGCCTTCACTGTCTTCTGAGTCATGACTACTCACGTCCCAGTTCCTGCCATAAGGGGCCACCCTGGCACCTTCAGGAGAGCCACGGTCCTCCCGCCTCACCAAGGGGGAGGAAGGGCCTGACTCATAAGAAGAGCCTAATTCAGGGCAAGTAGGATCGAATTGTTTGGGATGCAACCAAGGGAAACATATGTGGCACCCCCTGTCAAAGCAACCTCCCGCCTGGGAGCAGCGTCTGGGTGTGGGCCCAACAGGAGATAAGGACTTTTTGGGGCGCTTTCCAGCCCTGGATGAAGATTTCCTCCCAGCAACCCGAAAAAGACGGGAACGTATTCGCCTACTGCGGCGAAGAGACAAGTGAACCTGTCTAGCGTATCTCAGCCTCCGACGCCCCCTGAAGCAGAGGACGTCCACATAAACTCCGCAACGAAGAACTGTTTTTCTCACCCACGACATCCTTTTTTTCTTTCTTTTGAAAAGAGTGGAGCAAAATGGAGATGGATTGTGAGGACAATGAAGTAAAACCAGAATTTATACAAGAGCAAAAACAGGGCATTAATGGCATCCCAACCACTTCTGCAAAGAAAGGAACCAATCACCAACCTGACACACTGTTCAATAATCCGCTTTGCAAGAAGAGTAATCATGAAGAAGGACGTTTAAACTCTTTGCATACCCAGAGCAGTTAAGGCTCTGTCCCTCGGGAACGTGCGAGGCATTAAATGCAAAGATAAAGTTCAAGAAGTCAACCCTCCGCCATCCCAATCAAGATGTCGCCTGCTGAACAGGAGCCCCGCTCCTCCTCAGCCGGCGGGGGCCAATTGATGGGGGTCGTTAGCCTGCCACGGGTCGCCCATTAATTCAGACCCTAGGGAAGCCCGACCCAAGAATAAGAAGCGGCCTGCTTTGTAGGCCATCAGAACGAAGGCTAGTTGAGGTCTCCAGGAGGCCTCAGCTGCTCACAGCTCCAAGGCAAGCCCCCCTGCCTGCCAGACAGGGCGCGCTGGTCCCTGGCAGGGCCAGGGGGAGGAACCAGAACCCCTCCGACCAGGCCTAAGGTAAAGAGGTATGAGTGGACGAGGTGAACCCACGCGTCATCCCCTCATCCACTCACACCTCCTCTCTCACTCTCTTCTTTCCCTCTCTTATGGAAAGGTATAAATACTTTGCCACTTCCCACATAAAAGGGATTCGAATTTCTCTCTCTAGACTCTCACTCTAAAACCGCCACCTTACTCCTCACGAGCAAGGTTCATTAAGGCATTCCACAGACTGACTTAGGCATCGGAGAGGGTTCCCTCGGACACCTCTGAGGCCCTGTGCGTTCCTTGTGCAGGGTGCTGGCCAATTCCGCCGGGAAAGTTCGATCACCGGAGTGAGGGGAAGGAGAGATCCGAAAGATTTGACGATCATCACCAAAGCAACAACATTGAATACGAAGACTAGGGAAAAAATAATCGTGCTTGTACATTAAAATAACTATGAAAAACTAGGGAAAAAATAACTTTAGTGATCAAGTGAGTATTAATCTCAGCTATTGATCATGTGAGATCCAATGGTTCTTAAAAGAAGGTAAAATGTACAAAAATTGGTAAATGTACCAGAACCCGCCTATATATATATCTATCTATATATATATATATATAGAGAGAGAGAGAGAGAGAGAGAGGATCAAGTGAGTCCTCTTTTCAATTATGAGTCCATGAGTCCTATTTACAACCATTGATCTAGAGGAGGGGTGGATGGTGGTGATTGAGTTAAGTAATTAAGGCAATAACTAACATATTTTGGTAAAAATATAATAAAATCCTCTCTCCTCTCTTAATTCTCCCCAACTGTTGAAACACGTTACCTCACATTCAATATTTTCATTCAAAATTACCCTCCTAACTAAAACCCTTCACCTTCATCATCCCAAACACAATCGCTCAACTTCTGAGTTTTTTCAAAACACACCCGCGCATCATCCTCTCATCTTCAACACATGCAAAGCTACCTTCATCTTCATTTTCAAGTTCGTCTTCAACTCAAGCAAAGGTAATCTTCATATTCGTATTTGCTAATATTCGATTGTTGTACTGAAGAACTAGGGTTTAGTTTATATTCGTTTTTGATTTGATTAATTTTCTCGCTAATTATTGATTGATTTACTTTCCTGCGTTTGTGCTTACAATTAATTGGATTCACTAAGGGTTGTTGCGGTATCTGGGTTTTCATCTGTTTCGTCTAATTGAATTCACCTGCATATTCGGATGAACATATTTCGAATGTTATTGTAATGCGAATTCTCAGTTACTGTAATAAACGTGATGTGTTACTGTAAGAGATCTGTTAGCTATAGTGTTACATGTATGGTCTTATTTTAAAGACAACCATGTGTTACTGTAATGTAGAAGACGTGTTACTTTAACTCCCATCTTTGTGCTACTTTGAATCCTAGTAATCTGGTACACTTAATTGTGTAGACGTGTTACTCTAATTCGCACCTTATGTTACTTTAACACCTTCTTTGTGTTACTTTAACGCTTATCAGCTGTACTTTGATTTTATGGCGTTAATCTAACAAACTTGTGTTACATAAATATTGTGTTTCTTTAAAGCATTTGTTGTGTTACTGTAACCCATAAGACGTGTTACTTTAAGCTGCATCTTTGTTCTATATGAATGCTAGTAGTCTTGATGTCCCATCTTGATCTTTTAAAAATAAAGTGCGGTCGTTATCTTAACTTGGAAGCTGATCTCATCTTTGTTCCTATCAACCTCGATGAGTACTACTCATGCGTATGCATCAACCGTAAGGATAGGACAATAGATCTCCTTGACTACCAACGCTAAATGAACGTGCAAGAAACAAACTTGTACAAGGCCGCAAATATAATTGTTAGTGCTCTCCTTCCGATCAGTATATATGCCAATAGTTAATATTGCATACGGCTATCTGTTTCTCACCTAATAAGGTCGCTTTGATACACGCAAGTGTCAACAATTAGCGATTACCTCGACAAGCTCAAATTCGCTGGTGCAGCTGATATCGTTACTTACGAGTTTAACGAGGTGAAGTTTACGTGGCAGAAACCAGGCGTAACCAGGAACGAGTCGTGAATCTTCCTTATGATGCACATGTTAATGTACGAGGGCCGTACATTCCACCACATAGACCTCTATAGGAAGGTCAACAAACGATATCTGGTGGTCCAACTTGCAGCCACACTTCTATTGGCAGACAAGAACAGGGTACGGTCGCGGTTGTTGAAAAACGTAGACAAGTATGTGGACGCCAGACAAAAGATCATCGACGGTCCCAAGACCAAGCCAACAAAGGGTCGGAAAAATGATGTGTCTAATGAATTATGTCACCTTCTTCTGATTATGAAATATTATGAATTATGTCACCTTCTTCTTCTGGTTGTGAATTTGTTCGTTCTGTTACAGTGATTGACTGTACCTGTTACTCTAAGTAACGACCGATGTTACTATGGGAATGAATGGAGTTTACCCAAGATACAAATGTGGTCTCATAATCAGTGTATTACACTGACGCATTATAACTGTTACTTTAATGAACAAATGATGTTACTCTAAGTGATTAATGATGTTATTCTTTGTCTCATGATTTAGTTTCATTGATACTAATGATGTGGTCTCATAATCACTTTCATTGATATTATCATCAATCACTCTGACACATTATATATGGTTCTTTAAAGAACGAAAGTTGTTAATTTGCTAATGAATGGTTCTAATCCAAGTTATTCTCAGTTACTTTAGTAATCATTTGTTTAAACAACTTTGATGTTCTCAGTTACTTTCATGGATTATGTCTATTACTGTAACTCAAGAAAGGTGTTACTCCAATAGATATGAGATGTTACTCTAACCAAATACACATGTATTAAATAAAATAGAGTTAATTTCATGGATATGAAATGTTACTTTCATGGATTATGTCTGTTACTGTAACTCAAGAAAGGTGTTACTCCAATAGATATGAGATGTTACTCTAACCAAATACACATGTATTAAATAAAATATAGAGTTAATTGCAACGTAGCACAACGCTATGTGTAAAAAAAATGTGTACAAAATCACCTATTCTTGTAAACCAAAATAAAATCAGTTATCCTGTGCGTTCACATCTTTGCCAATACCACCTGCACAAAATTGAACAGAGTTACACCCATGCAAATAATGTGTTACTTCAATTCCTAAGTTGTGTTACTGTAACGAGTAAAATACGTTACTTTAACATCATCATCAAAACCCTTTTCTCAACGTTCATTTGTGTTACTGTCATTGCAATTAAGTGTTACTTTAACTCAAAAGGTATGTTACTTCAACGACGTTTCTGCGTTAATAGAAATCAAAACAATAGTATCAGTGGATATCATGGAAAATCTAAATAAAAAACATAAAACCCTGGAATCTATAAAGATCGAGAGAGCAATTAACCATTGATATGAAACAATGATGAATGAAATGACAATGAAAGCAATATCAACATGAAAATTGACGTAAAAAAAAGAACGGAAATTGACGCACGATGTATCCATGAATAAAAATTGAATCAAAACGTGAAAGAAATGTAGAAACTCATCATTTTTATACTCGATCAATTGCTTATCAACAGTTGAAGAAGATGACGCGGTCATTGAATCCATTGTAACAGGATTTCGAGCACAGAATTGATTGAATGAATAAATGAACGAGATGAAGAAATGGTTTTTTTTCAGGTTTGAATGAACGTGAATGATGAATGAATGTGATCAAGGGAGTAATTGTTTCCTAAATTCATGGGAGCTATTTTAGGAACGTAAATCTCCTTTTTTTAATGCAAATACTAGGATGCATCTTGTCCATCCATCCTCATCCCATTCAATGGATGGGATGAGGACTTATGGAATCATATAAAGTAAAGGACTCATAAGAGCCTTACTATATATATATATATATATATATATATAGAATTAGGATCCCGTCCGAACCTTTACTTCGGTCCGAACCGTCAGAACTATATATAATAGAGTAAAAAACATGCGCTACATTATCAACCCCAAAGCTTTACTTTGATCTTATTCCCGAATAACCCGTTCATTTTTCCCCAATTCCCCAACCCCTTCAATCAACTGGTATTTTCCTCAATTCGCCCTTCAATCAACCGCGATTCATCAATCAAACGCAATTCTTCAATTCAATCAATCCTCAATTCATCAATTTTTCAATTGTTCAATCAACTATTGCGGGTAAGTTATTTATTCTTCTTCCATTGTTCAATTAATATTTTCAATCAATTCAATAGAATAGTATCCTTCACTAAATTAGGCTCATAATTGATCAAAAAACCACAATTGAAAGTGCAATGAAGAGAATTAACCCTAGAATAGTAATCCGTATATGAACATCAACTGTATGATCATAAGTTATGCATTTAAATTGGCCATTTTATGTTACTAGTGATTAGTTCGTGTGTTTTGTTTACGTTGATTACCGTATTGGGTTAGGGTTCTGTGTTAATAAGAATGTTTGCAGCAGATATGTCGTGTTACAGTCATTTTTATGAGCTGGAGTTGTTATGTTAGTATTGATTTCAGCAAAAAAAAAGCCTGAATAGACGAACAATGTAGTGAACCTGCGATCTTTGGTAATCAGTTACGTGTTCTTTACCTTTTTTGGTACACTTCTTTGCCTTCTAATTACATTCCTAAGCTCCTTGTGACTCTCATTGTATTTGTTTTCATGCAGTTCTTTCCTTAGGTTGCATTAAGCATAAGCAAAGAGGCCTATTACAGGAATGTTCAGCACACTATCATCGATTGTAATCATTTTTGTCGGTTGCATTAAAATGTAATTATTTACCATAGATACACTTTTGGAATTACTTTTTGTCGGTTGTAATTATTGACCATTAGATTCTATGTAAATACCCAAGGAAGAATTTGGCAACGACATTACTAAGCGATAATAGTTGCGAAAGTGTTATTCGCTATGAATCAGGAACAAGGGTAGCCGCTTCTTTTGCTCGTTTTGAAGATTGGTTTCTAGTATATTTGACACTAACTTTAGTGGTTTTCCACATTAGAGAAGTGTATGTGGGTACCGTTAGAGAAGTGTATGTAGCCGTGTTGAAAAGTGTATGTAGTCGTTTTGAGAACTGTATGTGGCTGTGTTGAGAAGTGTATGTGGCCGTGTTGAAAAGTGTAAGTGGCCGCTTTGAGAGGCGTATGTAGTCGTGTTGAGAAGTGTATGTAGCCAAGTTGAGAAGTGTAACTGGCCGTGTTGATAAGTGTAAGTGGCCGCTTTGAGAAGTGTATGTAGCCGCTTTGAGAAGTGTATGTAGCCGCTTTGAGAAGTGTAAGTAGTTACTAGAGAAGTGTAAGTGGTCGCTAGGAAGTGTATGTAGCGACTAGGGAAGTGTATGTAGCGACTAGGGAAGTGTATGTAGTTACTAGAGAACTAATGTATACGCCACATTGCGAGAATCATTATCAACATTAATCGTTCAACTTCATGCGATCGGTCCATTTCTCCCTTCCTTATTTTCTTACACAAATACAAATACATAATTTGATTAAAAAAAAACTTCCATCATATACTAACAATCCGATTTTGTTTCCAATGCGTAAAGAGAAATTTCAGTCTAATATAATATCAAACCAACAAAAGTGGCCAACAAAAATGAACCCAATCGAAGTCAAACATAAACTGAAATTAAGCATAATCCAATTATAATACCGTGACAAAATCCTCACTAATAAATGCCTTCACTTGCAGTAGTTGTTCCAAGTAGTAAATCAAACTCTTCTTGATAGCTGAAATATGCATAAACCTGTGACAAATGATATTGGGCTTACATTGGTTAATCACTTATGTTACCGAAAATAAATTAATTTCAGAATTTTAGATTGATGGATACTTACATTGATCTTAATCGAACCACCATCTCACAAAAATTCTACTCGCATCTTCTATAGAAAAAGTTTCTGTATTGGATGAAAAAATAATAATTAGTTTATGAAGTAATGTTAACATTAATACAAGTCCCCAAAATAAATCAAAGAAAGTACATGAATATTATACTACTGTTTAGTTATTCTTCCCGGACAATTTCTACTGTCATGGTTTGTCATTTCCCCACAAGCACGACAATTCCTTAGAGGCTTATCACGTTCCTCCATTGCCTTTTCTTTGTTAGACTTCAACCTTTTTCCAGACCCCTTATTTTTTGATTGTTTTGGAGGTAGAATAGTAACTTCTTTAGGGATTTTTGCACCAATAAGCATCTCAATTTGAGCTTTCTTATCTTTTGACTTCCGACCTTCACTAGAAAGCAACTTCAAAAAGTGTAAGTGGAGCCTTAAAAAGTGTAACCTACAAGAAATAAGACAATTACACTTCTATAATCTCTACTTACACTTCTTTTAGTCTCCACTTACACTTCTTAAGAAGTGTCAGTGGAGTCTTTAAAAGTGTAAGTAGAGCCGTTAAAAGTGTAACCTACAAGAAAATGAAACAATTACACTTCTATAGTCTCTACTTACACTACTTTTAGTCTCTTGTTACACTTCTAGGACTCTAGGTTAATTACACTTCTATAATCTCTACTTGCACTTCTTAAGAAGTGTAAGTGGAGCCTTCAAAAAGTGTAATAAAAGTGTAACCTACAAGAAAATGAGACAATTACACTTGTATCTTTATAAAGTGTAAGTGGAGCATTAAAAAGTGTAACCTACAAGAATGAGATAATTTCATTTTAAAAGACCAATATCCTTGATAAATCAAATGAAGAATTCACACCAGAAGATGAAGAATTAGCTGTAATGGTTACCATCATCACAGAAAATAGACCAAGTGTAACCCTAAAATGATTAAAACTAAAATTAATAGTTTATTTGGTAAACAACAATACTAGGTGGGAAAGACAAATTGAATCAAGGATCAAAGTTGAGATTGATAGTACGGGGTCAATAAAAAGAGAGGAGAGCAACTTCCAAGCCTCCCGGTGAGGAAGAGCAACTTGAATTGGTTTAACGATGACCTATGATGAGATGTTGGATAACAAAGGTGCATGGTAGAATTGGTTCCGTACTACTTTATTAATTAATGTTTGTGGATATGTGGAGGGAGTAGCATGTTTGGGTAGAATGAAAGTAGCAGCATAAATCAAAACCCCGACCCTCAAATTGTGCAACAAACATTTATTATTATCATGCTTCAACAAATTGCGACCTAATTACATACTACAGATTTTAATATGATCAAGGTTTAAAGTGATGAGTGATAAAAGCAAGGAAAACTAAAGAAAGAAAACAAAACAGCTAATCCACCTGCCAAACACTAAGCAAATTAACAACTCTCTTCCTTTATAGCTCAATTCATACAAACTCCGCCTAATAGTTAATGCTCCAACAGTTCTGGCTACTTTACACTATAGCAAACAAAAAGATGGAACCGGAAAAGCAAACAGATGTAATCCACAACTCCGACGTATTACTTGTTGAGATGATCAAACAATCTCACCAAAACATTCAAGAGAAGAAGCAAATATATATTACGGTTAACCTAATTAGGTAGACAACAATCTTAAAAACAAAATAAGTAACAATTTGATTGAGGAATTCGCAGGACAACACATTGAATAATTCAATTCCGAAATCCAAAATTCGCTAATCGAACTGAGAAATTCGCTGCTCAACGAATTGTATAACACAGTCCTGAACTTCATGATTTGAGAAACTGATTGATCAGTAGGCTAAGAAAGGGAGAAATCAACATAAATTCAAAAAATCTGTAACAACCATCCATGTAACAACACTAACACAAGCAGCAACTGAAATTGGAGAATAACAACGACAATAGCGGCAGAAACACGAACAAAAGCGGCAAAGTAGAGTGAAAAAAATCGAAAATCGAAAACTAGAGCGACAAAATCGAAAATCGAAATTGCAGATGAGAAAATCACAAACCTAAAATCGCGGATGAGATATTGAGAAGATTGATTGAAGGATTAAGCAGCAAACTGATTGATTGAAGGATTTGAGAGGATGATTGAAGGATGAGAGGATGAACCACTCTAAAATCGCAAGTCGAGAGTTGAATTGGGGGAAGAATGAAAGATATGATGACTAATAATAATTAGAGCGCGTGTTTTCTTTTTTTTTGTTACTCCGTATTATATAGTTCTGACGGTTCGGACCGGAACCCATCTCTATATATATATATATAGAAAAGGGATCAAGGGAGTTTGGTGAGAATTGGGAATTGAGAAGTTGTGTTTTTGGCCCTTGATTTGGTTTGGATGGATGACTTAGATTAATCAAAAAAAAAGGGAGAGGATGTGCGTCGACTGACAAGCAGCAGGCAGCAGTAGACAGCAGCAGGGCAAAATCAAAGTATGCAATCACCATTTCTGTCACCATATCTATCACCCTTTCCATCAACAAATTCACTCTCTCACTAAAATTCGAAATTCATCCCAAATCTCTCACCAAGCTCTCACTAAAATTCGAAATTCATCCCAAATAAAAAATCATCCCTTTATCAATACCATTATTCACAATAACCAAACCCTAATTCGTAAATTGCTCTAATGGTGTTGTTCCTCGAAGACTCACGCGATGATCATATGCTCGAAAATGTGCAGTCGAAAATTTCCGGTCAACATGTAGGAGGTAAGATGGATATATACATATATATTTGGTCACATTTGGTAAGCTGTTATAATGTGATAGTCGGATACTCGATATGACGGATAGTCGGACGTCGCTGTGTATAGGCTTTGATGTATCCATTTTTTGTTTGGTTTGATATTTTGGAGAGTCACACCGTTATAATGTGATAGTCACACTTAATATAACAGACAGTCACACGTTCACTGCTGTTGTAGTTTTTCTGCTGTATTACGTTCCAAATATTTATGTTGGTTTCTTTATCATTGTTATATTCATCATTGTATTTTTTTTGTTATTGTTGAGTATTGCATATTGGTTTGTAGTTGTACTTGTAGTTCTTATGTGTTGTGGATATTAATCAAGCCAAATTATTATTGTCTTGCTTTATTATTCAAAATATTTATGTTTGTTTCTTTATCATTGTTATATTTATTATTGTTGGTGTTTTTTTTGTTGTTGAGTATTGCATCTTGGGTTGTGGTTGTACTTGCACTTGTTATGCGGTGTGGGTGTTAATCTCTAACAATCATGCTGTTATATGAGCAAAGTCACAGTCGTTGTTGAAAAAAGTCACATTTCATTAAGGTCAGAGATGAATGCGTGCGTTGCAAGATTGATAGTGTGTAATTTAGGGTCTCTTTTTTATTGTATAATATAGGTTTTTTTATTATAGTTTTTTTTGTACCAACCTTTGATAATTCTTTTTTGTTCTAACCTATATGCCAGTTGAAGATACAGTGATTGTGCCTTACGTAGGACAGAAGTTCGCGGACATCGATGGAGCATTCATGTTTTATCAATCTTACGCATCTTATTTTGGTTTCGAGGCGAAGAGGTACACGACAACTAGATCTTTTGATGGTTCGATTAAGAAGAAATTGTTGGCTTGTAACAAGGAGGGCAAAACAGCCAGCCAGAGCATGGTGAAGTTGTCGAGCACGGGAGAGAAGCAGGGGCAAGAGTCTGTGGGATCGTATGAACCCAAAAGGAATACGAAGGCGACGAGGACGCAATGTGGAGCAAGAATTAGGCTCTGTGCAATGATCGGGGGGGTTTTATATTGAAGATTTCATCGAGGAACACAACCACGATCTTGTGATGGTTAAGGACCGAGAGTTTCAAAAGTCATCTCGAAATCTATCAAGATATCACAAGGAGATGATCGTTTGCAACTCGAGGGTGCGTAATGTTTATGAACAATGTTGTTAGTGTATGGTTGACTGGTAACTGTTCGCGACTAATGCAGTTGCAATTTTGTGTGTGCAGCTGAAGATCGGGGCGACTCGGACATACAGGATGTGCAAGGAGTTGTCGGGCGGATATCAGAACATCGGAGCATCGTTGGTTGATTTCAAGAACTGGGGGAGGGACGTCAAGTGCTTCGTCCACGAGCAGGATGGTCAATTGTTCATAGACCGGTTCAGGAGTTTGAGGGACAGTCAGGAGGATTTTTACTTTGACAACGATGTGGATCCAGACGGAAGCCTACGCAGAGTCATTTGGGTGGACGGTGCAGCTCGAAGGAACTACGCGGCATTCGGGGAAGCAGTTTCGTTCGACCCAACGTACCGAACCAACGTGAATTCTATGGTGTTCACACCGTTCACTGGCATGGACAACCACAAATGGTCTGTCATGTTCTGTGGGGCGTTGCTATTAAACGAGGACTACGAGTCATTTATCTGGGTCCTCTCCCAGTTTCTGGAAGCCATGGGCGGGAAGGAACCGTGTTATATCATTACAGACCAGGATCCCAGTATTTTAAAAGCCGTCCCAGAAATATTCAAAGCAGCGCACCAACGGTGCTGCACGTGGCACATCATGAACAAGGTTCCAACAAAGTACGGCAGATCAAGAGAGAAGGCCTCAGAATTCGTAAAAGCCCTCAATGCAATTATATGGGATGATGACATCGAGGCGTCGTTGTTCGACGACAGGCGGGGCGGATTATGATCGCCCATGATGCAGTTAGGATCGAATGGTTCGAAAATATGTTCGAAGTCAGGAGCAAATGGGTCGCCGCGCATTGCAGGGAGGTAAAGATGTCTGGAATTATGAGGACAACACAGAGAACAGAGAGTGAGAACAGTTTCTTCAAAAAGTTTGAAGACAACAGAGGTACGTTGGTCCAGTTCTGGATGCGTTTCGAAAGTGCGATTGACTAACAGAGGCACATGCAGAAGAGGCTAGATAACGATAACTGGCAGACATTCCCCAAAACTGGAACGATGAATCCGATGGAGACCTACGCGGCAAGGGTGTACACGCACGTGGCTTTTACACACTTTCAGGTAGAAGTCAAGTTTTCGCTGTACACGTGTAGTGTTCGTGGGTATCAGGAGAAGGACGGGAT
Organism: Agrostemma githago; assembly: GCA_958450325.1. Classification (NCBI taxonomy): domain Eukaryota; kingdom Viridiplantae; phylum Streptophyta; class Magnoliopsida; order Caryophyllales; family Caryophyllaceae; genus Agrostemma; species Agrostemma githago. Next base: position 24,229,702 of record OY288240.1, on the reverse strand, counting down.
CGAAGCGACAACAGTTCTGGACTACATCCGAGACCGCAACTACATTGTTGAATACAATCCAGGTATTGGCATAGAAAGTCACTGTCCACGTTGTGTAGCCACAGTCACATAGTTTGACTACATTGTAAACGTTGTGAATGCACAACCTAACGAGTTTTATTCCATATTTCATTGAATGTGACTATACACAATAAAGGGTGCGACTCTAGAATGCGGTGCGTGTGATTGTACAACGTAATTCGTTTGATTCTGCGACGTAAGGATTGTGACTATGCAGCATAATGGGTGTGACTATACCCTGTCAAGGTTGTGATTATACCTTTAGAAAGTCACATCCTGTACGTTGCGTAGCCACTGTCCGTACGGTCAAGAGTAGCACTCTTTATGTGTTTTTTTAGTGCACTCGCAGGTACCTGTGAGGTCAGCTGTACTTGCAGGAAGTTCCGTCGGTATGGAATTCATTGCAGGCACGCCATTTGGATATACTCTTCAAAAGGATGGGAGACAATCCTGGAACGGTACGTGGCATGTAGATGGAAAAAGGATGCCCTACGTAATGTTAATGCGTGTCCCCTATTAGAGAGTCGCCTAACCGATGAGAAGGCTGTTACAGCCACGAGGCTGTTTTCGGAGTTCTATGAGACCGTCAGTCATGTCAGCAAAATGGGTAAGGAAGACGTTAGTAATTTTGCTGACGTCATTCGCGACTTCAGGTCCAATATTGCCTTTGCTGGCCCTTGTAGCAAGACGCAAGAATTAGAGGAGATCCTCGGCTGTACGAGCGCAATTAAAATAACCATATTGCCCCCAAAGAAAGCCATGAACAAGGGCAGTGGGAAGCGGATGCTTTCTTCTAAGGCGAAGGCTGCTGTAATTGCCGCCAGGCCTAAACGGCTGTGTAAGAACTGCAAGAGGATGGGGCACCATGACAAGAGGAACTGCCCCAACCCATTTGCTGAGTACCCACCTATTGCTGACTTGTCTGTCGATGTTGAGGAGGAGGAAGAGGAGGAGGAAGAGGAGGAGGACCCGGCAGGGATTGCCGAGGAGGATTGTTCATGAATATCCTCTGCTACTTAGGAACATTCTTTTTGGAAACACAAAGGTTGTTGACGTTTGAAATGGTCAAGATCCGTGACATTTTTTTCGTATATTGCGGACCTCAATCATTTCTAATATGGTGTAAGTCGTAGATCATGGGGGCTATTTTTTTTCTGTGAAACATAAAGACTTGTCGACGTTTGAAATGGTCAAGGTCCGTGATATTGTTTACGTCTATTGCGGACCTTAATTATTTCTAATATGGCGTAGTCGTAAAGCATGGGGGTCCGTAAAATTGTTTTTGTTTTTTTGACTGTAAGAATACATTGAAAAGACAGTCGTTTTTATTCTGGAATGCATCATCCTTGACTACAAATACAGCTGTACAGGAACATTATGCCCTTAATATTTGGTTGACACGAAACAAGTGAGTGTGATTGTGCAACGCAATGAGTGCGACTTTACAGTAGGCAGTGTGTGATTGTAGAACAAGAGGTGGAGTGCGGTTACACTAAATGTGGGAGTGTGATTGTACAACATAATGATTGTGATTCTACAATACACTGACTGTGATTCTACAAAATGAAGTGTAGAAACCTAAACTGGTTTTATGACATGATGACTGTGATTATACACCATGTTTAGTGTGACTATAAAACTTGTTGAGTGTGACTATACACCATGTGTCTGTACATTAGAAAAATAGCGATGGAAATAGAGAAATAGCGCAATAGCGATGGAAATATTTGTACATTAGAAAAAGTCCATCTCTTACACAACATATAATACTTGCATACCATTAAACGCGGGAAACATTCTACGACATAATGCGGAAAACATCCATTGCATACCATTAAATGCTACATTTTAACATTCACTAAAACTTTAAACACATAAAAACGTCCATTACTAAACGCTACATCTTAACCCATACATACTTAACCTCCGTACTTTTTAAGCATCTTCTTCAAGTTGGCCAAGTCACGCTGGAACCCTTTCCTTGTGCGGAAACAGTCCATAGAACTCTTCATCAAGAACTGGATGTAGTTGTCCAGCTCGGCCTCTGTATGTGTATCGCCAATGGATGCCACGAAGTTCATCGCGTCAATTGCAGTTGCGACTAGCTGCATGGCTGTTAATTCATTGGACATAGTGGTATCCAATAAACCATCGTACTCCTTGATCAAACTTTTGATTTCTTCTATTTTGTTGGCCATTATTTTTCTAAGGTTGAAGTGGTGGAGTTGTAAGTAGGGGCTGGTAAAAGTGGTGAAGTTGAAGTGGTTAAGGTGTAAAAAATGGCGTTGGTATTTAAAGAGGGGGAGGCAGTAAATAGGGGGTTGAAAATTCATGGGTTAGGCAGTAAAGGGGGGGGGGGGGGGGGTGAAAATTTAATGGGATAGGTGGGGGGCTTATCCTCATAAATTAATTACGGTTAGGAGATTGAGGCGGGTGTTTGTGTTTCTCAATGTTTCATTGAGACTCACAAACATCCCTTCACAGTCACATCGACATCGTTTTTTGAACTTTTTTGTCAAATAAACTGATTGCGGGAACAATTTTACGGAAATAATGTGTTGTCGACACATTGTGCGTGAATTACATTGTAAATTATACAGCGAATTGCGGGCGAATTGCATGGATTGCCGAGGAGGATTGTTCGTGAATATCCTCTGTTATTAGGAACATTTTTTTAGGAACACAAAGACTATCGACGTTTGAAATGGTCAAGGTCCGTGATACTGTTTTCGTATATTGCGGATCTCAATCATTTCTAATATGGTGTAAGTCGTAGATAATGGGGGCAATTTTTTTTTGAAACATGAAGAGGTCCGTGATATTGTTTACGTCTATTGCGGACCTTAATCATTTCTAATATGGCATAGTCGTAAAACTTGGGGGTCCGTAAAATTGTTTTTTGTTGTTTGGCTGTAAAAATACATTGAAATAGCAGTTGTTTTTTGGTTATATTTGGTTGACACAAAACAACTGAGTGTGATTGTGCAATGCAATGAATGTTACTTTACAGTAGACAGGGTGTGACTTTACAACAAGAGGTGGAGTGTGGTTACACTAATTGTAGGAGTGTGATTGTACACGATAATGACTGTGATTCCACAATACACTGACTGTGATTCTACAAAATGAAGTGTAGAAACCTAAACTGGTTTTATGACATGATGACTGTTATTATGCACCATGTTGAGTGTGACTATAAAAGTTGTCGAGTGTGACTGTACACCATGTGTCCATAAAAATAGAGAAATAGCGAAACAACGATGGAAATATTTGTACATCAGAAAAAGTCACATCCTGAAACATAAAAATATTCTTGCAACGTAAAAACATTCTACGAACACAGTAATTGAAACATAAAAATATTCCAGGACATAATGCGGGAAACATTTAAAAGGCTACATTTTAAATCTTAAAACACATTAAAACATCCATTACATACCATTAAAACACGCTACATTTACGCTACATGCATAACTAACCCCCGTTTTTTTGAAGCATGTTCTTGAAGTTGGCCAAATCACGCTGCAACGCTTTCTTAGTGCGGAAACATCGAACACACTTTTTCATCAATAATTCGATGTAGTCGTCCAGTTCGGTCTCCTTTTCTGTATCGCCAATGGATGCCAAATAGGTCCTCGCGTCTATGGCAGTGGCGACTAGCTGCATGGCTGATAATTCATTGGATCTAGTGGTATCCAACAAACCATCGTACTCCTCGATCAATTTTCTGATTTCTTCTATTTTGCTTGCCATTTTTTTTAGGGTTAAAGAGGTGAAGTTGGAAGTAGTTGGGGTAAAAATGGCGTTGGTATTTAAAGGGGGGAGGCAGTAAATATTAATTGAGTTAGGTGGGGGTCCTATCCTTCTAAAGTAATTAGGGTTAAGAGAGTGAGGTGATTGTTTTGTGTTCTCAATGTGCATTGAGACTCACAAACATCACTTCCCAGTCCCAGTTCATTTGTTCTTTACAGTTTATATTTTGTCGACATCGTTTTCGAACCATCGTTTTTTTCCTGGGGAAATAATCTGATTTTACGGTGTGTGTATTGTTTTTTTGGTGTCTTCTGTAAATACGGGAACCATCGGGTTTTTTTAGGTGAAACAATCGTTTAATTTTAAGGTGAAATAAACTGAAAGTAAATGGATGGACATATATGCAGGGTTAGTTAGTATAATTAATTAGTGAATTTGTGGTTGTCTGTCATGACTCTACAGGAGTTTGAGTGTGACTGTGAGTCAGAAGTTGTGTGACTGTATCACATCGCACATGCGACCCTGATACTGAGTTGTCATTCATCTGATACTCAGAAGATGCTCTAACATGAGATTTTTTCTATATCCACAAAAAGTGTTTTTACTTCACTACACATTCATGCCTTACGGTTCGCGGAGGTCTTTCGTTCCACGATTCTCCCTATCTTACGTTTTTGATCGAGTGTTTCCCATATGCTTGACACGTTTTCTATGAAAGCGCGAATTTTCGGCAACACGTCCCCGCGAGCTTCATTCATGTAAGCAAGTACGAGAGTTGCTGCCACCTCGAACGACAAGTAACGCCTCCCGACCTTTGTGCCAATATCAGTGTGGGTGAACGGTGCACCGTCGTACAGGCACATGTGCATCAAGCAGAAAATGCCAGACTCCGGATCATTCTTCCGGGCGCTCTGCCATTCTAATTTTACTTGGTGATGCTCAAAATTCGCCAGGTGATTGTCTTTGATCAGCCCCTTGTCGTCCATGTAGTCGGTCAATGCTTGCGACTGTTGTAGTATTAGGTAAAAGAAAACGTCAGCACTTATGGAAGCAGTAGAATAGTCGACGTGGTGAAATAAAGCATATGCGTGCAACTTACTATTTTGCTGGACACCCGGAAAATATGTGACCCTGGGGCGTGTCTCTGGTGATCGAGGATATCAATTGTTCTTTCTCTAAAGTTGACGCACACACATGCGTAGTGCCCCATAGTATGCACCGGGAAAAAAAACAGTTCGACGTTCAAGTCGAATGTCCCGGCTCAGTCATGTATGAATCTGTCCCACGCTTCGTACACACCGTCAGTGTCTTCGTCCGCAGGAGTACTTGAGTCAGGTCGTTCCAGCATACGGGTCAGTGAGTCCTAATGGATGGTGAATATTAGTTGTCATCAGTGACAGGATCCGAGACTGGACTATATCAAGTGTGTGGCTGCACATCGCAAAGTGTGTGATTGTACAGACTAAGCTGCGTGACTTTGCACCGTGCAAAGTGTGACTATAGATGTCAGTGTGATTGTAAATAACTTAATGCCTGACTATCCAACTTATAGCATGTGATTGTACAGACTAAGTTGTGTGACTTTGAAGCGTGCAGAGTGTGACTATACATGACAGTGTCATTGTAAATTTCTAGGATGCCTGATTACCAACCTATAACATGTGATTGTACAGACTAAGCTGCGTCACTTTGCTGCGTACATAGTGTGACTATACATGACAGTGTGATTGTAAATTATAGGATGTCTGACTATATCATGTGCATGGTTGTACAACTTATATCACGTGATTGTGCAACTCAACAAGAGTGACTCTGCAAAGTGATGTCTGACTATTACACAGACTTTACATCGTTTCAGTTAATGTGAATGAGGGTCATTTGTACTATTTAATGCCTGACTATGCACCCATAACATGTGATTGTGCACATCAACATGTGTGACTGTGCAACTTATATCACGTGATTGTACACATCAATATGTGTGACTGTGCAACTCATATCACGTGATTGTACACACCAACATGAGTGACTGTGCTAAGTGAACTTTGTGATTATTTCCAACTATTACACGGACTTTACATCTTTTCAGTTAATGTGAATGGGGATCATTTGTACTATTGAATGGTTATGGGGGCATACCATGTGTTGAATTCCGAACCACGCCATCGTTGGGTCAGTGGGGGAGGATAACCCACGCCGGTTGTCGTCTGATTCCAACCAGTTCATGAGGTGCGACCAACACTCCAGCACAGCGGCGCTCATGCTACCGCCGGACAAGAGCGTTTGAATGTCAAGTCTCTCCAGCTGCGCACGAGGGCTGTAGGTCCCCAATCGTTCACTGCCGATTTGTTGACACCGGTTAGTAGGTGTAATATGCAACACGTATCAGTAATAAAAGACGGTTATTACTTTTCGTCGTACCCATTATCGTCGAGGAAGCAGTTGTCGGCGGTGTGTTTTTGCAGGCTGGGCATCCTACTCGTCAGCGGTCGGTGCAGGCGAAACAAGGCCGACATGACAATGGCGTCCGGGTTAGGTTCACCTTGGTTCAAAGATCAACCCAACCCATCTTCACAGTCCCGTATCCAAGACTTAATCGCCGACTGTCTTTCTTCTGGGACTGATCTGGTGGTGGGTTCAGGTGTTTTCGGTGATTTGCTCTGACGCTTCTTGGTGGTTGCCTTCACAGGAGTGGTTTCAAACGCACGTACAGAATCAAACGATTCCTTGTATTTTCTGAATGCAACCACTTTCTGCAAAACAACGTTCCTCATCTTGTTCGCGTCGCTCAGTATAAGGGTCGCCGTGATCTCCGCCCTACACATATTCATGGCCGCCATTGTCCCCAAGGAGCAGTTGAACGGGGACCCGGTGTACAACATCATGTGCATCATCAGGTACACTCCACAGTCATTGGCGGAGTACCCCACTCCCTGCCATGATAAGGGAACGTTTACCAATTTTAACGCACGGACCTTCTCACCTTTATCCACCCCTCATTGTACCATGAACTCCCCCATCTTATCAGCCTGCAAAACAAGTTCAAACAGGATCAGTTGTTGAACACATTCGCGGTCACATTATTGATTTAATATTAAATTAAAAGGCCCTGACCGCTGCCCGAGCAATGCCATCGTAAGGCAACCTTGTAAAATCTTTATCGTACAACCGGTTGTCGAGGTACTCTATTTGCTCAGAATTGAAGTTGATGTAGGCGCAACTGTTGTGACCCTCGTCACCCGTCAAGATCGGGACGAATACCTGCAAACAATGCGTCAGGATTATGGGCTGATAACAACTACGAATAGACAGTATGTCCAGGATACTATCATGTCCGAGTCCAAAGCAAAGTCGGGGAAACTATTTTTTATCCACTCGTCCCACACGTAAAATATTTCTTCGTCATAATTATTGCCCTTGCCTCCTTTCTTCCACAACTCTAACACTGGGGCCTGCTCACATGCATTGATGGTAATACATGTAGTTAGTGCGTGTTTGACATGAGTGTGACTTTGCAGCTGCAATTGTGTAACTGTACAGCGTAAAGTGTGTGACTATACAGCTTGTAGTGTGCGACTGTACAACATAAAGTGGGTGACTATACAGCTTATAGCGTGTGACTGTGCAGTTTATAGCGGTGACTGGACAACATAATGTGTGTGACTATACAGGTAATAGTGTGTGACTATACAGCCAATTGTGTGCGACTATACAGCTAATTTGGGGGTTGTACGTACCGTATGTCCAAGAGAGAAGTAACATCTACTGGTTACTTTTGATGCTTTTTTGTCGTATACCAGCTGGTTCAGCAGCCTACACCAGCAGTCAATGACGTTATTCATCCCCTGCAGGCCAGGCTCGAGCGTCTGCATGCCGCCCCTCGCTATACAGCCGTAAGCTATGAACTCGACCAAAATTTCGCTGTAGACCAAACAAAGTCCCGATTAGAACATGCATTTTAAAATCGACATTAGCAGCACAATAAGTACATACTCTGACGGACGTGGCGTTGTTCGGTTGAAGACGTAGTCGATTACATCTTTCAGTACGCTAAGGATATCCCAGAAGATGACGATATTGGAGCACATGAATCCAGAGATTACAAGCTGCCCCCTTATTATTCTCCCACAGTCCAACGTGCAGCCCAAATTGTCTGGAATTGTATCCATGCACTCAAATGCCATGTCAGAGTGGAAGATGTACCGATGATGTTTAGCCGCCGGGTGCGTCCTGGTCCCTGACCCCTCGCCTGTCTGCTGATTATCGTTCGTGATGATTTTTGCCGTCGCAGGCGTGGTGGCAACAGTGTCCGCTACAGCCCAACCTTCTTTGTGCAGTTCCCTCTCAAGACTAGAATTGACTGTTGCATCGGGCGGAGCCAGTGTTACATCTAAAGCCGACCGTTCGTCAGTTGTCCCCCACCCCACTTGCCGTAGAACCACCACCACGGTTGGACTCATGTCGACCGAACCCTCCACATCGGAGTCTTGGTTTATTTCTTCAGCGGCATCACCCTCTTGAACTTCTCCCTCACAGAAACCTGGTGTCACGATGCCACCATCAAAAGTGCCCTCATCATCGTAACCTTCTGTTCCATCACCATCTCCCACATAGAAACCTGATTTCTCAATTTCCTCATCCATGTATCCTGAATCACGCATGTCATGCACAATTTGGCGTACCAGAGCGCAGGCTTCAGCATCGCGCTGCTCCTCGCCCTCAACGACGGGGGCGTTCTGGGTAGTCTTCTTCAACTGGCTGACCAACGAAATGACTTCATCGATATACTGGAGGACAGATGGATCTTCCCAGAATTGTTGGGAGGACGGGTCTTGACTTGGAACCGCGGTGTTCCTCGTCAATATTTCTCTTACTTTGGAGGCAGCCTGCTCGCAGAAACCGTAAAAGGCTAGCGCACACCTTCGAAAATTCATGAAAAACCGCCGGTCGTCCTATAATTCAGTTGAAGTCAAACCAATAGTGTGAAGCCCAGTTGTGTTGAGGCTGGTAGTGTGAGTATGACCAAGCATCAAAGTGTGTGACTATACAGAATAATGTGTGTGACTATACAGCATAAAGTGTGTGACTATACAGCTTATAGCGTGTGAATGGACAACATAATGTGTGTGACTATAGGTAATAGTGTGTGACTATACAGCTACTAGTGTGTGACTATACATCAGGATGAGTGTGATCATAATGACCGTGATTACTGAATTTCAACTGTATTATAAATACAGTTTTAAGAATCGTATATGCTTTTATAAACATAGGTAGGGCTGTCAGATTAAATCGTCTCACGAACAATTAATTGATGATTTATAGAGTGGCTGCGAGGTCACTTAAGTCAAAGGTGTTGTCTTCTGATTGATCGTATCCCTCCACCCCCGTCGTTATTCTTTTGGGACTGGAGTGCTGGTTGTCAGAGGGCATCGTTATAGCGGGGCTGCCCGTTTCCCCAAATGTACGTGGGTACGACACCTTCGAACGCAGCTGATTTCCCAGTGATCCTGTCTCCAGTTCACCACCAAGACGATCGCATATTCTCCGTGCATCCCAATGTCCGATAAATGGTATGTCACATCTGCAAGTCTCGCTACGGAAATCGTAGCGCTGGAAGTACGCAATCATCAGAATGGGGATGCACCCCTGGAGGTAGTTGAGGACTTTGTTTGAGTCACGCGTCGCCTTACCCGCCCGCACCAGATCCTGGAGGACAACACCAGTCCTGTTCCCGAATCAAGTCCACATCATCCACTGCAGCCAGCAAGCTCAGGTCCAGTGAGTTGTTCGCAGTAGGCGCGAGGAATGATGACAACGCGAACAACACGAACCTACGGACAAAGTCGTCGTCAGCGGTCTTGGTTGCCATTAACTTTGCGTGCACCCTCCCTAATGTTATTGGCCCGCTGCGGTCCACCACATCGAACCCCTTCCTCCAAGCACTCTTTAACCTGATCACGTCAGGTGAGTCTGCCCCTTTCTTGTTTTTTGTTGGGATCACTTTCACCGGATGAGGTCCTAAAGGTAGCTGGAGGCAATCGTGGACGTCGTACTTTGACATCATGAATGCCTCCCGGCGTAAGGCGTGGAAAATATGGAACCCGTCAGAAAACGCACGGAGGAACATAAGCGCGTGGTCAATGGGGACCGATTCGATCTTCAGCTCCAGTAGACCGCCGAAGCCAACACCACGCACCCTCTCAATCAGATCATTCGATAATTGCGCAATCAGCTGGTGCAACTGCTTGGGCCTACAGTGAATATCTGGCTAACCTCTAGCCTCTCCTTTTACTGCTAGCCGACCCTGTTGTTGGCACCGTCTCCTCCTTCCCTGAGACACGTGCACGACAGTTGGGTCGGTCGGTATATCAGATGTGACCCTCCTCTTTTTCTTTGGCCTGCTTCCCTCAATATTTTCTGTCCCCCCCACATCCAACTCGGCAACCGGTGTGTCAAATGTGACCTTCTTTTTTTTCTTTCGTCTGCTTTCGTCATCAATTTCTGTCCCACCCACATCCGTTTCGGCAACGATGTGGTGCCCCGATGTATCTTCAGCAGTCTTCTTCTTCTTCCTACCCAATTGTTGGTCCACAACCACTCTATCGTCAACTACATGGTCATGAACTGCTGTCTCTGCCACGACCTTCTTCTTACCGACCTTCGTTCGATCTTTCTTCTTCGCACCAGACTTTCTTCTGCAATAACAACATGCGTAATGAGTGTGATTGTATAACCGAGTATACAGCATCAACTGTGCGATTCTACAGTAGAATGCCCGTGACTCTGCAACATAACGATTGTGACTATAAAGCGTCAAACGGGTGACTATATAATGATGGTAGGGATTTGTCGTGGAATCCCAACCGTCAAATAAAACCGGCAAAACCTAACTAGGGTAGCTAGGGTAAGTCGGGTCGAATCCACGGGGACGGTAAGAGGCGTCTAGACTAGGTCGGCCCAAATACTGGAGTAAGTCAACAGGCTAAGCGAAACTATGATAGAGGGGGAGAACGGCTAAGACTATGACTAAGAAGAACAACAAGGAAAACGGGCTAGGATTAGGTCGGGGTCAAAGGGGTAACGGAATGGCCAAGGAGGAGTTAGAGTGAAAGCGGTAGTAGGGTAATCTAGGACACAGGACCTAGAGGTTCCTCATGGAACCCATCCGGCGACACACACGACAAAGGGAAGCAAGAAAACAAGCATTCCAACCTACTTAGTCATTCAAGCATTCCAACAAACATGTAATATGCATCACTCAAGAAGAAACCTCAAATCTTCCACCAACATCTCCAACAAACCCTTAATCATCCAATTAACACCCTAATCACCTTACTAACCCTAGCAAGAACACTACTCTAACATAATCAAACTACGACTAACAAGAACAAGAGATATCAACCCAAACATCAAAGCATATATGAGTGAAACTAACAAGAACTATGAACTAACAATAACAAAGATTAGAACTTGATAAACAATAAAGGATTAAGAGTAAAAGGAGAAGAAGATTATACCAAACTAGTGAAGGATGAAAAGATGAACACTTGTATAGAAGAAAACCCAAATAATTCCACCAAGGTTGTCAATCTTGGATGGATTCTTCAAGAGATCCAATAATACAAGATTAAACTAAGATTAACTATTAATTACCGACTAATCTACACTAATCTAATCTAATCTAACCTAAAGTAGTCTAGGGTTTGATGAAAATAAGCTAAGATTACAAGAGGAGGGGTATTTATAGGGTTACAAATGGAAGGGAGAAGAAAGAAAGTGAAATGCGGGCAACAGCACTTGGTCCCGACCGGGACGGGTCATCCCGACCGGGACGGACCCATCATCCCGACCGGGACGGGTTGGTCCCGACCGGGACGGCCTTGCAGTAGCTCCCTCAAACTCGCACTTCATCCCCGACGGGATGAGGTGCATACCCGTCGGGGATGGGTCTTGTAGGCCTCCAATATGACCCTTTTGGCTCCTCCTTGCTTCATATGAACTTCTCATCGATTCTCGGGGCTCGGGATCGGGTCTCGGGACTCGGGATTGGGTCCCAAGGTCTCGGGGTCGATTCCGAAGCATCGAGTCATCGTTCCTTTATCTCGTTGGCTCCAAAATGTTTATGTATCGAGTCGGAATCGCTCCAACTCTTCCAAGTCGGTCTCGGGAACCTGAAACGAACTAAAGGAAGCATAAGAAGCCCATAAATCGCTCCCAAGGAGCGATTCCACAAGGAAAATGGGACCAAAACACTACAAAATAGGCACTACAAACCACACTTATCAACTCCCCCACACTTAACCCTTACTCGCCCTCGAGTAAGCACATACTAACTACTATACTAGCCGAATGGGTATTAGCGCACCCTACGCCATTTCAACTCACGCGAGTGCACTTAGAGGAAAAGTGCACTCCGCAAGGCAAGTCGGGTCTTGCGACAAAACTGTGGATGCAACCGGACACCAAACACGTAAACAAACAAACACACAAAAGGTTGCACCCAAAAGAAAAAGAAATACCGCTTCCCTCAAACAAGCGGTGAAAGAAGCATCGGTTTAGGACTCAAGGCAAGTGATAACGTTCCCAAGCTAGCAATACAAACCAAGATGGACTAAACCCTAATAGTATGACGACAAAGCAACGAAAACGTTGGTAACTTACCTCGGTTCCTCCTAACCTTCTAAGAACGTACTACGGGACGATCGGCGGAGTGGGAAGTGATGATCCATGGTGGAAGTCGACACTGTAGGTAAGTGAGACCCCGCCCCCTTTAGCGTGAGCCAAGAGGGTCGTCCCGTGTCCAAAACCGCCTAACTAGTCCAAGTAAAAAGGTGGAAAACATGCAAAATGAGGGAAGACCGACTAATGCCGCTATCATCCTTCCTAGGGACTCGGTCCTTTGGTAGGCTCTTCACGGCAAAAGTCGGAAAAAGGCTTTTTTTTAGAGGTAGGGGTTATTTTTGTGAATCGGGTTTTCTTTTGTCATTTTCTCTTTTCTTTTGCATTTTTGCTCGTTTGTTGCCATGCCATTTCTTTTTCTTCTTTTCTATTTTCTTTTTGGCTTTTTTGGCTTTTCTTTTTCTTCATTCTTTTCTTTCTTTCATTTTCTTTTCTTTGCCCTTTTGGCATGATTTGGCATTTTGGCATTTCTTTGTAACAAGAAAGAGAGGAATCAACAAGTTGCAATTTATTGGTGGATATGCGTAGGAGGTAGGTGAATGGGTGAGTTGGGAGCGCGCTTTCCCTTCAAACCCACAAAAAGTGGAGAACTTGGACTAATTAAACAATCCCAAACACGGTCACCTATGGGACGGGACTCGGTAACCAAGGCCTTTTCACACCGTGGGTGGTCATAATGGTCAAATGTAAATCCCGTAGTAAATCCCTAGTAAGCTAGGTGGACTCAAGGTAAAGGACCAACGAAATCATTGATTTAGGGTCATTCTACTAGACTAAAGTCCAAGACTCGATTTATACAACTAGGAAGGGAAAGTAGATACTCGCACACTAGCCTCTAAACCGGGTTTTCGAAAACGGTTTACACACAAGACACACAACAAAACACAAAACAAAGACTCAACGAAAGCGAAAAGAAAAGAAACAAAAGCAACAAAACAAGAACAACACAAAACAAAAAAACAAACAACACAAACACCACCCCGAGCTTCCAAACAAGCCACCAAATCGCCCACAAACTTTACAAAGCTCCACCCGAGCACACAACATCACAATCTCCTCCAAACTCCGTGAGAGATAAAGAAGAAAAAGGGATAAGATGTTACCGGTAGTCTTGAAAGCTCTCCAAAGCTAGCGGTGATTTAAGCAACCTATAAGGAAAGAGGAGGCAAAACACACACAATACAACAAATACACAACATAAAGACACAAAAGGAAAACACACAAAAAGAAAAATCTTTTTGATTTTTGTGAAAATTTTTCAAATTTTTAGGGTTTTTAAAGATTTTTTTTCAAAAACTAAGAAAATAAAACTAACTACGCTAGAATATTGCTCCCCCACACTTAAGTCGAGCCATGTCCTCATGCTCGACCGTAGTGCATGGGAGCACAAAAGAAACTACGAAAATAAAGCTAGAAATCAAAAAGAAAAGTGGAGAAAAGGGTAGAAGGTGTCCGGCCGGGGTGTAGTCAAGTCACCATGGGCCGAGACAAGAAAAGATATGGATGGGGGAAGAAATAAAAAGAAGGAAATAAAAGGAAATGGGAGGGGAGGACTAGGTGTAATCAAGTCACCTAGCCCGGATTCCTCCTAAATCCGACTAAATCCTCAAAAAGAATGAGTGAAAAACTTGTAAAATTTGGATTTTGAAAAAATGACTCTCGATGTAGTCACATCATCGAGAATCGGGAGCAACCACAACCAAGGCCTCGAAGGCCACCATGACTAAGGGGAAGGGAAGAAACAAGGGGAAAACAAGCAATGAAAAAAAAAAAGGAAAAGAAAGGATAGTTGCCATACCGACCGGTTAGCAACTCACTCTCTCCATCGTCTCAATGATCAATATAGGTACTTGCTTGTTGTCGTCATTGTCATCCTTCTTCAAGCTTGATAGAACCGCATGGTAGAGGTAGTAATGGTGCGAGGGGGTGGGATTTGATGCGAATATCGGTCTAAAGTGAGGAGGAAATGAGGTTAAGGTATGTAAATGAGGCACATGGTTGGTGTGATATGGGCAAGGAAGGTAGGGAGGTTGGGTGGGGGTATACAATGGTTGGGTGGGCTCAAATGTCGAAGAAGAGGCACCAAAAAGGAGTAGGGGGTCATCCCGGTCGGGATGGGTGGTCGCGGTCGGGATGACATACCCGTCCCGGTCGGGAAGCCTCCATCCCGATCGGGATGACACTCCAGTGAACTCAATTTTTGGCACCTTCATCCCGATCGGGACGGCCCCATCCCGGTCGGGACGACACACCCTTCCCGGTCGGGAAGGGTCTTCATGACTCCCATGACCCCAAAAAACCGTCTTCCTTACTCACGATCCAAGCTCTATCACTAATCACTCCTTTCTAGGAGTCACCTTCACTCACCTATCACAATAAACTCAAAGTACACATCAAATTCACTCCCTCACATCGCTCATCAAAATACCAAATCCAATACAAGAGCTTCACAAAACTAGCAAAATCAAGAGATAAAAACACACAAATACAAACACAAGTATTCTAAAGAGGAGAGGAAGGGAATATACAACATGACGGTTCTTTCGGAACTCTGTCAAACCGAGGATGGTGGACTCTTCTTCAACCGTAGCCCTCAAGGGCATGGAGGAGCAAGTCGAAGGCCCTAGCAAAGTCTTCAATCAAGCTAGTAACATAAGCATCCACAAACCAAGGCTCTTCATGAC
This sequence comes from Agrostemma githago, assembly GCA_958450325.1. Taxonomy (NCBI): domain Eukaryota; kingdom Viridiplantae; phylum Streptophyta; class Magnoliopsida; order Caryophyllales; family Caryophyllaceae; genus Agrostemma; species Agrostemma githago. Next base: position 24,214,523 of record OY288240.1, on the reverse strand, counting down.
CTTGTCTCGACGTTCCCGGGGCATCCCGATCTACTAAGTTCAATGGCTTGAACTTGTACTTTCGATCCTTCGGTATATACCCAAACGTCCATCTATCCTCATGTGGCCCCAAGGGAGGCTCACCTTCATCCTTTTTGCTCTTCCACTTGTCATTAAACCCATGACATGGGCTCTCATCCTCCTCCAAATCGGAGTCATCATCCTCAAGTACATACGAGTACTTCTTCAAGCTTTGTCCTGGTTCTCCCCCTAGATCGATGTTTTCCGTGGCTTGGATCATATTGCATGACTCATCGTTAGTAGGCGAAGTGTTACCTTGAAGGTCAAACACTAGCTTCTCCTCGCCTAACTCGAATGTGATCCTACCGTTCTTCACATCGATCATGGCACCGGCGGTATGTAAAAATGGGCGCCCAAGAATAATGGGAGTGATTTCATCTTCCCGCATATCGAGCACGATGAAGTCAACCGGAATGAAGAACTTACCGATTCTCACCGGCACATCCTCTAGCATCCCCAATGGTCGGTTGAATGAACTATCGGCCATTTGGAGCGTGATAGAGGTACTTTTGAGCTCCTTCATCCCAAGTCGGCAACAAATGGAGTAGGGAATGATGCTTACACTCGCACCCAAATCACATAAAGCTCTTTCGATCTTGTAGTGCCCTATGGTGCAAGGGATCGAGAACCTACCCAGATCCTTCAACTTAGGAAGCGTAGAACCTTGAATGAGCTCGCTCACCACCCTTGTGAACGCGATGGTCTCTTCCTTGTCGACGGATCTCTTCCTAGCCAATATTTCTCTCATAAATTTTCCGTATGCCGGGATTTGGGTAAGTAGCTCGGTGAATGGGACACTCACATCCAACTTCTTCACTATGTTAAGGAACTTGTCATATTGAGAGTCTACCTTAGTCTTCATTTGCCTTGATGGGTAAGGCAACTTGACTTGGTATTTATTTTGCTCAATCGGGGTGGACTCTTCAAATGATACTTTCTTTTTACCCTTATCTTTAGCTTGAGGTGGGGGAAGCTTGTCTTGTTGAGGTTTCTCAACCTCCCACAAGACTTGCTCCTCCGTTGGGTTATCAAAGCTTGAGCTCTCTTGAGTTGGAGGTGTGACCTTTCTCGTCGGTTCTTGCATTGGCTCTTGCTCACTAGGGAATGGAGGGGGGTCATAAGATGTACCTCTCCTTGTGGTGATGGCATTGACATGCTCAAAAGTCGGAGTTACACCTTGAGGAGGTAATTGCCCTCTTTGTCTTGAGGAGCTTCCCGATGCAAGTTGTGCCACTTGATTCTCAATCATCTTCAAATGAGTTCTTGTCTCCTTGTTTTCATTTAAGATTTGGGCTATGATTTCTTGTTGTGATCTTTGCGTCTCCAATTGACTCCTTTGCATTTCCATCAATTGCTTTTGCATGTTGAAATCTCGAGGTGGTGATTGTGGATTATGCGGAGTGTCGGTGATGGCTAGAGGAATGCCATAGTCATGAGTAGGAGACCGGCTCCTTGGCTTGCTTTGTTGTTGATTGCCTTGATTTGCTTGTTGTTGACGGTTCCCTTGGAACCCATGAGAATTGCCTTGATTAAGGCCTTGGTTGTTGCCATGGTTGTGATTTTGATAGCCTTGGTTGAAGTTCCCTTGTTGGAACCCTTGATTGTTGTTGAATGAACCTTGGTTACTTTGCTTGAAGTTGTTGAAAGGCCTTGAGTTGCCTTGGTAACCTTGGTTGTTGTCCCTTAAGGGAGGTGGAACATAAGGACGATGTTGTTGTTGGTGTTGAAAAGCTTGTTGTTGAGGGACTTGATTGGAAGCTTGGTATTGATTGGAATAGGAAGTACCTTGCTTGAATGCTTGAAAGGCATTCACTTGCTCAATACTCCCTCTACAATGCATAGAGTCATGACCAACGATTCCACAAGTATCACACATGCCATAATAAGGGAAAGGACGTGCAAAACTCAAAGCGTTCACTTCATGAATTGAGGCTTGGTTTGAGGAACCGATGCTTTGAACTTGGGTGAGGTGACCTTGAAGCTTCTTGTCAATGGATTCCATGTGTGTCTTCAATTGAGCCCCAAGGTCAATGCTTAATTGAGTTATAGCATCAACCTCATGCCTACCTCCTCGGTTTGCCTTCCTAGGCCTAGAGTATTGCGAATTACGCACCGCCATCTCTTCGATTCTCGCCCAAGTTTGGTCATCATCGACCTCGGTGAACCTACCATTAGAGCCCATATTAAGTATAGTTCTTGAGTCCTCATAAAGACCGTTCCAAAATTGTTGGACCAAGAACCATTGTGAAAGTCCATGATGGGGGCATGATCTAACCAAAGACTTGAACCGCTCCCAAGCTTCATATAAGCTCTCTTCATCCCGTTGTTGGAAACCGGTGATGGAGGCTCTAAGCAAATTAGTCTTCTCCGGAGGGTAGAAAGTTTGGTAGAATGCCAATGCAAGTTTCTTCCAAGTGTCGATGCCCATGGTTGCCCTATCGAGACCTTTAATCCATTGCTTCGCTTTTCCAATCAATGAAAATGGAAATAAAACCCATCGGATTTGATCTTGAGTAACCCCGAGTTGAGATATAGCGTCACAATAATCGGAGAAGGTCTCCATATGTTGGTGCGGGTCTTCGGTGGGCAAACCACTAAATTGATTCCTTTCCACAAGTTGAATGAAGTGGGTCTTGGCCGTAAAATTTCCGGCATAAGCGGCCGGTAGAGCATTGGGTCCCGGCAAGACGTCTTCCGTAAATGTAGAGTGGGAGGAAAATTTTGGCATTATTGGATGTAAGGGAGAAGATGGTGTAGACGGAGTTGATGTAGATGTAGAAGGGGAGCTAGGACTAGAATCTCCAAAGGGATTGGTGAAATTCCCTTCGGCCGTCTCTCGATATGCTTCCTCACTATCGCTTCCTTGAGCTTGCTCTTGATGGGTATTGCTTGCACTTGGTTGAGAGATCCTAACCCGGTTAATCGTCCGTTGGCGAAAAGCTCGAAAAAGCCTCTCCGGCTCTGGATTAAAGAGAAAGGATTCGCCTCCCCGCCTAGGCATACACTACACACTAGAACAAACGTGAGAATACCTAGTGCTTTATGGGCACTAGGTAACGACAATAAGCAAGCACAACTAGAGACAAAGAGAAAAGAAAGCTAAGGAGTCAAGAAAAACTAGAGAATATTCACAAGAGATGATAGAAGGGCACAAAGGAGGGTAACTAAGTCTAGAAATAAGCAAACAAAGTCTAAACAATGCACCGTCCCCGGCAACGGCGCCAAATTGATGGTAGGGATTTGTCGTGGAATCCCAACCGTCAAATAAAACCGGCAAAACCTAACTAGGGTAGCTAGGGTAAGTCGGGTCGAATCCACGGGGACGGTAAGAGGCGTCTAGACTAGGTCGGCCCAAATACTGGACTAAGTCAACAGGCTAAGCTAAACTATGATAGAGGGGGAGAACGGCTAAGACTATGACTAAGAAGAACAACAAGGAAAACGGGCTAGGATTAGGTCGGGGTCAAAGGGGTAACGGAATGGCCAAGGAGGAGTTAGAGTGAAAGCGGTAGTAGGGTAATCTAGGACACACGACCTAGAGGTTCCTCATGGAACCCATCCGGCGACACACACGACAAAGGGAAGCAAGAAAACAAGCATTCCAACCTACTTAGTCATTCAAGCATTCCAACAAACATGTAATATGCATCACTCAAGAAGAAACCTCAAATCTTCCACCAACATCTCCAACAAACCCTTAATCATCCAATTAACACCCTAATCACCTTACTAACCCTAGCAAGAACACTACTCTAACATAATCAAACTACAACTAACAAGAACAAGAGATATCAACCCAAACATCAAAGCATATATGAGTGAAACTAACAAGAACTATGAACTAACAATAACAAAGATTAAAACTTGATAAACAATAAAGGATTAAGAGTAAAAGGAGAAGAAGATTATACCAAACTAGTGAAGGATGAAAAGATGAACACTTGTATAGAAGAAAACCCAAATAATTCCACCAAGGTTGTCAATCTTGGATGGATTCTTCAAGAGATCCAATAATACAAGATTAAACTAAGATTAACTATTAATTACCGACTAATCTACACTAATCTAATCTAATCTAACCTAAAGTAGTCTAGGGTTTGATGAAAATAAGCTAAGATTACAAGAGGAGGGGTATTTATAGGGTTACAAATAGAAGGGAGAAGAAAGAAAGTGAAATGCGGGCAACATCACTTGGTCCCGACCGAGACGGGTCATCCCGACCGGGACGGACCCACCATCCCGACCGGAACGGGTTGGTCCCGACCGGGACGGCCTTGCAGTAGCTCCCTCAAACTCGCACTTCATCCCCGACGGGATGAGGTGCATACCCGTCGGGGATGGGTCTTGTAGGCCTCCAATATGACCCTTTTGGCTCCTCCTTGCTTCATATGAACTTCTCATCGATTCTCGGGGCTCGGGATCGGGTCTCGGGACTCGGGATTGGGTCCCAAGGTCTCGGGGTCGATTCCGAAGCATCGAGTCATCGTTCCTTTATCTCGTTGGCTCCAAAATGTTTATGTATCGAGTCGGAATCGCTCCAACTCTTCCAAGTCGGTCTCGGGAACCTGAAACGAACTAAAGGAAGCATAAGAAGCCCATAAATCGCTCCCAAGGAGCGATTCCACAAGGAAAATGGGACCAAAACACTACAAAATAGGCACTACAAACCACACTTATCATATAACCAACACTATATGACTATACAATAAAAAGCGTCTGACTTTGCATCATAACTAGTGCGACTATACAACATTCTGTGACTTCACAACAAAATATAACGATTGCGACTATGTAGCTTCGAACGGGTGACTGTATAACCAACTCTGTATGACTATTCAAATTTCAAATATTTATCTTCCCAAACAGCCTTTGCAACTCTGTATGACTATACAACCTCAAATGTGACTTTAACAACAAAACCCGCATAAGTTATGTCACATGCATTATTGGAAAGATGATTATGGGGATTTGAACATGAGAAAATAAGACTAATTGAACATAAATTTCAACAAGGAAGCATGTAAATTGTATGACTAATACAACTACAATAGCGTGGTTATAGAACATAGTACGTATTACTATACAACTACAACAAATGTACAGAACAACAACAAAAAACTGCCTATACGATGCCACATGCATACTTACAATGACGATTATGGGAACTTCAACATGAACTTCAACAAAGAAATAAAAACTTCTTGAACTTCAACAAAGAAAAAAAAATCATCTTTGACTCTATAACTACAACGACTGTACAACTACAACAACTTCAACTCAAAATTAGGGTTATCGGGTTGGAAAATGCTCTTTTACCACTTTTTAGGGTTCATCCATGACCGGAGTGGAACAAAAGGAAAAGGATACAAAAGGGTTTAACAAAAGTAAAATCGGAGGTAGAAAATGGAACATTCAACATACCTTTGTACGATCATCGGAAATTTAGGCATCATCGGAGATGGAGAAGCTGCGGAGATGGAGTTGGAGATGGAGATGGATTTTTTTTAGAGAGAGAAAGAGAGCGGTGGGTGAATAGCCGGTGAAATGAATTCAAAGTGGGTGAATGGGGAAGTGTAAAGGGGTTTGGGCGGGAGTATAGAGAGGAGGGAAATTAATGGGGGTAGGGTGAGGAGGGAAGCTATTGATAAGTGATGGGTTGATGGGGTGATTAGTGATGGTTGATGGATGTCCCGCAGCTTGTCAGTCCGCAGCTTCTTCCCCTTTTTTTATATTTTTTTATATAATGGAACCCAATCCATCCACCGTCCATTTGAGATGAATGGATGGAGGGGATCAACAGTAAGCAACTCTCCAAGAGTTGCTAACTCCCTTGATGCCCCCTATATATATATATATATATATATATATATATATATATATATATATATATCACAATATTGTTACTCAATTGCGTATAAGACGTCATGATATAAATTGATATTATAACTCGTTTATATAAAACGCACGTCATGATTAATCGCACATGTTTATATAATGGTCTATCATGTTAATCTTGTTAGCACGTTAATTATATTACTCAAATCTTAACGCCATCTTCACGTATTATGTTTCTTGTGCACGAATTATCATTACTATAATATATGTAATCATTACTATAATATACGTCAAGCATATTACTATCAGTACTATAATTACGAGTATATTGTTTCTTATACACGGACTAAAACAACACTTTATTTTAATATCACACGCATATTGTATTCTTGCCATCATTATGAATAAACGCTATTGTTTGTCCATGTTTGTTATGCGTGTTATGTTTGTCAATATTATATTTGCCATCCTTATTTGCGCATTATGTTTGTCAATATTATGCTATATTTACCATCCCTATTTGCACATTATGTTTGTCAATATTATATTTGTCATCCTTATTTTTGTATTATGTTTGTAAATATTTTTTAATAACACGTAATATGTAATATTCTATTTTATAACATAATAAGTTTTATCTCGTCATACTTACGATCTATGGACAATACGATAAGTTTGACGACTATGTTTTATAATAGTTAGTAAATTGTATTAATCTTTCAGTGTCTACAAGATGAACATTTTAACAGCTCGCTATACCTTTTATGACATTACAATGACGTTAATACATTCAAATTGTTAACAAGAATGTATCCATATCCATTTCAAAGGTGTCTACGATGACAATTATGACTAGCGCATTATGATCATATTAGTAACATATCCACAGGTATAAATTAGTAGTTTCGCCCTATACGTAATATGTAATACGGGTTTAACATGCATGACAAATGATTATGATACGGTAGGTGTTGCTATAAATTATTAGCACGTCCAAATCTTGACCATATTCCATAATTATTACTAATAGGCCTTTTATATACTAGTGTACTTATAAAATATGTTTATAGAGTTTAATAATATCCTAGTGTTTTCTAAGTGCTCCTCACTATTAGTAATAATTATTCCTATATGTACCACATGAAATATAGCACATACTAGTGTACCTTTCGACGTGTCCTCCTAAAGTGCCATACGTGTCAAAATGAGTGTCGTACGCATATATAGAATGTATCATATTAATATACGTGTAGGTATGTGTACTAATAACTAGATCTACGACATATTATAACAAGTTAGACCTTATATATGCAACTCACTAATTACGTAATTATTAAAAACATACGTGATGGTAAACAATAGCAATTATAAACGTGATAATGTATAAGTCATGTAATTATGGTTCATATCATGCTTTAGTAGCCTTACATATTATAAAATCGGTATATTAAGAATGTTTTGCCATATAGATTTGTAAAACTAATATGGTATATATTCGATTGTATAGTTCATCATGTCGAACATTGCAAAACATGATTTTGAGGCCCTAGATATAGGTGGAAAGAACTACTTGGCTTAGGTATTGGACTGTGATATTAACCTCGCTGCAAAAGGCCTTGGTGAAACTATTAAGGAAGGAAATAAGTCATCTGATCAAGATAAGGCTAAGGCCATGATTTTCCATCGACACCATCTTCATGAGGGACTCAAGATTGAATATTTGACTGTGAAAGACCCTTATACTCTTTGGATAGAATTGGATGAAAGGTATAAACACTTTAAAGTGTGATGTTACCCGGTGCTCGTGCCTAATGGGCGACTTTGAGGTTTCAAGATTTTAAGTCTGTAACAGAATATAACTCAGCTGTGTTCAGAATCACTTCACTACTAAAATTATGTGAAGAGAAAATTAGTGATGCTGACATGTTAGAAAAGACATTCTCCACTTTTCACGCAAGTAACATTGTCCTGCAGACACAATATCGTGAAAAAGAATTTAGGAAATACTCTGAACTAATCTCTTATTTACTTGTGGCTGAGCAAATTAATGAGTTACTGATGAAAAATCACTCATATCGTCCCGCCGGCACTCAATCATTCCCAGAAGCGAATGTGGCCTCCCATCAGGGGACATATGAAAAAGGAAATGATTATGCAAATAGTTATGGTCAAGGACGTGGTCACGGTCGCGGTCCCGGCCATGGACATGGACGTGGTCGTGGTCGGGGTTGTGCGCCGGGATACGGACGAGGCCGGGGTGGTATCTTCGAAAGGTCATATCATCACCAGAAGTGGGAAAATGATTATAAACTAGAGGAAAGCACAAATGAGGTGGGCTCCAACCAATGTTACCGTTGCGGACAATATGGTCGCTGGATCCGTGTGTGCCGCACTCCAAAATACTTTGTTGACCTCTACCAAATGTCTCAGAAAGAAAAGAATGTACAGACAAATATGGTGCATGAAGATGGTGAAGGTGATTTCGATACTAATAAGTCAACCCATTTGGAAGTAGAAGATTTCTTTACTACCCAAGCATAATTGGTCCACTAAGATCAATTTATATTTGTAATTACTTATAGAGTAAAGTTTTAGCTATATGTTGGATTTAATCGCAGTACTTTATTTTGATATTTTGGATGCTTGGATAATTATTATTGTTATTTAAGTTGATATTTTATTCATATACCGATTATCTGTTTTATTTATACAACCCTTATTTTTATTTATATGAAGAAAATTGATAACCATCAGGATCAATTATTAAATAATTTTGACGGATCTCGTCTATTTATATGTGACAGCATTTATGTCATGTCACATCAATAATTTGTTTTTGGCTACATGAATAAGATTATTATGCATTAGGATGAAATATATCTAAACTAGAAGTTTGGTATAATGAAATTCAGTCATCTAAAAAAAATGTGGCGTGCGATAAGTGAATTTATCAAGATAATGCAAACTAAATTATAAAAATTGCCATGAATTATAGGCAAGGTAAAGTAGCACAAAATGGTTAAATATGTGACAATCAAGGCCATCTGGGTTCTTGTTACACCCGTTTTGATAAACCTGAAGTTTCTCATAGAAGAAATGTAATAAAGTGCTGAAACTCTCTCGTGTATCATTAAAACAATATATATATATAAGGCGAGACAATACACTGAGATGAAATATTATGTTGGAGACTTGGATAATACTCGTAGTTGGATAATGAATATGAATGTTTCTATATGATTGAATTATGCGACATGTAGTCACACAGAATTTTACGAGTAAGTTCATTTAATCAGAGTTCATAATATAAGTATCCTATGAATATGGTGATCTCCTGAATGAGCAATTTTAATTGAGCATGTGAAAAACCAACTGCGTCAAGTCGAGCTCCCTGATATATTATTCTAATGAAGAGACCTAGTCGCTTAAATTTTATGAAATATAATATAAATTCTAAGGTGGATATTGCCCTTTTAAATCTATGAAATAATTATAGTTCTACCACCTTAAGGGGGAGACTGATAGATAAGCTGGTAAAAACAAACAAGTAATATTGATCCCCAACTAAACTCGAGATTCAGACTTTTGTTTTGAATATGATATATAACAACTAGAAATTCAAGAAATATGAATTTTGATTTACATAATTTGGTCTTGATAATGATGTATAATGGTATACTAGCTTGATCACTTTATCATATCAAGATATGTTATACATTGAAATTTATGATTTGACTATAGACAGATTTGTCCTCCTTGAGGTAGAGTGAGCTATAGCTCGGTTATGGATAATAAATTTATGAACATTGAGATTCTTGCAAAATTTTCAATAATCACACACGATGGAGTGTGAAGGTCATATTCGGTTCATATGTTATAAGTGAAAGAAAATGGCAAGCATGTGCAGTTGGTACTCATGACGAGTAATGAAACTTGGATGTCGTTGAAGTGACATAGATATCTGAACGATAATAGATAGCCTAGCTATATGAAAATATTGGTACCAAATATATTTAGATATCTTTAAGCAGTGCTGGCAGTATAATTAATTATATCGATGTATTAGTATACGAAACCGAATAATATTTGCGCGCGATATGTAATGGACACTTTAATGGGGATCTTATATAAGCGTCTATTTTGATTTTTGACGTACAATCTATGATTAAGAATGAGCTCAAGGACTTGAAGTCCACAGATTGACTTGAAGTCAATCCAATTATGAATGATACAAAGTATTGGTGAAGATATTGTACAATTTGCATTTGACGAATATCATGTGCATGTAATATATATATATATATATATATATATATATATATATATATAGTTATTTTATCATTGCATAGTAGTGCAATATTACTTCATTGCATTAGCATAGAATATAGTGCATTATTCATAGTGCATGCATTCACACAATTATTGTTTTGTTAAATTGCAGGATAAATGTGTAAATGATATAAACATCTATGTTTGTTAAAGCTCTGAAGGATAAATGATCAGTTGTGAAATATTAGCTATATACTATTTTCCTCTTCGGCTAGGTTTTTTTGTCCCAAGGGTTTTTTCCTAGCATGGTTTTTAACGAGATAGCGCTATAGACGTGTTAAAAACGTTATAGTTATAATCATCATTGTTGAGATGACAATTGTTCGAGACATATTTGTCATGAATTGAAAATTACTTTCGATCACAATTTTGGAGCTACCAAGTTTGTCGGTTACGACGAATCCATTTCTACGTCATGAAGTTACATGAAGACATGGATCATTTCAATACATATTGTATCAAGTTGTGCAATCATCAGGGGGAGTAAGCACGCACTGTACTTTTTTTTCCTAAGACATGGTTTTGTCCCAAAGACTTTTCCATGGAAAGATTTTAACAAGGCAACATGTTATGCGTGTTTTGAACATTTATGTTCTCGTTTACTTTACTAGTGTTTTTCCATTAGGTTTTTATAGGCAAAGTTTTAATGAGACATGACTTCACTGATGGATATCAGAGGAGTGTTATAATGTAATATATTGTATTGGTGGATGTCCACCCTATGACGACATTATGTCAACATCATATCTACACATAATATTCTAGACTAAGAAGAAACCCTAGATATCTGTATATGTATATATATACACGCTAATGATCAATGTAATATAGCACCGCATTCTCTCCTCTTCCTCTGTCATATTATAACACTATTAATATTATGTGTGTGTAAATATTGTAAGTGTTAAAGTATTTATAATGTCTCTTATCGTTGACCTAACGGGTCGAGCAAGTTGGGTCGGGTTTTAACAATAAATTAAAGATTTTTTTAGCATTCTGATTATTCAAGTCACAATAAAAAAAATTGCGTCATGAGCCATGACCCTAGAAAAGTGGCACGTGTCAAAATTTGACAAGTTTACTAAGACTAATAGAGATTTAAATACCGTTAAGTCAAGGTATCTTATTTATAAATAAAATTAAACATAATTTTAAAAATCATATATTTCCCATCACACTTTAATTTACATCTGAAATGTCTTCAGATTAATAATTATTTAAAAACGGTAATGTCGTTAAAAAAGATGGTTTCGATGATAAAATAATATAAATCAGCTTCATCATATTGAATAGATAAAAATATCCTCATTTTTAAAATTCATGAATTAGACTTTATTCCAATCAAATTATTTTGACAAAAAACAAGGGTACAAAGTAGAAAGAAAAAAAATACTCCTATATATAAGAGTAACATTTAGAATATCCATTGTAGTTAGTGTGAAAGCTGTTCAATTTTTGCATCAATTAGTCGACCAAATTAGCATATCTACTTAGGTTTTGAGTATAATATTTACGAGTATTGGGTACAATTTTTCATCCACTGTATTTATTTTGTGCTTAGATTTGAATTACTGAATAAATTACGACATCCAATTAAAATAAAGGTTGGGTATATATGTCTCGGAGATAAATAAGAATTTGTACGAGTAAGTTTATATGGTTTCAGTTCGGGGTAGATAGTCAAAGCAAGGATCAAGCTATAGTCTCTTGTTATGTATGTTTATTCTGTTTACATTTTTTAACGTAAAGTATATATGTAACATTTTCTATTTCTTAATTACGTTACGTGACATTAGCAAGAACAAATAATTTGTATTGTGTTTATATGAAGTTGTCATGAGTTGTTACACATCTACACGTACATTACAAGCAGTTACTAGATCTGTATAATAATCACTTGAGTCATCATGTGATAATTTATATGAGTACTAAATAGAGATAAACTTATTTAATCTCGAAACTTAAGCTTTTGAATAATTAATGTTAAATAATTAATCATTACATAAAACTTGTGACATTCTGTGGACATGACATAGGTCCACCCCGACGCGGCCACGTGCGGGTTTGGGGTGGCGAATGAATATCCATATGAGATGGGTCGAATTGAAATTTAATTCGAAGTGGAGTCGCCACCGAACTTTGTGGGAGTTCGGGCCCGTTCGAACGCACTCTATATCTTAGTGGGTAATGCACCAAGTATGGCCCATTCGGATGTCAGAGTTTATTGGGTTCGTCCCTTTGCATTTTGATACCGATACCGACATTATCGGATATCGTGTATTGAATGACTCTCGTGCGCCAACGGTTTCGGGCATCCGGAAACCGAGGTTCTGAGTAAGGGGTGAGGGTACGTGTTGGGAAGTTCACAAAGAACACCCAACCCCGCCCGCACATTAGCAGCCTCTACTAAGATATCATTTGACTCTCTAATACGCGCGTTAGTAGAACGATGAAATGATATGCAAACAACGTTTTACCTAAACATGCGAGAATTTGAATGGGTTGCTAAGTCAATTTAATGCATCTAAATTTAACGTCAAAGTTGTATTTAGCATGCGAGATTCATTTTAGTACAATAAAACGAATAACGGAAATAAAATGACAAAGATAGAAACAAACGTGTTAGTAACGATGACCACGATAATAACGGTTTGCAAACAATATAAATATGCTATAGAATCATGTAAACGACATGACGCATGATTTTGGAAAGTAGTATGACATGTGATTGACTTGGCACGTGTTGACCGAAGTCATAAAGAAAATTTATCGAGACTCGAAATATATTTAGGGCTCGCGGATTTGATGTGATGAAAGGACACTCGATCGTGTCATTGAAGGACTCGACCGAGTGTGCCTCGGAAACGGTGTCTGCCCAAAATTTGAGGTGCCACTCGATCAAGTGGTCCTCGAAAATGCATTCTGTCTCGACTTTTGGGATGTCACTCGATCGAGTGACCTATGTACTCGGTCGAGTGACCCCTGTACGAACTATTAGTTCGTTTCGCGATTTGTAGAGATTTCGAAATTGCTTTTCGATTTTGGAAAATCGCTAATTTAGTCAAATCAGCAAAAAATTATTGTATGATTTGTGCTCGATTCGGATTTAGATGCTCGTCGTATCAGATATTTGATTATGAAATAAACATCGAATACTTAGAGCGAAATCTAGAAAAAAAGTTGTAAGTCGTTTAAATCAAACTAGAAACGAAATAAATTATCTCCGCGTTTATAGTGTTGTAATTAATTCTTTTGAATCATGTGACAACTATTTTTAGCATCAACAAAATCGTATTAGTTAAATTTCTTGATTGATTCGTTTAGACACGATATCCGACTATTGAGTTGGTATCGAATCTAAAGAACGACGCTTTATTCTTGCTCAAAAAAAGAATGATTCCCTCCGCATGTCGACATCGTAATTAATCCTTGCGGGTTATGAGATGTCGAATCCGCATCAACAGGTCTCGGCTCATAAAAAAGGAATCGGGCACGTTTAAAGGGGAGTTTTGCGATCCCATCATGCCTTTGAGTGTTTAGGGCGGGGCTCCTTGAGAGGGATCCAACACTGTTACAACTCGTAAAAGGGTTAGAAGGGTCTTATGCTAATATCGCCTTTAAACGTGTTCAATTCGAAATAGTTTTAGAAATCAATGTTTATGTGGTAATAATTATGATGATGAAATAAAAAAAACTATTGTTGATGTTGACTTGCTTCAACAATCAAGCGTTCGGGCTGTCGGGATAAGTGACCGGCAACATCGGGTGAAGCACCCTTGTATATTCGGATTTCCTTATCCCGTCATCCTTTACGCTTGACACAAATTAGCGAGTAATATAATGTCTTAATACTAGTATTTATTAATGGTATTAGAAACGATAAAATAAATAAAAGAAAACGACGACGACCATGGACCGACGGACGACGGAAGAAAGAGGAAGAGGAGGAGAAAGAAGAAATCGGGATTGTTGCACCGTCAACCTACATGTTTCGTATTGTCGAATATGTCTCGTCTAGTTGTGGCTTAGGCACGGGAGTTCGAGATCTATGTAAGTTGAGTTATGGTTGTTTAGGGTTTGTAAGTTGCTTGGGTTGTAAGTTGAAGATGAGTGATTAGGGTTTTTGAATGTTGTAGGTAAAAAAAAAGTGAAAGGGTTGCAAAGGAGGTGTATATATAGGCATGCTCCATCACCCGAATTAGGGCTACTCGACCGAGTGTCCTGGCGACTCGATTGAGTGACCCAAAGCAGACGCACACGTGCCTGTTGAGGGCCTACTTAGTCGAGTGGGCTGGCACTCGATCGAGTGGGTCAGCTGGAGCGAAGGGGTCCAAATTTTTGACTTTGGGTTGGACTCTTGGTATTTGTATGGCTATTTTTGTGACTCGGAAACGGCTTTGACCGGGGTTTGACCCGGTCGCTCAAAGACGGTTTTATTTTCGGTGACGACTTTGACCCAAATTAGTCTCATTTTGTTGGAAACAGCCCACTGGGCCTGAATTTGAGGTCAGTTTTGTGAGATTTGTACTCCGTAGAAAGCCCATGCCAGAAACTAATGATTTCGAGCCCATATCCGAGCGCATAGAAACACGTTTGCGTCCAATCATCATCGGGTGTTTTTTGGAAACCGCTATAGACACCTTGCAGCCAAATGTGGGTGTCTACAGAGCCCCCACTCTGACTGAAGCTTGGAGAAGGCGAAAGTCAGAGTAGCTACCGGGTCAATCGAGGATTAAGACCTGGCAGACTTCCGATCGGGTCGTTTATAGTCCATTAGACTTGCGTGAAAGGTCCCGCCAGCCATAAGATAGAAAGCATACCTGAGTTCTGTTGTCGGGAGTAGCTCCGTGGGACTTGTTTTTGAAGCCATGGGTTTATCTATATGTGGATACATCCCCTCTTGAAGCTGCGCGGGAGCTTGCCTAAGAAGCCCTGGGTGTGTTCGTTCACACACACATCCCGATCCAAAATTACGCTGGAGCTTGCCTAAGAAGCCTGGGTGTGTCCGTTCGCAGACACATCCCGATCTGAAATTACGCTGGAGCCTGCGTAAGAAGCCCTGGGTGTGCCCGTTCGAAGATACATCCCGATCCAAAATTACGCTGGAGCCTGCCTAAGAAGCCCTGGGTGTGTCCGTTTGCAGACACATCACATCTCAGAACTATGCGGGAGCTTGCCTAAAAAGCCCTGGGTGTGTCCATTTGCAGACACGTCCCATCTCAGAACTATGCGGGAGCTTGCCTAGAAAGCCTTGGGTGTGTCCGTTCGCAACACGTCCCCACTCAGAATTTTGCAGGAAATTGGACTTGTAGTATAAGTCTTGGGTGTGCCTATATATGGGCCCATCCCGTGCTATTTCGGGAAAATGCCGCCTTGGGCTTTCCGCTGGGGAGATATGTGAGTTGCGCAGGTGCTGAGGAATAAAAACTTGATGTTCCGTTGGGAAGCCAAGCTGGTACCTGAAATGTTAGATATATAGGCAGAAATAGCAAATATAGCAGGTAGCAAGATAGCATACAGGAAATGCAACTAGCATCTATAGACTGACTTGCGCTGGGGAAAATGATTTTTGCTTCATTTTGAAATCGAAGTCCTGAAAGCAACTCACGTGCTAGGAAATAGGTTTTCAAAATTGAAAGGTGTAGAAAAGAAATTTGCAATTTAAATAGACCAAAATTTGACCTTGTCGAAAAGGATTTTCTCAAATGGCTAAGTTTTGCAAATTTTAAAAGTAGAATTTGAAGAGAGAGGCCTACCGACAAACTCAACTCTGGACGTGATTGGACGAGTTCACAGACACGACTGAACTCTCTAGGGGTTGGACCGTGACTCGGTAGGGGGTGGGCCACCTAACAAGACTCTTAAGTTGCGCTATTCCATAGCCTAGGCGTCGCAACATGGTCAAACATCGAAATGGGAAGGATGTGCTATAGGGGAATTGCAGTAGTCTGTAATGAGACTGTTGTAGTCTAGTGCTCTTCTGGATTTTTGATTTTAGGGTACATTCCCACAGTGGGTATTGCTTCGAGTCCTGACAGATTCTCGTCTTCAACTAAGCCGAGTACTAGGACACACTATAGAAAGGAGGCTAGATTTTGAAAGTATTTGGATTATGTGAGTGGATGGAGGTCTTCTTTCTAAAAGAAGCCCCCATGATGACAAGGCTTGCTGCTGAGAACATGACATTGTCCTGACCGGAATAATGGTACTTTTTGAATGTGTGTCAATGAGGGTGGTTGTGCCTCTGTTGAAAGAATTCCTACGTATTCACGTGTAGTGAAATCAAACCATGTCGTAGTTCAGTGCACTGAAAGATATATTATGGTGCCTAGTCTAATAGGACTTTGTGTGTAACTAGCCATATTGACGGTATAGGCTAGGTGCATTCCCAGTGATGTCTTGATCAAAGGGCTAGAATGGTTAGGATGTTGATCCTGTGACTGTGAACGTTCTCCGGGATAGCCCCCAGAGGTGGTGTGACCTATTTGGGCATGTTCTATGCCGACTGCATGTTGCGTTCCCGTGTTTGGGGCTGGTAACTTGTTTGGATGTTTTTGGAAATGTGGTGCTAGGAAGTAAGTGGCTTTGATGATTCGAAATCTGGAGCTCGATTTTGTGGAGCGAAGGCTTTGAGGGTAAGGTATTGCAATGTGGCAGGAAAGGGGGAAGTCGAGTAAAAATGACTCGAACTTCGATCGGGGTAGGTAGATAATGCGGGATCTGGTTTCCATGTCTGGCCCTAACGGTTAGGGTGTATCCTATGGAGCTTGAATCTTCAAAATTCCGGGTTGTATCTTAGCCTAGGTCTCGAGGGTTGTAATGTGGGAAGGCTAAATGTGGTGTTAGCTGACCAACTTGATATCTTCCTTTATCGGATAGTATGGGCATTGATAATTTTTTAATTGATCGTATTTCGGTCACGGGCATTTGAATTTTTTTTGGTTGACTTCTTAGTCCCGGTCATGGGATTCTTCATTCGGATTGACCGTTTAACTTCGGTCATGGGTATTTCAAAAAATTTTTGATGATGGTCTGCTTTTTTGTTTTGGCCTTTTGCCTTTTTTTTCTTGGACTTTTGATTTTTTTTGTCCAGCTTTTTTCTTTTTTCCAATTTTTTTAATCCCCCCTATGGTGTTGTGGGTGGATTTGGGGTTGGGCCCGTTGGTTGGGCTAGGCTTTTGGAGCTAAGCCTTTGTATGGTGTAAGCACGACGATTTGGATTTTGGTATTGTCATCATAATTTCGAGCAGGCTTGGTGGGAGCATCGTCCCGAGTTGGGTATATTTGGCATCACGTCTATAGAGTTACGATGCTTTTTTTTTTGGATAGACTAACGCCTAAGGTATGGATTGGTTAATCTTGTTGGAGGGGCGTTTATTGTGGGAAATGGGGTTGCCTCCCATCTTGAACCCAAACTAGGAGGCTACCTAGATTTGTCATAGGATTCGATACCGCTCCTGCTAAAGGAAATTATGTGGCTTTCTATGTCAGACATGGTACAGGTAAAGGAAAACACGGGTCTCGATTTCCCGCAGTCATTATAGATGTGCCTATAATAGTCACGTGCATGTGCTCACAGTGTATGACGGTGTTCATCATGTTCTCGGAAACACATAAGAAAAGTATATATGAGAAATAGAAAAGCTGATTTTATTGTATTATGAAAAGAGGACAGAATACAAATGACTCAGACTCTGACTTTGAAATTGAAATAAATAGTACATCCTAAACTCGGACTCATACTAGGACTTAAATCAAATCCGGACTTTCAGATGCTCGGTTGGTTTTTTTTTTTAGTAAGGTCCTTGATTGGAGAGAACGGCAGGTGCCACGACTCGCCTAAACTCAGCTTTGCGCAAATGCAAGAGAGGGAGTCAAACTAGACACGGCCCAGGGGGCGGGAATGACTAAAATTCTTGGATCGGGATAGCCGAAGGTTGACCTAGACAAAGTAATGACCGCGAATTAGACTCGAGCTGCAGAAGAGTGAGTCCGAAAATAGGGCGACCGTGTTCGACCGCTCCACGTGCTCGGACCCACCGTGGTGACCAAACCCTAAGTGGCTCGAGTGTTCGCAGCAAGGGTTCGACTCGAAGAAGGCATCATAAGGACGCCGATGCAGGATGGACGTAGGATACCCCTGCCCGGGCGGAGGACAGCCCCCGAGTGATACTAAAGACTCTGGTAGGACTAATTTGGTGTGACATCTAAGTGACTCAAAAGTAGGATGCGTGAGACAACACGTGTGAGACATGACCCTTAGAGCAAATGTGGTTGATCGCTCTGCGGAAGGGTAGCCCCCAAGTGGGATCAAAGGTTATTAAGACTCAATTGTCGGACGAGTGACCCTTAGACGTAAGGACCACGAATCTTTTGTTGTTAGGGCTATGCCTTGTAAAAGGTTGACTCGGAAAAGACACTTAGACGGGTGACTTGCGAAAGGTGGGCCTCCGTTAGGATTCGGCTTTGTGGGCCGCGTCCTGCTCGAAGGAAGGTCCACGTGTGATATTCCCCAGACTTTGGACTCGAATGTGTAGACGAGCCGTCCTTTGTAGGAGTATGTCCTACGTAGGTGGGCCATGTCTTAGTCAAATAAGGCGGACTGGGATAGGAAGGAAACCCGTGATGTAAGATCGACGGAATTTCGACGCTAAAGACCTTCGACTACTTATGACAAGACCCGACACTACTAAATAGGGGAAGTCCTAAGAAGAGGAAAGTTTTGAGAAGTCTGAGAAAATCGGTGGATGGCCCAATTTTTACGAAAATTGGAAAAGTGCCATCGGGCCGCAATTTTGAAGGTTTGAAAATATTTTTGAATTTTGAAATGGGCAGCATACCGGCTAGAAATAGGCTATTTTGAGTAAAATCATAAGCCCTAAATTCGGTAGCTTTTCGGGTTTTTGAAAAGTTGAATAATTGGAACTTTTGAAATTTGAATATCGAAAAAAAGAATTTCCGATCATTTGAAAAATTGGAAACGGGATCCCGAAGATTTGAAAATCGAAAACGGGATCTCGAAGATTTGAAAGTTGAAAATGGCATCTCGGAAATTTTGAAAATGGAAAATGGCATCTTGAAAATTTGAAAATCGCGAATGGCATCTCGAAAATTTTAAAATCGAAATTGAATTTAGAAAATTCGAAAATCGAATGGTGGATCGGAAATTCGAATTTTGAAATGGCCAACATGTCGGCTAGTAAATAAGCTTGTTTTGGGTCAAATCTTAGTCTAAATTTCGGCAACTTTCCGAATTTTTGAAAATTGAATATTTTTGAAAAGATGCATTTTTTTTGAAATGACGGTTATTTTGAAAACAACCTTAGAAACCAAGTAGCACATAGTCACACAAGCATAATAACGACGCCATGTATGCTCTACACTAAGTCTCGGTCGGTCTATATAGGGTCTATACAAGTGCACATAGCCTATCCGAGAATCGGGACGGACTTCCTAAGTCGAGTTGACCTTAGAACACGCCGCGAAACCCATATGAATCGACTATGAACACCTTTGACATATCCATGTTGGAGTATATCGTGGTATAGTGGGACGTCAGTCACTAGTACCGGCCCGGGTAAAAATAGGGTTATGCATGAACCGTAAAACTAAAACGCGTATTGTACTAGTCAAACAATTTCGATTCGAGTCTCATCCTGAGGATGCCAATGGTAAGTCACGCATCAGTTAATCCCCAGCGGAGTTGCCAAATTGTGGACATGACATAGGTCCACCCCGACGCGGCCACGTGCGGGTTTGGTAAGGCGAATGAATCTCCATATGAGATGGGTCAAATTGAAATTTAAATCGAAGTGTAGTCGCCACCGAACTTTGTGGGAGTTCGGGCCCGTTCGAACCCACTCTATATCTTAGTGGGTCATGCACCAAGTATGGCCCATTCGGATGTCAGAGTTTATTGGGTTCGTCCCTTTGCATTTTGATACCGATACCGACATTGTCGAATATCGTGTATTGAATGACTCTCGTGCGCCAACGGTTTCGGGCATCCGGAAACCGAGGTTCTGAGTAAGGGGTGAGGGTATGTGTTGAGAAGTTCACAAAGAACACCCAACCCCGCCCGCACATTAGCGGCCTCTATTAAAATATCGTTTGACTCTCTAATACGCGCGTTAGTAGAACAATGAAATGATATGCAAACAACGTTTTACCTAAACATGCGAGAATTAGAATGTGTTGTTAAGTCGATTTAATGCATCTAAATTAACGTCAAAGTTATATTTAGCCTGCGAGATTCATTTTAGTACAATAAAACGAATAACGGAAATAAAATGACAAAGATAGAAACAAACGTGTTAGTAACGATGACAACGGTTAATAATGGTTTGCAAACAATATAAAAATGGTATAGAATGATGTAAACGACACGATGCATGATTTTGGAAAGTAGCATGACACGTGATTGACTTGACACGTGTTGACCTAAGTCATAAAGAAAATTTTCGAGACTCAAAATATATTTAGAGCTCGCGGTTTTGATGTGATGAAAGGACACTCGATCGTGTCATTGAAGGACTCGACCGAGGGTGCCTCGGAAAAGGGGTTTGCCCAAATTTTGAGGAGCCACTCGATCGAGTCATTGAGGGACTCCATTGAGTGGTCCTCAAAAATGCATTCTGTCTCGACTTTTGGGATGTCACTCGATCGAGTGACCTATGTAGTCGGTCGAGTGACCCCTTTACGAACTATTGGTTCGTTTCGCAATTTGTAGGGATTTCGAAATTGCTTTTCGATTTTGGAAAATCGCTAATTTAGTCAAATCGGTCAAAAATATTGTATGATTTGTGCTCGATTCGGATTTTGATGCTCGTCGTATACGATATTTGATTATGAAATCAATATCGAATACTAAGAGCGAAATCTAGAAAAAAAGTTGTAAGTCATTTAAATCAAACTAGAAACGAAATAAATTACCTCCGCGTTTATAGTGTCGTAATTAATTCTTTTGAATCATGTGACAACTATTTTTAGCATCAACGAATTCGTATTAGTTAAATTTTTTGACTGATTCGTTTAGACACGATATCCGACTAGTGAGTTGGTATCGAATCTAAAGAACGGCGCTTTATTCTTGCTCGAAAAAAAGATTGATTCCCTCCGCATCTCGACATTGTAATTAATCCTTGCGGATTATGGGATGTCGAGTTAAAAAAGGAATCGAACACGTTTAAAGGGGAGTATTGGGATCCCATCATGTCTTTGAGTGTTTAGGGCGGGGCTCCTCGAGAAGGCTCCACCACTGTTACAACTCGTAAAAGGGTTAGAAGGGTCTTATGCTAATATCGCCTTTCAACGTGTTCAATTCTAAATAGTTTTAGAAATTGATGTTTATGTGATAAAAAAAATAATGACGAAATAAAAAAAAACAATTGTTGATGTTGACTCGCTTCAATAATCAAGCGTTCAGGGTGTCGGGATAAGCGACCGGCAACATCGGGTGAAGCACCCTTGTATATTCGGATTTCCTTATCCCGTCATCCTTTACGCTTGACACGAATTAGCGAGTAATTTAATGTCTCAATACTAGTATTTATTAATGGTATTAGAAACGATAAAATAAATAAAAGAAAACGACGACGACGATGGACCGACGGACGACGCGAGAAAGGGGAAGAGGAGGAGAAAGAAGAAATCGGGATTGTTGCACCCTCAACCTAGATGTTTCGTATTCTCGGATATGACTCGTCTAGTTGTGGCTTAAGCACGGAAGTTCGAGATCTATGTAAGTTGAGTTATGGTGGTTTAGGGTTTGTAAGTTGCCTGGGTTGTAAGTTGAAGATGAGTGATTAGGGTTTTTGAATGTTATAGGTAAAAAAAAGTGAAAGGGTTGCAAAGGAGGTGTATATATAAGCATGCTCCATCACACGAATTAGGGCTACTCGACCGAGTGTCCTGGCGACTCGATCGAGTGGCCCAAAGCAGACGCACACGGGCCTGTTGAGGGCCCACTTGGTCGAGTGGGTTGACACTCGATCGAGTGAGTCAGCTAGAGCGAAGGGGTCCGAATTTTTGAGTTTGGGTTGGACTCTTGGTATTTGTATGGCTATTTTTGTGACTCGGAAACGGCTTTGACCGGGGTTTGACCCGGTCGCTAAAAGACAGTTTTATTTTCGGTGACGGCTTTGATCCAAATTAGTATCATTTTATTGGAAACGGCCCACTGGGCCTGAATTTGAGGTCAGTTTGGTGAGATTTGTACTCCGTAGAAAGCTCAAGCCAGAAACTAATGATTTCGAGCCCATATCCGAGCGCGTAGAAACACGTTTGCGTCCGATCATCATCGGGTGTTTTTTGGAAACCGCTATAGACACCTAGCAGCCAAATGTGGGTGTCTACACATTCGAAGTAGCATAATCCTCTCCCTACTACTACAATAATACATGTCAATTGCATTGCATCTAAAATGTTACATATGACCTCTAAAATGTTTCTAACACGTTTAACTCGTACAGTGTATAACCCATTTAAGTTTGTTTAACGTATTCCTAATACCTATACGTGTTGCGTATAACTTAATCTTTTATACACGCCTTTAGTACATAATTAAGTTGAGACCGAATTTTAATAAATAGTGGTTTACATAATAAGATGGGTCAAACCGAGTTTTAAACACATTCCCGAGCCCAATTACCTTTGTAAGTCATGTGGGCCAAAGAACTAGTAACAATGCACGTAGGGTTTGTATTGGTTGGGGTCATGCTTATCTCCTTTGCATTTTCCATCTCCCATGTAAACACGCACAACTCGTCATGCCGCACACCACACTCCTCCTGTTTAGACCCTTTCTAACCTAGAAGACTTCACGCAATACTCACATAATTCGCAAGTATCCTCACCCAATCGGCCGCACGAGCAAGAGGAGGGAAGAAGGAACCCGATTCATCGATCACACCCACATAATTATAGGTATCTTGCATTGTCTGTCCGATTTGAGCGTCATATTTGTTATCGTGTCGGGTTTTTACTATCGTGTGGTGGTAGTATGGTCGTGAGGTTGTTCTTTTTGTCGGTGTATTCCCACTATTGTCGTGAGGATGCTTGGATGCGTTGTCGTGACAGTGTTGTCGTAGTCGGAATGTTGGGTTGTGTTGGGTTGATGTTTTTGGAATGGGTACTGTTAACGTATTATTATTAATATTATTATTAATATTATTATTAATATTAATATTATTTTATTTTATTTGTTTTTATTTGTTTTTTTTAAAAACGGAACTTGCATTAACACCAGAACAAATTACAAGAAGTTAGAGGGAAGCCGAGATACTATCTGGGCCCCCACTCCCTTAGCAATAGCAAAACTAATTCCAGTGAAAATATGAACTGCGGCATGCGCTCGAGCATCCCGTGACATAGCGAATTTACGAATCCGCTGGAGCAGAGAGACAGCCTCCGTGTCGAGCTCGCCGAGAGAGGAGAAGGAGAAAGGAAGGAAAGCATACCCAATCGCCGTGCAGCGTGCCTGTTACTTGGCACACTTACGGCGAGCAGCATCAGCAACGACCCGTCCGGGCTCAAAAGAAGTCAAGCCGGACTGGGTCAAAAGAGAGGACCCGGTCAGATCAACACAAACATCGCGCCCCCTTATTATTATTATTATTATTATTATTATTATTATTATTATTATTATTATTATTATTATTATTATTATTATTATCATTATCATTATTGTTCCTTGTGCTTGTTGATGTTACGTGTTGTCGAGTTCAGCCGAGTTATGACTGTCAGGTCGGTCCAGAGCAAGACTCGCGACCATTATAATAGCGGGTCGATCTCATTTTATAATTTAGTTAAGTTGGGTTGGTCTCACTTGATAACTTAATTAGGTCGGGTCGGTTTAATTTTCTAATTTAGATAGGTTGGTGTCAGTTTTGTTTTATAATTTAATTACGTTAGGTATGATATTATTTTAAGTATACAATATTTTACTAGGATTAGACTTCGTAGAACTTCCATGGTGATTTGTACTACCGATGCTGTGGTGACTTGCTGACAAGATAAGGTTTTGCTTACATAGAATACTTTAATATAATGATGCTTGTATGAGTTACGAGTATGATGTGATATCGTGCTAATGATGAATATTGATATATTGGAGTTGGTGAGGCCAGCTTTAGACCTAGCCGAGGCCTTTGATCATGGTCTCTTCCCTGATTTCTCCTCACGGGTTGTTGAACCTACGGGAGGTGTGAACACTTGGAATGAAAGGGTTCGCCAGAAGAGTTGAGACGAGATTATTGATATGGTACCGTGATGGTACTGAATGTTGATATTAGATTATTGATTGGTACCGTGATAGTACCCAGATTGTGGAGATAATATTGTTGATTGGTACAGATGATGGTACTGAGGCGGTTGAGACTGGATATTTTATATTATGTGCTTATGTTATAATGTTAGCATGTTCTAACCATTTTCTCTGTCTAAATTGTCACCCTATTTTATTGGGGGCATGTGATGATCCAATTGATATTTCTGATCAATTGGGGAGCAGACTATAATACAGGTTATGTATATGGTGATGTGTTTGGATGTTGGGATGCTTGTACGGGATTGGGGTGAACGTGATAATGATCCTGGTCATAGCGCGGGTTAATGCGTAGGCATTCTTGTTTATAAAGATTGTATAGCTTCCGTTGTGTACTAGAGTTGTAATAGTTAAGGAGTTGTAATCTTTAAATCATATGGTCGGTTTGGCATTCCATGTTGTATTGTACTGAGCAACTACCTCGGGAAACCGAGATGGTAACACCTTTATTTATTCGAGAATGTCTTGATAAGGCTCCTGGTTAAATGAGGGTGTTACAAAGTGGTATCAGAGCAAATGATCATAGAGCATAAACTAAATGAACCTAGGAAAATAAAATGAACCCCAATGATGGACCATCAGGAGCCCCCTAAAATTCGGTTGAGAAGACGTCCTTATACCAACCTCGGCCCTCCTGGTCATGACCCGGTAACAGCGTGTGAGAATGAGATGGGTATATAATAGGAAGGGATACGTTGTGATGCAATGAATGTCTTGTGATGATTGTCTATGATAACTGATTCAACTGTTTGACACGTGTGCTTTAGTATGTTGCGTAAGATGATCGTTGTCTAGTACGTAGTTACGGTGTTAGCATGGTATAGTTATTAGTAAGAGGTCATATGAGTTATATGTTATAGTTCGTAAAGTCAAGGTAAGTGTTGATCATTCTTGAGTGAGAGACGGTCATAGTCAGGGTGGTAGTAACGTTGCATACAATGCCTAACGGTTTGTACGTAGTTGGTCGTAAGCAGTGAACGTGTTTTAATTAGTCGTTTTGGTGTTACTGTCTCTCTCTTAGATAAATAATATACTGGATTTGTCTCACATAGTGGAAATGGTGTTGATATCTTGTGATGGTACGGGTATCGTAATATGTCAGGAGAGACGATAACTTATGGGCTTTAAGTGTGTCCTAATGTGAATATTTTTCAAAACTATTTGGATACTTGCATTCTAATTCGAGTATTATTGTAGACACCCGCATTTTGCCTACTTGTGTCTATAACAGTCTCCAACAAAGCACCAGATGATGATCGGACGTTAACATGCATCAATACGCTCGACTACGGACTCGGAATCAATAGTATCCGACGTGGGCACTTAGCGGAGTACAAATCTCTTGAAACCGACCTCAAATCCAGACTCAGTGGGTCGTTTCCAATAAAATAAAGCTACTTTGAGCCAAAAACGTCATCGGATGCAAAACCGTCTTTTGTCGACCGCGGCAAAACCGGTCAAAATCGAAATCCGAAATTAAAAAGAGCCACAATGGCATCCAAATATAAAATGAATCAAGTCAAAACAAAATTAAATCATACCTCGAATGATATGGATATCAATCCGTATTTTGCAAAACTTTTGATACGTGCGATTCCAGTCGCTTGCATCCAGGCGCCCCAGAACAGAGTCGCCTCCACTGGGGTTCCCCAGAATTGAGCTGCCTCCACTGGGGCGCCCCATTACCGAGTCGATAGCCTCCGGGCGCCCGAATTCCGGGTCGGAGCATTTCGCAAAACTCTATAGATACACTCTTACGTCCGACGTTTCAAGGGTCACCATATCATTTCTCAAAACCTTATTTCAGAAAACTGAGAGCATGCATTTTCATCCCCTTTACACATCTTAACTCACCTACATATACCGAACCTCTCCCCGTGTCTACAACGATACTCTACGAGCCTGTATTTCGAAACATTGACATGTAGGTTGAGGGTGTTCAAACCTCGCTTTCTAATCCTTTAAACTCGTTTATTTATCACATTACTAACACTTCTAACATTACTAACTTTACATTTTCGCATCTAACATTTTTATTTCTCGTTCCTAACATTACTAACTTTATATTTCTGCATACTAACTTTTACTTACCGTTATACTAATACCGCATATACTACTACAGAAACTATTTTCAAAATCGATTCTAGCAAACGTCCGATGACGCTAAATTGAGCGTCGTAGGCCTTAAAGGCCAAACAACGACGCCGAAATACAAAGGGCCTGATGTTTCCGACGACAAATCGAACTTTCCGATCAAACACATTCGACAATTAACTAACGCTGCCTAAAGTCCGTATAACCCACGAATAGGTCGCACCAGAGGTGGCGTCCTAATATTGAGGTGCGCCGTCCCAGGCGCCTGAGGGTCAGGGCGCATTATGGAGAGCGCCTGACCCGTCGGGTAATAACGCGATTGTAGTAGTTCTTTGTCGAGCGTTTTCGATATCATTTTCAAATATCGCTCTAAATGCCTGATGTCGATTCTGTAATCGAATATCGCGCATAAAGAGCTATCGATAATCAAAAAAGTATGAAACCCTATGTCTTCAATCCAAGAGTTGTACGGTCTACAAGACCCCATAACGATGTCGATAATCGTAAGGTATGGATTGGTTAGTCTTGTTGGAGGGGCGTTTATTGTGGGAAATGGGCTTGCCTCCCGTCTTGAATCCAAACTAGGAGGTTACCTAGATTTGTCATAGGATTCGATACAGCTCCTGCTAAAGGTAATTATGTGGCTTTCTATGTCAGACATGGAACAGGTAAAGGAAAACACGGGTCTCGATTTCCTGCAGTCATTATGAATGTGCCTATAATAGTCACGTGCATGTGCTCACAGTGTATGACGGTGTTCATCATGTTCTCGGAAACACATAAGGAAAGTATATATGAGAAATAGAAAAGATGATTTTATTGTATTTTGAAAAGAGGACAGAATACAAATGATTCTGACTCTGACTTTGAAATTGAAAGAAATAGTACATCCTAGACTCGAACTCAGACTAGGACTTAAATCAAATCCGGACTTTTAGATGCTCGGTTGGTTGTTTTTTTTAGTAAGGTCCTTGCTTGGAGAGAACGACAGGTGCCACGACTCTCCAAAACTCAGCTTTGCGCAAATGCAAGAGAGGGAGTCAAACTAGACACGGCCCAGGTGGCGGGAATGACTAAAATTCTTGGATCGGGATAGCCGAACGTTGACCTAGACAAAGTACTGACCGCGAATTAGACTCGAGCTGCAGAAGATAGAGTGAGTCCGAAAATAGGGCGAACGTGTTCGACCTCGTCACTTGCTCGGACCCACCGTGGTGACCAAACCCTAGGTGACTCGAGTGTTCGCAGCATGGGTTCGACTCGAAGAAGGCATCATAAGGACGTCGATGCAGGATGGACGTAGGGTAACCCTGCCCGGGCGGAAGACAGCCCCCGAGTGAGACTAAAGACTCTGGTAGGACTCAGATGGTGTGACATCTAAGTGACTCAAAAGTAGGATGCGTGAGACAACATATGTGAGACATGACCCTTAGAGCAAATGTGGTTTGTCGCCCTACTGAAGGGTAGCCCCCAAGTGGGATCGAAGGTTGTTAAGACTCAAGTGTCGGACGAGTGACCCTTAGACGTAAGGACCACGAACCTTTTGTTATTAGGGCTATGCCTTGTAAAAGGTTGAATCGGAAAAGACACTTAGACGGGCGACTTGCGAAAGGTGGGCCTCTCTTAGGATTCGGCTATGTGGGCCGCGTCCTGCTCGAAGGAAGGTCCACGTGTGATATTCCCCAGACTTTGGACTCGAATGTGTAGACGAGCCGTCCTTTGTAGGAGTATGTCCTACGTAGGTGGGCCATGCCTTAGTCAAATAAGGCGGACTGGGATAGGGAGGAAACCCGTGATGTAAGATCGACGGAATTTCGACGTTAAAGACCTTCGACTACTTATGACAAGACCCGACACTACTAAATACGGGAAGTCCAAAGAAGAGGAAAGTTTTGAGAAGTCCGAGAAAATCGGTGGATGGCCTGATTTTTTCGAAGATCGGAAAAGTGCCATCGGGCCGCGATTTTGAAGGTTTGAAAATATTTTTGAATTTTGAAATGGGCAGCAAACCGGCTAGAAATAGGCTATTTAGAGTAAAATCATAAGCCCTAAATTCGGTAGCTTTCCAGGTTTTTGAAAAGTTGAATAATTGGAATTTTTGAAATTTGAATATCGAAAAAAAGAATTTCCGATAATTCGAAAAATTGGAAACGGGATCCCGCTGATTTGAAAATCGAAAATGGGATCTCGAAGATTTGAAAATTGAAAATGGCATCTCGGAAATTTTGAAAATCGAAAATGGCATCTTGAAAATTTGAAAATCGCGAATGGCATCTCGAAAATTTTAAAATCGGAATTGAAATTTGAAAATTCGAAAATCGAATGGTGGATCGAAAATTCGAATTTTGAAATGGACAGCATGCCGGCTAGAAAATAGGCTTGTTTTGAGTCAAATCTTAAGTCCAAATTTCGGCAGCTTTCCGAGTTTTTGAAAATTGAATATTTTTGAAAAGATGCATTTTTTTTGAAATGACGGTTTTTTGAAAACGACCTTAGAAACGAAGTAGCACATAGTCACGCAAGCATAATAACAACGCCATGTATGCTCTACACTAAGTCTCGGTCGGTCTATATAGAGTCTATACCAGTGCACATAGCCTATCCGAGAATCGGGACGGACTTCCTAAGTCGAGTTGACCTTAGAACATGCCGCGAAACCCATACGAATCGACTATGAACATCTTTGACATATGCATGTTGGAGTATATCATGGTATAGTGGGACGTCGGTCACCAGTACCGGCCCGGGTAAAAATAGGGTTATGCATGAACCGTAAAACTAAAATGCGTATTGTACTAGTCAAACGATTTCTATTCGAGTCTCACCCTGAAGATGCCGATGGTAAGTCACGCATCAGTTAAACCCCAGCGGAGTTGCCAAATTGTGGACATGACATAGGTCCACCCCGACGCGGCCACGCGCGGGTTTGGGGAGGCAAATGAATCTCCATATGAGATGGGTCGAATTGAAATTTAAATCGAAGTGAAGTCGCCACCGAACTTTGTAGGAGTTCGGGCCCGTTCGAACCCACTCTATATCTTAGTGGCCCATGCACCAAGTATGGCACATTCGGATGTCAGAGTTTATTAGGTTCGTCCCATTGCATTTTGATACCCATACCGACATTATCGGATATTGTGTATTAAATGACTCTCGTGCGCCAACGGTTTCGGGCATCCGGAAACCGAGGTTCTGAGTAAGGGGTGAGGGTACGTGTTGGGAAGTTCACAAAAAACACCCAACCCCGCCCGCACATTAGCGGCCTCTACTAAGATATCGTTTGACTCTCTAATACGCGCATTAGTAGAACGATGAAATGATATGCAAACAACGTTTTACCTAAACATGCGAGAATTTGAATGGGTTGCTAAGTCGATTTAATGCATCTAAATTTAACGTCAAAGTTGTATTTAGCATGCGAGATTCATTTTAGTACAATAAAACGAATAACGAAAATAAAATGACAAAGACAGAAACAAACGTGTTAGTAACGATGACAACGATAATAACGGTTTGCATACAATATAAAAATTCTATAGAATGATGTAAACCACACAATGCATGATTTTGAAAAGTAGTATGACACGTGATTGACTTGACACATGTTGACGGAAGTCATAAAGAAAATTAATCGAGACTCAAAATATATTTAGGGCTCGCGGTTTTGATCTGATGAAAGGACACTCGATCGTGTCATTGAAGGACTCGATCGAGTGTGCCTCGGAAAAGGGGTCTGCCCAAAATTTGAGGTGCCACTCGATCGAGTCATTGAGGGACTCGATCGAGTGGTCCTCGAAAATGCATTCTGTCTCGACTTTTGGGATGTCACTCGATCGAGTGACCTATGTACTCGGTCGAGTGACCCCTGTATGAACTATTGGTTCTTTTCGCGATTTGTAGGGATTTCGAAATTGCTTTTCGATTTTGGAAAATCGCTAATTTAGTCAAATCGGGCAAAAATATTGTTTGATTTGTGCTCGATTCGGATTTTGATGCTCGTCGTATCCGATATTTGATTATGAAATCAATATCGAATACTAAGAGCGAAATCTAGAAAAAAAGTTGTAAGTCATTTAAATCAAACTAGAAACGAAATAAATTACCTCCGCGTTTATAGTGTCGTAATTAATTCTTTTGAATCATGTGACAACTATTTTTAGCATCAACGAATTCGTATTAGTTAAATTACTTGACTAATTCGTTTAGACACGATATCCGACTATTGAGTTGGTATCGAATTTAAAGAACGACGCTTTACTCTTGCTCGAAAAAAAAATTTGATTCCCTCCGCATCTCGACATCTTAATTAATCCTTGCGGATTATGGGATGTCGAATCCGCATCAACAGGTCTCAGCTCATAAAAAAAGGAATCGGGCACGTTTAAAGGGGAGTATTGCGATCCCATCATGCCTTTGAGTGTTTAGGGCGGGGCTCCTCGAGAGGGCTCCACCACTGTTACAACTCGTAAAAGGGTTAGAAAGGTCTTATGCTAATATCGCCTTTAAACGTGTTCAATTCGAAATATTTTTAGAAATCGATGTTTATGTGGTAATATTGATGATGACGAAATAAAAAAAACTATTGTTGATATTGACTCGCTTCAACAATCAAGCGTTCGGGGTGTCGGGATAAGCGACCGGCAACATCGGGTGAAGCACCCTTGTATATTCGGATTTCCTTATCCCGTCATCCTTTACGCTCGACACGAATTAGTGAGTATTTAATGTATTAATAATAGTATTTATTAATGGTGTTAGAAACGATAAAATAAATAAAAGAAAACGACGACGACGATGGACCGACGGACGACGCGAGAAAGGGGAAGAGGAGGAGAAAGAAGAAATCGGGATTGTTGCACCCTCAACCTGCATGTTTGGTATTCTCGGATATGACTCATCTAGTTGTGGCTTAGGCACGGGATTTCGAGATCTACGTAAGTTGAGTTATGGTGGTTTAGGGTTCGTAAGTTGCTTGGGTTGTAAGTTGAAGATGAATGATTAGGGTTTTTGAATGTTGTAGGTAAAAAAAAAGTGAAAGGGTTGCAAAGGAGGTGTATATATAGGCATGCTCCATCACCCGAATTAGGGCTACTCGACCGAGTGTCCCAAAGCAGACGCACACGGGCCTGTTGAGGCCCAATTGGTCGAGTGGGCTGACACTCGATCGAGTGGGTCAGCTGGAGCGAAGGGGTCCAAATTTTTGACTTTGGGTTGGACTCTTGGTATTTGTATGGCTATTTTTTTGTGAATCGGAAATGGCTTTGACGGGGGTTTGACCCGATCGCTAAAAGACGGTTTTATTTCCGGTGACTGCTTTGACCCAAATTAGTCTCATTTTATTGGAAACGGCCCACTGGGCCTGAATTTGAGGTCATTTTTGTGATATTTTTACTCCGTAGAAAGCCCAAGCTAGAAACTAATGATTTCGAGCCCATATCCGAGCGCGTAGAAACACGTTTGCGTCCGATCATCATCGGGTGTTTTTTGGAAACCGTTATAGACACCTAGCAGCCAAATGTGTGTGTCTTCACATTCGAAGTAGCATAATCTTCTCCCTACTACTACAATAATACAGATCAATTGCATTGCATCAAAAATGTTACATATGACCTCTAAAATGTTTCTTTATGGTTAATGCAACATTTTTATATGTGCTTCTTAAAGCTCCGTTGTAATAGGCTAATGTACCTTTTTGTGCGAAACATTTTCTAATCAAATGCAATATTTTTTAAAATACAGGGGGAGGGGATTCGAACCTGAGACCTACTATCCCATAGCACTTAGTGTTAACCACTACACTAAGACGTCTTCGGTCATGCAACACATATATTGAGAAGCTATTGCAACACTTTTTTTTGCCAACAAAGTCATAACCACCCTACAACAAGTTCAGAGTCAACACTATTGTAATACCTGCCATGCATTACGAGTATTTCTTATTTAGTATGGGTTGTTGTTATGGGTAGTAGTAATATAATTTGTCAATCTATTTAGTTTAACCCGTACAGTGTATAACCCGTTTTAGTTTGTTTAACATATTCCTAATACCTATACGTGTTGCGTATAACTTAATATTTTATACCCGCCTTTAGTATATAATTAAGTTGAGTCCGAATTTTAATAAATAGTGGTTTACATAATTAGATGGGTCAAACCGAGTTTTAAGCACATTCCCGAGCCCAATGTGGGCCAAAGAACTAGTAACAATGCACGTAGGGTTTGTATTGGTTGGTGTCATGCTTATCTCATTGCATTTTCCATCTCCCATGTAAACACGCACAACTCGTCATGCCGCACACCACACTCCTCCTGTTTAGACCCCTTTCTAACCTAGAAGACTTCACGCAATACACACATAATTCGCAAGTATCCTCACCCAATCGGCCGCACGAGCAAGAGGAGGGAAGAAGGAACCCGATTCATCGATCACACCCACATAATTATAGGTATCTTGCATTGTCTGTCCGATTTGAGCGTCATATTTGTTATCGTGTCGGGTTTTTACTATCGTGTGGTGGTAGTATGGTCGTGAGGTTGCTCTTGTTGTCGGTGTATTCCCACTATTGTCGTGAGGATGCTTGGATGCGTTGTCGTGACAGTGTTGTCGTAGTCGGAATGTTGGGTTGTGTTGGGTTGATGTTTTTGGTATGGGTACTGTTAACGTATTATTGTAATAATAATAATTATTATTATTTTTTAAAAAAAACGGAACTTGCATTAAACACCAGAACAAATTACAAGAAGTTAGAGGGAAGCCGAGATACTATCTGGGCCCCCACTCCCTTAGCGATTGCAAAGCTAATTCTAGTGAAAATGTGAACCGCGGCACGCGCTCCAGCATCTTGTGATAAAGCGAATTTCCGAATCCGCTGTAGCAGAGAAACATCATCCGTGTCGAGCTCGCCGAGAGAGGAGAAGGAGAAAGGTAAGAAACCATACCCAATCGCCGTACAACGTGCCTGATACTTGGCACACTTACGACGAGCAGCATCAGCAACGACCCGTCCAGGCTCAAAAGCGGTAAGGCCAGACTGAGTCAAGGGCGAGGACCCAGTCAGATCAACACAAACGCCCTTGTCCCACGAGTAGAGTAGGAGGTCGGCTGGTCGCAAGGGCTTGCCATTATCGTCGCAGAGGCCGATCTCCACCTCCTTACCTGCAGAGATCCCCGTCCGGAAGCAAATATCCAATAGTGTCTCGCGGACAAGGTTATGGCGATGTTTAATCCCCACAGTACCAGCACACGAAACCGCGTGATCACCAAAAATATCGTCTCTAAGGCCCCTGGAGCAAGAAGAGCAGGTCTCGGAAGGCGGAAACAAAGGGACTTCAAGGCGATAACTAAGCACACTGCGATATGTCCGACCGTTCATGGTTTGCCCGAGCCCAGTAATAGGGACAACCCTCAGCCAATCAGAAGACTGGTCCCCCTGCTGAGATTTCCACAGAGCAACCTGTCGAGGAGTCAAGGAGAAAACAGATTCCGCTACTGTAGCAACCCTCGTGAAATATATATTTGCCAATTTCTTCATAAGTTTTGGGGCAGCGATCTCAAAGGGGTTATATTTGCCAATTTATTATTATTATTATTATTATTATTATTATTATTATTATTATTATTATTATTATTATTATTATTATTATTATTATCATCATTATTATCATTATCATGATTATCATTATTATCATTATCATAATTATCATAATTATCATTATTATTATTATTATTATTATTATTATTATCATTATTATCATCATTATCATTATCATTATTATTATTATCATTATTATCATCATTATCATTATTATTATTATTATTATCATCATTATCATTATCATTATCATTATTATTATCATTATCATTATCATTATCATTATTATCATTATCATTATTATTATCATTATCGTTATTATCATTATTATTATTATTATTATTATTATTATTATTATTATTATTATTTTTATTATTATTATTATTATTATTATTATTATTATTTATTTTTAATTTTTTTTTGCAAGAAAAGTTATGACTCTTATTTATCCATTTAGGGCAAAGAAGAGACTAGTCTTACAAAAGTATAACCCCTAGAACAACACACAATCAATGTAACGAGTTAGTCAAATTCCTTCTATTTAATCGAGCGAACACTGCAAACTTGATTTGCGATACAAGAACCTTGCCTGGTCTCTCATCCCCGGTGAAAATTCGATTATTTCGCTCCATCCAAATACAGTAAACCGCAGCCCCAAGAATACTGCAATACCAAGGATGCTTCCAATGCTTTCTCCTCCTTCTAGTCAAACTCCATCGTAACTCAGTTCTTAAATCATTAGAACGGCCAACAATTCCCAACCAACTTCGAAGCTCTGCCAAAACCTCCTGTGCATACCGGCATTGAAAAAATAAGTGCTCATGATTCTGATTATTCTCCTTACACAAAATACACCTATTAGTGATGTATATCCCTTTCCCCTTCATCTTATCAATCGTCGCTAATTTTCCTTGGCTAGCCATTGAAGCAACTACCCCATGTTTAGGAATAACATTAGGCCCTTTTAGCACTGTCAACCAGCTGCAGTTCCCCAACTTTCTCCTAAACCAATTATACACATCTTTGAGCTGAAATCCCTGTACATTATGCCAACTTTGAATACGAGCTACAATTCCCTCAGCCGTTCCTTCTTTTGCCCATATTTCATCTCTAACTTTCAGAATGCTATTGAAACTGGATGTGTACCTATCTTGTTGCTTTATTTCCCAAATGCTTTGCCTTCCCAGAATGTAGCTCGTAACCCATTTACCCCAAATACCGCCTCTAGCTGTCAAAATCTTCCATAACCATTGACTTATTAAGGCTTTATTCCAAGCTGCTAAGTCCTTGATGTCAAATCCACCCTCGTCCCACGGAGCGCATATACTATCCCAACTCTTATAATACACACCACGATCCTCTTGCCCACAAGTCCAGAAATATCTCCTGCATATCTGAGTCAATTTGCAGCGGACATTACCTGGCAGAATCGTGTTAGAGCACCAATAGTTGAGAATACCAAAGTGCGTAGAATTTATAATTTGAATCCGTCCTGCATACGTAAGGCTCTTGGATGACCAGTGACTCAACACAGCCTGAACAGCATGAATTAACCCATTATAATGCATTAGCCTATTATTCACATCATTTAGCGGCAACCCCAAGCATCGACAAGGAAATATACCCTGTTTAAACCACGTTGCTAATAGGATTTCCTGCTTTATCTCATCAGCAACACCCCAAAAATAAATATCCGTTTTGTCCCTATTAACATGAAGACCAGAAATCTTAGCAAAATTATCCAATTACTCCAACGCAGCAGCCACAGAAGGCACATCACCTCTAGTGAAAATCATGAGGTAATCGGCAAAGATTAGATGGTTTAATCCTATTCTCTTGCATTTAGGATGAAATGAGACCTGCGGCTTCCCCATCATGTGTCGAAGAGATCTAGAAAGAATTTCCATACTTAGAACAAAAATGTAAGGAGATAATGGATCCCCTTGACGAATTCCACTCTTTCCCTGAAAGAAACCATGAGAGTTGCCATTCATCTTAATCGAAAACCAAGATCCCGTGATACACCCTTGAATCCAAGCAATTAACTGAGGTGGAAAATTTAGTTCCAACATCATAGCCTCGATAAATCCCCATTGCAATGAATCAAATGCCTTTCGCAAGTCGACTTTTAAAAGACAGCGAGGGGTAATGAATTTCCTTCCATATCCTTTAACAAGAAACTGAGATAGAGCGATATTTTCGTGAATATTACGTCCCTGCACAAAAGCAGCCTGCTCAGGGCCCACAATTTCATGCATCACCAAATGCAGCCTATACGTTATGATCTTACTTATTGTTTTGTACAAAACACAACAACATCGGCCTGTAATCAAGCACCGAGGAGCAAATCGCCTTCTTTGGGATTAAGGTAATCAATGTAGTGTTGGCTTGTTTAACCATTTTGCCTTTTTGAAAGAATTCCTGTACTGCATCACAAAAAACTCTTCGTACTACCGACCATTGGCTTATTATTATAATAATAATAATAATAATAATAATTATTATTATTATTATTATTATTATTTATTATTTTTTTATTTTTTTATTTTTTTTAATTATAAAACGGAACTTTCATTAAACACCAGAACAAATTACAAGAAGTTGGAGGGAAGCCGAGATACTATCTGGGCTCCCACTCCCTTAGCGATAGAAAAACTAAGACGAGTAAAAATAAAAGCAGCTGCCCGAGCTCCCGCGTCCTGAGAGATAGAGAATTTCTGAATCCGCTTGAGTAAAGCAGCGGCCTCCGCGTCGAGCTCCCCTAGAGAAGAGAAAGAGAAAGGTAGGAACCCATACCCAGTCTTGGTGCACAAATCTCCATACTTGGCGCACTTGCGCCAAGCAGCATCAGCGACTGCGCGGCCAGGTAGAAAATCAGACATCGCAGACTGGGTCAAAGGGGACGACCCCGTCAAATCGACACACACATCATGGCCCCTATCCCAGGAATAAAGAAGCAAATCCGCCGGGCGTAGGGGCCTGTCGTGCCCATCAATCAAACCGACATCTACCTCCTTACCGGTTGAAATACCAGATCGGAAACAGATATCCAAAAGTGTGTCACGAAGCAAGTTATGTCTATGCTTAATACCAACGGTACCAGCACACGACACAGCATGATCTCCAAAAATGTCCCCCTCAAAAACTCGGGAACAAGCAGAACAGGGCTTGGGTACCGAGAACAAAGGGACACCCAACCGATAGCTAAGGACAGAGCGATAAGTCCTCCCATTCATGGTCTGTCCCAACCCGGAGATAGGAACTTATTATTATTATTATTATTATTATTATTATTATTATTATGATTATTATTATTATTATTATTATTATTATTATTATCATTATTATCATTATTATTATTATTATTATTATTATTATTATTATTGTTATTATTGTTATTATTATTATTATTATTATTATTAGTATTAGTATTACTATTATTATTACTATTATTATTATTATTACTATTACTATTACTATTACTATTATTATTATTATTATTATTATTATTATTATTATTATTATTATTATTATTATTATTATTATTATTATTACTATTACTACTACTACTACTACTACTACTACTATTATTATTATTATTATTATTATAACAAGAGGAAAATTTTATTGATGAATCAAAAAGCAGTTTACAAAAAATTGGTGGGTAGCCGAGATACAATCTGGGCCTCCACCCCCTTAGCTATAGCAAAGCTAAGTCTGGTAAAAATAAAAGGAGGAGCGCGTGTTCCGGCATCCTGTGCTATCGAAAATTTTTGAATCCTCTTTAGTAAACCGATAGCATCCGCCTCCAATTCCCCTATTATTATTATTATTATTATTATTTTATTTTATTTTATTAATTTTTTTTTTTTGCAAAAATTATATCATTTCATTAATTAAATGAAATTACAAGTTTGCAAAAGTAGAACCACTAACAGCCACCCCAACTAAGTCACGACATCAATCCAAACTATGCAATTTACCTAGAAGATTAGTGTATTTAGAGCTATGCAAGTAAGGGAAAAGTCTAACAGATACGAAAAATTTAATCTGCTGAACTAAAGTATTTGTATCTGCATATCCATCGCCAAAAATTCGTTGATTTCTTTCCTTCCAAATTTGGTAAACCGAAGCTGCAATACTGACCCGTAACCAGTCAGCCTTCCAATGCTTTCGCCTATATCTTTTAGAAATCCAATCTAACACTTTACGTAAATCCCATCCAACACCTTTAATACCAAGCCAGTCCAAGACCTGCAACCATACTACTTTCGAATAACCACACCTGAAAAAAAGATGGGGAGCTGTTTCAGCAGCAGTACCACAAAGGGAACACCTGTTCGCAAGGTGAAAACCCCTCTGCTGAATCTTATCAACCGTAGGGAGGTTATTTTGGGCCGCTAAAGTGAGAATAACTCTATGTCTGGGCAAAGTTATAGAAGAAATGACCGAAGCCCAAGCAAACTTACTCATAGGACCCTTGAAGAACAGATAAGCGTCCCCAAATCTGAATTTATCACCCTTCGCATAGTTGCATAGCAGTTGTGCAGCAGCAGCTGCAGAACCACTTCTGCTAATGCATTCATCTCTCACTTTCAAAATATGTTTCAAGCCTGATGAGAAATATTCCTTGGCCTGCACCGTCCAAATAGAATCCGAATGTAAAATATACTTTTGACACCAAGCTATCCATATACTACCTTTACCCTCAGAAAGTTGCCATAGCCATTTTGTAATGAGCGCCTTGTTCCAATCACCTAAACTCTTGATATTCATACCCCCATTGTTCCATGGAGAACAAATACTGCTCCATTTCATGAACGTGAGCCTCTTAGCTCCAAAACTAATACCCCAGAAAAAATCCTTACACATCTTATTAACTGCCTTAATCACAGCCTTAGGGAGGAGAATACTCGAGCACCAAAAATTCTGAACTCCAAATATGACAGAGTTAATTAGCTGACATTTACCCGCATAAGACAGGAAATTAGTCGTCCATTGCTTGATCAGATGATGAATCTTTATAATAAGAGAATCAAACATATGGACCTTGATTGTAGCATCGTGGAGGGGAACCCCCAAATAACGAAATGGGAAAGAACCAACAGAGAACCCAGTACAATTCAGAATTTCTTGAGTAATAGCAGCGGAAGTACCACCAAAATAAATACACAACTTATCAAGATTCGCATTAAGTCCAGACATGGCCCCAAAATCATCAAGAGCTCTCTTTACAGCCATAACCGAAGGAACATCTCCCCTGATGAAGAGCATTAGATCGTCTGCAAAAATGAGATGGGTAAGATTGATCTTCCTACATTTAGGATGATAAGAGACATTTTCTCCCTCGGTAATGAATCTCATAGCTCTAGAGAAAATCTCCATACTAAGTACAAAGAGATATGGGGATAAAGGATCCCCTTGTCGTATACCACTTAACCCTTGAAAGAACCCATGAACACCTCCATTAATCTTAAATGAGAACCATGGGTTAGTAATACACCCCATAATCCAAGTGATGAACAATTCTGGGAAACCCAACGCTGTAAGCATCTGTTTGACAAAACTCCATTGTAAAGAGTCAAACGCTTTCCTGATATCCACTTTTATCATACATCTTGGCGTTAAGAACTTTCTACTATACCCTTTAACCAGGGTTTGAGAGAGGAGAGTGTTTTCAAAAAGGCTTCCGCCCTTAATAAAAGCCGCCTGCTCCTCACCAATAATTTCTGACATGAGCGTCTTCATTCTGTTAGCTATAATCTTACTGATGGTCTTATAAAATACCGTGCAACAGGAAATTGGTCGAAAATCTTGGACCGAAGAAGCATCTTGTTTCTTAGGAATTAGAGTAATGAGTGTAGAGTTGGCCTGTTTAGACAAATGCCCTTTCCTGAAGAAACTTTGGATAGCATTGCAGAAATCCTTTGAAATAATTTCCCAAGTTGACTTAAAGAACCCCACCGAAAACCAATCCACACCTGGACTGCTGTTAATGTCCATGTCAAAAACAGCCGTCTTTATCTCATCTTGATTAACGGGCCTAATCAGCATTTGCTGCTGTTCGAAGGATAAACAAGGACCTCGCTTAACAGAATCAACAGAAATAGGAGTAACATCAGTTCTCTTACCTAATAAACCTATGTAATAATTTTGGAACGCTGCAACAACAGCATCAGTCCCCTCATGAATACCACCAACTGCATCCTTAATCGAGCCCACCATTTGATGGTTTCTCCTCTCAGCAATCTTAGCATAAAAGAATTTCGTGGAACAGTCAGATAATTGCATGTCTTTAATCTTAGCCCGCTGCTTCAGCATTGCTAGTTCAGCGGCTTTCAGATTTGTATAGGAGGCAAGGACCAGCTTCTCTTCTTGAATCAATAAGGAGGAGAAAGGATTATTCTTGAGGTTACGTTGACAAACCAGGAGTTTCTGTTTGGCCTCCGACACTTTAGAGGAAATACCCATGAAATGGAGCTTGTGAAATTTCTGGAGAGCCTTCCGTGTCATCTTCAATTTGGTAAAGAAACAATGCATAGGGGAACCCTGTACTCTCTCTCTCCAAGCAGAAGCAACAGTAGGAAAGAACTCCGGATGTACAACCCAGCTATTAAGGAAACTAAAAGGACGCTTCACTCTAGGAAAATCCAACACAGAGACCAAAATTGGGGAATGGTCTTAAATACCTGCCTCATGAAAAGTGGCAGAAGAATTAGGAAAGGAGTTATACCAGCCAGGATTGACCAAGACCCTGTCAAGCTTAGTCCAAATCCGCGACTCAGACGGCTGCTTATTAGTCCATGTCAAAGAACAACCAGTACTAGAAAGGTCATCCAACTTACTAGCAAGCAAACAATCATTAAAATCCAACATATCCCTGAGACATGGTGGAGATGAACCAATTTTTTCATCCGGACTACGAACAACATTAAAGTCGCCCATTACAATCCAATTGGGATGCCCCAAAAGAGAATGCAAGGTCTCCCACAAAGAAACTCTATCAATGGCCTCATTCATCCCATAGACAATAGAAAACTGGAAACGAACATTAGACTCCAAATGATGAACCAAGCCAGAAATAATCTGATCAGTAGCAACCACATTTTGGATAAAAACTTTATTCGGATCATAAACAACCCATATCCTACCATTATAATGAAAATCATAATTGGATAAAACTGAGAATCTTCTAAAGGCTGTACGAATAATATGTGCAGCTTTATTTTCTTTTACCCTTGTCTCCACTAATCCCAAAACATCCACATTATTATGATAAAGAAAGTCCTTAACCTTGCTCTGTTTAATAGGGTCATTAAGCCCACGGATATTCCAGGAAGCAATCCTCATAATATATCAGGTGGAATTGGAAAATCCAGACTTCCAATATGTGTAATGTCCTCCTCTTCAGGACGTGAAAAAGGTTGAAAAGGATTGTCTAGCAACATAGGCTCCACTACTGGCTGTTTCACATTCTTGTTTGAAGAAGAATTACGCCTTAAAACTTGAATGAAGGAACTTCCTGAATTCTCCTCAGAGTGAAAAACAGAAGCCAAATGAGGGTTTCCGGGCAGAGAACCAGAGTTGTCAACTCCAGACCCAACCTGGCCCTCCCCAACGTACTCCCCTCCCATATCAGACTGTTTAGAGGAATTACCGGGCAGAGGATCTCTTACAGCAGACTCCTCCCCAACGTACTTTTCCCCCTTAGCATTACTAATGAGATTTCCGGGCAGAGGTCCAAGGTTATCTTCTCCAGACCCAACCTGTCCCTCCCCAACGTACTTTCTCTCAGTATTCTGCTTACCCATGGGATTTCCGGGCAGAGAAGCATCGTTGACTACTCCAGACCCAACTAGCTTCTCCCCAACGTACTCCCCCAATGCAGATTCATGCTCAGCCTCTTTAGAACCAGCAGCATCGAGCTTCTTCTTCTCCCACTTACAAGTCTTAATAGTGTGTCCAAGCTTGCAACACCCCTTACAGAAATACGGAATCCATTCATATTGGTTTCTCTGCACAGAAGCTTCACAAAAAGGAGTATTAATGGTGATATGCTCAAGCAATGGCTTTGAAATGTCCACCTCAACAAGCACCCTCGCAAAAGAGAACTTTGCTTTGGTTGTGGTAGCTAGATCAGCACAAAGAGTCCTTCCCACCGCACTTGCCAACTTACTTAAAACAATATCTGACCAGAGAAACGGGTCTAGATCAGGAAACAAAATCCAAATAGGAACACAAGCCAACTTCTCCATTTCAGCTGAGAAATCAGGTGTCCATTCTTTGAGAATGAAGGTGTAAATTCCCATATGCCAAGGCCCTCCACCCAGTACCTTATTCATGTCCTCTTTAGATGAGAAATTGAAAGCAAACCAGCCTTTCTTGAAGTACTGCACACTAGGAAACGCAAGAGCACCCCAATTCTCAAGGACGTATTTCTTGACCTGCTGTAAATTCGGTCTACTTCCAATGATATGGCCCATTAGAGTAAACTTCCATCTATCTAACTCCTCCTCAAAATCACCCAAATCAATGGTAATCTCAGAAGAATCAACCACATCTTCAAAAAAAACTAAGATTCATACCCAATTGTTGTTTCTTAGTAGCTACGGAGACCCAAGAATTCATACCTGCATTCTCAGATACGACTAGAGGCAGAGTACTCTTGGCGCCACCATTCTTCTCCACATTCAAGTTATTATTAATCCAATTATTTGAAGTTTCAGCTGAAGAACTAGTCTTACCAGCCGATTCCATAGCCTTAAGAATTAGATCATTCACCAAGGGTTCCCGCGCAGCACTCTGATCATTTGATCGCAATTCATCATCCCGATGCTCCCAACTTCCACCAGTAGAACCAGATTGAGGAGGCGGTAACGAAGATTTCTTCGGCGGCCGCCCTGGCCCTCTCCTGGCCTGCTCGGCAACCATGGAAGAATGGAACCGATCACAACCAGAATCCTAGAGAGAGAAAGAGTTCCTCTCACTACGCGAATTTTATTTATTATAATAATAATAATAATAATAATAATAATAATAATATTATTATTATTATTATTATTATTATTATTATTATCATTATTATTATCATTATCATTATTATTATCATTATTATCATTATTATTATTATTATTATTATTATTATTGTTATTATTATTGTTATTGTTATTGTTATTGTTATTGTTATTGTTATTGTTATTGTTATTGTTATTGTTATTGTTATTGTTATTGTTATTGTTATTGTTATTATTATTATTATTATTATTATTATTATTATTATTATTATCATCATCATCATCATCATCATCATCATTATAGTTATTGTTCCTGATGCTTGTTGGTGTTACGTGATGTCGGGTTCAGCCGAATTATGACTGTCAGGTCGGTCCAGGGCAAGACTCGCGGCCATTATAATAGCGGGTCGATCTCATTTTATAATTTAGTTAAGTTGGGTTGGTCTCACTTGATTACTTAATTATGTCGGGTCAGTTTCATTTTCTGATTTGATAGGTTGGGGTCAGTTTCGTTTTATAATTTAATTACGTTAGGTTCGATATTAATTTAAGTATACAACATTTTACTAGGATTAGACTTCGTAGAACTTCCACGGTGATTTGTACTACTGATGTGGTGGTGACTTTCTGACAAGGTAAGGTTTTGCTTACTTAGAATACGTTAATATAATGATGCTTGTATGAGTTACGAGTATGATGTGGTATCGTGCTAATGAGAATAATGATGAATAATGATGGTGGAATGATTGATGAATATTGATATATTGGAGTTGGTGAGGCTAGCTTTAGATCTAGCCAAGGCCTTTGATCATGGTCCCCTCCCTGATTTCTCCTCGCGGGTTGTTGAACCTACGGGAGGTGTGAACACTCGGAATGAAACGGTCCGCCAGAAGAGTTGAGACGAGATTATTGATATAATACCATGATGGTACTGAATGTTGAGATAAGATTATTGATTGGTACTGTGATGGTACCCAGATTGTGGAGATAATATTGTTAGTTGGTACCGATGACGGTACTGAGACGGTTGAGACTGGATGTTTTATATTATGTGCTTATTTTATAATGTTTGCATGTTCTAACCATTTTCTCTGTCTAAATTGTCACCCTATTTTATTGGGGGCATGTGATGATCCAATTGATATTTCTGATCAATTTGGAAGGAGTCTATAATACAGGTTATGTATATCGTGATGTGTTTGGATGTTGGGATGCTTGTTCGGGATTGGGGTGAACGCGATAATGATCTTGGTCATAGCACGGGTTAATGCGTAGGCATTCTTGTTTATATAGATTGTATAGCTTCCGCTGTGTACCAGAGTTGTAATAGTTAAGGAGTTGTAATGTTTAAATCATATGGTCGGTTTGGCATTCCATGTTGTATTATAATGAGCTACTAC
This sequence comes from Agrostemma githago, assembly GCA_958450325.1. Taxonomy (NCBI): domain Eukaryota; kingdom Viridiplantae; phylum Streptophyta; class Magnoliopsida; order Caryophyllales; family Caryophyllaceae; genus Agrostemma; species Agrostemma githago. The sequence goes on along the minus strand of OY288240.1, from coordinate 24,169,876 downwards.
CTCGGGAAACCGAGATGGTAACACCTTTATTTATTCGAGAATGTCTTGATAAGGCTCTTGGGTAAATGAGGGTGTTACAAAGTGGTATCAGAGAGAATGTTAAAGGAGCATAAACTAAATGAACCTAGGAAAATAAAATGAACCCCGATGACGGACCATCAGAAGCCCCCTAAAATTCGGTTGAGAAGACGTCCTTATACCAACCTCGGCCGTCCTGGTCATGACCCGGTAACAGCGTGTGAGAATGAGATGGGTATATAATAGGAAGGGATACGTTGTGATGCAATGAATGTCTTGTGATGATTGTCTATGATAACTGATTCCACTGTTTGATACGTGCGCTGTAGTATGTTGCATAAGATGATCGTTGTCTAGTACGTAGTTACAGTGTTAGCATGGTATAGTAATTAGTACGAGATCATATGAGTTATATGTTATAGATCATAAAGTCAAGGTAAGTGTTGATCATCCTTGACTGAGAGACGGTCATAGTCAGGGTGGTAGTAACGTTGGATAAAACGCCTAACGGTTTGTACTTAGTTGGTTGTAAGCAGTGAACGTGTTTTAATTAGTCGTTTTGGTGTTACTCTATCTATCTTAGATAAATAATATACTGGATTTGTCTCACATAGTGGAAATGGGGTTGATATCTGGTGATGTTACGGGTATCGTAATATCTCAGGAGAGACGATAACTTATTTGCATTAAGTGTGTCTTAATGTGAATGTTCTTCAAAACTACCTGGATACTTGCATTCTAATTCGAGTATTATTGTAGACACCCGCATTTTGCCTACTTATGTCTATAACAGTCTCCAACAAAACACCAGATGATGATCAGACGTTAACATGCATCAATACGCTCGAATACGGACTCGGAATCAATAGTATCCGACGTGGGGACTTAGCGGAGTACAAACCTCTTGAAACCGACCTCAAATCCAGACTCAGTGGGTCGTTTCCAATAAAATAAAGCTACTTTGAGCCAAAAACGCCATCGGAGGCAAAACCGTCTTTTGTCGACCGAGGGAAAACCGGTCAAAGTCGAAACCCGAAATTAAAAAGAGCCACAATGGCATCCAAATACAAAATGAATCAATTCAAAACAAAATCAAATCATACCTCGAATAACAAGGATATCAATCCGTATTTTGCAAAACTTTTGATATGTGCAATTCCAGTCGCTCTTATCCACGCGCCCCAGAACAGAGTCGCCTCCACTGGGGCTCCCCAGAACTGAGCCGCCTCCATTGGGGCGCCCCATTACCAAGTCGATAGCCTCCGGGCGCCCGAATTCCGGGTCGGAGCATTTCGTAAAACTCTATAGATACACTCTTACGTCCGACGTTTCAAGGGTCACCATATCATTTCTCAAAACCTTATTTCAGAAACCCGAGAGCATGCATTTTCATCCCCTTTACTTAACTCACCTACATATACCAAACCTCTCCCTGTGTCTACAACGATACTCCGCGAACCCGTATTTCGAAACATTGACATGTAGGTTGAGGGTTTTCAAACCTCGCTTTCTAAGCCTTTAAACTCGTTTATTTATCAAATTACTAACACTTCTAACATTACTAACTTTACATTTTTGCATCTAACATTTTTATTTCTCGTTCCTAACATTACTAACTACATATTTTTGCATACTAACTTTTACTTACCGTTATATTAATACCGCATATACTACTACATAAACTATTTTCAAAATCGATTCTAGCAAACGTCCGATGACGCTAAATTGAGCGTCGTAGGTCTTAAAGGTCAAACAACGACGCCGAAATGCAACGGGCCTAATCTTTTTGACGACAAATCGAACTTTCCGATCAAACACATTCGACAATTAACGCTCCTAAAGTCCGTATAACCCCCGAATAGGCCGCACCGGAGGTGGCGTCCTAATATTGAGGCACGCCGTCCCAGGCGCCTGAGGGTCAGGGCGCATTATGGCGTGCGCCTGAACCGTCGGGTAATAACGCGATTGTAGTAGTTCTTTGTCGAGCGTTTTCGATATCATTTTCAAATATCGCTCTAAATGCCTGATGTCGATTCTGTAATCGAATATCGCGCACAAATAGCTATCGATAATCGAAAAAGTATGAAACCCTATGTCGTCAATCCAAGAGTCGTACGGTCTCCACGACCCGATAACGATGTGACGATACAAAGGGCTCCGATATTCATAATAAGTCGATACGGTCGATCTAAATCATAAATCGAGACGTTTAAGGATAAGTACCCCATTATGGCCGAAATGAGATATCGTAGACGTCCAATATAGTCCACAACGATGCAAATTTTGCCTAGGGAATAATACTTGCGACGTTAGTCGACGCTCGGTAATGTATCACGCGTCTTCTTTTCCAACCATATTTCATACTTATTTTTACTCTTTTACTACTTTGAGCAAACGTCTTATTACGTAAAGTCTTAAATCGATGACTCCTTAGTCGAACTCGGTATATGACGGATCGAGACGGTCACTTTTCGCTAGGATGAGTCGAGAGGAGATATCGAAGCTTCGGGATCAACCTAGCATCACGCTTTGGTCCGAGCGTTGCCTGTTCGGGAGCCCAGGGTCCGACGCCTGAACATCAGGCCACCCCACCTCAGGCGCCTGAATATCAGGCCGCCTTACCTTAGGACCCTGAGTTCCAGGCAGCACCCTTTCTTGCGTCCAAGCCTCTGTCCTCTGGTCAATACGTAACACAATACGTAGTTGATTAGAGTCTGTCCAATTTTTTGGTTTACGGTTTCAGCATTCGTTTTCTATTTACGAGTTCGTTTATAGTTTACTTAACCGATTCTAACTCGATATTATATCTTTTCGTATTGTTAATTCCGGGTTGTATTCCGCCCATGTAATTTGTGTAGACACCCGCATTTTGACTGCATGTGCCTATAGTAGTCTCCAATAAAACACGCGATGAAGATTGGACGCTAACATGCATTAATACGCTCGAATACGGTCTCGAAATCAATAGTATCCATCGTGGGCACTTAGCGGAGTGTGAATCTCACAAAACCGACCTCAAACTCAGACTTAGTGGGTCGTTCCCAATAAAATAAGGCTATTTGGAACTAAAACCGTCACCGGGGGCAAAACCGTTTTTTGCGATCGAGCCGAAACCGGTCAAAGTCGAAACCCGAGAACGAAAACAACCACAAACGCGTCCCTATACACAATCCAAATTAAGTCGAAACAAAATCAATCAAATCAATTCCTTCCATAAACAAGCCGGATATCTCTCACCCGTCTGAGAGCACTCGAACGAGTGCCTAAGGGCCACTCGATCGAGTGACCCCCAAAAAATCGACCAGGGAACCTTCCATTTACTCGATCGAGTGACTCTAGAGGGGGGTAAAATCTATAAATACCCCCTCACTTTCACCTATTAAAAGGTTAACATTTTCCACACTCTTTCTCCCACTCTGTAGTGCTTTATCCTCACACAAAAACCGAGTCAATATACTCTCCCTAATCACACCCTAACTCAACTTACATATCTCAAATCGCTCTCGTGCTTATGACAACACTACACGAGCCTATTCATGAGTCTATTAACATGTAGGTTAAGGGTGTCAAAACCCCCATTTTCTAATCTCTAATCTTCTTTTCATTTTGTATATAACTTTTACATTTCGCATCTAACTTTTACTTTTCCGTTCCTAACAATCTAACTACTAACATCTAACTTTTTATTAACGCATTTTTACATTTTGTTATTTGATACTGTTTATACTATTATATAACAAAAAGTACTTTCAAAACAGATACGAGCAATGTCCAATGATGTTAAATCGATCGTCGTAGGCTTTAAAAGCCAAATTACAACGTTGAAATGCAAAGGATTTAAGTCTTGTGATGACGAATCGAACTTTTCAATCGAATACAGTCGAAGATTAAATGCCGCCTAAACTCTGTTAAAATCCTTAACAAGTCGTACTGCAGGTGGCACCCTTTGAGGCACGCCGCCCTATGAACTCAAAGGTTAGGGCGCCTTATGGATTATGCATAACCACCGGTTTTTTACGCGATCACGGTAATTTGTTACCGAGCGCATTTGATGTCGTTTGCAAAATATTGCTCTAAATGTGTGAAGCCGACTTCGTGGTCGAGTATTGCTTATTATGAGTTGTCAAAAAACGAGTTTGCATACATCACTCTAAATGATTGATGTCGACTCTATAGTTGAACATCATTCATCATGAGTTATCAAATCCGAAATCAATACGAAACCTAATGATGTCAATCAGGTCGTCATACGATCCTCGAGATCCGATAAGTGACATCGCGAAACAAAGGGATCGATATTCGTATTGACGCGACGCGATCAAGGAATATTCCTTCGTATACTCATTTCTTTTCTTTTAATATCATCAAAATCGCTCTAAAATGTTCGATATCGACTCCGTAGTCGAATTCCTTTCACAACGAGTCATCGAAGATTGAGCTAGTATGAAACCCAATGACGTCAACACGATCATCGTACGGTCCATGTGACCCGGAAATGATGTCGTAATATGAAGGGATCGATATTCATAACTTACTCGAGTACATTTGATTGAGATCATAAAACGGGTTCGTTTTAGGACAAGCATGTCACCCGGCCTAAGGGCACTCGATCGAGTGTCAGACTCACTCGAACGAGTGACCCTCTGAAAAATGGGCAGGGAGTCCTCATCAAGGGCACTCGCCGAGTACACCTGAAACACTCGATCGAGTGACCCATTATAGACTTCCAAAGGAGTCTAATCGACGATAATAAGTTTCCATCGAATTATATTGCGACATTAGTCAATACGTGGCTAAATAATCACGTATTCTTTTCCTAGAACCCACATTTCATATTATTTCTAATTTAATACTATCATATTCCTCCTACGACTTTGATTGAGTGCCTCCCGTGACTAATAAATCTTACGTTGACGACTTTTTTGTCGGGCTTGATGTATGATAAGCCGAGGCAACCCTATCTCATTAGGATAAGTCGAGATCAGTCCTTGAGGCCTTGGGATCAAGCTAGCATCACGCTTCGGCCCTGTACGCCATCGCGTATCTAAGCCTTCGTCCTTCGATCAATACACAACATAATGTGTAGTCGATCGGAGTCTGTCCAATCGTTCGATTTACGGTTTCAATTAATGTTATCTATCTACGAGTCCATTTATAGTCCACGTTTACCGTTGCTAATCCGATCATTATATCATTACTTGTTGTATTGTGAATTTCGGGTTGTATTTTCGCCGGTGTAATTTGTAATTTATTTACGAGCTTATTATTTTCGATGTTTGCCATTTATTGCTTTTAAATGAGCATTGCATGCTAAATTCCACTTAAACATATACCAAGATGCATTAAACGACGTAGCAACACGTATTATACATGTACATTATAAGACATTGTTTGCATAACATTTCATCGTATTACTAGCGCGCGAATTAAAAAACCAATCGATATCTTAGTAGAGGCCGCTATGTGCAGGCGAGGTTGCTTGTCTTTCGTGGGCTTCCCAACACGTACCCTCACCCCTTATTCAAAACCTTTGGTTTCCGGATGCCCGAAACCGTTGGCGAACGATAGTCATTTGATACACGATACCCGATAGCTTGGCATCGGTATTGTTAAGCAAAGGGAGGAACCTCACAATCTCTAGTCCTAAAGCGGGTCGTGCTTTGTGCACAATACGCCTAAGTATAGAGCGGGTTCGAACGGGTCCGAAATCCCATAAAGTTCGGTCGCAACTTCAACTTCGATTTAAATTTCGACCCGAGAATCATCTCATCAAGAGAACATACCACCGCCCAAACCCGCGCGTGACCGCGTCGCGATGGACCTATGTCATGTCTACAATTTGTAATTTACTTCCAAGTCATTTATTTCCGTTGCGTGACATTTATCACTTTTAAAAAAACATTGCAAGCTAAATACAACTCCGACATATTCTAAAGATGCATTAAACAACATAGAGAACACATATTTCACATGTATAGGCTAAAAAAAATGATTTTCATACATTTTCATCGTCTTACTAACGCGTGCACTTAAACACCGATCAATATCTTAGTAGAGGTCGCTATGTGCGGGAGGGGTTGAGTGTCCTTCATGAGCTTCCCAACACGTACCTTCACCCCTTACTCAGAAGCTTCGGTTTCCGGATGCCCGAAAACATTGACCACGAGAGTCATTCGATATACGATATTCGGTAATTCGATATTGTATCATTATGCAAAGGGACGAACCCCCACAAGCTCATGTATCATTGACAACGAGAGTCATTCAAAGTTCGGTGGCTACTCCAACTTCGATTTAAATTTCAATCCGATAACATTCTCACACGAGAACATCCGCCTACCAAAACCCGCGCCTGACCGCACCGGGCGTGCACCTATATCTTGTCCACAATTATATGTTTCCTTGCCAATGTAATGTACAAGTTGGCTTCATGTTAATAAGGTACGATATCTAGAAGTTTAACGTTGTCGTGACGTGTTAATAGAGCTTTTTCGCATGTGAATCAAGTTCGAGTTAATGAGACTAGTAGTCAAACAATGTAAGAGTTCCTGAGGTTTGTTTCGACTTAATGTGATTAACTTGCTTTATATCTATCTAAGTGGGGTCCTTATTGGTCATCATCCTACTCTCGTAAGGGCGTAAATGAACATGTCTATTAATCGATTCTTAAAAGCGTATGTGGTATCTGTAATTATGTCGATATGTTTGTATTATAGGGAGCATCAATGTGTGTCTATATATATATATATAGAGTAAGGCTCTTATGAGTCCTTTACTCTATATGAGTCCATGAGTCCTCATCCCATCCATTGGATGGGATGAGGATGGATGGACAAGATTCATTGCATTAAAAAAAAGAAAAAAAAAAGGAAGATTTACGTTCCTAAAATAGCTGCCAAGAATTTAGGAAACAATAATCCACTTCATCACGTTCATTCATCACATTCATTCATTCATTCAACCGTGAAAAAAAACCATTTCTTCATCACGTTCATTCGTTCATTCAATCAATACTGTGCTCGAAAACGCGTTACAATGGATTCAATGACAGCATCATCTTCTTCAACATTTGACAAGCAATTGATCGAGTATAACAATGGTGAGATTCAATATTTCTTTGACGTCAATTTTCATTGTTGCTATTACTTTCGTTGTTACGTTATTTTTTAACGTCAAATTGGATGTTGATATTGCTTTCATTGTTATTTCATTCGTCATCTTTTCCTGTCAATGGTTAGTTGCTATCTCAATCTTTCTAGATTCCAGGGTTTAAAATATGTTTCTTATTTAGGTTTTGCATGATATACACTGATACTACCGTTTTGTTCTGTATTAAGGCAGAAACGTCATTGAAGTAACACACCTTCTGAGTTACAGTAACACTTAATTGCAATTACAGTAACACTTTGCATGTTTAGAAAATGGATTTAGATGATGATGTTAAAGTAACATACTGTACTAATAAGAGTAACAGAACTTGTTAATTGTAGTAACCCATTGGTTTCATTGGTGTAATGTTGTTTAATTTTGTATTAACGAGGAAACGTCGTTGAAGTAACACACCTTCTGAGTTACAGTAACACTTAATTGCAATTACAGTAACACACTTAACGTTTAGAAAAAGGGTTTTGATGATGATGTTAAAGTAACATTCTGTACTAATAAGAGTGACAGAACTTGTTAATTGTAGTAACCCATTGGTTTCATTGGTGTAACGATGTTTAATTTGGTGCAGGTGGCATTGGCAAAGAAGCAAACGCACAGGACAACAGCGCAAAAGGTGAGATTTTATTCAATTGATTAATCATGGATTAATAACAGTGGTTCATCGCTCTTGTTTTAATATAGATTCCAGATTTAACGTATGCTTCATTGATACTACCGTTTTGTTTTGTATTAACGCAGAAATGTCGTTGAAGTACCACACCTTCTGAGTTACAGTAACACTTAATTGCAATTACAGTAACACACCGGTCGTTTAGGAAAAAAGAGTTTTCATGATGATGTTAAAGTAACGTAATGTATTAGTTAGAGTAACACATCTTATGGATAAAAGTAACACATATGTCCCATGTGTGTAACATTGTTTAATCTTGTGCAGGTAGCATTTGCCAAGAACCGAATGCACAGGAATGGTGCAGAGATGTGGGTGAGGCTTTCACTCCGTACATGAAGCAAGTATTTGGAACAATAGAAGAGGCAGTGGAATTTTACAAAATCTACGCACTGGCTTGCGGATTTGATGTGAGAAGGTATACAACAAAGCGATGGCACGGTGGTGAGATAAAGTCGAAGCTCCTAGTCTGCAACAGGTAAGGTTTCACGAAATCTGTTAAAGCTGTTAACAATACACCTGCGGCTGTGAAAGTTGTTAACGATGCAGCTGGGGGAGGAGTTGTTGTGGATGCTCCTAAAGAGAAGACGAAAGTCCGTCGTTGCGGGTGCAAGGCAAGGACCAGGCTGTTCAATAAAGGAGGCATTCTCAGGATTGATAGGTTCCACATCGGCCACAACCACGAACTGATCTCACCAAAAGACAGAGAATTCCAAAAGCTGTCGAGGAACCTGACAAAGTACCACAAGCAACTGATCTTGAACAATTCGCGGGTATGGAGTAACACAATTTCTTTTATAGAATAACATTTGAGTAAGATAGGTGTAACACCGTTTTTCTGCTAGAGTAACACAGCTGGATTAGTCCAGTGTGTGCATAATCTGATTACTTTTGCTAGAGTAACACCAGTGAACCTATAGAGTAACAGTAGCTAAGAATAAGAGTAAAACAACTGGTGTATTAATGTTAAATTGTCACAAAGCTTGATTCTTATTTTCAGCTGAATATCGGCGCAACACGGACGTACAACATGTGCAAGGAGTAGGTAGAGGGGTTCGCAAACGTGGGTGCGAGCTTGGTTGACTTCAAAAATTGGGGAAGAGATATAAAGTGCTTCCTGCATGAGAGGGACGGTCAGCTATTCATCGATCGTTTCAAAGACATGGCTATGAATAGGAGGGGTTTCTATTTCGACTACGACCTGGTTGAAGATGGGAGTGTGAGCAAGGTTTTCTGGGCTGACGGTGAGGCGCGGCGAAACTACCAGTTATTCGGGGATGCAGTTTCGTTCGACCAGACATATGGGACGAACAAATATAAGATGATATTCACGCCGTTCACCGGCATTGATCATCACAAACGATCGGTAACTTTTGCTGGGGCTCTGATAGCGCACGAGGATTATGAGTTGTTCGTCTGGGTGTTTGAGAGATTTCTGACAGCAATGGGAGGTAAGGAGCCGGTGTATATTATTACCGACCAATATCCGGGTATTATACCAGCCGTGAGGGAGATGTTTAAGACGGCTCTACACCGTTTTTGTATGTGGCATATCTTGAACAAGGTTCCTACAAAATACGGTGCATCGCGGAGTGACTGCAAAGATTTTTTGAAGAGATTGAATGCTATAGTATGGGATGTGGATATTGATAGAGATGAGTTCGACGCTGAGTGGCGTGACATAATGGAGGAGTACCATGGGAGTGATGTCGAGTGGTTTTCAACTACATTCTCCATTAGGGAGCAGTGGGTGATGGCACATTGCAGTGATTTAAAGATGGGCGGCTTAATGCGAACAACGCAGAGGTCGGAGAGTGAGAACAGTTTCTTCAGAAGATTCGAACAAAAATCGGGGACGTTGGTCGAATTCTGGATGCGATTCAAGAGCGCCATGGACCAGCAACGATATATACAAAAAAACTCGACAACGACAATGTTCAAGCTTCTCCAAAAACAGCAAGCCACCTGCCAATTGAACATCACGCTGCTAAAATTTACACCCACGCCGCATTTGAAGAATTCCAGGAGGAGGTGAAATTTTCTGTAGGCACTTGCAGCGTGAGGGGCTTCATTGTGAAGGACGGGATAGAGGAGACATTGGTGAGGGATGCTACACGAGATAAAGAGTTTACGGTCCAGTATATATCAGGTACTGCTTAAACTCACTCATGCGCTGACATTTGGTTCATGTGATGGCAGAGTTGTTATAAAAGTAACACCAGTCAGTCCTTACAGTAACATATATAATGCGTTACAGTAACTGAGGATAGCATTTGGACATCTGCGTTGTGAATGCTTAAAGTAACACCGAATATGCATTAAAGTAACACCTCATATTCTTAAAAGTAACTCATTCTGCACTCCATTACATTTTGCACGCCGTTACCTCCTTTATTATTGCTGTCTCTGCTGATTCAAAAAATGGATAATATATTGTTACTGACGCATTGTTTAGCGGGTGCAATGCCACATTAATATGTTGTCATCTTTCCTGGTACGTCTGAATCAAGTTGCACACGTCAGCTGTTTAATTTACGAGGGATACTGTGTAGACACGTAATCTGTATATATTCATCAAAAGGGCTGACCACTATACCCGAAAACATGGTAACCAAAAGGTGGACAAAGAAGGCTGTTCGCACTGCTCGTATCAATGATGAAGGATTAGACGGCGAAGACATTGACATCATCGACGAAAAACAGATAGAGATGTCGAAATTGTGGTCGGAAATCCATGAGACAACGGGACTTCTAAAGGCAGGAGACAAGGCAGATGTGGAAAGCTTGTGCGGATTAATTCGGGAGTTCAGGTTGCAGAGGCAGCTAGTTCTTGGTGGAGGGAATGTTGGCAAGACACCGGAAATTGAAAATATTCTTGGATGTACGACCTCTGAAAATGTCACGATACTCCCTCCGAAGATTTCTAAGACAAAGGGCAGCGGAAAGCGGATGTTATCAAGCAAGGAAAAGAAGGTCGCACTTTCAAGAAAGCCGAAACGCATGTGCAATAACTGCAAATAGATGGCGCACCATGACAAACGAAACTGTCCAAATCCGTATGCAGCACGACCCCCTAAACAGCCTACTAAACCACACAATGATGAGGATAAGGAGGACGAAGTAGATGAAGACATCGAAGGAGAGGAAACTTAAGAAGACACCGAGGAGGACGAAGAGGAGGAACAAGTGTTTAGAGAATACTCGATTTTTTTGGCATTCTCAGAATTTTTTCTTTTTCCTGGTTTACACGAAAAACTAATGCCGTACGGATTTTTTGACACATAGTGTTGTGCTACGTTGAAATTAATACTATATTTTATTTAATACATGTGTTTTTTTGGAAGAGTAACATCTCATGTGTGTCGGAGTAACACTACTCGTCTACTCGTCTGCTACATTGGAGTAACTGAGGACAGCAGCGTTGTTTAAAATACAGCAGCGTTGTTTAGAAACAATACATTGAAGTATAATACATTGAAGGGATTAGTTCCATACATTACAAAAGTACCAACATTTGTAATATCATTATAATAACACCATTGATCTCTTAGAGTAACATGATTTGTTCATTACAGTAACATTTACAGCAGAGTAATACCAGCAGAGTTTAACTAATGTATAATACATTGAAGGCTTCTGGAATACTAGTAGAGTAATACATTAGAGTAATACCCGCAGAGTATAACTAAAGTATAAAACATTAGAGTAATACCAGCAGAGTAACATTCAATACATTGAAGTATAAAACATTGAAGGCTTCGGGAATTGACTGTAATATCATTATAATAACACCATCTATCTCTTATAGTAAAATGGTTTGTTCATTAGAGTAACATTTACAGCAGAGTAATACCATCAGAGTTTAACTAGAGTAATTCCCATAGTAATACAAGCAGAGTTTAACAGCTTCTTTCAATCGTTGATAGTCAAAATACCAATGCAATTAGACAAGTATCTAAAGAATACAAAACCATTAATTCGTAGTTAGAAAAGAGGTGGCATGATTCAGTAAAAACATTATTTTTTTCGGCCCTTTTTTGTCTTGCTCTTGGCACCGTCAATGATGTTTTGTCTCGCGTTCGTATACTTATCCACGTTTTCCAACAATCGCGACCGCACCTTGTTCCTGTCTGCCAATAGAAGTGTGGCTGCAAGTTGGACCACCGAATATCGTCTGTTGACCTTCCTCTCGAGGTCTATGTGGTGGAATGTACAGCCCTCGTACATCAATATGTGCATCATAAGGAAGATTCCCGACTCGTTCCAAGTTACGTCCGGTTTCTGCCACATAAACTTGACCTCTTTAAACTCGTAAGTAACAATATCAGATGCATCAGGGACTTTGAGCTTGTCGAGGTAATCACTAATTGTTGACACCTGTGTGATTCACAGCGACGTTATTAGGAGAAAAATTGATGGCCATGTGCAATAATAACTACTAGCATACATATACTGATTGGAAGAAGAGCACTAACCATTAACTTTGCGGCCTTGTACAATTTTGTTTCTTGGAAGTTCGTGTAACGTTGGTGGTCAAGGAGATCTATTGTCCTATCCTTACGGTTAATGCACACGCATGAGTAGTACTCATTGATGTTGATCGGAACAAAGGTAAGATCAGCTTCCAAGTTAAGAGAACGACCACACTTCCTTCTAAATAGATCGAGATGGGACATCAAGATGTCCACTGCCTGCGTGGATGGGCCATCTTCATAATCATCAATCATCCCATAAAGGCAGTCCTACAAACATATTCAATGTGTCTCAGATTATGTCCGACTGTATAGAAGTCTTCCAAGCAAACATAGCATGTTGATGTAACACATTCACTACGTATCAGACTACAAGAATAAATATACAAAAAAGGATGCAGATTAAAGTAACAAGTTTTCTGTATTACAGTAACACCAAAAAATGCTTTAAAGTAACACAATATTTAAGTAACAACAAAGAATTAATGTACCACAAAGAAAGTACTAGAGTAACAAAAAGTGTGAATTAGAGTAACACATATAATCAATTGAACATACCAGATTACTAGGGTTCAAGCAAGACGAAGATGGGAATTAAAGTAACACGTCTTATACAATAAAGTAAAACACTTCCATCTTTAAAATAACTTGCCTCTCAAGCAAAACTTTATGTGAGAAACATGTATTCTCCTAGAACAATGGTGATAATTATATATGCAAGCAGATGCAACAGTAATGCGTACCTTCTGTCGTATACCAAAGTATGAAGTCGTGGGTGTCTCGACCGAATTAGTGAGGGGATATGAAAGCCTGTTCAACAGCATCGACCAGCATTCGACGATGCACGACGCCATTTTTTTGACCCGGTAACATTGAACGTATGTCACTCCATTCAATTGAAGCCAGGATTGAAAAGTTTGCAACTTCATCGCTGAACGAAAAAAAAAACCCAATCAAAAAATCTGTTTTAATATTCACCGATTATTAATGTTACAGTAACTGCATACCAATTATCTAGTGTTACAAGCTCCACAAGGCAATAGTCCACGACGTTTTTGCGACGGATGGGGATCTTTTTGAAAACATAGGGGAGTTCGCATCTTCGTCGCCGCAGTCAATTGAGCATCCAAGTCAGTCACCCTCACCACGGTTCCGGCTCTTCAGGACAGATCTTGTCCGCGTTGACAACTCAGATTCAGGCATCATTTCTGCGACCGGGGTTGTATGGTCAGGAGTCGACAGTCGGCTCTTCTTCAGCGGTCGTTCCTCATACTCCGCCTCGCCTGCCCTCTTGACGGTTTCCCCGGTAGACCCCGCAACACCAGATATTGTTCTCTCGATGATGATGTTCGCTTTATCGTTTAAGAACTCCCTCACCCTCGCTATAACCTCATCTCTGTCCTTATTGATATCACACAAGACCAGAGTCGCTGCAGTGTCCGCTCTGAACAGGTTATATTGACCCCGGTACTTTTCATTGTTATAAAAGACGTAATCCATTACGTCTTTCCGAACACACGAAACGGACCTGAACACCCTACTGTTTCTGACCAGAAATTCCGATACAATTAGCTGGTCTGTTTCGGGGGTCCCACACTCATACGAGCATCCAAGTTTCTCATCAATAACTTGCATGCATTCCAAAGGTTTTTCATAGTGGAGAAAGTAAGGATGGAAAACCTTCCGTCCATCAACTTCCACCCACAAATGCTCAATAACATTCGCTTCATCAGGTCGGTGGTCCCTGTCCTCCGAACCACCATCAACAGCCTCAACCATCTCCGTTGTCGTGTAAAGTTCGAAGTCAGGACTGCCTCGATTCTCATCCCCAGTCACATCTGTACACACTCTCGCATCTACCGGTCGTGTGGGCTGGCCTGTGAATGCGGGGCCTTTGGTCGTCGCGTTCTTTTCACGTGCGTTTGCCTCGCACACTTTATCGACCATCCGGTGGAGCTCTTATCCACTCCAGAAGGCTTGCGAGGCCTGTGACGGAACAGGGTCATCGTTTAGTGGTTTGCCCGATGTTATTCTTCTCAGTTTGGAAGCGGGTGAGATCCACCAATCATGGAATGCAACTGCATTCCTTGCCATCATGAGGTACAATTCATGTACCTCCTGCATCAAGAGTAAACAAAAAGTGTTAATCTGGAGGGGAGGCTGTAACTTATGGTTCGAGTTAAAAGAAACACATCTGTGGCATTAGAGTAACATGTGGTCAGCATTAAAGTAACACATATTTATGCTCAGATTAGCAAATCTACAAGCTTCAAAAAGTAACTGGATACCTTAAAGTAACACATGATACGCACTAGAGTAATAGGAGTTGAAAGTTAAAGTAACATACTTAGGCAACTAAAGTAACTACAAGAACAACAGATTCATTGAACACAGACATATAACAGGCAATTTATTGATAAAGATTATTATTACTTACTGTTCTGGTCACGGAAACAATTTACCCGGCCTTGAATCCGGGCTGTATGATTGAATCACTGGTGAATAGTTGATCGCTTAACTTCCTTGAGCCTCTCTTTCGTCTCACTCCCTGGATCGGACCTTCCCGGCGGAGTTGTCCTGCTCCCTGCACAATGAACGCACAGGGCCTCGGAGGTTGTCCGAGGGAACCCTCTCTGATGCCTAAGTCAGCCCGTGAAATGCCTTGATGGACCTAGTTCGTGAGGAGCTAGGTGGCGTTTTTAGGAGTAAGAGTCTAGAGAGAGAAAATCCAACCCCTCTCTTGTGGGAAAGGGTTGAGTATTTATACCTTCCCACAAGAGAGAGAAGTGGGAGAGGAATGGTTGGATAAGGAAGTGACAAGTGGCGGCTTCTCATCCAACCATTCCTAATTACCTTAGGCGAAATGACGGGAGGGCCCCTGGGGGTCCTGACCCTGTCGATCAGGGACTTCCCCAGGGCAGGCGGACTTTGGGCAGTGGCTGCTAGGCTCCAGCAGGCTGGGATGGCTCATGGTCCCAGCGGCCGACCGCCATCCTTAGCGTTTTTATGCTCTTGTCTGAGCTTCTTGCCAGAGACCGGCCTTTTGAGCTTGACAGGAATCCTTCTAGGGCCTGCCCAGCAGGCGATCACTTGACAGGCTGCCGACCCCACTCAATTGGCCTTCGTCAGTAGGAGGGAAGTAAGGCTTTTCTTCTGCTGGCGATTCTTGCTTGGAGGGAGGTTGACTTCCACGTCTGCTACAGCATTTAATGTTTTGCACTTTCCCAAGGAACATAGCGCTGCTTACGTCAGTTATGCAAAGATTTTAGAGTGCTTTTGTAATGATTGCACTTCTCCTCTAGGTGGATTTTTGGAAACCGTGAAGAGTTCCCGATTGGTGGCTCTCCTTCCAGGGTGGTTGGAGTATCATTAATGCCGTGTTTTCTCTTGTATAAAACTCCAGCTTCCTCCACTTTTTTGCTTAGCCTATCTTCAATCCTTCCACTTTCTTCGTCTTAATCATGGTTTGGATCAAAAAGTTTGTGACTCGCCGTGGAGTTAGATATGTTACTTTCATTTTTAGAGGGTTTTGGAGGCTCCAATATGCTCGTGCTGCTTATCGAGCTGTCCGCCGTAGTCGCCGTTCACGGCTCTATTCCCGCCGGACGGGTAAGAGGGCTTCTGCTAGGATGAGCAAGCGCCTCAAGAGTTCCTCACCTCCTGCTGCGCCTAGGTTTAGGCGCTGCCTCCAGGGAGGGGGCTGTTTTGACAGGGGATGCCACGAGTGCTTTCCGTTGCTGCACCCCGAACAATTTGACTCCAACTTCTCTGACACTGACTCCTCCTTGGCGTCAGGCCCCTCTTCGCCTGTGAAGAAGACAGGCTGTCGCACCTGCGACGAATCCCAGGCTGTTCCCTTTGGCAAGGACTGGGAGGATAGCAGCCGAGATTCTGACGATAGTGAGGGTCTTGGTTGTTTGAGTGACAGGGACGAGGATGGGATTCCTGATGATCCCTTCAAAGACTCCCTAGACTGGGACTGGGGCTCGGACTTTGGAGGTTCAGGTAGCCCTGGGGACCCTTCTCCTGATCTGGATGATGATTAGGCCTGCTTAGCAGGGCGTTTATTTGTTGGGCCGGAATTTCTGGGCCCTTGTACGTTTTCTTTCCTTGCTGGGTACTGAATGTAATTTTCCCTTGTAAGATTTAATAAAATGAAATTCAGGCGATGTGTTTGTGTATTGTATCTTTAATATGTGTTTATTATTATTATTATTGTATATATATATATATATATATATATATATATATATATATATATATATTTTTTTGTGGGAATGACGTCGTCGGTTGATCTTTCTCTCTGACATTTTTAGTCTTTTAGAGGCCCTTCTTGGAAAGGGTGAACAGTCCGTGTCCAGTGTGCGACGCATGGACGACTATTGAGGGTTTTGTCAGGGGATCGCCTTTTGGACTTCTTGGGCTTTATATGAACCCCTCTCCCCCTTCATTTTCCTCTTTTACTTTTCCTGACACTTCAAAACTCTTTATACTTCCTGAATCTTCTCCGTTTGTCGAGCATTCTTCGAGGAGCAAGGAATACCTTTTGTCACTGTCTCCGGCGACTTTATCGGTGTTTTTAGGTTAGAACTTCTTTAAATCTTTCACCTCTTTTTTCCCTTCCATAGCCAATATGTCGCGAGTGCTTCCCCTTTCTTTTAACTCTGTGCTCGGGGAAACTGGGGGCGGCGACGGTGGCCGGCGTGACATAGCTTCTTCCTCCGGGGTCGGCCCCAGGGAGGAGGACGATTATCACAGGGGGGAGGGTGATGAGTCACCCGAGCCAGCTCCCTTTGATGTGGTCGACTCCGATGACGAGGCCCTGGATGTGGATCCTTCCAGGGTCGCCGGCCCCCTCATCCGCAGAGAGAGGGGGAGGACCTATTTCTTGGACAAGGAAAAGTATGTGGTCCCCCTAAAGACCTACCCTGAGGCCAAGAACAGGGACCTGATTTTGGAGAGTAACGCTGCTAAGGCCATTGAACAATTTTATAATTTCGGGGAAGGGTACATGGTCGTAGTCCCTGGGGAAAGGGACACAGTGTGCTGTCCCCCAGAAGGATGTGTGGCCGTCTACCATAAGGCCTTGGAATTTGGCCTGCGATTCCCACTGCACGCCTTCCTGGAGGAAACCTTCAGGAGGATGAACGTTGCTATCGCCCAGCTGATTGCAACTGCCATTAGATCCTTAGTAGCTTACACCTGGACCTGCCTTTTCCATGGCGAGGGGCCTTATATTGACGCCCTTCGTTTCATGGTTGGTCTTCAAATGGTGTCCTCATCTGGGGGGGATGGCTCCCCTGGTTATTGGTCTCTGCTGAGGCAGAAAAAGTATGCCTTGGTCTGGCCGACTATGAGCAGCCTAAAGGACTGGAAAAATAACTTTATATACATTCATAGCGCGTCAGGGTGGAAAATTCCTAGACATTTTAGGAACCATGTCCACACCCGCATGGAGACGCGCGAGGAGTATCACCCACGTGTTGGGGGGAAGGCTCTGGAGGTCAGGCTGAGCGAGAAGGAGGAGATTTTGATAAAAAAGTTTGAGATTGTGGTGGATAAACATGGGAACTTTGGCCCTGCCTTCTGGCTCCCCCATGCGGAGCTCATTACAACATACGAGTATTTGCTTCCCCTGGGCCTGATTCCTGGCCTTGAAGGTAGTTCCAGGGATTTTTTGTTGTCACGATTTTCCAGAGACTTTATTTCTCCCTGCTTTTTAGATGACCGTCTTTCCCTTTCTGCAGATTCCTTCACTTGGCGCTGGACAAAGAAGCAGGTCAGGAGGTTGGGTCTGAGTGAGGAATTGGTCGTTCTTTCAAAGCGTCCTTCCCTCCCTGCGAATTTTAGGAAGGGAAGCAAAGCCCTTATGAAGCTTGTAAAAGACTTCGCCGTTGGTCGAAGATTACCTCTCCCACCCCGGCTGCCTTCGTCGAAGCCGGCGACTCCTACCCCTAGCACCCATGAGGGGGAGGCGGAGGTTACTTCTGGAGCTACACCTTCCCCCAGTCAGAAACAGGGTGCCTCTCCGGCTGGGCCTCGGATTTTGCAGGGGACGCAGCCTGGGAATTCCGAGGGGACTGGGGAGAGTGCTCCCTTGGAGTTGAGGAGGAAAAGAGACAGGGAAGCTCCTAGCGCTGACGTGGTGGACCTGGAGGCGGATGTTACCACCCCTGAGGCGAAGCGCTCTGCGCGTGAGCCTCTAAGTACCCCTTTCCCAGAGGAAAACGCAGAGTTCCACTACACGGCTTGTGACAGTGTGGACGTGTCAGGTTTGCTTTCTGATTCCGGAGCCGTTTTGGCCGACCGCCTTACAAAAATGGTGACTTCAACTTTTCATCAAGTGCTTCAGTATATCCAGCGTACCTCTAAGGTTATGCTTGCGTCTGCCGAACTGGCGGCTCTCAGCCGCCTGAGAGATGAGGAGCTGACAATTACTCCCGGGGCTCCTCCTCCCGATCGCCTGGCTATGGTAGAGAGGGATGTCTCCTTGATAAGCTCCTTGAAAGATAAGATGACAAGGCAAGAGGGCGAGTTAGAGGAGGCCAAGAAGCAGGCTGGTCAGTGGAGGCTGCAGGGAGAGATGGCTGTGAAGGAGGTTGCCAAGCTGGAGGCTGATCTGAAGGAGAGCCGGCAGTCGTTGGACTGAGCCAATCTATCTTTGGCCGAGATGGGGCGTTTAAAGGGAAGAGTAACTGACTTGGAGGAGCAGCTGTCAAAGGCCAAGTCGACTTTTGAACAGGCTAAAGAGGAATGGACGAAGGAGAAAGAGACCCTGGCTGAGGAGACTGAGGCTGCAGTGGATGCCAGCTTCACGAGCGGTGCTAACTCCTCCCTGGAGTTGGTGATGGAGGTGATAGGGGAGATGTTCCCTACCTTTGATGAGGACTCCTTCCGGAGTCTTTATGCCGCTAAGAATGAAGCTCGGGCGACCAGGCAGCCTGAGGCAGATGCCGACGCTCACCAGGATGCTACGTGATGCCCTTTTTTCTCATAAAAGCTTTTATTCTACCGTGCTGAGCCAGTGCTATGGCCA
This sequence comes from Agrostemma githago, assembly GCA_958450325.1. Taxonomy (NCBI): domain Eukaryota; kingdom Viridiplantae; phylum Streptophyta; class Magnoliopsida; order Caryophyllales; family Caryophyllaceae; genus Agrostemma; species Agrostemma githago. The sequence continues at coordinate 24,150,516 of OY288240.1, read as the reverse complement.
GTTTGTTTGTAATATTCGCCACTTTGTTTTTTCTTTTTAATTTTGTAAAGACCTTCTACCCTTCATGGGCCCTATTTGTGGAATATTTCTCTTTGCTTTTTATGGCAAGTTGTTTCTAAAATTCGGGGAGTCTTCCCTTTAATCGCGCCTGCCACAGCATGTCCCTGTCCTTGCTTAAAGTTCAGGGAGCCTGCCCCCTACCTGCCCAGAGGTAAGCAGGGAGGTCTTTGCGTTTTTTATACAAGGTTGGGGGGCCTGCCCCCAGTCCTTCTCAGTTTGGCCTGTCCCTGGCTTTTTGTTCAAAAGTCCAGGGGGCCTGCCCCCTGCCTGCCCAGAGGTAAGCAGGGAGGTTCTTGCGTTTTTTATACAAGGTTGGGGGGCCTGCCCCCAGTCCTTGTCAGTTTGGCCTGTTCTTGGCTTTTTGTTCAAAAGTCCAGGGGGCCTGCCCCCTGCCTGCCCAGAGGTAAGCAGGGAGGTTCTTGCGTTTTTTATACAAGGTTGGGGGGCCTGCCCCCAGTCCTTGTTGATCTGGCCTGTCCCTGGCTTTTTGTTCAAAGTCCAGGGGGCCTGCCCCCTGCCTGCCCAGAGGTAAGCAGGGAGGTTTGGATTTTTTGTTGGGGGGTTCATTTTTCCTGATTTTGGCAACAGAGGGGCCTCCCCCTATTGCCCCCTGCTCGTTTGTGTGTGAATGCGCAAATTTGAACAGGCAACGAGTATAAATCTGGATCTATCTCATTTCTTTATAAAATTTGCGACATTTTGGGTGGTCGGAGCCGTCGACATTCTTTGACCGTCCTCCGCCATTTGTTTTTAGCAAAAATAAAAATTATCCTCGAATTTTGTTCAGACGTAGTATTTCTTCAAGGTGTCCGCATTCCAGTGAGCATGCAACTCTTGCCCTTCAAGGTTGGCGATTTTGTATGTGCCTGGTCCCAGGACTCGAGTCACTTGGTATGGACCCTCCCAGTTGGCACTTAGCTTTCCATGTTCCCTTGATTTTCCAACCGCCTGCGTTTTTCTCAGAACCAGCTCACCCATCTGGAAGTTCCTCTGACGGACTTTGGTGTTGAAGGATTTCCTCATTCGTTCCTGGTCGGCAACGATGTTGGTACTGGCTTCCTCTCTTAACTCATTTACCAGGTCCAAGGCTTCGACCATTGCAGCTTCGTTTTCAGCCCGGTCGTACTGCAGGGAGCGCAGAGAAGGGATCCTTGCCTCAATTGGTAATAATGCCTCTGCTCCATAAACCAGACCAAACGGGGTCTGGCCTGTAGACTCTTTTCTTGTAGTTCGTATTGACGAGAGTATACTGGGAAGTTCGTCAGCCCACCTACCCTTGCAGTCATCCACCATTTTCTTCAGGCCATTAAAGATTTGTTTGTTGGCCGCTTCTGCCTGTCCGTTGGTTTGAGGGTGACAGACGGCTGAATAAGCGACTGCGATGTTGTGGCTTTCCAGCCAGATTCTTAGAGGATCATTATCAAATTGTCTGCCATGGTCAAATACCAACATTTTTGGCAGACCGAACCTGGTGATAATATTTCGCCATACCACTTTTCTGACCGCCGGCTCAGTAATGTTGGGCACTGCTTCGGCTTCCACCCATTTGGTGAAGTAGTCTATGGCGACAATCAAGAATTTCCTGCCCCCTGTGGCCACCGTGAAGGGTCCTAGTATGTCCATCCCCCATTGAGCGAAGAGGATGGGGGATAGGATTGGCCTGAGTTCCTGGGCCGGGGCATGGATCGACGGGGCGAAGAGTTGGCACTTTCTGCATTTCTGGGTCAGGCTCTTGGCGTCCGCCAGCATGGTGGGCCAGTAGTAGCCTGCCCTTAGGGCTTTGTGGGCCAGGGATCTCCCTCCGATGTGATGCCCACAAATCGCTGAGTGGATATCTTCCAACACTTCAGCAGCTTGATCTGCCCGTAGGCATTTGAGCAGGGGATAAGTAAAAGATTTCTTATAAAGTTCCCCCTCAATGAGTATGAACCAGGCTGCTTTAGCCTATACTTTCCTTTTTTGTGCTGCGTCTGATGGTAGGACACCATGCCTCTTGAATTGGATGAAGGGAGTCATCCAACTTTCCGGACCTTCTTCCACGATGCTAATCGCCTGACAGGGGCTGGTAGACTTCTCATGCAAGACGTCGACCCATACTGACCTCCGTATGTCCTGTAGACTGGAACTTGCCAGTTTTGACAGGGCATCTGCTCGATTGTTCTGGGAGCGGGGGATCTGTTTGATCTCATATGATTTCAGACCTGATAACTCTCTTTTCACCATCTCCAGGTATGTGGCCATTGCTTGGTCCCTTGCTTCGTATTCACCATTGATTTGGTTGGCGATGAGCTGGGAGTCTGTCGCCAAGACAATCCGTTCCGCCCCTGCGGCTTTAGCTAGCCTGACGCCTGCGAGCACTACAACAAAACTCTTGGTTTCTTGACGCTTTAAAAGTAGGTTCTCGACGCTTTAAAGTGTCAAAAAAATAATTCTCGACGCTTCTGAAAAGCGTGGAGATTTTGGGCGTCGGGAATTCTCAATGCATTTTTGTGTCATCATTCTCGACGCATTAAAACGTTGAATATTTTATTCATGACGCTTTTTTGCGTCACCATATGTACACTAAAATCTATAACCTCGACGCTTTTCTATGTCGCGATTTTTTTTCCTGGCCAAAACAATTTTTAAGGGCGGGACTTTGTACTATTAAAAGAGTCGAGAAATAATAATATAATATTCAATTGCTAACACTTGAAAAGTGTAAAAGCGTCAAGAATCAGATCATAAAGAATATATTAATAATATATTTTGATCCAACATCTAACTCCTTGCGTTTGCAGATTTATGTTTGTCTAATAAACGCTTTACATTTACTAAATTTATATCAGTTACACAGAGATCGAGTTGGCCTATCATTATTAATCACTACAACAAATACATAGTTGGTATGTTAAATACATTATCCGTAATACTAGTTCACTAATTATAAACAAAATACAAATGCATAAGAAATTACTTTTAAAATATTATTCTATACAATGTTGTTTCATCACGTCGAAGTAACGATCATCACTTGTTTCGTTGCCATATCATTTGCGTAATGACATACCTACTGAAAACAAAATAAAATTAATTTATGAGTACATTCACAAAATAGGAAAAAAAACAAGTACAATATTAAAGATTTAATTACAAACAATTTAAGACTAGACGTCTTATATTGAAGATTATTAAACTCCTAGTTATACTATATAATATCATAATCCCTCTATCAATCAAGATTTAAGAGCTACTAGTCAACATTTGTAACTACTAAGATTATAGGAAGGTCAAGCGAGTGGGAGTGAGCATGATGGAAGCTAGTTCAAAATGATCGTCATCACGTACCTCTCTTTAGTAAACTTGTAGAAGGATCCAGACGTAGGGATTGTTCCACATAGGTCATTGTTGGACACATTTCTGCGGAGCCAGACAGACAGACGAGATGGATGGTTACGAGATGTGATTATATATATGAGTTAAAAGAGAGAAGAAAAAAGAGCAAACAGGATCTTAAGGTTTTGAAGCTTAGTAAGCTCTCTAGGTATTCTTCCAGTCAGCTTTTTGTCGTTGAGGCGCCTGCATATGCATACATATAAGAAGCATCCTCATTGATTCATAATTCAATAGTAGTAGAAGCAAAGCTAGGTTGCGGTAGAAGTGTTAAAGAAAAAAGAGAGAAATGCTAACGAGAACTTGAGATTGGAGAGGTTGGACAGGGATGAAGGAATTGTGCTAGTGAGATTGTTGTGGAATAGATCAAAGCTCAAAAGGTTCTTTAGCCCACCCAACTCCGATATTCACCCCACAAAATTGATGTCGTACAGTTCTCTGTGGAACCCCAATGAGTGAAACATGAATATGAATATGAATATGAATATGAATATGAATATGAATATGTAAAGTAGCAGCAGCAAAAGAAAGAGCATCTGACTAATTAATTTGCTTGCAGTATGGTGTTGAAATATGAGGAAAGTACTTACAAATATTGAAGGTGCTTTAAATGGGCAAGGTCAGGAACTAAATAGTCGGAAAGCCTTGCATTGCCTAGATACCTATCATTTCACATTAGTATTGTTAATTTCGCAGGGAAAGAGGGGGAGGGAAAGGAGAGATTGGGGGCATACAAGCGGGTGACACGGTCGAGACGGTCACAGGTGACATGGAACCAGGTGCAGGGATTTACTAGAGTGGGATCCCAACTCTGCAACATATTTCCAGGGTCTCTCACGCTTCTTCTCACCGCATACATTGCATCTCCTGCCAATTCTCAATAACAAAAACATTGCATTTCAAGTAAGAAGAACTAACAGTAGAAATAAATACTCCTAGAAACGTATTGACCTTTCAAATTGGCAGAAGAGAAGGAAAGGGAGAGTAGAGCAAGGAAAGTGGTGAAGAGGCTAAACATGCTAGGGTAGAAAATAAAAAATCTACTGTCTTTTTTCCTTTTAAGTAAACTATATTTATATTCATACACTAAACCACACACCTAGTCGTCTTCTTTGTTGTTCGGGTGGAAGCAAAGCATCCAGTTGAGCCAACAGGATGTTGGACACTGTAAACAATGAACAGAAACTCGTTAGAATCAAAACATGTGATATGACAAAGCAGTCTACTAATTTATTTTCTGGTTTACATAGAGAGGATAAGTAAGACCGCCTAGGGAAAATAAATGTTAAACATCTCAAAGGTCCTTCCTTTAGCTTGTATGTACAAAGCCTTAAGCCTTGATAATGAGTTGTCTCCTGGCTTCTCAACCACCTTAGGGTCTGCACACAAACATGGACTTTGTGAATTCTAGTGGCAAATCAACTTTTTTTAATATCTTTCATTTGCATAAAATGATGCACACAAAGTTAACACCACCAATTCTGTTAGCATTCTCCTCAATTCTCAATACATTGACTAATAGAAGTATACAACAACATTAACTTCAGCAGGAAATTGAGTCAACGTCAGTTATTCAAACACTTTTTTCTATCCACATTAGCAGGACATAACTCTTTTTCCTATCCACATATCTCCCACTGTTATTTAAAAGTTTAGAGTTATTTAACTAGTTTAGAACCAAAAGAACCGGAACAAACATCGTAAATAGAATAACTACAGCTTATAAAATGTTAACAGAATCTATTCATCAAGCGATACACAAACAAAAACACAAACGGTTTCAAACACGCAGAAGGATATGAGACAAACATCATAAATGGAACAATTACGTCCGACAAAATGATAAAGAATCAATTCATCAAGAGATAATCCGCCAAACTAACGAAAGATCTCAGAAACAAGAGTATGAAACACAGAATAATATGAGTAAAAACAACATAAATCGAACCATTACGGTCCACGAAAAGCAACATAATTGATTCATCATGGATACACGAACAAAAAAACCAAATCGATCTCAAAAACCAATTAATGAAACAGGAAATAAGACATGTAAAAACAACATGAATACAACAATTACAGGCAACTAAATGATAGCATAAACGATTCATCAAGCAATACACTAACAATCGTTACCAGCGAGTAAAAGCACCGCCATTTTTAGCGCGTTGGAGAGAAAGAGCAGCAGCAGCAGAAGAAGAAGAAGAAGAAGAAGAAGAAGAAGAAGAGTAAGGATTATTAGCTTCAATTCTCTTCATTGACTGTGGTGGTTTGTTGAGTACAGTCGTTTGATAGTTTGATCAAATACATTTCCTCAATACTTTCTCCTCTTCTCTATAACGCACTGTACATCTCCTCCCTTGTTCTGATGTGCACCAAATATAATCAACCAGTTTCTCGACTCCTCTCCTCTCTCGTTTCACATCCTTGTAAGGTATGATTTCATTATTATTTTTGGTTAGGGTTTGTTACAATTAATCCAATTTACTAAAATTAGTTTCATATTGTGGTTGTTGTTGATTTACCAAAATTTGATGGTTGTAGATTATCTGTTCATATTTTCAATATTAGTCATAGTCTAATCATAGAGCAAATGAAATTGAGGTTATAGATGGAAGAAACTTCTACTACTTCTACTAAGTAGATGGTGATGTGTCCACACCAAACTGATATTCAGGTACACCCTACACTCCTCATATTCTCTGCCTGCCTTCTTCGTATCTCACCCATTTCTTGATTGGTATGCTGTTTCTAATTACTCACTATGTTACTACATCAGTTCAGTTGGGTAATTGGGTTGTTTCTAAATTAGAGGCCAAGTCCATATTTAGAGTTGTTCAATGTGTTGAAAATTTATTTGGATGCTTAGCATTACAACTAATGTCTGATATGGAGTATCAAAATGATTGTATAACCATAATTTACTGAGTTGAGCACGCCAATTGTGTTACTCATTGCTAATTCTATGGATTCAATAGTGGATTGATTGTGTTTCAACTCATAACTCTATTTTCACACTCCAATATCTCTCCTTGCTGTTCTACTGAATCTAGTATATATTAGTATGTATGTATGTCAGCAGCTCATTGCAATATTTGTTCCATTTTGTTTCATGTCCAAATAAAGAGACTCGCTTCTGAATCATTCGAAATCACTACCGTATTTCTCTCTGTATGAGCCTGCCTCAATGCAAGACACTTCAATTCTGTGTGTTTACTCAAAACAAATGTCTATTCTCTGGGATTTTGTGTTTCTACTTGATTACTTTGAGTTAAATAAGTTGACACAGAACTACTTGGTTACTGGTCTGCTTATTCCAACTTGCTTAATGTACTCCGTAATTGATTGATAATGTTTTCCGCTTGTTTGTTTGTTTGTTAGGTGGATTATAAAACAGTAAATTGTATTGCTCCTAATTTATGTGAATGTATATTTGTTAAGGTATCAATACCGTCCAAGTGGTGATGGGCTACATGAGGCAATTGGTTACAAAAGGTATGAGTTTGTGCTCTTTTGGGAGCGTAGCACGTTTATTATAAACTTCTTAAAGTTACATCTATCAACCTTTTTGGGCTCCAATAAATTGCTCCATATAATAGTGTGTTCACCTAACAGTTAACATCCCACAACCTTAGAGGACAACAAAAGATCTGCATTGAGGTACTTTGTCTAATCTATGCTAATTTTAGATGGACAACAACATAGTTAAGATGCTGCGGATGCAATTAGAAGACATGTTAGCAGAGACTACCGGCTTGATCAGCTAATGTACCTGACAGGGACTAAGTAGTAATAGATTAGAAGATGTGTTTTCAAGGACGTGTTCTACATTGCATTATTACACATTCATGATGAACATGATCAAAATAAGATTGTTTCGACTAGTTTCTAGTTTTTCATACAATGAGCATGCAGTTTCATATATTGTCATGTGTATCTTCTTAAGGTACTAAAGTCTCTCTGAATATTAATTATTAATGCATCATCTGTCAGGGCTTCAAGAATTGTTTGGTTCAAGTATTTCGAAAAGTGATGAGTTTTTACTGCTCGTTTTAACAGTTCTATTGTTGAAACAACAAAATGAATAGCACAGTAAGATAACAGTAGCAGGAACAACAAAATGATAACAATAGCAGGAATAATAGCACGATAACAGTACGATAACAATAGCATATTCCTTTAATTAGGTGACAAAATCGTGATAACAGTAGCAGGAGTAATGAATAGCACAGTATGATGACAGTAAAACTACAATAATTCGATGAAATTGTACTTGATAATCTGTGAGAAATTTCTGAGTGAGGGTGAAGGGTTCCGACAATCGACCTATCATCAACAACTTAATTAAAAACTTACAAACAATTCACTCACAGAAAATTAATCGACGATCGATGAAAATTAATTAATAGCTTACGAACAAAAAAATAACAGAAAAATCAACAAAATAAACAACTAGTAACATAATCACAACGAAGTTAAATAGATTCAAACCGACAAAGTTTATAAATTGAACAAAAAAAAATTAATCGATGATTCAACGCACCTAATGTTAATCAGCGAGATAAGGTGAAGAATTATAACACTCAGACCAGCGATTGAAGCTTGGATTGTCCAGATGAGCAGCGATTATGGAGCAACGGTGACTGAAATTGAACCGTCAGTAATGGTATACAAATTAATATGAAGCGGCTGAATGAATAGCAATGGAACAGCAGAGTTGATTTAGGTTTAAATTTGAACAATGGAATAGCAATGAATCGGAAAAAATTGATTTAAGTTGAATCGGAAAGAATTTGGGATGGAATGAATTGGAATTTGCGATGTAATTTTGGATATATACTAAACTGCCGATTACTAAAACAAATTTGGTAAAACTGGGAATTTTTTTTTGAGGAAATTAAAGCGGGTTACTAAACTTTAGTTGAGCGCTCATTTAGGTATTTTTGGAGGATTTTGTTTATTAAACCTATAAACTACTTTCTCGACACATGAAAGGGTCGATGAAGCAAAACTAGATTGAAAGAGGGTAGACACTTACAAAAGCGTCCAGCTTAAAGCGTCAAGAAACCATGGATTTGTAGTAGTGGAGTACTGCTTCGTACTCTGCTTCGTTGTTCGATGCTGGGAAGACAAACCTGAGGGCATGCTCAAAGTCAGCCCCCCCTGGGCTAGTCAGTACAACGCCTGCGCCTGCGCCATTGGCTGTCGAGGATCCATCAGTATGCACGACCCACTCCTCGGCAGGGGTCTCTTCTTCCCCTGAATGGGAGCACTCAGCCAGAAAATCTGCTAAGGCTTGGGCTTTGATGGTTGTTCTTGGCTGGTAAGATATCCCTAGCCCACTCAGCTCGATCGCCCATTTCAGTAATCTCCCTGATTTTTCAAACTTTTCCAACACTTTCTCCAGCGGCTGGTCGGTGAGGACCACGACCGGATGCGCGTCAAAGTAAGGTTTGAGTTTTCTGGCAGCAATTATGACTGCGTAGGCGGCTTTTTCGACCATCGGGTAATTTTTCTCGGCTGCCCCCAGCGCATGACTTACGAAGTATATAGGTTGCTGGGTGCCTGCCTCTTCCCGTAAGATGACCGCGCTGACAGTTATATTGGTCACTGCAATGTAGAGGAAAAGCTTTTCCCCTGCTACTGGCCTAGCCAGGGTGGGGAGCTTCTTAAGATGGTCCTTCAATTGCTCGAAGGCCTCCTTCTGCTCGTTTTCCCACTTGAACTGTTTGTTTCCTTTCAGTATCTTGAAGAAAGGGGTAGCCTTGTCTGCTGACCGGGCGACAAATCGTGCTAAAGCGGCCATGCGGCCCGTCAGGCGCTGGATGTCTCTAATGGTCTTGGGCTCAGGAAGGTCTAGAACTGCCTGAATTTTCTCAGGGTTGGCGTCTATCCCCCGAGAGCTGACCAAGAAACCTAGGAATTTACCGGAGCGGACCCCAAACGTACACTTTTTCGGATTGAGTTTCATTTTGTAGGCGCACAAGGAGCAGAAGGTCTCCTGCAGGTCTATCAGGTGCTCTCTGTCTTCTTTGCTTTTTACGATGGCGTCATCGACGTAAGCCTCAATGTTTCTGCCTTTTTGTTTTTCAAACACTTTATCAACTAACCGTTGGTATGTGGCCCCTGCATTTTTAAGCCCGAATGGCATCATCTTGTACATGTAGGTGCCTGAACTGGTGATGAACGCACACTTCACCCTGTCCGGCTGCCACAAGTATACTTGATGATACCCTGAAAAGGCGTTTAGGAAGCTCAGCATGGTATAACCACTGGTGGCGTCTACCAGTTGGTCGATTCTGGGGAGCGGATAGCAGTCTTTCGGGCAGGCCTTGTTGAGGTTTATAAAGTCCACGCACATTCTCCATGCGCCCGACGATTTTTTGACCATGACTACATTCGCCAGCCATTCTGGGTAGTCACAGACCTCAATAAAATCTGCTTTCAAGAGTTTGTCTATTTCTTCCTTGATTGCCGCGTCTTTTTCTGCGGACATATTTCGCTTTTTCTGTTTCACAGGGTGAGCGTCCATGCTTACGTTTAGCCTGTGAACGATGCATGATGGATCAACGCCGGGCATCTCGTCTGCCGAGTAGGCGAATACGTCTTTGTTTTCTTTCAGCAGCTTGACCAGTTCAGCCTGGTAGGACTCCTCCAGGTCAGCTCCTATTAGGACCTGCCTTCCTGGCTCTAAGTCTACCAGCATGCTTTCGCCCCCTGGCTCCAGGTGGTCGGACGCCGGATGCTCGGCTGGGATCTCGCCTTCCCTGCTGGGGGAACTGTCAGCCTTTCTTTTTCCTTTTCTTTCTTTTTCGTGTTCTTGCAGGGCCACAGAGTAGCATTGTCTGGCTGACTCTTGGTCCCCGCGCACTTTTCCTTCTAGACCGAAATCGGTGACATACGCTATGGTGAGGGCCCTGATGGAGATGGCCGCCTCGATTTCGTCCAGGGTGGCTCTGCCGATTAGGGCGTTGTAGGCGGATCTTGCATCCACAACAACAAAGGTTGCCCTGACATTTCTGGCAGTAGAGCCTTCTCCAAAGGTTACGGGTAGGTCTATGACTCCCATGGGCAGCACGCCTGCTCCACTGAATCCGTATAACGATCCGGGGGCAGGTCGTAAGTGCCTTTTTTCCAGGCCCATTTTCTCGAAGGCGTCTTTGTACAGTAGATTTGTGTATGCGCCAGTGTCTACCATGCACCTCCGCACAATGTGGTTGTTGATCTCTAGGGACAGCACCAAAGGATCACTGTGCGAGTATACTACGCGTCCTGCATCATCAGGGGTGATGCTTAATGTCACTCCTCTTGGACTTCCTGCTTTCTCAGCATAACAGATCTGGTTCCTTAGTTCGCGCATTTGTCTTTTTTGGCCTCTTCGACTGAGCTGACCCTCAGTGCCCCCTGAAATTACGTGGATCACCATGCGGTTCTGCACTGACCCTTCGGGTTTCTCAGATACTTCCTTCTGAGATTTATTCTTGGCTGCGTAGTTGGCTAACCATCCGTTCCTGATTAACTTCTCGATTTTGTCTTTCAGGTGACGGCATTCCTCGGTGGTGTGGCCTATGCAGTCGTGGAAAGTGCAGAATTTCTTGGGGTCTCCTTTTGGGCTGCGGGGTTTGTTCGGGCGATTCCACTTAGCAGTTTCTTTTTCCAGTTCGAAGATCTCCGCCCTGGATTTGTTCAGGGCAGTGTAACTGTCAAACCTGGGCTGGTAGACAGTGCGCTCCTTCTTGGGAGTGTCTCCCTCTTCTCTCTGCTTGCCTGGCTCACTTCTGCCACATCCACCCTGCGGTCCCCCTTGAGGCCTTGTTTGGCCTGCTGGGGTATCCGTCAGGCCGTGGAACTCCTCTTGCAGAATAAACCCTTCCGCAATTTTCCTGGCCATGGCCAAGGTTTCTGGCTGGGCCCTGATCATCTGGTTTTTCATTTCCCCTGGAAGTAGGGAGATTGTCAGGGCGTAGGCGGCGGTGGAATCATCGATCTCCCTGACCTGCTGGTAGGATAGATCAAACCTTCTCAGGTATTCCCTCACACTTTCACCCTTTTTCTGCTTTAGGGTCATAAGATCGAAACGGGTGAGGCGTCTTCTTTTATTCCCAGCATATTGTTCGAGGAAGATCCCGGCCAACTCTATGAAGAACCTGACTGACCCCTGGCGGAGGTCCCTGAACCATCCTTGTGCGAGCCCTACCAGGGTGGTTGGGAAAACTTTGCACCAGATGGCATCATCTACGTCGTACATGACCATGTGGCTCTCAAATGCTGCCAGGTGGTCTTCTGGGTCTGTTGTCCCATCAAACTTAATGATGGGCATTTCAATTTTTGGAATGGGGTACTCTTGTACCTCAGGATGAAGTGGGGTTTTTGTGGGCCTGCCCACCAATCGGGACCTGCTTTCCCCAGATTGGTTACCATGAGTATCCCATTGTTTATGGGCCGGTTTCCTCATACTGGGGGAGCGGTGCCTTGGGGGCGGCCTGCTCGCTGCCTCATCTTCTGTCTCAGGGGAGACTTGCCTGGGTCTCTTCCTCTGAGAGTGACAGAAGCTCTCACCCTGGTGATACTTAGATTCGAGCGGTTGCCCCCGGTTGAGCCTTGATTGCAGGCTTTGGGATAAACCAGGGGCTGACTGCTCTCTGGCCGCCGGTGTTAGCCTGGAGAAAACCCCGCCTGGCTTTTCTCCCAAGCGTTTTAACATGGGCTCCCTGGGCCTCATTCGCTCCTGTAATCCTCGGGATAAGCCTCCCTGCTCTCCAGACGCTGATTCTGTTGTGTGAATGGAGAACGCCTGCTAGACAGGTGGCTCTGGATTGCCGGTGGTAATGCGCCTTTGCACATGCGCATACGCTTGTGCCGTCCTTCTTGCCTTCCTCTGAGCATTCCTGGCGGCGGTCCGCTTCGTGCCCCCAGCTTCATCCCTGGTGATTGGGGATGGTTGCCTGGGAGCCGATGCGACCCTGCCCACCAGGTCCTCAGGAGTGAACTCCTGGTTCAGCATCGCAGAGAAGAAAGCGGCTGTCTGCGCCATCTGAGCTGGGGTCAGATTCAGAGCGTGTCCTGGGTGCGCCCCCAACTCAGGTGCCACAGTAGTGTTAGGTCCGCCGAGGAGACTGGTTCCCCCAACCCCTAGGATCGCGGCAGGAGGAAACCTCTCCGACTGCGGCATACCATACAGGGGGGTCACCGGTGGGACCGTCGGACCCGTCCCTGCACTGGCATCAATGATTTCTGGCATGATTGTTTTAGTTTTGTGATTATGAGTGGTTGATTTTAGTGGGTAACTCGTGAGCACAACCGTAAGTTCCCCACAGACGGCGCCAAATTGTTCCGGTCACGGAAACAATTTACCCCGCCTTGAATCCGGGTTGTGTGATTGAATCACTGGTGAATAGTTGATCGCTTGACTTCCTTGAGCCTCTCTTTCGTCTCACTCCCTGGATCGGACCTTCCCGGCGGAGTTGGCCTGCTCCCTGCACAATGAACGCACAGGGCCTCGGAGGTTGTCCGAGGGAACCCTCTCCGATGCCTAAGTCAGCCCGTGAAATGCCTTGATGGACCTAGTTCGTGAGGAGCTAGGTGGCGTTTTTAGGAGTAAGAGTCTAGAGAAAGAAAATCCAACCCCTCTCTTGTGGGAAAGGGTTGAGTATTTATACCTTCCCACAAGAGAGAGAAGTGGGAGAGGAATGGTTGGATAAGGAAGTGACAAGTGGCGGCTTCTCATCCAACCATTCCTAATTACCTTAGGCGAAATGACGGGAGGGCCCCTGGGGGTCCTGACCCTGTCGATCAGGGACTTCCCCAGGGCAGGCGGACTTTGGGCAGTGGCTGCTAGGCTCCAGCAGGCTGGGATGGCTCATGGTCCCAGCGGCCGACCGCCATCCTTAGCGTTTTTATGCTCTTGTTTGAGCTTCTTGCCAGAGACCGGCCTTTTGAGCTTGACAGGAATCCTCCTAGGGCCTGCCCAGCAGGCGATCACTTGACAGGCTGCCGACCCCAATCACTTACGTTAACCGCCTTAGCTTTTTGATCAGCGTCATCCTCGACGCCATCCGCTAGCTCAATGGTTATGGACTTTGCATCCTTGTGCACGGCTGATTTTGGGCCATCGATCTGCCGAAAATTCGTTATCCTCAGCGGCACCACGTCATCCACCTACTCCTCGTCCACCACCTCCTCAAGTACACAACGGGGGTATTTCACCTTTGACTTGGTAAGCCGGCCAAGCCCACCCCCAACAAATTCCCCCAACAACCTCTCTAGCATTCGCTCACTGTCCCAGTGCTTGATTAGTGGTAGATCGTACAGGCAACGACTATCACGGTATTGGAAACGCTGAAAGTATGTTATCATCAGGAACGGCAGACAACCGAGCAGGTATGTCGGTTTCCGAAGAACATAATCTTGACAGGCTGCTGCAAGCCCATCCAATACAAGCGTGCACCAATCATAATTTCTGATCTGCTCTACGTTCTCCACGCACCTCAGTAGACTCAGGTCAACAGAATAATTCGACGTTGGATTAAGAAAAATAGACATGCTGTACATAACAAACAGCCTACAAAAGTCGTCCCCACCTTCAACGTCCTTCTGCAGTTCTTCCAACAATAGAGACAGAGAGATCGTGTCGCTTCCAGTAGGAACATGGAACCGGTCCCTCCATGCTTGTTTCGGACTGACGACATCCTCCGCCAGTGCTTCCTTCGACCGACCCATTGGGAGCAGGTCAACGGGGTTCGGACCGTATGGTAGGAGGAAGCAGTCGTAAACATCATGCTTCGTTACCAAGAATTGATGGCTTTTCCATGGCAGTCTGAAAATCAGAGTGTCATCCGCAAAAAGCCTCATGAAATCGGGGGCAAACTTATCGGAGAAACTTTTGAGACGCATTTGTAGTTGGCCGCCAAAGCCGATGCTGATGACAGCCTCCCGCTGCCTATCATTAAAATTGGCCATTAACTCAACGAGGCTCTGGGTCTGCACCGGAAGTGGATCTTCTTATCAACGATGACTGCTTTTTGTTCCTTCTCTTCATCCTGCCCCTTGCTTTGTCTCCTCCTTTTGCCATCTCTGGCACGAGTGTTTCCGAATTTGTCTCCTCCTTTTGCCATCGGAAAAGTACAATAATTAAGTGGCTGATATGAACAATAACCTTGTATGTATAGAAAACATACAAATGATACGAGTTAAAGTGACATAAATATAGAACAGAGAGCAACAAATTAAAGTAACACAACTTCTGGATTACAGTAACACAATTCATTCTTCAAAGTTACACCATAAGTGTTACATTAACACCATAAAATGCAACACAACTGATGAGTATTAAAGTACCACAAAATAAACTGTTATAGTAACATAAGAAACATATTAGTGTAACAGTTCTTCAGTTAGAGTGTACCAGTTTACAAGGATTCAAAGTATCACGAATATGAGAGTTAGAGTAACACGTCTTCTGCATTACAGTAACACACTTCATTCCTCAAAGTAACACCATAAGTGTTATATTAACACCTTAAAATGCAACACAGTTGGTGAGTATTAAAGTAACACAAAATAAACTGTTATAATAACATAAGAAACGAATTAGAGTAACATTTCTTCAGTTAAAGTGTACCACTTTACAAGGATTCAAAGTAACACGAATATGAGAGTTAGAGTAACACCTCTTTTGCATTACAATAACACATGGTCGTCTTTGAAATAACACCATACATGTGACACAGTAACGAAGCGACCTCTTACAGTAACACATCAAGTGCATACAGTAACAGCGTATGGGCATTAAAGTAACATTCAAAATATGTTGGTCTGCAGTTGAATTCAATTACATAAAACAGATGAAAAACCCAGATACCACAACAGTCTTTAGTGCAAACAAATAAATTATAGGGCACAACACAGCAAAATTAATCAATCAATAATTAGCGAAAAAATTAAGGAAATAGTCAAAGAAATTAATAGCGAGTAAACTAAATTGATAGATGTAAACTAAACCTAGTTCTTCAGAAAAACAAACGATTATTAGCGAGTTACCTTGATGATTATGTTTGCTGGATTTAGAAAGCTGCTTCAATGTAACCTTGCTCGAGTTGAAGGAGAGAGATTGAGTTTGAATGAAATCGGAGTAGGGTTGAGGAATGAAGTCAGAGTTCAGAGTTGGGTGTGCTTGAGTTGAGCGAGAAAATTGAATGAGATGAGAGATGATGAAGGTGAAGGGTTTTGTTAGGCGGGTGTTTGAATGAAACAATTGAGAGAGATGAGAGAGAAGGTGAGTGTAGTTGGCGGTATCAAGGAATGAGAGAGGATTTTCTTTTTTCTTTTTCCAAAATATGGTAGTTACTACCTTAATTACCACACTCAATCACAACCATTCTTCTCCTTTAGATCAATGGCTCAAAAGAGGATTCATGGACTCAAAATAAAAAAAAAAGGACTCACTTGATCCTTCCTCTCTCTCTCTCTCTCTCTCTCTCTCTATATATATATATATATATATAAATGCCGACGTTTCTATTTCACCCAGATTAATATAATGTGATTGAAAAGGTATAGTGTGAAATCGAATTATGTTATTAATTGAATTTGAGTACAATGTGTTAGTAAAATGATATATATATGTGGTGTCGTATTCATTAATGTGAATTTCTTTCAAAGACACCTGAACATTTCTGTTTCGTTTCGAGTTTATGTGCTTCCTTGTCAATTTAATAGGTTCCGAGTCGTACCTTGTTGATTTCCATTCTTGATGATTTAAATGAGTA
This sequence comes from Agrostemma githago, assembly GCA_958450325.1. NCBI lineage: Eukaryota > Viridiplantae > Streptophyta > Magnoliopsida > Caryophyllales > Caryophyllaceae > Agrostemma > Agrostemma githago. The sequence continues at coordinate 24,134,317 of OY288240.1, read as the reverse complement.
TTTATAAAAATTTGTGTTGAGTTAACACATTAACAACACTTCATATTAGTGAGTTTCTTCGGAAGCAACAATTAGATGTGTGTGGTTTGCTAGAGACCAAAATAAAGAATAAATCGTATGCCAACGTTCACCAGAACATGTTCTATGAATGGAGCATAACGATGAATAGTCATTGTCATGATGGGGGTCGTGTTTAGCTCCTTTGGAAATATACAAGAGTTAGTTTGACGATTCTGGAGTATAGCAAGCAAAGTATTCATGATAAGGTCTCTACAAATTCGGGTAAGGATTATTTTCTCACTTTTGTGTATGCTTTTAATTCCTTGTCCGAAAGAGTGGAACTCTGGCTGAAACTTGAATCTTATGCTTTGAGGGGTCCTTGGATTATTATGGGTGATTTTAGTTGTGTTATTAATGCTCGAGAACGACTTGGGGTGTGTCTTCTTATGGAGATGAGTCAATTTCGAGATTGTATAGCTAATTGTGAAGTGAGTGATATTAAGGCTTGTGGGTCTTGGTTCACGTGGAATAATAAGCACAAGGTAGTAGAAACAAGAGTTTTTAGTCGCATTGATCGGTGTTTGGTGAATGATGATTTTGTGAGGCTATATCCGGATGGGTTTGCAAAATTTTTGCCGGAAGGGACGTTCGACCATTGCCCGTGTATTTTACAATTGGGGCAACCTCCTACTAGGAAGAATCGAGTGTTCAAATACATGAACATGTGGAGCAAGGCTCCGGATTTTAGCACGTGTGTTGCGATTGTGTGGGGAGAGACGATTATTGGGACTCCCATGTATCGTGAAGTAATGCGACTAAAGAGTCTAAAGAAGCCGTTGAAAGAGCTTAACGCGAGTTGTTTCGCTGATATAGAGAACAAATGTCTCCAGGCCGAGATGAAGTTTCTCGACGCCCAAACTAGGCTTAGGCTGGATAAGTCACCGAGTATGCTCCAAGAAGAGGCATCGTTGAATGATGAGGTCCGTGTGTTACACGCAGCTCCAGCGGAGTTTTGGTCCCAGAAATCGAAGCAGAAATGGATCAAGGAGGGGGATGTGAATTCGGCGTATTTTCATGGTTTCATGAGGGCTCGAAGGAGTTTTGGTCCCATTCCTAGAATTTGTGATGCTGATGGACAGGAGTGCTCGGATAAGCAGTCTATCGAGGATGCGTTCATCAGGTATTATATGTCTCTTTTAGGTGAATCGTGTATTGTTGAACCTGTCAATGTAGGTTTAGTTCGACGAGGGAAGCTATGCACTGAAGAACACAAAGTGTGGTTGAATGCAATTGTCACCGAGGATGAAATTAAACGGGCTCTTTTCAGTATTCCTCGAGACAAGGCCCCAGGTCCGGATGGTTTCTCGAGTCAATTCCTTATTGATGCTTGGGAGATTGTCGGAAAAGACGTAGTGACCGCTATACAAGATTTTTTCACGTCAGGTAAAATGATGAAACAGATAAATTGTGCTAACATCACCTTAATTCCTAAGGTGAGTAGCCCGAATAGCGTGAAAGAATTTCGTCCGATAGCTTGTTGTAATGTCTTATATAAGTGTATTGCTAAAATTATTTGTATGGGGCTTGCTCGGGTCCTGCCTGATATAATATCTCCGACCCAAGGAGGTTTTATTGAGGGAAGGAGTATAGTGGAGAATGTGCTGATTTGTCAGGATTTGGTGAAAATGTACGAGAGAAGCCATATCTCGCCACGGTGTTTATTTAAGGTGGATATCCACAAGGCCTATGATAGCGTTGAGTGGAGCTTTATGGATCAAATGCTTCGTGCGTTGGACTTTCCTAACCATTTCCGCGGCCTAATTATGGAATGTGTTACTTCGGTCTCTTTCTCGCTTTGTGCGAATGGAGATAACTTCGGTTTCTTCAAAGGGAAAAGGGGGTTGAGACAAGGAGATCCAATGTCGCCTTTGTTGTTCACGATTTGTATGGAGTATTTCTCCCGTATTCCGAGTCACGTCAAGCTGGGGAGGAATTTTAAGTTTCACTCTAGGTGTGCACCGATGAAACTTACCCATTTGTTGTTTGCTGACGATTTGCTCTTCTTTTGTAAGGGTGAGACTGAGTCGATGGAATGCTTCTGGAGGGCCTTTGACAAGTTTAGAAGAGCTTCTGGGCTGACGATTAGTGTGGGTAAACCCCATGCTTATTTTGCAGGAGTTGATGATGACAGGAAGGCTGCAATTCTGCAAATTTCAGGCTGTGTTGAAGGTACTATGCCTTTTTGGTATCTTGGATTGCCTATCCAAAGTACGTGAATAGGTAAAGGAGATTGTGAAAATTTTTTAGCCCGTATTGTATCGAGAATAAATAGTATTGGGGCCAGGAAACTGTCTTATGCAGGTAGGTTGACTCTAGTGCAGTCTGTTTTGTCTCAGCTGCATAACTATTGGGCTATGGTGTTCATTATCCCAAAATATGTAATGGCTCGAATTGGCTCTTTATGTCGCAATTTCCTATGGGATGGAGGTATAGATGGTAATAACAGAGCTTTAGTGAGTTGGGAAAAAATTTGCTATCCCAAGGATGAAGGCGGGCTCGGTCGTAGGGAATTGGCTACCTGGAATTAGGCGGCTGTTGCTAAACTGGCCTCCTGGATTTTTGATCAGCCTGACCGGTTGTGGGTCAGGTGGGTCAACTGTATTTATCTGAAGGGGACTGATTGGGGTGATTATCAGCCTAATACTGATGTCACCTGGGCGTGGAAGAAAGTTTGTCAGGCTAAAGATAAGATAAAACATATGTTTGTGAATGGGTTGTGGCATGGGAATCACCGTGCATATTCGATATCGGGAGCCTACGAGGAACTTCGAAGTCATAATCCTCAAGTCTCGTGGGCTAGACTGACTTGGAGTGGGTGGAGTGTCCCTAGACATAGCTTTATTGCTTTGCTGGTTTTTAGGGGGGCTCTAAACACTAGGACAAAATTATTGAGATTCGGGATTGCGGATTCAGACCGTTTTTTTCTGTGTAATAATCATGAGGAGACTCTAGAGGACCTGTTCTTTGGTTGTTGCTAGAGTTCTCGGGTAGTGGACCTGTTAGGCGGGTGGGTGAAGAAAACAATTCCGCATAGTGGAGGTTTGGCGTGGGCATGTGGAATAAGAGGAACGAAATTCCAGTGCAATATTATTCGTGCGTTGATCAATGCCACAATATACCATGTACGGAGACAGAGGAACATGTGCAGAATAGAAGGGATGGTACAACGTCCAGAATTTGTCGTCAAATTGATTAAGATGGACGTGCGGAATTGAATAATGTGTAAGATTAGATATCCTCTACATGCTAAAGACAGTAGATGGCTACATACCTTGATGAAGTCATATTTTTTGTACATTGATTTGATTGATTTAATATATACTTACCTTTCACCAAAAAACACTTCATGTAACCGAATAATGTGTTTACTAAGTTCTGTTTTATTGGCCTAAATAAACATGCTTGCTAATTGTGTCAAGATAATGTCAGAACAACTTAAAACACTTTTGTTAACATGAATAATGTGTTACTGAATTGTTCCACCTGCTACGGTGCCTATTTCACAAAAGTTTGAAAAGAGACTCACGTTTATTTTAAGTCTAATTATTAAGTGCAAAATTTTGGGATCTAAATCCAAGCAGTTCAACCTATTTTCTAGGGGTCAAGTCTTCCATTATAAGCCTTACTTAAAGATTAAATTATCATTAGGAACTTTTACTAAGGTCACTTTGAAGAGTTTGGATAATGTTGGAACTTGGTTTTGCCCAAAAATATGATTTGAAACTCATTGTACCAGTCGCAACTTTTTCAAGGTCAAAATATGTCAGTTCATGAAAATCATTTTGCAAATCACCGTTACGGTTGGAATTTGAAATTGTTTTAACTAGAAAGTTGTAGAGGGTTATATTTTGAATCTAACACCATTGATTTTGCACTGCTTTGAGTATGATGACTTATTTATTTTCCTATCGTGACTATAATGTCCAGAAAACGTATCTAAACCTACTGAATAATCATTGTTTCGCATTGTTCAAGTGAATGCACTAATTTGAAAATGTCTACCTTATCGTATGGTGTAATAGAGTTACACTTATACGTTAATCATCAATTTAAAGTAAATTCGGGTCACGAGAGGTTACGCAGGTTCATGTTGCATAATTGCCTTAACGTGGATCTTACGGATCATATGTGTTGTTGTCTGATAAATTTGTTATGATCATAAGTCTCTTATGTGATAAAAAATATCACTACATGTATCCAATAAGTGGGAGTCATTCCAATGAGAAGTTAATAAAGGTCAAGTCATAAAACAACAAACTGAGTACTCAACCTATGTGCTGTTAAACATGAAATTAATTTTTATATTTTGGTCGTAATTATGTAAAGAATTTGGACATGTTTTGTGAACAAGGCAAATGTTGGTTTTAATTAATCCTTTACATCTATGATGATTTCCCATCCTTACTGGTCGATGAGTAACATATGCCTCGCTGAATGAATGTTTATAATGTCTACGTGTTGATTGTTGGTCTTAAGTCATATGCTAGTGTCTAAGTTTAAAACTTATGCAAACATATAACATAGTGAACTATCTGGTCAGTTGTTACAATGCAATTACGAGGAATAAATGCCACTTGTTAGTTATCTCAAGGTCTAAAGTTGTTAACGCAGTCATCTGGGAGTGTTCATTTGTGTACTTGTGTTCTTGCCTTGCTGTGGTTATTATATTGCCTCCATATACATTTTTTTTTTAGTATATTTGTATGGACGTGAGTCCGAACCTATTAAAGAACAACTCTGTCAATAAGCTATCGTAATATAGACTGGGAGTATGTGTCTTAAAAAAATGTCGTGAGATATAATGAGGAGGTGTCATGAGAATACAGTGTTGTTTAAATTACTTGTTATAATCTCACAATAAAGGTTGTTAATGAGCCTAACAACATAAAAAGGAGTGATAATACCAACAGGGTGAAAAGAGAGTCGTGATATTAAGGTCCATTAAAGAAGAATAATAGATATAGTGATGATGCGAGGATCTGGAATAACGAATAGAAAGGGTGTCCAAGGTATATTTGTAAATTTGATGTGTCATCACATATGTTTCGATGTCAGCAGGTCGAGTTATTGTACAGGGTAGTAACATCACATTCCTGAATCCATGCAGTAAAATAGAATGTCACGTGTTATCAGGCCCTGAGTGTGGGCATATCGTCTTTATGTGAACTAATAATTGTTTTACTTGCGTGATAATCATGGTGTTCATATATGTAATAAGGGTGATTCGGAGTGAGATCTCGCACAATTATGTAATGTTAGAAGTGTATTACGTGTGGCATGCCAGCATGTGAATTGAGTCATGACAAGTATAGCAAGTATAAAAACAGTGTAGTACTAATAAGGAGCATGTTTAGCTTAAATTATATGAAGTATGAGAATTGAGAACGAGTCTACAGTTAGTTTGTAGGTGCTCATATTGAACCATGAGAACAACCTAAGTAGCAATGTCGACAGTTGTTAGTAAAAAGAGAATTTATATGTAGTGAAATGTGGGGATAAAGCTCCTCGCGTTCAGTTAATGGGTGCGTAAGTTTTGAAATCTGGATGAACATGGAAAAAAATGTAGAGGACGGGAAATGAAAAAGAGAAGTCATGCATGTGAGAAATGTGTTCAGAAACGTTGTGATCGAACGCGTTAACTGATTATGCATATTACAGACTTACTTACCCTTGGTTGGGGCTTACAAGTATATTCATTTGAAAAGCTTAAAATGGTGTCTTATAATAAGTGAATAGTGTGTTATATATCCGAGTCGAGAAAATAGTGACTCGTTAGTGTCAAGATAGTGTCGTAATATAATATATGTGTTGGGTAGAGTGAGACTGAGATCGGTGAACTTCAGGACGAAGTTCCTCAAGAGGAGGGTAGGGGAAATACCGTTACCCTAGACGACTGTCAAGTATTTTTTTCGTCGTCGTCATCATCATCATTGTTGTTGTTGTTGCAATTATTGTCGTGTTCTAGTCATGCTGATGTTGTTATGGCTGGGTTGTGAGACAGTTCTGTGAATCGTGGGATGTACTACTATAGTAGTCGAAATGTTAGGAGAACGGGTGAGGGGAGTGAACTCCGTGACGAAGTTCTTTGTAAAGAGGGTAGGATGTCGCACCCCGTTGTTTCATCTGATATGTGTACTTAGTGATCGTGTTAGTCGAGAGGTATCGTGATTGGTTGGATCCTGAACTTCGAGACGAATTGAAGTTCCTTATAAGGAGGGCAGATTGTAATACCCGCAATGTATTACGAGTATTTCTTATTTAACATGGGCAGATTCTTATTTCGCAGTAGTAATATAATTCGTTAATCTATTTAGTTTAACTCATATATATAGTGTATAACCCGTCTTAGTTTGTTTAACATATTCCTAATACCTATAAGTGTTGCGTTTAACCTAATCTTTTATATCCGCCTTTAGTTTCAAACTGAGTTGAGACTGAATTTGAATAAATAGTGGTTTACGTAATTAGATGAGTCATACTGAGTTTTAAACACATTCCCGAGCCCAATTACCTTCATAAGTCACGTGGGCCAAAGCAACAAGTAACAATGCACGTAGGGTTTGTATTTTTAGGTGTCATGCTTATCTCTTTTGCATGTTCCATCTCCCATGTAAACACGCACAACTCGTCATGCCACACACCACACTCCTCCTGTTTAGACCCCTTTCTAGCCTAGCAGACTTCACGCAATACACACATAATTCATAAGTATGCTCACACAATCGGCCGCACAAGCAAGAGGAGGGAAGAAGGAACCCCAGTCATCGATCACACCCACATAATTATAGGTATCTTTTTTTGTCTGACCTATTTGAGCGTCATATTTGTTATCGTGTCGGGTTTTTAGTATTGTGTTATGGTAGTATGGTCGTGAGGTTGTTCTTGTTGTCAGTGTATTCCCGCTATTGTCGTGAGGATGCTTGGATGCATTGTCGTGAGGGTGTTGTCGTAGTCGAAATGTTGGGTTGTTGTTTTTGGTATGGGTATTGTTAACGTACTATCATTATCATTATCATTATCATTATCATTATCAGTATCATTATCATTATCATTTTTTTTATGGAGAATTTTATTGATGAATCAGAACGAAGTTTAAAAAAAAATTGGTGGGCAGCCGAGATACTATATGGGCCCCCACCCCCTTGGCTATAGCAAAGCTAAGCTGAGTAAAAATAAATGGAGCAGCGCGTGCTCCGACATCCTGTGCTATCGAAAATTTTTGAACCCTTTTGAGCAAGCTGATAGCATCCGCCTCCAATTCCCCCAGCGAAGAAAATGAAAAAGGCAAAAACCCATATCAAAGCCCCGTGCACAGGTCTCGGTACTTAGCGCACTTGCGCCGAGCAGCGTCGACCACAACACGACCTGGCATGAATTCTGAGAGCCCGGACTGAGTAAAAGGAGAAGACCCAGTAAGATCCACGGATACGTCACGCCCCTTGTCCCACGAATAAAACAACAAATCTGCGGGACGCAAGGATCTGTCATGACCGTCGATCAGACCAATATCGACATCCTTACATGCCGAGACCCCAGAACGGAAACAGATATCCATAAGAGTGTCCTGTACGAGGTTATGTCGGTGTTTTATCCCAACAGCCCCCGCACAGGACACAGCATGGTCCTCATAGATATGGTCGCCAAAAACTCGAGAGAGCAGGCAGGACAAGACCCAACCACGGAAAACTAAGGAATGCCCAACCGATAGCTAAGCACACAGCCGTACCTCTGACCGTTCATAGTCTGACCCAACCCTTAAATAGGGACAGCACGCAGCCAATCAGTAGCATGACTACCTAGCTGAGACTTCCACAAAGCAACCAAACATGGTGTTAAAGAGAAATATGATTCTGCAGTAGCAACATCCCTCGTGAAATATATATCGGCCAAAGACTTCATAGGTTTAGGGGCAGCGATCTCACTAGCATTACACACAATAGGACCCAGAACCTCCCTAATCCCACACGAGGCCGCATCAAAAGCCGGACCAGGGGTTGAGACACCCGCAACACGAAGCAACGAGGCGTGCAAACCCGCTGATTGCAGCCGAGATGCCACAAAAGCATATTTAAGGACATCTCCAGCTGCATACACCCCAAGCCCTCCAAAAGAAAAGGGGAGAGTGGCAAGCCGTCATTGCCAGTCGCCAAAACCAGGCCCAGACGCAACAACAATACGTTCTAGGTGAGAACGAAGCGCCTCATCAAAAGCCAGCTTAGCCGACTCAAAAACAGTTGGCGAGCAAGTACGTAAAGCGAAATAAAGTATGGAAATACCAGTACAAGCCCGTAGCAACAGCAACTCACACTGCGGATCATCAAGCAGAGCAACAGAACCCATAAGCGCGATGGTTCTAGTCTACTTATCACGAGCTCACTGCTGAAATCATGGCACACACTAACAACCCCGCCAAGGACTTTGACACCACGCATCGGTCTGGCGATAGCAGGGGGGAAGACACCAGGGAGCCTGCTTCTAGGATCTTTCGTAGGCCAAAAAACCTCAATCATCATCATCACCATCATCATTACTATCATCATGATTATCATGATTATCATGATTATCATGATTATTATTATTATTATTATTATTATTATTATTATGATCATTGTTAATATTATTATTATTATTATTATTATTATTATTATTAGTATTATTATTATTATTATTAGTATTAGTATTAGTATTAGTATTACTACTACTACTACTACTAGTAGTAGTAGTACTACTACTACTACTACTACTACTACTACTACTACTACTACTACAACTACTACAACTACTACTACTATTACTATTTCTAGACATGACATATGTCCACCCCGAAGCGTCCACGAGTGGGTTTGGCTAGGCAAATGAATCTCGTGGTAAGATTGTGGGAGTTGGAGTCGCCACCGAACATCGTGGGAGTTCGGACCCGTTCGAACCCACTCTATACTTAGACGTATCGCGTACAAAGCGTGGTCTGCTTTAGTACTAGAGATTATGTGGTTTCGTCCCTTTGCGAAACGATATCGATGTCAAATTACCGAATATTATATATCGAATGACTCTCGTTTGCAAACGATTTTGGGCATCCAGAAACCAAAGGTTCTGAGTAAGGGGTGAGGGTACGTGTTGGGAAGCCCACGAAGGACACCCAACCCCGCCCGCACTTAGCGAACTCTACTAGGATATCGATTGGTTTTCGTGTACGTGCGTTAGTAAGATGGTTAAATGATATGCAAACAACATTTTTAGCTACGCATGCAAAATACATGTATAGCTACGTAGTTTAATGCATCTTAAGTTATGCGTTTGGCGTACGGGACCAAAGCGTAGTGCTAGCTTGATCCCATGCCTCGGAGTCTTGTCCTGACTTATCATAGTGGAATGGAAATGTCTCGACTTATCAAATATCGGATACGACTAAAGAGTCGTTTGATCGGAGGACAAGGCTATAATACGCGTAGCGTACGGGACCAAAGCATAGTGCTAGCTTGATCTCGGGCCTCGGAGTCATGTCCCGACTTATTATAGTGGAATGAAAATGTCTCGAATTGTCGAATATCAGATACGACTTAAGAGTCGTCGATACTAGACTAGTCATATAAGACGTCACTCAATGTCGTGAAAGTAACGGGATGATAATAGATTAAAATGTGATACGATGTATGGGTTTTTTAGAAGACGAGTACGTGATTAATTTAGCATGCATCGACTTAGAGTCGTAAATGTGACTCGACGGGACTTTATATCGTCTTTGGGCTCTCATTGGAAGCTTATGGAGGTCACTATACCGATTCATTGAGGGGACTCGATCAAGTGCCCTGGACGAAAAACCCTCTGCCCATTTTTGAGGGGGTTACTCGATCGAGTGCCCTCTGTAACGGGTGGGTGTTTGCTTTAAAACAACCTATTTTGTGAGCTTTATCGTTTGATTCGAGATGTGCTCTAGCTAAATATAAATATCAAGCAATTTATACTAGTTCGATTCTCGATAACTCGTTAAGCGCGATGCTCGGTTACGGAACCGGTATCGAGCATTTAGAGTGAAATTTGTGAAATCGAAATTAATTGAACAAGAACGAATATCGATTCCCTCCGCATCACGATGTCGTTATCGATCCTTCCGGACCATGTGACGATCGATTCGGCGTCATCAGGTTTCATGCTAATTCAATTGTCGATAACTCTTTTATGTGCGATGTTCGACTATGGAGTCGACATCGGGCCTTTAAAGTTATATTTTGAAAATGACATCGAATACGCTCGATAATGAATTACCGCGATCGCGTTATAATCCAACGGTTATGCGTACGCCATAAAGGCGCCCCAACCCTTAAGTGTCTAGGGTGGAGTACCTCAAAGGGCGCGACCTCTAGTACGACTTTTCGGAGGATTATACTTTAGGCGGCGTTCGATTATCTAGTGTACTCGATCGAATTAAATTGATTTCGAAAGAAATAGCTTTTATTATATCGTAGTATACACTGTATTTTATATATATATATATATATATATATATAGAGAGAGAGAGAGAGAGAGAGAGAGAGAGAAAGCGCGAAGAGATCAAATAAGTTCACCATATGTAATTAAGTCTATATTAAAGTTACAGATGACATACGATAAAATTGCATTTGTTCAAAATTGATATGTATCTATAACATTCAACATTGTTATCACTTCAAGTGATAAAGTGCAACTTTATCACTCATCTCGTGTAACTTTAAGAACTTTTTGTGTAACTTTAACACTGGAACTTATGAACTTATAAGAGTTGTTGACCTTACGTGAACCTATCTCTCTCTCTATGTGTGTGTGTGTGTATAAGCAATAAAACGATAATATGTATTAGATTGTTAGTAACGATAAATAAAAGTTAGATGCAAAAATATAAAAAGTTAATAGTTGGTAAACAAGAATTAAATGTTAGGAGAACGATAATTAAAATTTAGGAGTTAGTAATTAGTATAGAAAAATGAAAAGAGAATTAGATTAGAGAAACAGAATTTGGTACACCCTCAACCTACGTGCTAATACTCTCTGAATGCGGGCTCGTAGAGTGTCATCGTAGGCACGAAAATGGTTCGAGAATGTAGGGTGAGTTAGGGTGTGTGATTAGGGAGACGGTATTCTCGGTTTTTGGGAGGCTAGGTCTCGGAAATGCTTGAGTGTGTGTGTAGAGAGCTCCTTGCTAGTGATGTGAACGAGAAGGGTTTTTTAGGTTATGAAAAAGGATCCTCAAATAATGTGTACGAGGGGTATTTATAGATATCACCCCCGTCTAGGCTGACTCGATCGAGTGCCATTCGATCGAGTGGCCTTGAAAAAGAGGCCTAGTCATTTTTTAGAGGGTCACTCGATCGAGTGCCGTTAGGCGAGGAGCCATTTTACGAAGGTTGGGATCTTCCTTGACCTTTCGCTTGATTTGATTTTGACTTTGCATTTAGACACAGCGTGACACTGGTTTAATCTCGGGTTTCAACTTTGACCGGGTTTTGACTAAGTTGCAAAAGACGGTTTTACCCTTGGTGATGATTTTAGCTCAAAATAGCTTTATTTTATTGGGATCGATCCACTGAGTCTGAATTTGAGGTCGATTTTAGGAGATTCACCCTCTACTAAATGCCCACGATGGATACTATTGATTTCGAGATCGTATTTAAGTGTATTAATGCATGTTAGTGTTTGATCATCATTGGGTGTTTTGTAGGAGACTACTACAAACACAAGCAGGCAAAATGCGGGTGTCTACAGAGCCCCCACTCTGACTTAGGCTTCGACGAGGTGAAAGTCAGAGTAGCCACCAGGCCAATCGAGGATTAAGACCTGGTAGCCTTTCAGTCGGGTAGTTTATAGTCCATTAGACATGCGTGAAGGGCTTGTCAGCCATAAGGTAGAAATCATACCTGTCTTGATGATGATAGCTCCGTGGGGAGTCGAAATTGCCTTCGAAGTCCTGTGTGTATGCAGACACATAATATTCTGAATGTAGCATTTTGGCGAGACACCGTCTCGATTCTGCTGGGGAGTAAAAGTTTAATGTTTTTGAAAATTTTGAAAATATTGTGGGGTAGGGATGCTCGGGATAAATCGATTCCTAAGTCAGGTTTGAAAGAGCTGGAGATTAGATCGGGCTGGCACGCGCAGGCCCGTGTGGGTTAAGGTGGCCCGATAGTGTGGAGGTTGTCAGGGTTTTGTGTTATCAATACACGACCTCCTGTATTCCTTCTCTAAAATTCCTCAAACTCTCGAGAAAAAGATTCGAATATCTGTCACGGGTATCGAAAATTTAACTACGCTGCTTCAGGCATGGTCCCAACGCTTTAGGGACGAGGAGAAGGTTCAGCTGAATCAGATGGGAATTTTCTGTTGCAGCGTTTCAAAGTAGATTCGTACTTCTTGGATGCTTTCTTGTCGTTTTGGGACACTATTCATCACGTTTTTGCGTTCCCTCGGGAGAAGGTATGCCCTCTTCCTGAGGAGATAGCTGTTGTGGGCGGTTGGTGTCCTGCTGCCCGTCCTCCTATTCCTCCGTTCTATCCTGACCCGAGGAGGAAGTTAAGGAAATTTCTGGATCTGTCTCATGCTGAAGCAGACCAGATGGTGCAAGGGAATTCTGTTTCCATGTTGGACCTGGCTAAGAAGTTCATGAGTTCAAAGGACGTGAGAATTATTGTGTCCCATAGACGCAGAGATTTTGCTTTCTACATGCTGCATCATTACGCCTTTGAGGGGCAGATGGAGGCTGACTCCTCGATGGGTCAAATTAAGCTGATCGGTGTGGTAGATTAGATGGAAACAGGTCATAGTCCGGCTTGGCTGATAACTGGGGAAATTATTATAGGCCTTGATGCTAGGAAGGTTGACCCGGACCGACAATTGACGGACAGCATTCGTCTTCTTCAGGTATACGTCTTGTGATTTTTATTTCATTTTTTTTCCACGAAATCCTGGCACAGAAGGGTCACTCAACCGAGTAGACTTGACACTCGATCGAGTTTCCCTGACGAGGGCCTCCCTACCTGTTTTTAGGAGGGGTCACTCGATCGAGTCAACACGACACTCGATCGAGTGCCCTTCGGCAAACCTCATATTTGCTTGCGGAGACTTATTATCTTTGTTCTGTCAGATGTGGCTGTACGAGCGACTGTCAATCATGGAGCCTCCCCTGGACGTGCTTAGCTACCGTAGCAATCAGGCGAGCTCAAGAAAGCGGCGTATAAGTCCAAGTCAAGACATAAACCGGACTTACTGGGACGAGGAGCTCATATTCCATGGAGGTCACTTGATTAGGTGGAATGTTGCTTGGTGGTTCCTCTCTAGAATGAGAGGGCTAGCCAAGAGGAATCAGGCTTGGTACCTGGTGGTCCTGTCTGGGGGTGGTAATGAGACGAGACAGCTCGCGAGCAGCTCGAAATCGAGTCGATCAAAGCTCGGTCAAAGCTCGGCTCGTGCGAGCTCGACTCGAGCTTGGGCTCGGCTCGACAACTTAACGAGTCGAGCTGAGCAAGGCATGGCTCAGCTCGAAAAGCACGCGAGCAGCTCGATTTGATGTGATTAGTTAATATTTTGTTCTTGTTTATTAAAAAAATACTAATAATAGTTACGTAGTTTTTTCACCATATAAATTCTTCTTATTGATTTGCCTAATACGTTTGTGTATGTTTTTTGAATCCCAATTTATTAAAACACATCGCTGCAAAAAGCGTAAATTTTAATAATTATATATAGGCTCGAGTTAGGCTCGAACTCGACTCCAACTCGCATTTTAGCTCGCGAGCTTGGTTCCGAGCTCAATTTTTTCAAGCTCGGATAAGCTCGAGATCGACTCGAGTTCGAATTTCGCTTAATGAGCACGAGTCGGGCAAGGCCAAGCTCGTGCTCGGTTCGGCTCGTTTACACTCCTAGTCCCGTCACTGGATTGGACCTTTCATATTTACCCGGACCACATTCTGAGTCAAATCAGTTGGACGTAGAGAATCCCTGAGACTGAGGCCATTATCAGCGTCCTGCTCCAATTGACGGACGCGATGTGTGATACATCGTTACAACGGTGGCACACCCGTGTCATCTGGACCATACCCAACCCTTGCCATTCCATTTGAGATTCCGAGTCATATCAAAAGTGGAGCTCTGAAGAGTCAGAGGAGGCCCGTAAGGCCTTGAAGGTCGATGAGGACTTCGACTTGGTTCGTCGAGAGACGGCGAAGGATAACAGAGGTTTCTACAATGAAGGGGATACTCTTGCTGTTTTGATTCGATTAGAGTCGGGTCTTAAGTCTAAAACTAAGACTTGAGCTAAGAACGCCCCCAAACTAACTAGGAGAAGAGGCTTGGGCCAAGACTGGCGACCAAGGATCGACTGGACCCGCGTGATAGGTGGTCCGAACATGTGAGGGCCCAACTCGGGTCGACTACTGTCGTAAAACCCCTGATTTTTATAAATTAAATTTTATTTAACTTTTTTTCCATTTACGATTTAATTCTTAAATCTTAAAAATTTTATAAAACGAATTTATCGTTTAATCGTTTCAAACTCCTAAAATTCTATTTGTCTTGAAAACTCTTTTTATATTTAAAATGTATTTTTATTTCTGTTTCGATTTATTTTATACATTTAATTTAATTCTTATCGAAAGTCTATTTCGGCGATTTAAATTCTAAATTCTTTTTATTTATTTTTATTTACGCTCAAATTTCTATTTTCCGCTCGAAACTTATTTATTTTAACTTTCGTCAAAACATTTATTACCATTCCTCTAGAAATCAATTTTATTCACTTTATCGAGGATTTATTATTTATTGGGAAATACTATTTCATCGTCTAACTATTTATTTCTATAATCTTTGTTTTCGTCTCGAATACTTTATTTACTCATTTTATTTGTCGGTCCGATTATTTATTAATTTTATTACCCCGTTTTAATTCGATTCGTGGGTCTGTCAACTTATCGATACGGAATTCGATTAATCCGTATTTCTTACACTCTTTAAGTGAGCTGATGCATCCCCCCTCTCAACCTCTTTTTCCACCGCTTCATTGTGATTCACATACCCCCTTTTGGTCTTCTTCCATATCACGTTCCCTGCACCCAATTCACTTCACCTTCTTTGTTTTTCTCAGCAAATCCCCTTCCTTTTGTTCCCTTCTCCTGCTTCGTTCTTCTTCTATTTTTTTCTTCATCTTCTCTCCATCAACCTCGTCCATTTCCTTCATCATTTTTTTCTGCTCCTACTGTTGCGTTCGTTTTCTTCTGCTGCGTCCATTTGCTGCTGCCACTGCTATGCTCGCTGTTATCCCTGTTCCGTGATGGTAATCTCCTCGTCTTCTTTTCCTTCTTCTTCTTTCTCATTCCTCTTTCTGTTTCGTACTGTTGTGGACGAATCTGTTGTTCGTATTATCTATAAGACTATTTCTATTTTAAGTAAGTTTCATAAATTAGTAAGTCGTTATTTATAGAAAGTGTCCCTTTTATTATAAAATGTTTATTCCTTTTTATGTTCATACTATTTACAACGATTATCTCATTTGAATATCGATAATGGCTTTGTTTTGGAGTTATGGAATAAGGACAAGTGTGAGGTTTAGAATAATAAAATCTTAGACGGTTTTGCCATCAACTATAAGGCTAGTGTATCAGGAATCGGTACATTAGTTGTTGAACCGGGTGACAGGTATCTCGAGAGTTGTGTACATTTTGACCTTAAGCTTAGGCTTCGCAGTAAGTCGTCGTCAGAAATTGAACTGGGTGACAGGTAATCCCAGTAGGGGTGTGCATTGTCTTAAACTAGGGCCACAAATTTATAAGTCACCGTCCTATTATGGTTGAGTAGCCTAGTTAGAGATCGAAGTTTGATTTGTTTGAACTAAGTTCTCAAAGCTAGTTTTTAGTATTCTCCTAGTGAAAGTCTAGCCGTCGACACTAATCGTATCCATAACGCCATTTTGAATATTTTTATTATTATCGATACATTTTGGTTTGCAGGTTGGCAAATATTTGAAGTTTTCTTCTGAAAACTTGTTGTTATTTTATTGTTCCAAGTTTTCTCCGAAAGCTTATTTTTATTATATCGTTTTAATGTTTTCTCATTTTAAGTATTTTGATATAATAATACTATTATTTTTCATATGATATAATATGGCTGGGAGAACGTCCGAGTTACTCCCCACTGACGTGGCTATTATGTTTATAACATGACAGGTATTTGCTGCTGGGTTTTGGGTGTGAGCTAGCGAGTAGCATGGATCCTACTCTTTCTTCATTCATGTAAATTATGGATTTGTTTAAACTCGTTTGGAGAATTTTATTTTAGCTCTTTTGTAAAAAGAGGCATTTGTATTGACTTACCATTTCTTTTAATAAGATATAGTTTGTCAGTGTGTTTTAATCCCAATTCTACAGTAATTCCGCCACTGTATTGCGTTAGAATTTCTAGGGGATTACAGTTGGTATCAGAGCATTGTTGCTCCCGACGCTTACACTTGATTCTAGGAAAAATACCAGTAAATGATTTGAACATTAAAGACATATTAGTGAGTGATGGGTAGAAACCAAATAAGGCCTTAACTATTAGGTCTATATGTTCTTGTAACTCAATGATTGACATTGAAAATTTGTTGCTTTCGTCTGGTAGGAGATGAATGAACAAGATGCTGACGTGATGCTGCTCTAGAGCGGGGCAAGACCTACTTAGAACTCTCGACACCTGCCAAGTCGAGTGGACAACTTTGTGCTACAAGGAAGATACAATGGTGACATTCCAGCACAGATCCAGTTTGCTCAAGCTACAGGCCGTCAGATGATCAATAGTTGATTTTGGTTCCCCGATAGTGTAGTTGACCTAGATGTGACTTACACTAGTACAAAAATGACATTTGGCAAATAGAATACACAACGGTTGTGGTAAATAACCGTAGCGTATTATAAAATGCGACGGTCATTAGGCAGTGCCCGATGCGAAATGTTTATACCAAATATAACCACATCAGTCAAGATATACGAACGATGCGAAATATATATTTAAAACAAAACCGCATCAGTCAAAATATACGACCGATGCGAAATATATATATGTAAAACAAAACTGCATCAGTCAAAATATACGACCGATGCGAAATATATATGTAAAACAAAACCGCATCATTCAAACTTTACGACCGATGTAAAAGAGTTTTGTATAACATACATAACGGTAGGGGTGAGCAGAAAAATCCGATACAATTTTATTATCCGTATACGATACGGTATACGGTTGCAATTATATGAATTTCCGTATATCCGATACGAATATCCGGATATAAGATACGGTTTTCCTTAAAACCGTAGCGGATAAGTATCAGGAAAAATTGAAACTGGATATCCGGTTTCCGATTCGGTTGTATAAAAAAATTTTAAAAAAATTAAAATATATCCTAATATGAATTATACAAAAAGAATTTAGAACTCACAAACTATTATCAAAGATAAAAAAACAAAGGTATTTATGAATTTATGATATTATCGAATGAAACGTACTATTTTTCTTGAATAATGGTACCATAAGACATATGTACTATATTTTTTGGAGTTTTTTTTAATGTTTTTTTCTTATATTAATTTATATTAAATGTAACGTTGCTTAAAAATCAATTAACTACTCTTAATTAAAAATAAAAAATTGTTTTAAAAAAAAACAAAAAATAAAAGAAAATATAAAACCAGATACCGGATATCCGAAAATCAGATATCCGAAAAAACTGGATATCCGATTTCCGGATATACGGAAAAAAGCGGATCGAATACGGATAAAAATATATGAGATTTTTAAAACCGGATCGGATATCCGGTTTTGCTTACCCCTATCTACCCATCAGCTCTTATTTACTAACCCCAAACCCCTCATTCAACGAACTCGCGACCCTCACCCCAAACCCTTACCCGTCTTCCTCCTGGCCGGACGCCGGTAGCCGGACCCCGACCGTCGCCCACCCTTTTTCGCAGGACCTGACACCTGCCGGCCGCCGCCCTCCTTGCCAGAGCCGCCACCTTTTTCATCTAGGCTTTTTCCTAAAAATCCGTAAATTGATTAAACTTTGATTTTTAATTGATTTTGTTGTTTTAATTTGTTCTGATTTCGTATATTACTGTTGTACATATATCAGTTGGTGTTGTATTTGGTGAATTAATATTAAGTTAGGTTATTTTAATTTAATTGTTAGTTTTTGATGAATTTGGTTGATTATTGTTAGTTTACAAATGAGTTTGTGTTGTTAGTTTATTGTTATTCATCTACTAATCAAAGTTGTAGTTGATAAATTCATATAGTTGGATGTTAGTTCAGCTTAACTTAGGGTTTGGTTCTTTAAGATGAAAGGATTCAAAAATTAGTAAATTCATATGGTTGTAGCTTTCGTTGATATAATTGATGATATACTTAGTATATGGTGATCTTATGGAGTCATAGACGGGCAAATGAATCATTCTGGTCAAGTTAGTAGTGGTTCATGTCAATTGGTTTTGGTCAGCTAGTCTTTCGCCATTTTGGGAAGGGAGGTAACATGTTGTGCCATTTATGTCTTTCCAGGTCATAGTTATCAGGATTTAATCTCAAGTAATCATTTTAGATATTGTTACTTTTGGATCAGTGGTTATGGGGACTGGGTCTGAGTCAACTTTGGGCTGTATATTTAGCGTTTGGGATAAATCAGTTTTGCTGAATCTAGCGAGATAATCAAGTCGAATCTTTTTTTGTTAATAGTCGAATTTTAGTTGTTTTATTGACACTTACATTGATTCCTGGTTTTAAAAAATTGCTACTTGTCTAATATTTTGGAGCTACTGGGATGTATCTAGGGGCTAGGATGTATAGCTTAGTTGTAGCTTAGTATGTATAATTTAGTGTCCTAGAATAATAGTGCTCAACTTAACTCCGTAGTTTAGTATAGTTTAGTTGTACTTCCGTTGTTAAAATTAGAAAATTTTAGCTGAAGTTTGGATTTTTTTTCTTCTATTATTATGTTCATGCTAGATTGCTAATCCCCATTTGTTTATTGTTTGTTTGTGAGCGGTATTTTAATCAAATCTGGCAAAAAATACGGATTTCTGAAGATGAGTGATGTGATTAGGTTAATTAGGGAAAGAATTAGGGAATTTTAGCTAAAAGTTCAAAAAAAAAATTCATCCATTGTTATGTTCATGCTAGATTGCTAGTCCCCATTTGTTAATCGTTTTCTCGTGAGATGTATTTTGATCAAATGGGTAAAAATTTTGCGAATTTCTGAAGATGACTGATGTGATTAGGTGAATTGGGAAAAAATTTAGGGAAATTTTAGCTAAAAGTTTGGATTTTTTTGATAGTTCATCTCATGTTAATAGTCCCCATTTGTTTATTGTTTTTCGCGAGCGATATTTTAATCAAATGTAGAAAAAATGCGGATATGGGAGAACGAGCGATGTGATTAGATGAACGAGCGTAGTGTCCTGGTATATTGTTTCTACATTGAGGTATTTCTCCGTTGATCTATATCTCATGGGTATTTATTTATGCAGGCATTCCACAAGTCTCATTTGATAAAGCAACGAGTGGCACCCTCAGAAATTGCTATGACAGATGTTTTGCGGGAGGTACATTATTTTTGGAAAGTCTTTCTTGTATAGAAGTCAATTTATTATCCGGTGTCTGAAGAACTGATTCTTTTCTAGCTACAATTGCATTTCCTATATTTTTATAGGATTTAGTTCGACTTTAGAAGTGGTATCTACCACTGAGCATTGATACGGAAGTTGTAAAATCCTCTATTAATCTTACTTATTAAATGTGACTGCAAACAATCTTTTCTTTTGGCAAATGTTTATCATACCTGTTAGTGGATATGGTAGCTATATGTGACTCATGTTGACGACTGTCACAATGAAGCTAAGTACTCTTTTTGCTTATTCAGCTACATTTTAGATATTTAATTGTAACTTCTAAATGCTTATTCCAATTTCCATGCAGGTGCTAATTATGAAAATTGTGTGCTACCCTAACATATTCAATCTCATTGAGGTGATTGATGACCCGGACAGTGATCACTTCTATATGGGTATTCTAGTGACCACCTATTCAACTCCCTTCGTCTTCTTTGATATACATGACTTTGGAATATCTATCTAATTTAGCCTGGTTATCTTGTTGCTTATATGATCTTCTTACACTCAGTTCTTGAGTACGTTGAGGAGAAGTGGGACCACGTGGGTTCTGGTCCATCTAGCGGTTTTGGGGAAGCTACTGCAAGAAAATATCTGCGAGATATTGTTTCTAGTTTAATGTATCTTCATTCACATGTAAGTTCCTTTTAGCACTGTTATGATGTATATGAGTGTGTGACCCTTACAGTTTTTTTTCCTTCTCCTGGGAACATGTACTGCTTTTGGCACACTCCCTCTCCCTCAGATTGTTAACTTACTTACGTATCTGTCACCTCAGATTTATATTGTGGGTGTGCTATCAGATTCAATAAGAATCTTGTATCTATGTGCAAGCGTGGCAATTGTTGTAACACCCCTGATTTTTATAAATTAAATTTTATTCATATTTTATTCTCTTTACGATTTACTCCTTCCATTTCAATGATATCTTCCACCTTAAAAGTGGCACAATTCTTAAGAAAAATAATAAAATATATAAAAGTAAGGAGAGAGTAAAGTAAGTTAGCCACCTAGATAAGAGAGAAGTATGATAACCAAAAAAGAAAGTAGAAGAAATCAAAGAAATTGTTGAAAAAGGAAATGTAGAAGATATCAATGAAACATAGGTAGTAACTCTTAATTCTTGAAGTTATTATGAAACGAATTGACCATCTAGTTGATTTAAACTCCTAAAATCCTAGTTGTCCCGAAGAGTATTTTTATATATTTAAAATAGAATTTTTAATTTTGTTTCGATTTATCTATTCATTTCAGCCTTAACGAAATTCTATTTCGTCGATTTGATTTCTAAATTATTTTAATTAAGCTCGGTCTTCTATTTTTCCAACTCAAACTAGTTTTTAGAAGCTTCGTCAAAACATTTACTATTTTCCTCAAAATATGAATTTAATTCATTTTCGTCGTGCATTCGTTATTTTTCTGAAGAAACGTTATTTTAATCGTAAACTTTGTTTTACTCTTGAGGCACATTTTATATATCCTCTCGAACTAATTAATGACATTCCTAACTTCATTTTTATCTCAAATAATTATTTTGGCCTCGATAAATAATTTTATTTACCCATCGTATTCAACCCAATTACTAATCTTTCCAACTCGATCTTAATTTGATTTCTTATTCTTACCAACTTTTGACTTGATGTCTATTTAATTTGTACCATAACATGATTTACTCAACCGTTTTCCTTTTTAGTCAAGTCAACTCGGTACCCATTTTGTATCCAACCTTTCGTTCAAACCCGTGTTTTATTTCATCCCGACTTTAGTCTGTTTTGTTTTAACCTAACTGCTACCCCACCTTCTCCTTCGTTCATCCTCTTTCAACCTCCGCCGTCATTACCCTTCATCTGCTTCTCCTCTCCCTTCGTATTTCCCCTTTGTTTTCCCCTAAGTCAATCGACCTCTGCTCCCCCTTCTGCTCCGTTTTATTCACCGGTATTAACCTGGCTTCCCCTGTTCGCAGTCTGACGCACGTCGCTGCTGTCTCGTCTACGCTTACACTGCCATCGTTCTGCTCTCTTGGAAGGTGACGAATTTCTTCCTTTTCTTCTTTTTCTTTTTCCCTGTTGCGTTCTTGCTACCAGTGTGTTATCGTCTTGTTGGCATCGACTTATTCTGTTGTTCTCGGTTTCCTTCCTCTTCCAATTCTGTACGTTTAGTTGTCTAACTGTTGTTGCTATCCTTTTCCTTCGTTCTTTTTTCTTCTTTTTCTGTTTCAGTTTCTTACACGTTGTGCTGTTGTGGCCTCTGTTGCTGATTGTATGCATCTTCGTCACTGCTGGTACTGTTTCGTATCAATTATGGTTTTTATCGTCTTCGTTTCTTGATGTTAGTCTCACCTGTTTCCTCTGTCTGGACAGATCGTTGCTGTTTGTTGTCGTTCATTTTTCTATGGAACGTTATTGCTGTTTTGGCCGTCGGTTGTTGATGTTGTCTTGCACACCTACTGCTCGATCTATTTCTTCTATCTCGTTCTTCTCTTCTTTGTGTTCTGTCTTGGTTCTGTTGATCAATTTTCTAATGGTATTCCGTTCCGTTTTCGTTCACTTTATGCTAATAATGTTGTCGTCTTTTGTGGTTTGTTGCCGCTGATTGTTGCTGTTTCGTGGGTCGCTTATTATCCCCTTTTCACCCTAATTTCTTTTTCATCATCAATTCCCTCAATTATCATTACCTCGATGTCGTTCGTTGTCATTTTTGTTGTCTTGTTGCTACTGATCAATATTGTTATCGACATACTCGACTCTTTTCGGCCTTCGAGCTTCTATTTAACTAACACATCAAGCTCTTTTCCCTCTTGTGTCGAAAACTCTCCTATCTTTGTTTTTCCCTCACCTCGAATTTGAGTGTCGCTTTACTCTGTTCTTTTCATGTTATTTTTGGCTGTCTGCGTTATTTGGATTATTTGTTGTACTTGAATCCAACCTCATATCTTTCTTTGTTTTGTCATTTCGTCAAACTGGTGGAGCACGGTTGGAAAGCTATCAATTCTACAGTCTTAGAGCTTAAAGACGTTCCTATTGATGTTTTGGAGCTTGAACTACGAGTGGACACATTTGACGGAAGCTTCTCAAGGTAACTTTAGGGCGTTAATCGGTATTATATCGTGTGTTCAGTAGTAGTATGTAGTAGATAATTTACCTTCGTTTTTATTTTTAGCTACGTATTATTTGCTAAAATATATTATTTCAAATCGTGCGTCTTATAAACATTTTATAACTTCGATATCATTTTATAAATCGTTATTGATTTTTATTATTATTGATCATTATAATATTTTGTTAGTTATCGTGACACTAATACTAAATAGTATCAGTTTCATAATTTTGTCATATTTCATTAAGTTATTATTTTAACTTAGAATCGTACTTTTATATAATCACTGAGTTTTGTATACTTGTTTAATAAATTAGTTGTCGTTTTTCGACTTATGTTAATAAATTAGAAAATAGTCGTTTTGATTGAAATAGATTTTTGTCAAGGCTATTTCCACTAAATAACTTCTTATCATCATAATTTTTTTTTATTAGAACCCGTATTGTTTATTAATAAAGTTAGTTGCTAAAGACGATTTGAAAGATTCTAAATCTCGTTTCGGTTCTAAAACTCCTACGCTATTTATACTTTATTTATATTAACCATTTTGTTTCTAAATCGTATACTTTATTTATCGTTTAAACTCGATTTTCTTAAATATTTATAAAGTACTATGTTTTCACTTATTACATTTGATTTGTACCTTTAATAACGAACATAGAAATATATTAAGTTACGATAACAACGATATTAATAAAATGTTTATTTATCATAAATGCTATTTTGGTACATTTAACTTATTTGAACACTTTATGTATTTTTATAAGAATATTTCTAATTTAAGTAAGTTTCTAAAAATTAGTAAATTTCTATAAATAGAAAGTTTCCTTTTAACATAAAATGATTTATCTCTTTTACCTTCGTATTATTCACCTTGAATTCTATTTTGAATATCGATAATGACTTGGTTTTGGAGTTATGGAATTAGGACAAGTGTACGGGTAGAGTAATATAGTCTAGGGTATACGTTTTGCCATCAACAATAAAGCTAGTGTATGTGTCTATGTCAGACGCATTGGTCGTTGAACTGAGCATGGTTTGTGTTCAGGAGTGTGTATATTTTGACCTTAAATTTAGATATCGCATCGTGTAAGTCGCCGTTGGGTTGAACTGGATTACGGCTGGTGTCCAGGAGGGGTGTACATTACTTAAGCCAGGACCTCTCTGCACGTAGTCCTGTTATAGTTGAGTTGCCTAGTTAGAGACCGAAGTCTGATTTTTTTGACTAAGTTCTCAAAGCTAGTTTAGTATGATCCCAGTGAAAGTCTATTCCGTTGCACTAATTGACTTCAATAACGCCATTTCGGATTTTATAGCTATCGATTGGTTTTGACTTGCTGGTTGACAGTCGCTTTAAGTTTTGCTAAAAAATTATGTTACTATATTGTTTTAAGTGTTTTCTATTTTACCCATTTTGATATAGTGATATTATTATTTTTCATATGATATAATATGGTTGGGAGAACGTCCAAGATACTCCCCACTGATTTGTGGCTGTTATGTTTATAACATGACAGGTATTTGTTCCTGGGCTTTGGGTGTGAGCTAGCGAGTTGCATGGATCCTACTCTTCGTTATTTATGTTTACTGAAGGATTTTATAAACCCTTTTAAGGAATTTCCTTTTTAGCCCTTTTGTAAAAAGTGATACTCATTTTGATATAGTGATATTATTATTTTACCCATTTTGATATAGTGATATTATTATTTTTCATATGATATAATATGGTTGGGAGAACGTCCGAGATACTCCCCACTGATTTGTGGCTGTTATGTTTATAACATGACAGGTATTTGTTCCTGGGCTTTGTGTGTGAGCTAGCGAGTTGCATGGATCCTACTCTTCGTTATTTATGTTTACTGAAGGATTTTATAAACCCTTTTAAGGAATTTCCTTTTTAGCCCTTTTGTAAAAAGTGGCTTTGTATTGACTGACCGTTCTTTTGTAAAATATAGAACATCGGTGTGTTTTAATCCCAATTCTACAATGTTTCCGCCACTGTATTGCGTTAGAATTTATAGGGGATTACAGTTGGTATCAGAGCATTGTTGCCCCCGACGCTTACACCTGATTCTAGGAAAAATACTCGTAAATGATTTGAACACTAATAAAATATTAGTGAGATATGTGTATAAAACAAAATTAAGGATTGAACTGTTAGGTTTATATGTTCTTGTAACTCAATGGTTAGCATTGAATATTTGTTTCATTTGTTTTTAAGACGAAGACGAATGAACAAGATGATGATGATACTGCTCTGGATCGGGACAAGACCTGCTTAGAACTCTCAACACCTGCTGATTCGAGTGGACAACTTGGTGCTACAAGGAGGATACATGGTGACTCTCCAACCAGGATTTAGTTTGCCCAAGCTACAGGTTAGGTGATCAAGAGTAGATTCCTGTTCCAAGATGATGCAGTAGATCTAGATGGGACTTGAATTCACTTTAGATCAAGATGGAGTGACCCAAGACTTGTGTACTATCTCCTCTACAAGAAAATGAAGAAGTCCAATGAGTTCCCTTATGGACTTTCGAATCCCGAAGATATATATTTTTTTGGTTTAAGATCTTAATTGTCTAGGATCATTGTTCTCTTCTCCTATCCTCAATTTCCTCCAACTCTTGTCATATTATTTCATCTCCCGGTGAATCCTCGTTTGATCCCTCTAGTTTACTATCTTCTCTCCTTGAGATTCTTTGGTTAAAACGACTTCTGCCTTGGTGAACCTTTTTGGAAGTTATAGATGTTTGAGGTTTAATAACTTGTTACCTGTAGTTGAGGATCGTGAATTGTACCCTGCTTTTTAATCTAGTAAGAGTTCTTGAGGATTTTTTAGTATGATAACAAGTTGATTAATGGAATTAGGACGATAGCGTAGATGTTTGATCAGTCTTAGATTATAGATTATTTGATCATATAGAGGATTTAGAGTGGAATAAATTTTTGGATAGTGAAAGTTAAATCATATTTTGATGGATACATCGTACCTAACCTAGAAGCAAGTCGAGTGTAATTGATAATATTATTTGGGATTCTTAGTTAATGCTTACTTACGGGATGCATCGTGAATGTTAGGGATCATAGGGTATTGCTCAAAGTGTTAACCTGAGCGTTGTGGTACCATTAAAGGTTTTTATTAATGTCATTAGAAATTTTGATTCACATAGATTGTCCTTGTTTCTTAAGGGTTATATCACTGATCTTTGTGTAAGGTTGTAACCTACGAACTTTGGGTTGCAGTATCCAAAGTTGGATGGATTGTGGTTAACCTTGAGAAAGAGAAATCTCTTGCACAATCACAGTTGGGATTTACTGTGTTGTTTTGAGGAATACTTATTACTAATCATTTTGATGGAATTTGTAGTTGAGCACCTTAGACCAGGATTATAATGACTTCGTGGAATTTGATGGCTTCTCAGAAACCCTTGTCAAATGACGTGATTGAGAATGTGAGTGCTTGTCCGTACAGGTTAGGTTGAGTGTGACGTACTTTCCCTACCCTTGGTCTGTTTATGGTGTCAAGAGTATGTGGCGATCATTTTTGGGGATTTCGTGTCCGAGGATTGTTAAATTGGTTGATTTGTTCAGTTTTCCTCACTCGAGAAACATGGAATAAGCCTCGAATACAACCTGGTAAGCTTCGAACAATTTTAGAGCCCTGTTGGTTGATGGGTGTGGTCGTGTTGTGACAGTTTGTGGAATTTCGGTGGCATAATTTGATTCCAAATCTTTTGATGGATTCTTACCCTATTGTTTTGAACGAGCGTATGAGCAAGTAAAGTTTTGTATTGGATGTTGTAATAGTTGACAATCTTGGAAGTTGTAGATAGACTTAGTATTGTTTTGATGGATTTAGGAACCTGAGTTTTTTGAGTCATACTAGGAATCGCGAGATGGTTGGCTTCTTTTGTAATCCCGGTGAGCTCTATTTGACTCCCGATCTCGTTCTCCCCAATCTTCTATTGCAACTGATGATAATTCCTTCCACCTCTTTATCGATTTTGAAAAACTTTTATTTTCATTTATCATTTACCCTTGTTCTATCGATCCGTCAACCATTTTGTGTCGAACTCCCTATTTTATGAAAAAATTTACTAATTTAAAATTTTTTATCTCCGTGAAAATTTGTCATTCTGAGTTATAAATTTCAAACACTTACACCCCTCAAAAATTTGACGGTGGGACGTCTTTTCTTATCAAACTTTAAGTTTTTTAAACTTCAATAATCTCAACCATTAACTAAAAACACTAGATTACAATATAAAATCATATCATAAAGATCTCAACCTCCAACAAACCCATTTCATCACTGCAATTTCTTGACATAAAGATCCGATCTTTACCATATTTGTGTGATTTTAGCATCCGGGTTTGTCATATTTTCCTTCAATTTTACGTGTTTTATGAATAATTTAAACTTCAGATGAAAAATCCCTAATTGAAACCCTAATTGAAATTTCAGATGCAAAAAATTAAAGTTTTATGAATAAATTAAACTTCAGATGCAAAAAAATCAATTAAAGGATTGAAATAATATTAAGCATAAATAAATCAATTGAAGTTTTATGAATAAATTAATTAATAACAGCAAAAAAAAAAAAGTAAACAAACCTCATTAGCAACCATTGATGTGCATAAATGAAGAAGAGATTTTGGAGATTGATGATGAAGAGATAATTCTGGAGCAATTAGATGGTGGATGATGGTGACGAGGGAAAAAGATGGTGGATAATTCTGGAGATTGATGATGACGAGGGAAAAAGATGGTGGATGAATGAAGGATGGAGAAAGAAGAGTGTGAATGGTGATAGGAAATGTGAGAATAATGAAGAGAGTGGGAAGTGTACTGAATTGAATAGGGTGGAAATATTGAGGGTGGGAATACGTGAACCTCGTTAAATGTTTATTGAAAATTAAATAAACGTCATCAAATCTAAGTCATCCATTCCATTTTGATCTAAAGGATGAAAATAGACTTTTGGACTTATAAGAAGTTAAGGGACTTATATGATCCCTTCGCTCTTTCTCTCTCTCTCTCTCTCTCTCTCTCTATATATATATAATAACATGCCGCAAAATCCATAGGAGTTCGGCCATAGATGTCTTTAGCGCACCCATTTAGGAATGCACTGTGGTACAGTGGGAAGTTGGTGACAAGTAACCAGCCCGACAAAAATGGGTTATGCATGAACCATCGAACTAAAATGCGTACATTATTAATCGAACGATTTCTTTTCGAGTCTCACTCCAGGAATCCCGATGACAAGTAGTACATCAGGTATCCCCAGCGGAGTCACCAAATTGTGGACATGACATAGGTTCACCCCAACGCGGCCACGCACAGGTTTGGGTAGCCGAATAAATCTCGTGGTAAGATTGATCTTGGGTCGAAATTTAAATCGAAATAGGAGTCGCCACCAAATTTATGGGAGTTCGGACTCGTTCGAACCCACTCTACACTTAAGCGTATCGTGCACAAAACACGTCCCGCTTTTAATGCTAGAGCTTATGGGTTCGTCCCTTTGCATTACGATACCAACACCGAGTTATTGAATATCGTGCATCAAATGACTCTAGTATGCCAACGGTTTCGGACATCCGGAAACCATGGTTCTGATTAAGGGGTGAGGGTACGTGTTGGGAAGCCCACAAAGGACACCCAACCCCGCCCGCTCTTAGCGGCCTCTACAAACATACCGTTCGATTTTCGTGCACGCGCGTTAGTAAGATGATTAAATGTTATGCAAACAACATTTTAGCTAAGCATGTGAATTATGTTCAAACTACGTTATTTTAATGCATCTTGGTTCACGTCAAAGTGATTTAGCATGCAAAGTTCGTTTAGATGAATGAAAACATCGAAAATAAACAAAACTCGTAAATAGATACAAAGTACATGGGCGGAAATACAACCCGTAATTACAATACGACAAACGAAATTCGAAAAAACGAAATAGTAATGATAATCCAAATTGATTAGATGATTAAAACGATGATATGATGCATGACTTTGAAAGAGTAGGCACGTGATTGACTTGACACGTGACGACCAAAGTCGTAGGAAAAGATTCGACGAGGCTTGTTATATTTAGGGGGCTCACGAAATTGTATTATAAAGGCCACTCGATCAAGTCATAGAAGGGATCGATCGAGTGCCCTTCGTGAGGACCTCTTGCCTCCATTTTGAGGGGTCACTCGATCGAGTGCCCTCTATACGAGCTATTGCTCGTTTCGAAAAGGGCCGCAATTTCGTATTTTATTGATTGAAATTGATAGCTAGCCGAGTTACGTATAAATATTATATGATTTATATTTATTTGGTTTTTCGATGCTCATAACGTACCATGCACGGTTATGGGATCGGTATTGGATATTTGGAATACGGTTTATGAAATTATTTTTTTATTTAGAACGGAAATTGGTTCCCTCCGCATCACGACATCATTATTAATTCTTACGGATTATGTGATGTTCGATTCTGCATCAATGGGTGTCGCACTAAACTCGATTGTTAAAGACTCCTCAAGCGTGATATTTGACTACGGAGTCAATATTGTTCCCTTAGCGTAGCTGTAGACACCCACATTTGGCTGCTAGGTGTCTATAGCAGTTTCCAGAAAATACCCGATGATGATCAGACGCAAACATGCTTCTACGTGCTCGGATATGGGCGCAAAACCGTTAGTTTCTGCCTTGGGCTTTGTACGGATTACAAATCTCACAAAACCAACCTCAAATTCAGGCCCAGCGGATCGTTTCCAATCAAATAAGACTAATTTGGGTCAAAACCGACACCGGAAATAAAACCGTCTTTTTAGCGATCGGGTCAAACACCGGGCAAAGTCGTTTCCGAGACACAAAATAGCCATACAAATATCAAATGTCCAACCAAAATAAAAAATCTACAAAAATATCCAACCCAAGGTCAAAAATCCGGACCCCTTCGCTCCAGCTGACCCACTCGATCGAGTGTCAGCCCACTCGATCGAGTGGGCCTTCAACAGGCCCATTTTACGTCTGCTTTGGGCCACTCGATCGAGTCAGCAGGGCACTCGGTCGAGTAGCCCTAGGTCGGGTGATGGAGAATTCCTATATAAACACCCCTTTGCATGCAACTTTCACACATCTTTGCAACCCTAATTACTACTTCTTCAACCTAAACCCTAGCATCTAGGAAACCTCAAACCCTAAACCACCATAACTCCATCTACATACACATTGATACTCCCGTGCTCAAGCCACAACTAAGGGAGTCCCGTCCAAGAACACGAAACATGTAGGTTGAGGGTGCAATAATCCCGATTTCTTCTTTTTTCTCTTCGTCTCTTCTCGTGTCATCTTTCTCGTCTTCCATCATCTTTTTTTTGTTTTTTTTTCTCTTATTTCTAATATCGATAATATCACTAGTATTAATACATTAAAATACTCGCTAATTCGTGTCGAATACAAAGGATGACGGAATAAGTAAATCTGAATACAAGGGTGTTTCACCCAACGTGGCCGGTCGCTTATCCTGACACCTCAAGTATTTGATTGTTGAAGCGAGTCAACATCAACAATGGCATTTTTAATTCTGTCGCGTCATTACTCACGTTTTATTATTCGCGTCATCGTCACCATCGTTAATACCGCATATTCATCGATTTTCAAAAACTATTTCGAATCAAACTCTTTTATTTAAATGAAGTCAAAACCCGTTAATGCGGATCCGACATCACATAATCCGTAAGGATTCGTTACGATGTGGAGAAGCGGAGGGAATCGATTTTTTTTTTCAAGCAAATATAAAGCGTCGTTCTTTAAATTCGATACCAACACAATAGTCGGATATCGTATCTAAACAAATTAGTCAACAAATATAACTAACTCGAATTCGTTGATGCTAAAAATAGTTTTCATATAGTTCGAAAGAACAAATCATGACACTATAAACGCGGAGATAATTTATTTCATTTTAGTTCGATTTAAACGACTCACAATATCTTCTTCTAGATCCCACTCAAAATATTCGATATTGATTCCGTAATCAAATATCGGGTACGACGAGTACCACAATTCGAATCGAGCACAAATTATACAATATTTCTGCCCGATTCAAAGAAAATCATCGATTTTCCAAAATCAAAGAGCAATTTCGAAACCTATAACAAATTGGGAAATGAACCCTAGTTCGTACAGGGGGCACTCGATCGAGTGCCTAGACCACTCGATCGAGTGGCACCCCAATTTAGAGGCAGAAGGTCTTTTTGAGGACCACTCGGTCGAGTCCCTCAATGACTCGATCGAGTGGTGCATCAAATTCTGGGAAGAAGTATTTTCCGAGGCACACTCGGT
This sequence comes from Agrostemma githago, assembly GCA_958450325.1. NCBI lineage: Eukaryota > Viridiplantae > Streptophyta > Magnoliopsida > Caryophyllales > Caryophyllaceae > Agrostemma > Agrostemma githago. Next base: position 24,103,169 of record OY288240.1, on the reverse strand, counting down.
CGAGTCCCTCCATGACTCGATCGAGTGTCTATATTATAACGTCAATCCGTGAAGTCCCATAACGTCCTTCGAGTCTCGATAAAATATTTTCGTGACTTCGGTCAACACGTGTCAAATCAATCACGTGTAATGTTACTTTCCAAAATCATGCATCGTGTCGTTTACATCATTCTATAGCATTTTTATATTATTTGCAAACCGTTATTATCGTTATCATCATTACTAACACATTTGTTCCTATTTTGGTATTTTATTTCCGTTATTCGTTTTATTGTACTAAAATGAATCTCGCATGCTAAATACAACTTCGACGTTAATTTAGACACATTAAACCGACTTAGCAACCTATTCAAATTTTCGCATGTTTAGTCAAAACATTTTTTGCATATCATCTCATCGTATTACTAACGCGCGTATTCAAAAGTCAAGGGATATCTTAGTAGAGGCCGCTAAGTGCGGGCGGGGTTGGGTGTTCTTTGTGAACTTCCCAACACGTACCCTCACCCCTTACTCAGAACCGTGGTTTCCGGATAACCGAACCCATTGGCGCACGAGAGTCATTCAATACACGATATCCGATAATGTCGGTATCAGTATCGCAATGCAAAGGGACGAACCCCATAAACTCTGAGATCCGAATGGGCCGTATTTTCTACACGACCCACTAAGATATAGAGTGTGTTCGAACGGGCCTGAACTCCCACAAAGTTCGGGGCGACTCCACTTAGATTTATTCGCCTCCCCAAACCCGCGCGTGGCCGCATCGGGGTGGACCTATGTCATGTCCACAATTTGGCGAATCCGCTGGGGAGTAACTGATGCATGACTTACCATCGGCATCCTAAGAGTGAGAGTCGAATAAAAATTGTTTGGCTAGTACAATACGCGTTTTAGTTTTACGGTTCGTGCATAACCCCATTTTTACCCGGGCCGGTACTGGTGACCGATGCCCCACTATACCGTGATATACTCCAACATGGATATGTCAAAGGTGTTCATATTCGATTCGTATGGGTTTCGCGGCATGTTCTATGGTAAACAAGACTTAGGAAGTCTGTCCCGATTCTCGGATAGGCTATGTGCACTGGTATAGATCCTATGTAGACCGACCGAGACTTAGTGTAGAGCATACATGGTGTCGTTATTATGCTTGCGTGACTGTGTGCTACCTGGTTTCTTAGTTCGTTTTTTCAAAAAATACTTTCTTTTCGAAATACCCAATTTCAGAACCCGGGAAGCATACCGAATCTAGGACTTATGATTTTACTCAAAATATTTTATTTATAGCCGGAATGCTGGCCATTTCAAAACCCAAAAATATTTTCGAAACTTCAAAGTTGCGGCCCGATGACACTTTTTCCGACTTTCGAAAAAATTGGGCCATCCACCAAGCCTTTTCGGATTTTCTCAAAAAAAAATCCCTTTTCAAAAAACTTTCCTCTTCTTAGGAATTCCCGTATTTAGCAGTGTCGGGTCGTGTCGTGAGTCGTCGAAGGTGTTTAGCGTCGAAACTCCGTCGATCTTACATCACGAGTTTCCCCCCTATCCCAGTCCGCCTTATTTGACTACGACATGGCCCACCTACGTAAGACATACTCCTACAAAGGAGGGCCCATCTAAACATTCGAGTCCAAAGTCTGGGGAATGTCTCACGTGGACCTTCTTTCGAACAGGACTCGGCCCACCCGCCGAATCCTAAGGGAGGCCCACCTTTCACGAGTCACCCGTCTAGGTGTCTTTTCCGAGTCATTTCCTTTTCAGTCTTTTGCTCGGGATGTACTTTTTATTCCAGGATTTGGGCTAGTTTCTGATTACGCGGTATTCTTACAGACAGGCCACCGGTAACCAGACGCCAGAAAATGCAAGAAACTTTCGATCAACTGACCGCCGCACTGGCCAAGATGGAGGCCCAACTGACGGCCATCGTTTGAGTGCCGTGGAGAAAGGGATTCCTAATGCTGGATCTGAACCCACTGGGCCCATAGCTGAACTAGTCAGCGCTGTTCGCAAGCTTGAAGAACAAGTCCATTTATCAACAAACAGCTCGATCCATACGGAAAACGCTCTCTCATATTCGCCTCTGAATGACGAGCTACCCGTCAACCTCAACCTTACGGGCATACCGATGTTTGAGGGTACTGAATACCCGATCCATCACATTCGGGCTTTCAAAATTTTCATGGCTGTCAAGAGGGTTAAATCCATCATGTTCAAGCACTTGTTTGCTTCCTCTCTTAAGAAGCATCCGAAAGCCTGGTACTACAGGCTCAATTCCATGAAGCACGAGACTTTGGATGATGTGGCGACAGAGTTTGCTCGGAATTACGCAGATAATACCGAGATCCAGACTGCGATGCGTACTTTGGAAGTTATGGCCCAAGAGCCCAAAGAAGGTTTCACCAAATACCTTCAAAGGTGGAGGGCCGAGAGTGTGAAGTTGGTTGATAAGCCCAACGAAAAAGTGCTAGTGGAGGCCTTTGTCAAGAACCTCCTCCCTTCCTATCGGGTCCATCTCCGGTACGCCGTCATCCCCAACTTTGCCACTCTAACTGAAATGGGAACGAGGATCGAGGATGACTTAAGGTTAGAGAGCCTTACTAAGGCCTCTACCAAGGAATATCAAGGGGCTAGTTCATCCTTCAGCAAGCCTACACCTGCACCTGCGACCCGCAGCATCTTCGACGAGGTTAATCTACTAGATACCTCATCCAAAAAGAATACTCTAACTCGGGTATTCACTAATATAGGGACCACCTATACATACGCCTTACAAAGGCTATCTTCCAAGGGGTTGATCCAACCAATATGCCCAACTCTGGAAGTCCCTATAGAAAAACGATCCAAGAGCTACAATGTCCAAGCCTACTGCCAGTATCACCGAGGTAATGGGCACGATACAGAAAAGTGTTGGAAATTGAAGCATCTGATCCAAGACTTGATCGAGAGCGGGAAAATACCGTTGCCCGGGACAAGCCGAGCAACAAAGAAAACCCGTTCAGTGCTCATGCTATATTCACCGGAGAGGTAATCGACTGTTCTCACCTCATTTCCCCTTTTATCCCACAAATCAACGGGATATGGTTCGATGACGAGGAAGATGTCTACCCGCCTAAAGGGGAAGTTGTCCCCATAACTCTTGAGGAGGTCTGATGGGTTAAGTCCAAAGCCTTAGCCAACAACCACCTCGCCGCCACCGGCCGTCCTACCCCAGAAACCGTCACTGAACCTGCAAGGATGGAATCTACCCTTAAGGAACCAAGCAACGACACGGCCCTGGTCAAGCAATTGAAGAGGGTTCAAGACGATCTAACCATATGGCAACTTCTGGTTAGCTCGCAAGAACATCGGGAGGCACTGACTAAGGCTCTCGATCAAATCAAGGTCGACTCACAGGTCACCCTTACTGAAATGGTAGCCACTATTATGCCCTATCTCAAGGCCCACTTATCACCTTCTCCGAGTCTGACCTTCCACCGTTCGGGGCCGCCCATAACTTGGCCCTGTACATCACGGTCATTTGCCGGGGGAAGTATCTCCCGATGACCCTGATCGACGACGGATCCGCTGTGAATGTCCTGCCTTTAAGGACCGCCAAAGTCCTCGGCATCACCGAGGCCGACTACCTTCCTACGGTGCCCAAAGCCGACTATCCAAGCTTTTGATGGGAGCCCAAAGCCGGTTGCAGGGGCCGTTATGTTAACAATCATAACGGGCCCAATCAAAAAGGAACTGGAGTTCCAGGTGATTAATGTCAACTCCTCCTTCAACCTGCTTCTCGGGAGGCCTTGGATCCATGCGGTCAAGGCCGTGTCCTCTACCCTCCATAGGAAGGTCAAGATGCCTCTTCAAGACGGCGTCATCACACTGGAGGCAACCCCCATTACCGTGGCAAGCTGTAATTGTACGGGCCGGGCCGACCCACGAGAATTTGATTTCGTGGAAATGATTGAAGAAGAATATCTCTTCAGGCCCTACTTCACTACTAGCATCGATACGATGCTACAAAACTTGGGTTATTAACCGGTGGCTACCTGGAGACCATATCTTCCAGCCGAGAAGAACATCGAAGTGCTGAACGACGAAGAGTCACGATCCGGTCTAGTGTATGCTCCGACCCTAGAAAACACGGTCCGGGCCAGTTCTCGGAACGCCCAAAGCATCATCAAGGGTACCTACTTGGGCCCTTATAGCCCAAAATTGACCGACTATTTTGTTAAACCGGTATTTGGGGTTATTCAAATGGGTTTCTACCAACCCTCCATCACATATCCCAGATGACATATTTGCCTTCGTCCAGACGGAATCCAAGGAGGGTGCTGACAATTCCGAGCCCATGCTGGGGCTTCAATTCGGGGAAGACAAGGCCGTCTCCGCTCCTAAAGAAGATGTAGTCAACCTAATCCTCCGCAGCAATCGGTTTGATCCAACGAAGCTAATCTCTGAGGTCGGTGCAGACACCGGGAAAAGGGTCTGGAGGAAGACCATCAAGTGGACCGACAGCCAGGGTCGAGTCTACAAGCTGACCACCGGAGAAGGAAACATGCCGGATACTGAGTCCGAGTCTGAGTCTGAGTCTGAGTCGGAGTCAGAGTCTGAGTCTAGAGGGTTTGGTGCTAGAGTTCGGTCTGTAACCCCTATCCCTTTAGTCACTTCCACTGGAGTCTCGGGGTCTGTCCTGAGGGCACTCTATCCTGCCTCTGACCAACGATCAGATGGCCGCTCTCTTCAAGCTATTTTCCAAATTTGCTATTAATAATAACGAAAACCGTTCCGCTTACGACTTGTCTTATTTTCAAAATACTTTCAAAAAATTTATATGCAATGACATTGAGAAACCCTTCGAACAGGTACCTCTACCTCCACATCTGATCGAGCAGCTCGAACAAATGAAATCCCGAGATCCGGTAATTGAAGAAACTGAGTCCATCAATGTGGGAAGCACTTTAGAGCCCCAGATGCTTAAGTTGGGTTTATCCTTAGATCCCGAGGAGAGAAAACAATTCACGGACCTCCTCCAAGAATTCAAGGATGCCTTCGCATGGTCCTACAAGGACATGCCGGGGATAGATCGGGAAATAGCTGAACACCGTAAACCTATCAAAGATGGGTGTAAACCGGTAAAACAGAAGCCACGAAGAATGAGGCCCGAATGGTCTCTCAAAGTCAAAGAAGAAGTCGACAAACAATTCAAAGCAGGCTTTATACAGGTGTCTGAATATCCAGACTGGGTTGCAAACATCGTGTCGGTTCCTAAAAAAGACAGTAAGGTGCGGGTATGTGTAGACTTCCGGGGCCTTAATAAGGCCAGCTCAAAAGACGATTTTCCGTTACCACACATCGACATACTGGTGGACAACACGGTCGATCATGCATTTGTATCATTTATGGACGGGTATGCCGGGTACAATCAAATCAAAATGGCAGAAGAAGATATGAGTAAGACCAACTTCATTACACCTTGGGATACTTACTGTTACACCGTAATGCCATTTGGCCTCATCAATGTCGGGGCCACTTATCAACGAACCGCCACAACTTTATTATACAACATGATGCATAAGGAAGTGGAGGTTTATGAGGACGACATGATCGTCAAGTCCAAAGACCGATGCGGGAACATTGCGGCCTTAAGAAAATTCTATACCCGGCTACACAAGTACAACATGAGACTAAACCCTCCAAAGTGCAGTTTTGGGGTAACATCGGGCAAATTACTGGGGGCTATATCGTTAGCCAACGCGGCATCGAGGTCGATCCAGCTAAAATCGAGGCCATTACCGAGATGCAGCCACCCAAAACCGAAAAAGAAATAAGGGGGTTTCTCGGGAAAGTTCAATACATCAGCCAGTTCATTTCAAAACTAACCATGGTATGTGTGCCCATTTTCAAGAAACTGAAAATAAAAGAACGAACACTGTGGGATGAAAAATGTCAAATGGCTTTCGATAAAATCAAGGAGATTCTGTCTGCTCCGCCAGTATTAATGCCACCTCAACCTGGCCTGCCTTTGTCATTATAACTAACGACGACCGAGACGGCCATGGGGGCTATGCTGGCCCAGACAGTCGATTCAGAAGAACGGGCCATTTACCACATCAGCAAAAAGTTTTTAGAGTATGAATGCAAATATACCATGCTCGAAAAGACGTGTTTAGCTTTAGTGTGGGTCACTAAAAAGCTCTGATACTATATGCTCAGTCACCAGGTACATGTATTATCCAAAATGGATCATATCAAGTACCTGTTCGAAAAGCCCATCCTCAATGGCAGGATGTCCAGGTGGACTTTAATGCTTGCGGAATTCGACCTCAAGTTCGTACCATTAAAAGCCATCAAAGGCCGGTTAGTAGCAGAATTCCTTGCCGATAGTCCGATATCTGAAGAAGGACACACCGATACTTGGGCCTTTCCAGATGAAGACATATTCCATACCGACACCGAGACTTGGGGTTTGTATTTTGATGGGGCGTCCAACTTCCGAGGGTTCGGAGTCGGGATTCTGTTAATCTCGCCAAAAGGAGAGCATACACCGTTATCCATTAAACTGGACTTTGACGTGACTAACAACGCAGCCGAGTATGAAGCATGCATTCACGGGATGCAAGCCGCCGCTGATTTAGGAGTAACGAACCTCCGGGTCCACGGGGATTCATCTCTAGTCTTCAAACAAGCTCTCCAAAAATGGAAAACTCGGAATCCCAATCTCGTGGCTTACCAAGCACGAGTAAGGGTTCTCGAGAAATAATTCCAATAGGTAGAATACATCTATCTACCTCAGGAGGAAAACCAATTTGCAGATGCACTCTCCAAATTGGCATCTTTATTGAATATCCCGGAACATCTAACCAGCATGCCAATTCGCGTCGAAAGACGATCCGAGCCGACAAATATCCACGCCATCCAAGACATCAATATAACTGATCCGGAACATTGGTATCAGGCTATTCTAACCAATTTGACGATTGGAGAATATCCCTCGGGAGCTGAAAACGGGCCAAGAAAGCCCTACGAAGGTTGGCCACCCAATTTGTTCGTACGGACGACGGTCAGTTATACAAAAAGACGGCGCAGGGGGCTCTCCTCCTATGTGTGGACAAAGCGCAGGCCGAAAGAATTATGGCCGAGGTACATGATGGTGAAAATGGCCGGCATATGAACGCCCATATGCTAGCCCGAAAAATCATGTGACTCGGATATTATTGGAACAGCATGGAAACCGACTGTCAGTTATATGTCAAACACTGCCACAACTGTCAGATTTTCGTCAACGTGGGGAATTGATATAATTGGAAAGGTAATTCTCAACGTGGGGAATTGATATAATTGGAAAGGTAAACCCTTCCGGGACGGGAGGTCACTTTTTCATTTTGGTGGCTATCGACTATTTCACCAAATGGGTCGAAGCCGAGTCATACCGGATCTTGAATGCCAAGCATGTTGCCAAGTTTATCCAGAGCAATATTATATGCCGGAACGGGATCCCGCACGAGTTTATTAGTGATCACGGGACCCATTTTCAAGCTGAAACCGCTACTTTGCTAGCAAAGTATAAGATTCAAAGGCATACATCTTCGCCTTACCGTCCCCAAACAAATGAAGCGGTAGAGGCAGCTAATAAAACGATTATCACTATACTTAAAAAGATGGCTGAGAATTACCGGCACCGGCCCGACAAAATACCTTTTGCCCTATGGGGGTACCGAACGTCAATTCGCACCGCAACCGGAGCAACTCCCTATTACTTGACATACAGAATGAAAGCGGTCCAACCGGTCGAACTAGAAGTACCATCTCTTAGGATTTTACTTGAGAGCCAAGTGCATGAAGTAGATTGGATCCAAGCCCGATATGACTCGCTAGTTCTTTTGGACGAACGACGGTCCCGGGCCCTCAAAAACATCTAAATATACCAGAAAAGGATACAACGGGCTTTCAACAAAAGAGTTAGGCCCAGAAATATCGAAGAAGGGGATCTGATTCTAAAATCAGTACGGGCAATACTACCAGTCGACCCAAGAGGAAAATTCAAACCCAATTGGGCTGGGCCGTATTTGGTAAAGAAGGTCTTATCAGGAGGAGCAGTGATGCTAACAGACTTGGACGGGAATGAATTTGTGAACCCAACCAACTTGGACCAGCTGAAGCGTTACTACCCCTAAACGTTATCTTAATGTCATTTCCAAAAAGTTTATAAAAAAATTTCTTTTTATAAATTTTCAAAATTATAAGCAAGTCAATGAGCAAGGATTATTTATCCCACTGTCGCACATCTCGAACTAATAGTCTTGGTGTATTTCGAAAATTGCAAAAAATCTAGCCCGAACTACTTTTGGTTTGATTCTGCTAATTTTGGATACGTAGGCAACCCCTCAAAAGGGTACAACCACTGCAATAACGAAAAAGACGGAAACAATATTCACTAATATGTCTATTATTAAAAACCCGACAAACTCGGAAACTTCAAAAATTATTTAAAAAAAAAACGGAGAACACACGAAAAAAGCACACCACAAAAATAATAATAATACTTAAATAATAAAATTAAGGAGACTAGTTTTTAGGGCATTTTGCCCTTTCTCTTATCCTTCGGGTCGCGTGGAGCCCGATGTCGCCGGGGCGGCGGCGAGCGTTCCCGAATCACCAAGGGAACCTCCTTTGCTCGAACCCGTTTCCTCGACAACGAGTCTTCCGCCATTGTCACCGGTCCAAGACGAGCCCGTACCTGCTCGGGTAGTCCGTCTCGCGGACCAAGTCGGTCCTAAGCTTCCAGTTTTGGGCCAAGTCTCCTTTCTATGTCAGTATGGGGGCTCACTTTCCCTCGTGCACCTCTAGCACTGGACCCTTCAGTTTGAATCCTAGGTTTCTTTCTCTGACCTGACTTTAGACGGACCAGAGTAGCCGGAGTGTCACTTTCGTCGAAGAAGCCTCTATTATCTTTAACTTGATCCCTTCGTAACAGGTCAAAAGTGGCATCAGCCTTTAAAGCAGCTCGGGCCTTGGCAGAATCTGCTTTAGTCGATTTCACATAGGAATCCGATACCCAAATTGAATGAAGAGATTTGGGCATGGGCCAAGTGGGCCGGGTGTACCATCTTTGCATCCAAGTGTCGCACATCACGTTAGTCAGCTGGGTAGATTCACTCACAACTGCTTCAACCTCAAGGATTCTTTGGGACCAACCATACTGCCTTAGTATGCGGTCGGGATAAAGATGAATCGTCTGCCTGAAGGACAAGATTACCTGATAACGAACCTTGTCCCTCAGAGCTAGGCCCGTCCAAACATATATGGGCCACCATGGCACTATCCACCGGATCAGCGGACCGACATGGAAGGACAACACTTCGTCCTCGTATTTTTTAGTAATATGGCGAGAAAAATCAATAGCCCGTCTCCTTGTCATCACCTGATTAGGTCGGTATGGACTTGGGTCAGGGGGAGGATCTACGACCGATAGCCTCTCAAATAGCCAATGCTGAAAAAGAAACAAAAAAATTAAGTTTCCGAGCAAAATCGACATCCGCCTAGGGGCACTCGATCGAGTGCCTAGGGGTCACTCGATCGAGTGACACCCCTGAAATTGAACAAGCCGTTTTTTATTAGAGCACTCGATCGAGTGCCAGGGTGACTCGATCGAGTGCCCACTCTAGCAGAAAATCGCAAAAAAAAAATCAAATAAAAAAATTTCGAGAAATTGAGAAATAAAAAACTCAGAAAAATCCGAAGCAATATACCTGCAATAAACGGGTGCTCCCGGTCAGCCGAACCGACGAATCCCTCTTACGATTATCCAAACCTTGGATAACTTCCCTCGTAATCAGCCATGTCGGACTATGCTCCGTCTCCATCAGGTCAACCCGGTGAAAAGACAGACATCGCCCATGCACGACAACAAATCCATGTGACCTTCAAAAGCGTAAACAAGGAGCATGCAAAAAAAAAAGCCCTACGTCTGTGGGCCGGTCTGACCCGGACATCATGCGGGTTCCTAAATTTTGTTCTCGGCCAAGTTAATCAAAGAAATAGTATCATCTTCAGCCATTCGAGACAATTCATTATCAGAAAGTCCTAAAAATTCCCGTAGCTTCCTCCTGGGATCATGGACTGAAAACGGGACAGCAGGACGAAGTATAGGGTTCCATCCTCCCACAGCAGCGATCTCCTCAGGTAAAGGACAAATTTCGCCATGAGGAAAGGCAAAAACATGATATGTGTCATCCCAATAGGACAAACAAGCATCAAGGAAGTGGCGATCCACCTGCATCTGACAAAACGTATACAGCTGAGTAATACCCGTCTGGTTCAAAGCTACCCTATCGATGTCCCTAAAGTGTCGTGACCATTCTTGCACATCGTGGTCAAGCGCTCAATTCCCATGGCTAAATTTCTTGAAAATTACAAGGAGCTTTCTTTTTGAGGAGAAGTGAATTGTGAGGAAAACTAATACAGGGGAGGGGTATTTATTGCACAAAACCCTAAAACCCTCTTTCCATACCCTCATTCCATAGAAGTTTCCTAATTCTAGTGGGTTTATGCATACAGACCCAGTCTCAGATTCCTCAATGTTAGCACAGGAATTAGTCATCCCGAGCATTCCTAATTTTTGAAAGAGTCAAAATTTTCAAAAGAAAAAACTTCAAAATTTTCAAAAAAATCCAAAACTCAAAAAAAATTTATTCCCCAACGCGAGTCATATTTTTACCTACATGTTGCGTGCAACACTTTATGTAACTTCCACAGGTAAGACTTAAGGCTTTGGAAGCAAGCCAGCACAGTTCACATATCTCCCCAGCGGAAAGCCCGAGATGACATTCTCCCCAAAATAGCACGGGATGGGCACATATATAGGTGCACCCAGGACTTATACGACAAGTCCGATTCCCCGCGGAGTTATCATCAACTCAGGTATGATTTCTATCTTATGGCTGGCGAGCCCTTCACGCAAGTCTAATGGACTATAAACGACCCTATCGGAAGTCTACCAGGTCTTAATCCTCGATTGGCCTGGTAGCTACTCTGACTTACGCCTTTTCCAAGCCTCAGTTAGAGTGGGGGCTCTATAGACACCCACATTTGGCTGCTAGGTGTCTATAACAGTTTCCAAAAAACACCCGATGATGATCGGACGCAAACATGCTTCTACGTACTCGGATATGGGCTCAAAACTGTTAGTTTCTGGCTTGGGCTTTGTACAGAGTACAAATCTCACAAAACCAACCTCAAATTCAGGCCCAGTAGGTCGTTTCCAATCAAATAAGACCAATTTGGGTCAAAACCGACACCGGAAATAAAACCGTGTTTATAGTGACCGAGTCAAACCCCGGTCAAAGTCGTTTCCGAGACACAAAATAGCCATGCAAATATCAAAAGTCCAACCCAAATACAAGATCTACAAAAATATCCAACCCAATGTCAAAAATCCGGACCCCTATGCTCTAGCTGACCCACTCGATCGAGTGTCAGCCCACTCGATCGAGTGGGCCTTCAACAGGCCCGTTTTACGTCTGTTTTGGGCCACTCGATCGAGTCAGCAGGACACTTGGTTGAGTAGCCTTAGGTCGGGTGATGGAGAATTCCTATATAAACACCCCTTTGTATGCAACTTTCACAGATCTTTACAACCCTAATTACTACTTCTTCAACCTAAACCCTAGCATCTAGGAAACCTCAAACCCTAAACCACCATAACTCCATCTACATACACCTCGATACTCCCGTGCTCAAGCCACAACTAAGGGGGTCCCGTCTAAGAATAAGAAAAATTTAGGTTGAGTGTGCAATAATCCCGATTTCTTCTTTCTTCTCTTCTTCTCTTCTAGCGTCATCTTCCTCGTCTTGCATCATCTTTTTTTCTTTTTTTTTCTCTTATTTCCAATATCGATAATATCACTAGTATTAAGACATTAAAATACTCGCTAATTCGTGTCGAATACAAAGGATGACAGAATAAGAAAATCCGAATACAAGGGTGTTTCACCCGACGTGGCCGGTCGCTTATCCCGACACCCCGAGTATTTTATTGTTGAAGTGAGTAAACATCAACAATAGCATTTTTTATTTTGTCACGTCGTTAGTCACGTTTTATTATTCGCGTCATCGTCACCATCGTTAATACCGCATATTCATCGATTTTCAAAAACTATTTCGAATCAAACGCTTTTATTTTAATTAAGTCAAAACCCGTTGATGCGGATCCGACATCACATAATCCGCAAGGATTCGTTACGATGTCGAAAATCGAAGGGAATCAATTTCTTTTTTTCATGCAAATATAAAGCGGCGTTCTTTAGATTCGATACCAACTCAATAGTCGGATATCGTATCCAAACGAATTAGTCAACAAATTTAACTAACTCGAATTCGATGATGCTAAAAATAGTTGTCATATAGTTCGAAATAACAAATCATGACACTATAAACGCGGAGATAATTTATTTCATTTTCGTTCGATTTAAACGACTCACAACATCTTCTTCTAGATCCCACTCTAAATATTCGATATTGATTCCATAATCAAATATCTGGTATGACGAGTATCACAATTCGAATCGAGCACAAATCAAACAATATTTCTGCCCGATTCAACTAAAATCATCGATTTCCCTAAATCAAAGAGCAATTTCGAAACCTATAACAAATTGCGAAACGAACCCTAGTTCGTATAGGGGGCACTCGATCGAATGCCTAGAGCACTCGATCGAGTGACACCCCAATTTTGAGGCAGAAGGTCTTTTTGAGGACCACTCGGTCGAGTCTCTCAATGACTCGATCGAGTGGCGTCTCACTCGGTCGAGTCCCTCAATGACTCGATCGAGTGGTGCACCAAATTCTGGGCAGAAGCATTTTCTGAGGCACACTCGGTCGAGTCCCTCCATGACTCGATCGAGTGTCCCTATTATCACGTCAATCTGTGAAGTCCCATAAGGTCCTTCGAGTCTCTATAAAATATTTTTGTGACTTCGGTCAACACGTGTCAAATCAATCATGTGTAATGTTACTTTCCAAAATCATGCATCGTGTCGTTTACTTCATTCTATAGCATTTTTATATTATTTGCAAACCGTTATTATCGTTATCATCGTTACTAACACGTTTGTTCCTATTTTGGATATTATTTCCGTTATTTGTTTTATTGTATTAAAATGAATCTCGCATGCTAAATACAACTTCGACATTAATTTAGATGCATTAAACCGACTTAGCAACCTATTCAAATTTTCGCATGTTTAGGAAAAACATTGTTTGGATATCATCTCATCGTATTACTAACGCGCGTATTCAAAAGTCAAGCGATATCTTAGTAGAGGCCTCTCAGTGCGGGCGGGGATGGGTGTTCTTCGTGAACTTCCCAACACATACCCTCACCCCTTACTCAGAACCGTGGTTTCCGGATATCCGAACCCATTGGCGCACGAGAGTCATTCAATACACGATATCCGATAATATCGGTTTCGGTATCGCAATGCAAAGGGACGAACCCCATGAACTCTGAGATCCGAATGGGCCATATTTTGTACACGGCCCACTAAGATATAGAGTGGGTTCGAACGGGCCCGAACTCCCACAAAGTTTGGTGGCGACTCCACTTCCATTTAAATTTCAATTCGACCCATCTCACATGATATTCATTCGCCTCCCCAAACCCGAGCGTGGCCGCGTCGGAGTGGACCTATGTCATGTCCATAGCAGCATTTTGAAAAATGGTATCGAACACGTTTAACGACAAATTTCGCGATCGCGTTACGCCCTTAAGTGTCTAGGGCAGCGCGCCTCAAAAGGGTGCCACCTCTAGTACGACTTGTAAAGAGATTAAACCGAGCTTAAACTGAATTTGTATTTAAGCGTATTCAATCTGAAAAGAAGAAGGTTTTGTTATATACAAATATTAAACAGAATATATATAGTATTATGGCACTAATATACATACATACATATATATATATATATATATATTATTACAGGTAGTTTTTTTTCCTTTTACAAACAGAATATAGTGCATATGGACATAAAGTCGCAAAATCTTTTATTTACTCAAGATGGCAATGTCAAGATAGCAGACTTCAGTGTCAGCCAAGTATTTGAGGTAATGAAGTTGCTAATTTGGTATGCCACAATTGAACTTCTTGAGAAATTTAACCAAGTGATTAGTTATAAAATAGTAAGGAGTAACTTAACTTAATTTAATGGGGTTGAGCTAAATTCAAATGAACTAAGTGAGTTAAATTGACTTAGACAAACTAAAATTAATAAGGATAGACTAACTTAATTATACTGAATAAGTATGAACATTATCGCTCCAAGATGAATATAGGTTGGCCTTTGTCTTTGTTTCTTTGAGTCCCTTGTCTTAACATTACTAATTATTCCTTCAGGGTGATAATGATGACCTAAGGCGTTCTCCTGGTACACCGGTTATAACTGCACCCGAATGTTGCTTAGGTCAGTTATTTATCCATTGCTTTTTTTGAATTCCTTCGGTAGAGCCTCATGAAGATCCTTGTAACCACTTGACTCTTCATGAAGAAAGAAGTATATCCTATCGCGGGAGAGCTGCCGATACATGGGTTGTGGGCATCACATTACACTGTATAATCACTTGATCACAATTCACATCTCTCTTGTCGTTAATCCACTTTTTGTATTGTGCTTGCAGATTTGGTCTTCTTTATTAGCTCAAAACTATTAAAACCATTTACTCAGGTATGTAAGAGTGCCTTATTTTACGACCCGTGAAGGTTATAATCCATGTAATGGTGTAATATTCTTTGGAACTATTTCAACCAATCCATGTAACATCCGTGAAGTATATCATGACCCAGATTATGATACCTTTATTTTAGTGTGATATTTGATAATAGTATTCTATTTTTGATTTTTTTTTACAGGGCATTTTTTTGGCATCTACCATTGTTCAAAAACTGAGTGAGTAATACAATTTCTTTTGTTGGAGGCTAATTATAGAAAGTCTTTCAAAAGTTACTTTATGACAATTAAGGTAAGTAGGGTAATATTGTTAGTTGAACTATTTTTATTTGGAGTGATGATTGAGGCTTATAATCCATGTAATTTTGAATTAATGCTAAATGTTTTTGTTCTAATGTAATTGAGACATTTGTTGGGTGTATTTGAGCTACAAATGATGATAACATCTTATATTTTTTTTATTAGAAAAAGGAAAAGGCAACGGTTGTGAAAAACAACCGTAGCCTAAATCATATTTTAAGCGGCGGTTTAAAAAAGGACCGTAGCCTAAGACTCAGTGTTCGTGACGGTTAAAAAAGGACCGTAGACTAAGACCAACTTTTCGCGACGGTTAAAAAAAGGACCGTAGCCTAATACTCACTTTTCGCAACGGCTATACAGAAGTTCGTAGCCGAAAACCTATTTTTTGTAATGGTTAATTCTTTTAACCGAAATTAACCGTTGCGAGATGTATTTTACGCTACGGTCATACAACCGTTGTGAAAAGTATTGGATCTATTGCAACCCCTAGCTAGGAATACAACGGTCAACGACCGTTGCGAAATGTGGTTCTTAACCGTTGTGATATGCACTTTTTGTACTAGTGTTAACTCCTTGTTGGATCTAGATGAAACAACACAAGACTAGTATGCTCGTATCCCTATGAGATGATGAAGATATCCCACGATTTTCTTTGTGGAACCTTAGAAATCCGAACATTCCCGTCTCGTTTTAGATCTTAGTTATCTAGGATCATTGCTTCTTTTCTCTCTGCCTCTACTTTTTCCAACTCTTCACTTATAAATTCTCATCTTCATTGTTGTGATAAATCTTTTATTGATTCTCCTACTTTGCCATCTTTCTACTTGAGATTCTTTGGTTTGACCAAATTTCGTCCTAGTGAACCCCGTGAAAAGTTATAGATGTTTGAGGTTTAGTAAACCCTTTGTTACCTGGTTTGAGGATTGTGAGTCTACCCTATTTTCTAAGGAAGTAAGAAATTTTTGAGGATTGATTTGAATGGTATTAATTAATTAATGGAATTAGGATGAAACTTTAGACACTGAACCTTGGGTTATAGGTTACTTTGATTATTTTGGAGTACTTAGAGTTGAAAAAATATTTGGGTAGTAAGAGTATGTCATATTTGATGGTTACCTAGTATCTAATCTAGAACTGAACTAAGTGTAACTGATAATAGTACATAATGCTTATTTGATGGAGGCGTCGCGAATATTTGGGATCATAAAGTATTGTTTAAAGTGTTTGCCTGAGTGTTGTGGTACCATTGAAGGTTTTTTTAATGTCGTTAGAAATCTTGGTTGACATATATTACCGTATTTCTTAAGGATTAGATCGTTGATCGTCGTTCAAGGTAACCTATGAACTTTGGAGTTGAGTGATCTAACTTGGATGAATTGTTGTTGTCCCTGAAGAAGAGAAATATCTTGCACAGTTTGGTTTTATTTTGCTGTTTTGAGGAATACTATAATACAGATCATCTTATTGAGACTGTTATAACCTTAGACCAACGGGATTGTGGCTTCGTTGAGTTGTTAACTACATTGTGGTTGCCTTGTTGTAATTAGGAATTTGTTGGACTTCTCATAAATCTTAGTTGAATTACGTGTTTGAAGATGTGAGTGTTTGCGCCATTACCTATAGCTTTGAGGGTGTTTGAGGATCTGTTGTACTTTCCCAACTTCTGTACTTGTGGCATTATAAACATGTTGGTAATCATTTTTGAGGATTTTGTGCCTGAACATTGTTAAATTGGTGGATCTTGTTTAGTGTTCCTTACTCGAGAAATTTGGAGTATACCTCGAGTTCAAACCTTATGAGCTTTGAAATTAGGAGCCTTATCAATCATGAGTTTGGGTGTGTTTTGTTGGCCGTGGAATCTTAACTAATGAGATTCGATTCTAAAGCAATTGTGGATTAGTATCGTGTCGTTTGAACGATTGGATAATCACGTAAGATATTTTTGGAGATTGTGACTGAGTTGTACCACCTAGTGCCTAATATTGGACTTAACGTTATTTGATGAAAAGTAGGAACTTGTGTTGTGGGAGTCGTACTAGGAATCTCGAGATGGTTAACTTCTTCTGTAATTCCTTGAGAGCTCTATTTGACTCTCAATTTCGTTCCTCTTCTAAGCTTTTCTTAAATCATGCTACTTCTTCTTTGGCCAATCTCTTTCGACTTCTTTATCGGGTTTGAAAACTTTTGTTTCGATACGTCCTTGACTTTGACTCTATTTATTCGTCTATCTTTTCCCCGAACTTATGTTATGAAAAGTTTGACTAATTTAAAATTATGATTTTCATGAAATTTTAACATTTCGAGTTATAAATTTCAAAACTTTGTATTTCGTTTTTGTTTTATTTTTTGACCTATTTCAAAAGGGTCTTAATAATTTATTTTAAAGTATTTCAAAATTGTTTAAAATTTTAATTTTAATTTTCAAGTGATCGAGATTTTATGAAAACTTTCTTAATTGTAAATATTTTGATTTCTATGAGATTATTAGGTAAACCGGTTTATAATTTTCAAAAAATTTCAAATGTCGAAGTTTTTTTTATTGCCGGTAGACTTTAAATCTGTCATTGAAAATGCTTTGATGACTGGTTCGATTTTTATTTATTAACTACAAAACTTGATTTCACAAATTTTTGTTTCGTCTTAAAACAAAATAAATTTCTTAATCAAAACGTTTTACTGTTGCTTTGAAAATATTTGAGTACTCTTTCCCTCGAGTTCGTTTGCAAATATTATTTATCGTCATTGTTTTATCAAATAATTTTTAACTTACGATTTTATTAATTTAAATGATTTTAAACTTTGGGTAACTGAGCCGAACCCATCTTGAAATAAATTTTTTCTTCGATTTCGATCTCATATCACGTTTGAGGTTGTAAATTTTTTTTAAAACCGAGATTTTGATGCGAGTTAAGCATTCTCGTTTTATTCAAGTGGTAAAACCTTGTTTTCCCTTCTATTTTTGTGTTTTTATAAGTTTCGAGGACGAAACTTATTTTAGTGGGGAAGGTTGTAACACCCCTGATTTTCATAAATTAAGTTTTATTTAACTTTTATTCCATTTAAAATTTAATTCGTAAATCTTCAAAATTTTATAAAACGAATTTATCGTTTAATCGTTTCAAACTCCTTAAATTACATTTGTCTCGAAAACTCTTCTTATATTTAAAACGTATTTTTATTTCTGTTTCGATTTATTTTCTACATTTAATTTAATTCTTTTTGAAAGTCTATTTCGGCGATTTAAATTCAAAATTCTTTTTATTTATTTTTATTTTCGCTCGAATTTCTATTTTCAGCTCGAAGCTTATTTATTTTATGTTTCGTCAAAACATTTATTACCATTCCTCGAGAAATCAATTTAAATCACTCTATCAAAGATTAATTATTTATCGTGAAATACTACTTCATGGTCTAATTATTTATTTCTATAAGCTTCGTTTTCATCTCTAATTCTTTTTTTTACTCATTTTATTTGTCGGTCCGATTATTTATTAATTTTATTAACCCATTTTAATTCGATTCGTGGGTCCGTCAACTTATCGTTACGGAATTCGTTTAATCCGTATTTCTTACACTCTTTAAGTGAACTGATGCATCCCCCCTCTCAACCTCTTTTTCCAACGCTTCATTGTGATTCACGTACCCCCTTTTGGTCTTCCTCCATATCACGTTCCCTGCACCCAATTCACTTCACCTCCTTTGTTTTTCACAACAAATCCCCTTCCTTTTGTTCCCTTCTCCTGCTTCGTTCTTCTTCTGTTTTTTTCTCCATCTTTTCTCCATCAACCTCGTCCCTTTCCTTCATCCTTTTTTCTGATGTTGTTGCTGCTGCGTTCGTTTTCTGCTGCTGCGTCCGTTTGCCGCTGCCACTGCTATGCTCGCTGCTATCCCTGTTTCGTTATGGTAATCTCCTCTTCTTCATCTCCTCCTTCTTCTTCTGTCTAATTCCTATTTCTGTTTCGTACTGTTGTGGTCGAATCTACTGTTCGTTTGCTGTGTTTTCCTGTCGTTGATCATCCTTTTAGTTCGCTACTGCTGCTGTTTATTCTTCTTCTCGTTTTCTTCCCCTTTATCTTCTTCTTTACTTCTTCTTCTTCGTGCATCTTCTGCTGTCACGTTCTGTAGTTGTTTGGTGTTACTACTGTTGTACGTTTTGATGCTGCTGCTGTTGTTACTGGACTGCTACTGTCTTCTCTTCTTCGTTTGTACTGCTATTATTTGTCGTTCCTTCTGCTGCCATTTCATTTTTGTTTTCTTCGCTATTGCTGTTCGCTGCTGCTATATGTTGGTTCTTCTCCGCATCGATGTCGTTTTTCTGTCGCTCTTGCTGTTGTTTGATGTTATTACTGTTCTATAACATATTCTTTGTAACTGTTTGTTGCTGTTACTTTCCGACTTCTCTCAATTCGTCCTCTGTTCTTCCATTTTTGTGATTTTGTTGCCCTTCATTCTCCTTCTTTTCTTCTTGTTTTTTGGTTACGTTTCTTTTGTGCTACTACAAACCCGTTGTTGTTTCCCCTCCCGTTCTTTATCAAGCCTTGTTCTGCTTATGTTCGTGAGCAATTTTAGCTTACTCATTTCTTCTTTGTTCGTCACATTCGTGACAACTCACATCTCTACTTTGTCGTACTTGACTATATTGAGTTCAACCTTCAGGTTTCTATTTGTCACGTCAATTCCCTTTTCGTCTTGTGTCGAATACTGTAATCCCCTAGAAATTTGAACGCAATACAGTGGCGGAAACACTATAGAAGTGGGATTATAACACACTGAAGCTATGTCTTGATTAAATAAAAATGGTAAGTCAATACATAAGCCATAAAATTAAAATGGCTACAAAATAAATAAATAAATAAATAAAATCCATAAAAAGGGTTTTAACAATCCATAATACAGTGATCTGATTAAAACAAGCAGGATCCATAACTGCTCGCTAGCCCACCCGAAGGAAAACACATATACCTGCCATGTTAAAAACATAACAGCCACAATCAGTGGGGAGCAACGTCAACGTTCTCCCAGCCGTATAACAGGATTTTAAAACTGTAATTACTATTATAGAAAAATAGTAAAAATGGAAAACAGTAAAACAGTAAAACACATTATAATAAAAATAAACTTTCAGTGAAAAACTTCACGTATCAAAACAATATAATAAAAATGAGTTTTCCGAAGAAAATATAAAACATTTGCCAACCTGCAACCAAATTATATCGATAATAATAAAAATATTCAAAATGGCGTTATGGATAGGAGTAGTGTAGACGGCTAGACTTTCACTAGGAGAGTACTAAAAACTAGCTTCGAGAACTTAGTTCAAACAAATCAAACTTCGGTCTCTAACTAGGCTACTCAACCATAATAGAGCGGCGACTTATAAATGCGCGGCCCTAGTTTAAGATAATGCACACCCCTCCTGGGATTACCTGTCACCCAGTTCAACTTATGACGGCGACTTACTGCGAGGCCTAAGCTTAAGGTCAAAATGTACAAAACTCCCGGGATACATGTCATCCGGTTCAACAACCAATGTACCGATTCCTGATACACTAGCCTTATAGTTGATGGCAAAACCGTAAACCCTAGAATATATTACTCTAACCTCACACTTGTCCTTATTCCATAACTCCAAAACAAAGCCATTATCGATATTCAAAAGATATAATCAATATAAATAATATGAGGATAAAAGAAGTAAACATTTATATTCTAAAAGAGGAAACTTTCTATTTTAGGAAACTTCTATTTTTAGAAACTTCACTAAAAATAGCATTATATCAAAATAGTGAAAATATTAGTTCATACTAATACCAAATTTTTAGTAAACGATATAGATTTATAAAATTAATACTTTCGGCCTTAATGATATTAATTATTAAAGTAAGAACATTTGAGTTTATGAAGTTATTAAAATATCGTACAAGTGTATAAAATGATTAAAAATGACTTAATATTTTTTATAATACTAATCAGGGTGTTTTCAAAATTTACAAAGCTAAAATTCCCTAATTATTATTAGTTACGACAATACGATTACAAATAGGATTTTACGGCAAATGCCAAATTAAATCTTTTAACGTCTTTTATTTAATTAAACTATTGAATATATTTAGAATATGTCAAAGGATGATTTAACTCTTAATGTTTCAGATTAAAATATTTTCAAAACAGCTGGAAAAAAAAATATTTTAGGTAAGACGAAGCATTTTAACGATAAATCGTAATTTGTCCAAAAATCAATACTTATTAATTAAAGACTTTAATAAATAGTACAAAAATTACGTAAAATAGTTAAAATATATTTATGGACATTCTGTCCAGAAAAAAAAATTCCAGAATCCTAAAACTCGGTTTTTAAAGCGTTTTCTCGTTAATCGTCTAATCTCGACAATAACGATTAATAAAAATAGTAATTACAAAACGATTTAAGTATTAATATCCAAAAATTATTATTAAGCTTAAAAATCATGATTTTCCAGAAAATACTAATTTTACAGATTTTCAAAACATCCAGCTTTAATAAATCCCATCAAAACCGTCTTTAAAACCCTTTTTCACAATTAACTATTCCATTAATAAAACTTATCGTTTCTAACATTTTATTAAAGCACTAAAAATCGTAAAAATACATTTTATTAAGAAACCATCAGAAACATAATTTTTTTCCAGATTAGATCAAAAGACCAAAAATCGAGAATTTAAACGACAAATGCGGTTTTAACAATAAACGATGATTTAAAGTGATTAATTAATTCAAATACTTAGCAATTCCAAACAATTACGAAAAAATTCAAAAAATTCTATTTCATCAGAAAGTTTCGCCACGTCAAAAATAAGATTAAAATAAAATGTTTAAGTACTAGAACTAAAAATCGGCTTTAAATCATTTTTATCCGTAAACGGAAATAATTTAATAATCGATAACTAAAATATCAGAAAAATACTAAATTATTAAAAATCATCAAAAACATCATTTTTACAGAATATAAATATATTACATGTTTAGGCCGAATATTACGAATTTACAAATTAATATGACGATTTAATCGTTATTCTCGTAAAAGCGATAAAAATATCGAAACATGCGAATTTTCAACTTTTAAAAATTTTTCAGATTATATGACATACATATATTGTCAAAAAAATGAAATATAAAAATTATACATGCAAATACACAATTAAAATCATGAAATACCGAGCAACATCGACGTTACCTCTAACCCAAATTCGAGTTGAGTATAAATTTGTCGGCTTCGGGATCATTCAAAAATCCTTCAACACTAGAAAAGTATGGTGGAAAAATATCATGAGAAAACTAAGAAAATCAAGGAAAATAACGATCGAAAACAACATCGATTATTACCTTAACGAAGGGATCGGAATGACGATTATTTAGGAGATGAAAACGAGACGATCGAGACTCGATTTGAGACAAAATTTGGCTAGAAAAGCTGCTGGAAAATCTCAGCCAAGAGAGAAAAAGGGAGGAAATGTTGTTTAATATTTTGTAAAATGAATGATAAGAAAGTGGATGGTTTTCTAAAGCATAAATGATAAGTAAATTTTGATGAAAACTATGTCATAATACATGCACAAATCAGCCAAAATGAGAGAGGAAGGGAGTGTGAAGAGTTTGTGTTTAAGGCCAAAAATAAATGGGTGAGAAAAAGAAAATAACTAAGGCTTAAACATCATAAAATGAAATGTATACAAAGTTGTAGTGTAAAAATGTGACATGGGTGTGTCACGGTCCAAAACATGGGGAAAAATGTCCCAAATAATTTCTAAGTTGATAAAAAGATGAATCGTAAAATTGTTAAAGGTATTTCAAATCAGTTCGAGTAAACCGCGCGTTGGAAAATAATTATTTACGAAACTTCATAATAAAAACATTAAAGGTCAAATATTCTTAAATAAAAATATTTCTTATTTGGAAATATCATATAAACGTGTTTTGATATTTAGGAAAAAATAAATAACTGAATTTCAAGCTTAAAACGTTAGTTCGTAGAAAAATAGAACTTCACGCGTAAAAATAAATAGTTTACAACGAAAATCAAATGAATAGGTTTACAAGAATTAAAATCTTTCAAAATAAAAATAAATATTATTTGACTCAAAAAAATAATAAGAATTCAGAAAGATGAAAGAAATAGAAGACGAAATTGACATAGAGTCATGACGGAGTCACAACAGAATAATTAACGGCACTAGAAAAATAGTGGGTCTTACAAATACCCTTGTCTCATTCTTTTGTTTTATCTTCTCGATTTTCGTGTTAAAGCCTACTTAGACGACCAACGATTCTACAACTTGGAGCTTAAAGACATTGCTATTAATTTGAAGCTTGGACTGATGAAGGAGGACGAGTACGTGTTCGTTTTGGATATCGACTCAAGGTAACTTTAGAACGTTACTCGATCTTATATCGTATGTTTGAGTAGTAGTATGTAGTAAATATTTTTCAACTTCAATTTTCTAATTTTAAGCTATTTATTATTGCTAATAATATTAATTTTAAATCGTATGCCTTATCAATATTTTTACAACCTTCGATATCATTTTATATATCGTTAGTAATTTAGTTATTTACGATCGTTATAATATTTTGTTGGTTATCGTGACACTAGTAACTAAATAATAACAGATTTCATTTTTCGTCATATTTCGTTAATTTATAATTTTAACTCATAATAGTATTTTCATATTATATAATCGAGATTTGTATACTTGTTCAATAAATTAATTTTGTTTTACGCCTTATATTAATAAATGAGAAAGTAGTCGATTTTGTTTTAGATACATTTTTAGTTGAGACTATTTTCCCTAATAATTTCTCATTTGTCTACGATTGATTATTTTTAGTAAAATCAGTATTATTTATTGATAAAAATCTATTTGCTTAAACTAATTTGAAAGCTTTATAAAATCTCGTTTAATTTATAAAAGTCGTCGACTCAATTAATTTTGGATATCATTTTTCTTAAAAGATCTCTTTTCTAAAATTTATAGTTTTGACTCGATTTCCTAATTATTTATAAAATACTATATATTGACTTATTATATTTTATTTATATTTTGAGTAACGAATTTAGAAATATAGTAAGGTTACGATAACGACGATAATAATAAAATGTTAATTTCATTAGAAATGTTATTTTTACAAATTTCACTTATTTTAATGACTTACGTATTTTCTATAAGACTATTTCAATTTTAATTAAGTTTCTAAAATTCGTAAGTTTCAATTTATAGAAAGTTTCCCATTTATTATAAAATGTTCATTCCTTTTTATGTACATATTATTTACAATGATTATCTCGTTTGAATATCGATAATGACTTTGTTTTGGAGTTATGAAATAAGGACAAGTGTGAGGTTTAGAGTAATATAATATAGGGTTTACGGTTTTGTCATCAACTATAAGGCTAGTGTATCAGGAATCGGTACATTAGTTGTTGAACCGGGTGACAGGTATCCCGGGAGTTGTGTATATTTTGACCTTAAGCTTTAGCCTTGCAGTAAGTCGCCGTCATAAGTTGAACTGGGTGACATGTAATCCCAGGAGGGGTGTGCATTGTCTTAAACTAGGACCACGCATTTATAAGTCGCTGTCCTATTATGGTTGAGTATCGTAGTTAGAGATCGAAGTTTCATTTGTTTGAACTAAGTTCTTGAAGCTGGTTTTTAGTATTCCCCTAGTGAAAGTCTAGCCGTCGACACTAATCGTATCCATAACGCCATTTTGAATATTTTTGATTATTATCGATACATTTTGGTTTGCAGGTTGACAAATATTTGAAGTTTTCTTCTGAAAACTTGTTCTTATTTTATTGTTCCAATATTTTAAGTTTTCTCCGAAAGCTTATTTTTATTATATCATTTTAATGTTTTCTCATTTTAAATGTTTTGATATAATAATACTATTATTATTCGTATGATATAATATGATATAATTGACACAGGCTAGTGTGGAATAAATGGACAATTCCGAAACATAGAATAATTGTGTGGATGTACCAGCATGACGCGATGAACATGATGACTAAATTGTTCGGCCTCAATCTGACTACTGATAATCTATGCTGCATTTGTAATGATAAACCGGAGGATAGGAAGCATCTGTTTTGGGAATGCGAGTATAGCAGCAACATTCTGAAGAGTTTGGGTGATTGGATGGGTCAAGACTTCATCAATATACTCAATATTGGTCAACGGGACAGGTTGAGAGGTAGTAAACTGCGGTGATCAATAGTGCGATAAATGCTTCCATATACTACATTTGGGAACAAAGGAACAAATGTAGATTGGAAGGTGTGCTTATAAGGCCTCAAATAATTGGTAGGAGCATTATTAAAAGAGCTGAAAATGTATTTTAATAGCGTTCAGAAAGGGAAAATCACCACTAGAAAAGATTTATTCATTTCTAAAATGATGGTCACTTAATGTATATTTGATTGATTCTTTTATTAATATATACCACTTACATTTCCCTCCAAAAAAAAATTAATATGGCTGGGAGAACGTCTGAGTTAATCCCTACTGACGTGGCTGTTATGTTTATAACATGACAGATATTTGCGGCTGGGTTTTGGGTGTGAGCTAGCGAGTAGCGTTGATCCTACTCTTTCTTCATTCATGTAATTTATGGATTTGTTTAAACCCGTTCGGAACATTTTATTTTAGCCCTTTGTAAAAAGAGGCCGTTGTATTGACTTACTATTTCTTTTAATAAGATATAGTTTATCAGTGTGTTTTAATCCCAATTCTACAGTGTTTCCGCCACTGTATTGCGTTAGAATTTCTAGGGAATTACAACTGTGGCTGAGGATCCGCTCCCGAAGAAACGGGTCTGAGTCAAAGAGGTTCCTGTGGTGATTCTGGAGCATCCGCCTCAATCTCGTCGTTAGTGGACGACTAAGGATGCCAAGGATAAGGATAAGGGGAAGATTCCTTGAATACCCGAGTCCTTATATTTATTATCTAAGTAGTACTACTACTTATTTGTAGTGTCGTGTGTTTTTTGAATTTTTGTATTTTGAAATTTCCTGAGTTTATCCGGTTTTTTAGTAATAATAAAGGAAGTTTATTAGTTAAACCGTTCCTTCTTTTTCGCGATTTCAGTGGTTGTGCCCTTTTAAGGGGCTGCCTATATATCCACAGTTAGTGAAATTAAACCAAACGTAGTTCAAACTTTGTATAAATCTGCAATCTCGAAATACACCAAGACTAATGGTTCGTGATGTATATGACAGTAGGATAAATAATCCTAGCTTATTACTTGCTTTTTCGAAAAGTTTATGTTTAAAAAGACAATTTTAATAAAATTTTGCAAATGACATTGAGAAAGGATCAGGGGTAGTAGCGTTTCAGTTGGTCTAGGTTGGTAGGATTGGTAAAGTCATTCCCGTCCAAATCCATCAACTTTACAGCACCGCCTGATAGAACCTTCTTTACCAGATATGACCTAGCCCAATTGGATTTGAACTTTCCCTCGGGTCAACTGGTAATAGATCTCAAACGGATTTAAGGACTAAATCCCCTTCTTTAATATGCGTGGGCCTATCCCTTTGTTGAAGGCCCGTTGTATCCTTTTTTGATATACCTGAATATTATTGAGGGCGCGGGACCGTCGTTCGTCCAATAGAACTAGAGAGTCGTATCGTGCTTGGACTCAATCGGCTTCAGGTACTTGGCTTTCTAAAACAATTCTGAGGGATGGTACTTCCAACTTGACAGGTTGGACTGCTTCCATCCCGTATATCAGATAATAGGGTGCCCCACCGGTTGTGGTGTGGATTGATGTCCGGTATCCCCATAGAGCGAACAGTATCTTGTCGGGCCATTCTCGATAATTATCAGTCATCTTTTTTAATATGCTGATAATTGTTTTGTTGGCCGCTTCTACTGCTCCATTTGTTTGGGGACGGTATGGTGAGGATGTATGCCTCTGGATTTGGAATTTGGTTAACAAGGCTGCCGTTTCGAATTCAAAATGGGTCCCATGATCGCTGATGAATTCCTCTGGGATCCCGTATCGGCATATGATCTTGTTTTGGATGAACTTAGCTACATGCTTGGCCTTCAAAACCCGGTAGGATTCGGCCTCGACCCATTTAGTGAAATAGTCGATGGCTACCAAAATGAAACGGTGTCCACCTGAACCGGAGGGATTTACCTTTCCGATTATGTCGATGCCCCATGTCGAGAACGGCCATGGTGACGTTATGGCGTATAATAAAGATGACGCCATGTGTTGCACATTGTCAAAGATTTGATAGTTACGGCAGTGTTTGATGTACTGCAGTCAGTTTCCATATTATTCCAGTAATATCCGAGTCTCATGATTTTTCGGACTAACATCCGGGCATTCATACGCGGACTACACTCACCGTCATGTACTTCATCCATAACCTTTTCGGCTCTTATTTTGTCGGTGCGTAGGAGAAGAGCCTCATGTGCCGTCTTCTTGTACAGTTGCCCGTCATCTATACGGATAACCTGGGTAGCTAACCTTCGTAGGGCCTTCTTGGTTCGACTGTCGGTTCTGGGAGGATATTCTCCCGTAGACATGTATGTTAATACAACTGATACCATGGTTCGGGATCAGCTATTTCAATATCTTCGATGACGTGGATATATGTCGGTTAGGACCATCTTTCGACGCAAATCGGCATATTGGACAGGTGATTGGGAATATTCGATCAGTAAAGATGCCAATTTGAAAAGTGCATCTGCGAACTGTTTTTCTTCCCGAGGCAGGTATATATATACACTACCTTTTGGAATTGTTTTTCCAGAACCCTTACTCGCACCTAGTGGGCCACGAGATTGGCGTTAGTAAGACGGTTAAATGATATGCAAACAGCGGTTTTAGCTACGCATGCGAAATACGTGTTTAGCTACGTCATTTAATGCATCTTAAGTTATGTCGAAGTTGAATTTAAGCATGTGATGTTCATTTAGAAAGCGGTAAATGGCTAACATTGAAAATAAACAAACTCGAAAATAAATTACAAATTACACGGGTGGAAATACAACCAGAAATTCACAATACTCGGACAAAAGTTGAATAATAAACGAGTTAGCAACGGTAAATGTAATCTATATACGGACCCGTAAATATAAAACGTTATTGAAACCGTAAATCAGATAATTGGACGAACCCCGATCATTTACACAGTACGTTGTTGTATTGATTGGAGGACAAGTCTATAATATTCGTTTAGCCGTTAGCGTACGGGACCAAAGCGTAGTGCTAGCTTGATCCCGGGCCTCGGAGTCTTGTCCCGACTTATCATAGTGGAATGGAAATGTCTCGACTTATCGAATATAGGATACGACTAAAGAGTCGTCGATACTAGACTAGTCATATAAGACGTCACTTAAAGTTGTGAAGGTAACGGGTTTTTTTTAGAAGATGAGAACGTGATCGATTTAGCACGAATCAACTTAAAGTCATAAATGTGACTCGACGGGACTTTATATCGTCTTTAGGCTCTCTTTGGAAGCTTATAGGGGTCATTCGACCGAGTCATTGAGGGGACTCGATCGAGTGCCTTGGACGAAAAACCCCCTGCCCATTTTTGAGTGGGTCACTCGATCGAGTGACCCTTAGGCACTCGATCAAGTGCCCTCTGTAACCCATTTCGTGAGCTTTATCGTTCGAATCGAGATGTGGTCGAGCTAAATATAAATATCAAGCAATTTGTACTAGTTCGAATCTCGATAACTCGTTATGCGCGACACTCGGTTGTCGAAATTAATTGAACTACAACGAATATCGATTGTAACAACCCGGATTTTTGATGACTTAAATTAATAGATAATGCGGAAAGTTATCTAAATCATTTAATTTAAATTATATCAGAGTGTAAATAAATCTGGATCGCTACGGATCCTTACAATAAACGACTATTAATTAGATAGTCTTGATTCACCAGTACAAAATATAAATAGTATTTTATATTGAACATATTATTAAAATCTCTCGCTCGATTCCCCAACGTCTCATACCTGCAAAAGAAATAAAACAGATGCCGCTAAGCGGAACAGCAACCAAACCGTTCATCTAACATCACCTCATACACATAAGACAATCATGTGAATAACCAACAATATGCTTACAAAAATATTAAAGGATATCACGTAACAAATAGTTTCCTTTAATTCAGTTAATTAACCAACATGTGAGGTGATGAAAACGGTAAAGTTTAGAAGATGGGACAATGGCAACCATTTGATTTTAAATCATTTTTCGCGTAAACAGATAAACACACGAGTCATGGTTCCTAGTATCACCGCTACACCCTATTGGCTTGCATCTCACCAATAGAAGTAACCGTGTTACCAACTCATTTACCGAACTGATATTATGAGGTTTACATCTCACCCATAAGGCTCAATTGGTCTCGAACTTCAATTATATTATACGTTTATTCAGACGGGGCTCTGGGCGAAATGAAAGCCGATGCTTACATTTTCTACATGCATCACCAAGAGGGAACCCGCAATTTTCAGAATCCTGTTCTACCCCCTCTACCTAGGTGGTAATACTGAACAAGTACTTGTCTATACATGCGCACATAACGTACGCAGACTCTTGAACCGCAACTCTAATTGCCGTAGGACGACCACCTTAAATACTATGTCGACTCTCGGACCGCGGCCTCCGAGTCTGATTTTCATTACAAGTGCAGTCGAAACACTACATATGGTATAATCCAACACAAGTTATTCGTCCCAGACTCGCATCGTAAACCTTATATAAAAGTCGTCCGTGAACAAGTAGTATTTTATTTGGTGACCTTTAATAATTGGTCGGACTCATTTGAAACAGTCAAATCCTCAAATACTTACTTTCAGTGTGGCAACATTATATTTTATTCCTTAAGTGTCACCCGAAACATTATATCCCAAATATCGTACAACATTTGTTTAAAAATAAGAGTTTCTTTTAAAAAGAGGTTTTATATTAAAATAAAACTAAAGTATAATAAAATATTATTTTAAAATTTACAGTTTCTGAAAAATATAATTTAAGTCATACTTATTCGATTTACAAAATTGGACGAAAAATAATTTTTTTTAATATATATAAATGTCGTGTAAAAATTTCGGAATAAAATAAATACATTTATTTTTAGAAAATGAAATTTATAAATTTCTACCTATATAAAAATAATAATTGAAGTAATATTAAAATAAGATATTTTGTAGGTTACTAATTTACTCTATTATTATAATATATAAACAAATGTAAAAGTACTACAGAAAATTAAAAATATGACAAAATTACAATTATATAAAATACATACAAAATATAAAGTACATAGAATAAATATACATAGTAAATAGAAATAAATAAATAAAATGATTGATGGAGTAATTTGTCATGGATCCCGACATCAAATAAACCAACGAACCTACGCTAGGTAGCAAGGGTAAGTCGGATCGAACCACAAGGACGAAAAATGGTTTAGACTAAGGTTCACCTAAACACAAGACTAAGTCAAGAGATAACAAGGGAGGATAATTATAGAGAATTGAATAACTACAACGAATACTAGGATAAGAAACAAGGTTAAACAAACTAAGAAAATGAAAGGGGAGAAAACCATGACTATGAAAGAATTAAGGATGACATAAACTAAACGATTCAACTAAAGCTAAATTAAAACAATAAACAAGAAGAACAATAGCTAAGATGAAGAAGAAATCAATATAGGGAAGAGTAGGATTAGGTCTGGTTCATAGGTGTATTAGGCTAGTGAAAAAATTGAGGATAAAGGCGATACCTAGTCACTAAGCTGAGCCCGCGCTCTCGCGACAAGAACAAACCCGAAAACTCAAGCAAGAAGCTAACCAAAATAAGAGAATTCAACCGCCAATCATGCATACAACAAGAGGGAAGAAACAAGCAAGAGTAGCATTGGCCACTACCACCCTAACAAACATTTCATCAAACATATAGCATGCATGACAAGAGATTAGCAACAAAGATTCAACTTTTACCCACAATCAACCCTAATCACCCATGATTAACACCTGTGGACATGACATAGGTCCACCCCGACGCGGCGTAGCGCGGGTTTTGGGGAGGCGAATGAATTTCCATATGAGATGGGTCGAATTGAATTTTAAATCGAAGTAGGAGTCGCCACCGAACTTTGTGGGAGTTGGGGCCCGTTCGAACCCACTCTATGTCGTAGTGGGCCATATTTAAAACATGGCCCATTTCCGATGTCAGAGTTTATCGGGTTCGTCCCTTAGCATTTCGATACCGATGCCGACTTGCGCGGTTAATCGTATATTGAATGACTCTCGTTGCCAATGGTTTCGGACATCCAGAAACCACGGTTCTGAGTAAGGGGTGAGGGTACGTGTTGGGAAGTTCAGTGAGAACACCCAACCCCGCCCGCACTTAGCGGCCTTTACTAAGATATCGTTCGGTTTTGTGTACACGCGTTAGTTCGACGATTAAATGATATGCAAAGATTATTTTCCTAAGATATGTGAGGAAAAATAAATGGGTTGCTAAGTCGTTTAATGCATGTTAAACTAATAACGTCAAAGTTATTTTAGCATGTGAGTTCGTTTTAGTCTAATAAAACGATAAAAAAAAGAAATAGGAAAAATGAATTGCTACAAACACGAGAAAACGAGTTAGTAACGATTGAAATAATAAATATACGAGATCGAGAAAATAAATATTAATCAAAATCTGAAAAATATTACTAAAACGTTGTTTTTTATAAAAAAACGAAGTTCGAAAAATAATAAAAAAGAATGAAAAGGGGCGCGCTTGGGCAGTCTGTCGCGCGACTCGCCCTGGACGTAGGCGGGTCGCGTGGCGGCCTGATTTCGGGATCGGTTTTCGGGAATTTTTTTTGATTAAATCGCGTATGAATATTGCATAATTCGTACTCGACTTAATGTTTTCGATATTCGTTATATTCGATAATTGACTATGAAACCAATATCAAATATTTGGAATAGTTTTAGAAAAGGTATAAATTTAGAAATTGTTTCGTAGAATAAATAATAATAAACGAACGAAAAGCTAAAAAAATCCGATCCGGGTTGCCGGCCCGTTTTTTATTACTTTTTGTCGAAAATCGTTGATTTTTATAAATCGCGTACAAATATGGATTAATTTATACTCGGTTTAGATTTTCGATATTCGTCGTATTCGATATTCGATTATGAAATCGATATCGAATTGTCGGAATGGTTTTAAAAAAAAAGGTTTTGAGAAAAAGTTTGTTTCGAACGAAAAGGTTTAAAAAAAGGATTTTGAACGAAAAAAAAAATGTAACGATATCGTCGAAAACTTAATATAATTCTTTTTTATACGATATTCGATTATATAGAATCGATATCATTGTAGACACCCACATTTTGACTGCCAGGTGTCTATAGTAGTTCCCGACAAACACCCGATGATGATCGGATGCTAACGTGCCTTAACGTACTCGGAAGTGGGCTCGTAATATGGACATTTGGTTTAGACATTTTAGGGAGTACAAATCTCACAAAACCAACCTCAAATTCAGGCCCAGTGGGTCGTTTCGAGTCAAATAACACTAATTTGGGTCGAATCCGACACCAGGGGTAAAACCGTCTTTTAGCGACCGAGTCAAAACCCGGTCAAAAATATTTTTCGAAACTCGTAGGCTGACCGTGAGGTGTCACACGTCCTATTCGGACTCCAACTCTACAAAAATCAACTACACAAAATAATAAACAATTCCGTTTAAGGTAGAATTCGAACTGGAGTAGGAATCCTATCCGAGAACCGACTCAAACACCCAACCGAGTGCAAACTACTCGGCCAAGTAGTACAAACCAGCCGGTTTTTCCTCTTTTCTTCTCTTACAAGAAAACGGAATTCTCGTTCTCCTCAGCTTCTTACTCAAGCGGTAATTCTAGCTCAAACGGGAATCCTATTCAAAAATCGATTCGAGTATCCGACCGAGTGTAAAACACTCGGCCGAAACAGCCCAAAAACAGCCGTGTCCCCTTTCTTTCCTCACAAGAAAGCGGAATTCTTATTTCCCTCAGATTCCTACGTTTCCTATCCTAAGCGGTAGTCAAACTCTCCTAAGTCAAGGTCGGGAATTTCCTATAAATAGCCCCTTGCATCAAACACAAAAAAGACACGATTTTACCAACAATAATACACATATTATCGACACATACATACGACCTCCGATACACACACATAGTTATTTTAGCATCGAGAAACCGATTATATATCCAAAACCCGAAGGAAACCGGTCCAAAACCCGACACCCTTCACCCGTCCGAACCGAACCCCTAGCCGAACCAAAACTCGACGCTCCCGTGCCTAGCCACATTCCGACGAGCCCTGATCCGAGTCAACAAGAGCATGTAGGTTGAGGGTGTACCAAACCCGATTTCTTCCTTTCTCTCCCCTTCTCCTCTTCGTCCGTTTCGTTTTCTACGGGTCTAGAGTCGTTTTTTCTTTTTATTTTCCTAATATCGTTATTAACGAAAAATTATTTTCATAACATATATTCTGAAAAATATGATATCGGTTTTTTCTATAATCGAATATTGTATCAAAAAAGAATTATATTACTATTTGAACGATACCAAAAATCGTTACATTTTTTTTCGTTCAAAATTCTTTTCTTTTACTTTTCGTTCAAAACAAATTATTTTACAAAACCTTTTTTAAACTCATTCTAAATAATACACATATTATCGACACATACATACGACCTCCGATACACACACATAGTTATTTTAGCATCGAGAAACCGATTATATATCCAAAACCCGAAGGAAACCGGTCCAAAACCCGACACCCTTCACCCGTCCGAACCGAACCCCTAGCCGAACCAAAACTCGACGCTCCCGTGCCTAGCCACATTCCGACGAGCCCCGATCCGAGTCAACAAGAGCATGTAGGTTGAGGGTGTACCAAACCCGATTTCTTCCTTTCTCTCCTCTTCTCCTCTTCGTCCGTTTCGTTTTCTACGGGTCTAGAGTCGTTTTTTCTTTTTATTTTCCTAATATCGTTATTAACGAAAAATTATTTTCATAACATATATTCTGAAAAATATGATATCGGTTTTTTCTATAATCGAATATTGTATCAAAAAAGAATTATATTACTATTTCAACGATACCAAAAATCGTTACATTTTTTTTCGTTCAAAATTCTTTTCTTTTACTTTTCGTTCAAAACAAATTATTTTACAAAACCTTTTTTAAACTCATTCTAAATATCCGATATCGATTTCATAATCGAATATCGGATACGACGAATGCCGAAAACATGAATCGAATAAAGATTAATTCATAATTTGTACGCGATTCATCAAAATAACAATTTTCGAACAAAATCCCAAAAGCCGGACGGCTCACCGTCCGGACCTTTTTTTTTATGTTTTCGTTCGTTTATTATTTATTCTTCGATCGATTTCTAAAATTTATATCTTTTCTAAAACTATTCCAAGTATTTGATATTGATTTTGTAGTCAATTATCAAATATAACGAATATCGAAAATATTAATTCGAGTGTGAATCATGCAATATTCATACGCGACTTAATACGAACATCGAGTTTTCGAAAATCGACACCAAAACAGTCAGCCACGCGACCCGCCGGCGTCCCGGGCGAGCCGCGCGGCCGGCTGCTTGCCGTGTCCTTTTTCCGTCTTTTTTATTATTTTTCGAACTTCGTTTTTTATACAAAACAACGTTCTTTTCAACAATATTTTTCAGGTTTCGATTAATATTTATTTTCTCGATCCCGTATTTTTGCTATATTATTTTACAAATCGATACTAACTCGTTTGTTCATCTTGTAGCAATTTCATTCCTTTTTCATTTGTTTTATTATACTAAAACGAACCTCACATGCTAAATTCAACTTTGACGTTAATTAGACTTTTCATGCATTAAAACGACTTAGCAACCCATTCAATTTCCTCACATGTTTAGGAAAACAATGTTTGCATAATCATTCATCGTTCAACTAACGCGCGCATTAAAACGTCATTCGATATCCTAGTTGAGGCCGCTAATGTGCGGGCGGGGTTGGGTGTTCTTAGTGAACTTCCCAACACGTACCCTCACCCCTTACTCAGAACCGTGGTTTCTGGATGTCCGAAACCATTGGCAACGGGAGTCATTCAATATACGATTAACCGCTGTAGTCGGCATCTATATCGATATGCAAAAGGGACGAGCCCAATTAAACTCTGACATCGGAAATGGGCCGTATTTTGTACACGGCCCACTACGACATAGAGTGGGCTCGAATGGTTCCGAATAACCATAAAATTCGGTGGCGACTCCGACTTCGATTTAAATTTCCATTTGACCATCTCATGGAGATTCATTCGCCTCCCCAAAACCCGCGCGTGGCCGCGTCGGGGTGGACCTATGTCATGTCCACAATTTGGCGACTCCGCTGGGGATTTTCTGATGAGTTAATAACCTTCGGTGTCCTCAGGGTGAGACTCGAATAGAAATCGTTTGACTATTACAATGCGCGTTTTAGTTTTACGGTTCATGCATTACCCCACTTTCCCGGGCCGGTACTCGTGACCGACGTCCCACTATACCGTTGATATAGTCCAAATTGGTTATGTCAAAGGTGTCCATTAGCCGATTCATATGGGTTTTACGGCATGTCCTAATCTCAACTCGAGTTAGGGAGTCCGCCCCGATTCTTGATAGGCTATATACACTGGTATAGACCCTTATAGACTGACCGAGACTTAGATTAAGAGCATACATGGCGTCATTATACTGTTTCCATGACTATGTGCTACTTGATCCACACCTTTTTCAAAACCGTCATTTTCAAAAATTTGCATCCTTTTTTCAAAATATCCAATTTCAAAACCCCGGACATATACCGAATTTAGGACTTATGATTTTACTCAAAATAGCCTTTTTCTAGCCGGTATTATGCCCAATTCAAAGCTCGAATGTATTTTCGAAAGTTTCAAAACCCGTCATTCGGCCCACTCCTTTTTCTTTTTCGAAAAAGGGCCGAATTTCTCCACCTGATTCATTTCGGGCTTTTCAAAAATATCATATTTTAAAACTTCCTCTTCTTAGACTTCCCGTATTTAGCAGTGTCGGGTCGTGTCATAAGTCGTTGAAGTCTAGCGTCGAAACTCCGTCGATCTTACATCACGGATTCCCCCCCCCCATCCTAGTCCGCCTTATTTTACTAAGGCAAGGCCCACCTACGTAGGACATACTCCTACAAGGGTCGGCCCACTTACACAATCGAGTCTAAAAGTCTGGGAATGTCTCACGTGAACCTTCTTTCGGACAGGGCCTAACCCACAGCGTTGGATCCTGAGGAAGGCCCACCTTTTCACAAGTCACCCGTCTAAGTGTCTTTTCCGAGTCATTTACCGTCTTTTTAGTCTTCTTCTTTTTCCCTTGCTCGGGATTACTTTCCTTAGGATTCGGGTTAAGTTGCTAATTACGTGGTGCTCTTACAGGCAGGCCACCCTTCACTCGAACCATGACGCAAAAAGCCATAGATGAGTTTACCACCTCGTTGGCCCAGATCCAAGACCAATTGAGGAAAATGCGGGAGGACCAGATCGCCATCCTCACTCGGGTTAGTGCCGTGGAACAGGGAACCCTCAATGCTTCAATCGAAGATGACGGACCTCTGGCCGCATTGGCCGGCGCAGTCCAAAAGCTGCAGGAACAGGTCCACTCGACCACCAGAAACACCATTCTCACGGAAAATGCCCGTACCTATTCACCCTTAACCGATAAACTGGCCGCTAACCTTAACTTAACGGGCTTGCCAATGTTCGATGGGACTGAAGACCCGGTACTCCACATTCGGGCTTTCAAAGACTTTATGGCTGTTAAGGGGGTCAAATCGACCATGTTCAAGCACCTCTTTGCTTCCTCTCTGGAGAAACACCCAAAAGCTTGGTACTACAGGCTGGACTCCAAGAAATTCAAAACTTGGGACGATGTTGCAATAGAATTCGCGCGGAACTACGCGGATAATGCCGAAATCCAGACTACCATGCGTACTCTGAAAGTTATGGCCCAAGAGCCTAAGGAGGGTTTCACCAAATACCTTCAAAGGTGGCGGACCGAAAGTGTTAAACTGGTGGACAAGCCCACCGAAAAAGTGCTAGTGGAGGCCTTTGTCAAGAACCTCCTCCCTGCTTACCGAGTCCATCTCAGGTACGCCATCATACCAGACTTCGCCACTTTAACCGAAATGGGTACTAGGATCGAAGACGATCTAAGGTTAGAGAACCTTACTAAGGCCTCTACCAAAGGGTATCAAGGAGCCAGTTCATCCTCCAGCAAGCCCGCCACCACAACGGCGGCCCGAAGCATCTTCAAACTCACTTGACACCTCAACCAAAAAGAATACTCCAAATCGGGTATTCACTGACATTGGGACAACCTATGCTAATGCCTTACAAAGGCTATCTTCGAAAGGCCTAATCCAACCGATAGGCCCAACTCCGGAAGTTCCCGTGGAAAAACGGTCTAAAAGCTACAACATTCAGGCCTATTGCCATTATCACCAAGGCAACGGGCATGACACGGAGAAATGGTGGAAATTAAAGCATCTTATCCAAGATCTGATCGAAAATGGGAAGATACCGCTACCCAGTGACAAGCCAAGCAACAAAAACAATCCTCTTGCTACACATGCCATTTTTACTGGAGAGGTAGTTGACTGCACTCATCTCATTTCCCCTTTCATTTCCCAGATCAACGGGATATGGAACGACGACGAGGATGATGTTTACCTGGCTAAGGGGGAGGCTGTCCCCGTCACTATCGAGGAAATCCGGAGGGCTAAAGCCAAAGCACTGGCCGGTACACATACCATCACAGCCACTCCAGAAACCGTCACTGAACCTTCCAGGACGGAACTAGCTCCCGAAGAGCCAAACGCTGACACGGCCCTAGTCAGACAATTGAAAAGGGTCTGAACCGATATTACTATATGCCAGCTCTTGGTTAGTTCTCAGGAGCATCGAGCGGCACTTACTAAGGCCCTTGACGAAATCAAGGTCGACTCATCGGTTACCCCCACCGAAATGGTAGCCACAATCTTGCCATACCTCAAGGACAAGTCCAAAGGAGAAGGCCCACTTATCACCTTCTCCGAGTCCGACCTTCCACCATTCGGGACCACCCATAACTTGGCCCTATACATCACGGTGATCTGCCGCAACAAGTATCTACCCATGACCCTGATTGATGACGGGTCCGCAGTTAACGTCCTTCCTTTAAGGACAGCCAAGGCCCTCGGCATTACCGAGGCTGACTACCTTCCGACTGCAAAGACTATCCAGGCTTTTGATGGGAGTCCAAAATCAGTTGCTGGGGCCGTTAAACTAACCATCATAACGGGCCCGATCGAGAAGGAGTTAGAGTTCCAAGTGATCGATGTTACTTCATTCTTCAATCTGCTACTTGGGAGACCATGGATTCACGCGGTCAAAACTGTGTCTTCCACTCTTCACAGGAAAGTCAAACTGCCTTTGCGAGATGGGATCGTCACTCTCGAAGCTACTCCCATAACCGTGTCCAGCCGCAACACGGCGGGCTCAGCCGACCCTCGAGGATTCAACTTTGGGGGAATGATCGAAGAAGAATACCTTTTCCAGCCATACTTCACCGTTAGCATCTATACGATGCTACAGAACCTGGGTTGCCTACCGGGAGTCACATCAAGGCCATATCTTCCACCTGGGAAGATCATCGAAACCCTGAACAACGGGCAATCCCACCTCGGTCTAGGCTATACTATGGCGCCCGGCTACACGAACCAAACCAAGGCGGTCATGTTCGTCACCCCGGTATTCAAAACTGTTCAAACGGGCCTCTATCGGCCCACCATCTCATATCCCGGGACCAAACTGGCTCGGGAATGCAATTTCATCCCAGATGACATATTCGCCCTTATCCAGGCCGAATCAAAGGAGGGCACAAGCAACACCGAGCCTATATTAGGACTACTCTTTGGGGAAGACAAGGTCATCCCGACCCCTAAGCAGGAGCTAGTCAGCTTGATCCTCCGCAGCAGCAGGTTCGATCCAACTAAGCTGATCTCTGAAGTGGGTGCCGACACTGGGAAGAGAGCTTGGAGGAAGACAACTAAGTGGACCGACAGTCAGGGCCGAGTCTACAAGCTAACTACTGGTGAAGGAGATATGCATGCTATCGAATCTGAATCTGAGTTCGAGTCTGAGTCAGAGTCAGAGTCAGAGTCTTAGTCAAAGTCTAGAGGGTCCAGTACTAGGATCGAGTCTGTAACCCCTCTCCCTTCTTTAGCCTCACCATCAGGAGCCCCGGAGTCTGTCCCGAGGGCTCCCCCTATCCCGCCTCTGACCAACGATCAGATG
The DNA here is from genome assembly GCA_958450325.1 of Agrostemma githago. Classification (NCBI taxonomy): domain Eukaryota; kingdom Viridiplantae; phylum Streptophyta; class Magnoliopsida; order Caryophyllales; family Caryophyllaceae; genus Agrostemma; species Agrostemma githago. The sequence continues at coordinate 24,063,770 of OY288240.1, read as the reverse complement.
ACAGCTCTCTTTGAGCTCTTTTCAAAATTTACTATCAATAATAACGATAACCGTTCTGCTTACGACTTGGCTTATTTTCAAAATGTTTTCAAAAATTCTTACTTGCAATGACATTGAGAAACCCGAAGAACAGGTACCATTGCCTCCGCATCTAATCGAGCAACTTGAACAAAAGGAGTCCCGAAATCCTGTAATCGAAGAAACCGATTCCATCAACGTAGGAACCCCTTTAGAGCCTCAGATACTTAGGTTGGGCCTATCTTTAGATCCCGAAGAGAGACAACAATTCACGGATCTACTCCAGGAATTCAAAGACGTCTTTGCATGGTCCTACAAGGACATGCCGGGAATAGACCGGGATATAGCTGAACACCGAATACCCATCAAAGACGGGTACAAGCCGGTAAAACAGAAACTCCGAAGAATGAGGCCCGAATGATCTCTCAAAGTCAAAGAAGAAGTTGATAAAAAATTCAAAGCAGGCTTTATTCAAGTGTCTGAATATCCAGACTGGGTTGCAAACATAGTACCAGTACCCAAAAAGGATGGCAAAGTCCGAGTATGTGTAGATTTCCGGGACCTTAATAAGGCCAGCCCAAAAGACGATTTTCCGTTGCCACACATCGACATACTGGTGGATAACACGGCCGATCATGCCCTTCTATCATTCATGGACGGGTATGCCGGATACAATCAGATCAAAATGGCGGAAGAAGACATGAGTAAGACCACCTTCATTACACCTTGGGGGACTTACTGCTATACCGTGATGCCATTTGGGCTTATTAACGCTGGTGCCACTTATCAACGGACCGCTACTACTTTATTGCATGACATGATGCATAAGGAAGTAGAGGTCTACGTCGACGATATGATTGTCAAGTCCAAGGACCGAAACGGGCACATTGCAGCCCTAAGAAAGTTCTTCACCCGACTACGCAAGTACAACATGAGGTTAAACCCTCAAAAATGCAGTTTCGAGGTAACATCGGGCAAGCTACTAGGCCACATTGTTAGCCAACGTGGCATCGAAGTAGACCCAGCAAAGATCAAGGCCATAACCAAGATGCAACCACCTAAAACCGAAAAGGAAATAAGGGGGTTTCTCGGGAAAGTCCAATATATAAGCCGGTTCATTTCAAAGCTAACCATGGTATGTGAACCCATTTTCAAGAAACTGAAGATAGGAGAACGAACACTATGGGACGACAAATGTCAAATGGCTTTTGATAAGATCAAGGAAATTCTATCCTCTCCACCGGTGCTAATGCCACCTCAGCACGGTTTGCCTCTATCACTATACTTGACAACGACTGAGACAGCCATGGGCGCTATGCTAGCCCAGACGGTCGATTCTGAAGAACGGGCCATTTACTACATCAGTAAGAAGTTCTTAGAATACGAATGCAAATACACCATGCTCGAGAAGACGTGTCTAGCATTAGTATGGGCCACTAAAAAGCTCCGACACTACATGCTTAGTCACGAGGTACATGTGCTATCCAAAATGGATCCAATCAAGTATCTTTTCGAGAAGCCCATCCTCAACGGTCGTATATCCAGATGGACTTTAATGCTAGCCGAGTTCGACCTCAAATTCGTGCCTTTAAAAGCCATCAAGGGCCGAGTAGTAGCAGAATTCCTGGCCGATAGTCCGGTATCCGAGGAAGATCACACCGATACTTGGGCCTTCCCAGATGAAGACATATTCCATACCAACAGCGACACATGGGATTTGTACTTCGATGGAGCGTCCAACTTTCGAGGATTTGGTGTCGGGATCTTGCTAATCTCACCACAAGGTGAACATACCCCGTTATCCATCAAGCTAGATTTTGACGTGACTAATAACGCAGCCGAGTACGAAGCATGCATTCACGGACTGCAAGCCGCCATTGATCTAGGAGTGACAAACCTCCGGGTCCACGGCGACTCATCATTAGTCATAAATCAAACCCTACAAAAATGGAAGACTCGGAACGCAAATCTCGTGGCTTACCAAGCACGAGTAAGGGTTCTCGAAAAACAATTCCAAAAAGTGGAGTACATTTATCTGCCTCGGGAAGAAAACCAGTTTGCAGATGCTCTCTCAAAATTAGCATCTTTACTGAATATCCCAGCACATCTAACCAGCATGCCCATTTGTGTCCAAAGGCGATCCGAGCCGGCATACATCCACGCTATCCAAGATATTGAGATAACTGATCCAGAACCTTGGTATCAGGCTATTCTAACCTACTTGACGTCAGGGGAATATCCTCCGGGAGCCGAAAACCGGGCCAAGAAAGCTCTGCGAAGATGGGCAACCCAGTTCATCCGCACGGACGATGGACAGTTGTACAAAAAGACAGCGCAGGGGGCTTTACTTCTATGCATTGACAAAACTCGAGCCGAAAGAGTTATGGCCGAGGTGCACGATGGCGAAAACGGACCAGACATGAACGCCCATATGTTGGCCCGCAAAATCGCAAGACTCGGTTACTATTGGAATAGCATGGAAACTGACTGTCAGATGTATGTTAAACACTGTCATAACTGTCAGATTTTCGCTAATGTTCAGCATATGCCTTCATCATTATTATATACAATGACATCACCATGGCCATTCTCGACATGGGGAATTGATATAATCGGGAAAGTGAACCCTTCCGGGACAAGGGGTCACTGTTTCATCCTAGTGGCCATCGACTATTTCACTAAATGGGTCGAAGCCAAGTCATACCGGATCTTGAATGCCAAACACGTGGCTAAGTTCATCCAAAACAAAATTATATGTCGATACGGGATTCCGCATGAGTTCATCAGCGATCACGGGACCCATTTCCAAGCTGAAACTGCCACTTTGTTGGAAAAGTACAAGATCCAAAGGCATACATCGTCACCTTACCGTCCTCAAACAAATGGAGCGTTGGAGGCAGCCAATAAGACCATTGTCACCATTCTTAAAAAGATGGCTGAGAATTACCGGGACTGGCCGGACAAGATACCCTTTGCCTTATGGGGATATCGGACATCGATTCGAACTGCAACCGGAGCAACTCCGTATTATCTGACATATGGAATGGAAGCAGTCCAACCGGTCGAACTAGAAGTACCATCACTCAGGATTCTGCTCGAAAGCCAAGTACCTGAAGCGGACTGGGTCCAAGCCTGATATGACTCACTAGTCCTCTTAGACGAACGACGATCCCGGGCTCTGAATAATATTCAGATATATCAGAAAAGGATCCAACGGGCTTTTAACAAAAGGGTTAGGCCCAGAAACATCAAAGAGGGCGACCTAGTCCTAAAATCTGTTCGAGCTTTACTACCAGTTGACCCAAGGGGAAAATTCAAACCTAATTGGGCCGGGCCATATTTAGTGAAGAAGATTCTTTCAGGAGGGGCAGTAATGCTAACGGATTTGGACGGGAACGAGTTCGTCAACCCAACAAACTTGGACCAGCTGAAGCGTTACTACCCATAAACCCTATCTCAATGTCATTTGCAAAAGTTTATAAAAAATGTCTTTTTTATGAATTTTCAAAATTTTAAGCAAGTCAATAAGTTAGGATCATTTATCCTACCGTTGCACATCTTGAATTAATAATCTTGATGTATTTCGAAAAATTACAAAAATGCTTAAGAACTACGGAAGGTTTGATTCCATTAATTTTGGATACGTAGGCAACCCCTCAAAAGGGTACAACCAATGCAATAACGAAAAGACGGGAACGGTATTCACTAATATGTCTTTTTATTATTTCAAAAAATACATCACAAAAAAAGCAACAAAATCACACCACAAAAAATAGTAGTAATACTTAAATAATAAATTTAGGAGACTACTCGTACATTTTGCCCTTTCCCTTATCTTTCGGGTCACGCAGAGCCCGAGGCCGACGGGGCGGGGGCGAACGTTCCCTAATCACAAGGGGAACTTCCTTGGCTCGAACCCGCTTCTTCGATTTTGGGTTTTCCATCCTTTGCACCGGTCCAAGCCGAGCCCTAACCGGCTCGGGAAGCCTTTCTCGAGGACCAAGTCGGTCCTTAGCAGCCAGTCTTGGCCCTAGTCTCCTTTCTAAGTCCGTCTGGGGGCTCACTTTCCCCCGTGCACCCTTATTACTGGACCCTTCAGTCTGAGTCCTAGATCTTCTTTTCTGACCTGTCGAAGTAGCTCCCTCAGTAAAGAAGCTCCTATTGTCTTTAGCATGCTCCCGGCGTAACAGGTCATAGGCCTCATCAATTTTCAGGGCAGCCCGGGTCTTAGCTGAGTCAGCTCGGGTCCATCTTACATAAGAATCGGTTACCCAGATCGAATGAGAATTTTTAAAAACAGGCCAAGTAGCCCGTGTATACCACCTTTGCATCCAGGTGTCACACATCACATCCGTCAGCTGAGTAGATTCACTCACAACGGCCTCGATTTTTAGGATTCTTTGTGCCCGACCATATTGCCTAAGTATGCGATCGGGAAAGAGGTGAATTGTTTGCCTAAAAGATAGGATTACCTGATATCTAGCCCTATCTCGAGATTCTAGACCAGTCCAAAGGTAAATTGGCCACCATGGCACGGCCCAACGGATCAATAGGCCTCCGTGGAAAGATAGCACCTCATCCCAATATTGTTGGGTATTGAAGCGAGAAAAGGCAATAGCTCGTCTCCTTCACATAACTTGCCTGGGTTGATATCGGCTCACATTTAGGGGGGATCCAAGATCGATAACCTCTCGAATAGCCACAATTGAAAAATCCAGGAAAAAAAATCAAAATCGTCGAAATCACATAAAAAAAAAAAGAAAAAAAAAACCTGAAAAGGCGTGAAAACCGAGAAGACCGCAGGAATCGAGAAAATCGGGGAAAACCGCGCAAAAACCGGAAAAATGGGAAAAGCCGGAAATTCAAAAATTCAAAAGAAAAATAAAAACGGCATACCTGAAGAAGCCGGGTACTCCCAGTCAGCCTGACTGACGAATCCCTCTTACGATTATCCAAACCCTGGATAATCTCTCCTGTAATCGGCCAAGCCGGGCTGTGCTCCGTCTCCATCAGGTCAGCCACAGTGAAAAGTTTGACATGGCCCATGCAAGATAACAAGTCCATATGCCCTTCAAAAGCATAAACATGGAGCATACAAAAGATAAAGGCCCTACGGCTATGAACCGGCCTGACCCGGACATCATCTGGATTCATGAATTTTTCAGCCAGATCGATCAAGGAAACGGTATCTCCTTCTAGCATACGGGATACCTCCATATGGGAAAGCCCTAAAAATTCCCTTAACTTCCTCCTTGGGTCAGAAACTGAAAAAGGGATAGTAGGGCGAAGTATAGGATTCCATCCTCCTGCAGCAGCAATTTCCTTAGGAATAGGGCAAATCTCTCCTCGAGGAAAACTAAATATACGATAGGTATCATCCCAATAGGATAGGCAAGCATCCAAGAAGTGGCAGTCTACTTGCATCTGACGGATCACGGACAGTTGGGTAACACCATTCTGATTTAGGATAGCCCTATCCGCATCCCTAAAATATTTGGACCACTCGTGTAGCATTCCGACTAATCGGTCAATTCCCATATTTGATTTGCTAAAAGAAAGAATAAATTTTTCAGGGCTTATTCTTTTCTTTAGGTAATTGAGGAATTGTGGAATTATGAGAATTTATGGAGCAAGAAGGGGTATTTATAGCATAAATATAAGTTCTCCTCCTCACCTTAGGATTCCCAATCCTACAGCATTTAGCATACAAGCCATTGTCCTAAGACTTAGCTAAGTCATCCCGAGCATTCCCATTCCTTTTCAAAGTCAAAACAAAAATTCTTTAATTTTTTCAAAGACTTTTGCAAACTCAAAAATCCAAACATTTTCTCAAAATTTTTATTCCCCAGCACGAGTCATTTTTTTCCTACAAATATTACATGCAAAATTTTGCAGCTTTGCATAAATATGTACAGGACGACTCAAGCAGGACCATGCGATTCGCATAACTCCCCAACGGCGTTTAACAAGATGAGCCCACATACAGGCCCATTTTAAGTCTCATATGACGAGTTCAATTCCCCACGGAGTTATCATCAGGTACATTTCTAGCCCATGGCCGGCGGGCCCTCCACGCAGGTCTAATGGACCTTAAACGACCCGACCGGAAGCTGCCAGGTTTTAATCCTTGATTGACCTGGTGGCTACTCTGACTTTCGCCCTGTCCAAGCCTCAGTCAGAGTGGGGGCTCTGTAGACACCTACATTTTGACTGCCAGGTGTCTATAGTAGTTCCCGACAAACACCCGATGATGATCGGATGCTAACGTACCTTAACGTACTCGGAAATGGGCTCGTAATATGGACATTTGGTTTAGACATTTTAGGGAGTACAAATCTCACAAAACCAACCTCAAATTCAGGCCCAGTGGGTCGTTTCGAGTCAAATAACACTAATTTGGGTCGAATCCGACACCAGGGGTAAAACCGTCTTTTAGCGACCGAGTCAAAACCCGGTCAAAAATATTTTTCGAAACTCGTAGGCTGACCGTGAGGTCTCACACGTCCTATTCGGACTCCAACTCTACAAAAATCACCTACACAAAATAATAAACAATTCCGTTTAAGGTAGAATTCGATCTCGAGTAGGAATCCTATCTGAGAACCGACTCAAACACCCAACCGAGTGTAAACTACTCGGCCAAGTAGTACAAACCAGCCGGTTTTTCCTCTCTTCTTCTCTTACAAGAAAACGGAATTCTCGTTCTCCTCAGCTTCTTACTCAAGCGGTAATTCTAGCTCAAACGGGAATTCTATTCAAAAATCGATTCGAGTATCCGACCGAGTGTAAAACACTCGGCCGAAACAGCCCAAAAACAGCCGTGTCCCTTTTCTTTCCTCACAAGAAAGCGGAATTCTTATTTCCCTCAGATTCCTACGTTTCCTATCCTAAGCGGTAGTCAAACTCTCCTAAGTCAAGGTCGGGAATTTCCTATAAATAGCCCCTTGCATCAAACACAAAAAAGACACGATTTTACCAACAATAATACACATATTATCGACACATACATATGACCTCCGATACACACACATAGTTATTTTAGCATCGAGAAACCGATTATATATCCAAAACCCGAAGGAAACCGGTCCAAAACCCGACACCCTTCACCCGTCCGAACCGAACCCCTAGCCAAACCAAAACTCGACGCTCCCGTGCCTAGCCACATTCCGACGAGCCCCGATCCGAGTCAACAAGAGCATGTTGGTTGAGGGTGTACCAAACCCGATTTCTTCCTTTCTCTCCTCTTCTCCTCTTCGCCCGTTTCGTTTTCTACGGGTCTAGAGTCGTTTTTTCTTTTTATTTTCCTAATATCGTTATTAACGAAAAATTATTTTCATAACATATATTCTGAAAAATATGATATCGGTTTTTTCTATAATCGAATATTGTATCAAAAAAGAATTATATTAATATTTCGACGATACCAAAAATCGTTACAGTTTTTTTTCGTTCAAAATTCTTTTCTTTTACTTTTCGTTCAAAATAAATTATTTTACAAAACCTTTTTTAAACTCATTCTAAATATCCGATATCGATTTCATAATCGAATATCGGATACGACGAATGCCGAAAACATGAATCGAATACAGATTAATTCATAATTTGTACGCGATTCATCAAAATAACAATTTTCGAACAAAATCCCAAAAGACGGACGGCTCACCGTCCGGACCTTTTTTTTTTATGTTTTCGTTCGTTTATTATTTATTCTTCGATTGATTTCTAAAATTTATATCTTTTCTAAAACTATTCCAAGTATTTGATATTGATTTTGTAGTCAATTATCAAATATAACGAATATCGAAAATATTAATTCGAGTGTGAATCATGCAATATTCATACGCGACTTAATACGAACATCGAGTTTTCAAAAATCGACACCGAAACAGTCAGCCACGCGACCCGCCGGCGTCCCGGGCGAGCCACGCGGCCGGCTGCTTGCCGTGTCCTTTTTCCGTCTTTTTTATTATTTTTCGAACTTCGTTTTTTATACAAAACAACGTTCTTTTCAACAATATTTTTCAGGTTTCGATTAATATTTATTTTCTCGATCTCGTATTTTTGCTATATTATTTTACAAATCGATACTAACTCGTTTGTTCATCTTGTAGCAATTTCATTCCTTTTTCATTTGTTTTATTATACTAAAACGAACCTCACATGCTAAATTCAACTTTGACGTTAATTAGACTTTTCATGCATTAAAACGACTTAGCAACCCATTCAATTTCCTCACATGTTTAGGAAAACAATGTTTGCATAATCATTCATCGTTCAACTAACGCGCGTATTAAAACGTCATTCGATATCCTAGTAGAGGCCGCTAATGTGCGGGCGGGGTTGGGTGTTCTTAGTGAACTTCCCAACACGTACCCTCACCCCTTACTCAGAACCGTGGTTTCCGGATCTCCGAAACCATTGGCAACGAGAGTCATTCAATATACGATTAACCGCTCTAGTCGGCATCTATATCGATATGCAAAAGGGACGAGCCCAATAAACTCTGACATCGAAAATGGGCCGTATTTTGTACACGGCCCACTACGACATAGAGTGGTCTCGAACGGTTCCAAATAACCATAAAATTCGGTGGCGACTCCGACTTCGATTTAAATTTCCATTTGACCATCTCATGGAGATTCATTCGCTTCCCCAAAATCCGCGCGTGGCCGCGTCGGGGTGGACCTATGTCATGTCCACAATCATATTTTAAGAATATTCGATATATGAAAATAGTTTTTGATAATATCGATATTAGAAAATAAAATAAAAAAAAGACCGAGAAAAGACCCATAAAAAAACGAGAAGAAGGGAAGAGAAAAGAGAAGAGTCGGGTTTGATTTACACCCTCAACCTACATGCTTTGTTTTCTCGGGATAAGGCTCGTCGGGAAGTGGCTTAGACTTGAGAGCGTCGAGATGATGAGGATAAGTTAAGGTGTATCGGTTTGGGTGAGTTGGGACGCCGGGTTTGATGTGTGGTCAAGGCTTCGAGGTTTCGGAAAAAGTGTCGGGATTTGCTAACTATCGAGTTTGTATATAAACCGTGTGCGGAGGGGGTTTTGGACGTGTTTTTGCTGCTGTTATGTTGTTGTGTCTTGGTATTTTTCTGATGTATTTGATGTATGATCGTTATAAATTGTGTTGGCCGGGAGGTCCTATTTATAGGGAGTTTTCGACCTTGGTTTAGGAGAGTTTGAATACCGCTTAGGATAGGAAACGTAGGAGTTTAAGGAGCATAAGAATTCCGCTTTCTTGGCCAAGAAGAAAGGAATTCTCCGCTGATTGAGGAGTGTTTGGCCGGGTATTTGGTACTCTGTCAATGTCTGAATCGGTTTCCAGATAGAATTCCTACTTGAGGTCGAATTCTACCTTTAACGGAATTGTTTAATGCTTTTAATGAATCTGAAATTTTGTAGGAATTTGGGTTGGAATCAACCGTGTGAGTGTCACGGCTGACTCTAATGTCTCGGGAAAATCTTTGACCGGGTTTTGACTCGGTCGCTAAAAGACGGTTTGACTCGAAACGACCCACTGGGCCTAAATTTGAGGTCGGTTTTGTAAGATTTGTACTCCTTAAAAAGTCTATACCAAATGTCCATTATTACGAGCCCATATCCGAGTCCGTCAAAGCACGCTTACGTCCAATCATCATCGGGTGTTTGGCGGGAACTATTATAGACACCTGACGGTCAAAATGTGGGTGTCTACAGAGCCCCCACTCTGACTGAGGCTTGGACAAGGCAAAAGTCAGAGTAGCTACCAGGTCAATCAAGGATTAAAACCTGGCAGACTTCGGATCGGGTCGTTTAGGGTCCATTAGACCTGCGTGAAGGGCTCGCCAGCCATAGAATAGAAATCATACCTGGGTTGATGTTGTTAACGTTGCGGGAGCCTGCCTAGGAAGCTATGGGTATACCTGTTTGCAGATATATCCTGTCTTAGAATTGCGCGGGAGCTTGCCTTGGAAGCTATTGACATATCTGTTTGCAGATATATCCTGAAAGAAGTTGCTTGAGCTTTTCCACTGGGAAACTTAGAATTTCTGGGAGTCATGGGTGTACCTGTATGCTGACATAATTTGTATGTAACATTTAGGCGAAACACTGACTCATGCTGGGGAAGAAGTGATTTTTGATTGATTTTTGGAAAGAAAATGATTTTTTTTTTGGAAATTAGAATGCTTGGGATGACTTGATTCCTGATCAGATTCTGACACGGATTCCTAAAATCCCCTGGTTAGGCCTGTATGCCTAGATGAAGTGTGATAAAAATTCCTATTCCCGTGGTGAGTAGAAAAGGGATTTTCTCAAATGGCTAAGTTTTGCGAATTTTAAAATGAGACTTTGAAGAGAGAGATATACCGACAGACTCGACTCTGGACGCGAGAGGACGAGTTGACATACACGACTTTGACTCTCTAAGGGTTAGACCGTGACTCGGTAGGGGGTGGCCACCTAAGATGACAAGACTCTTAAGCTGCGCTATTCCGTAGCCTAGGCGAGTGGCAACACAGTCGAATCCTCGGAATGGGACTGTTTCCGTACGCCAGGGCTTTGTGGTAGCAATGCCGTACACTGGTGTTCTTTTGGATATTCTTTTGATTTAGGGGTACATTCCCAAAGTGGGTATTGCTTCGAGTCCCTGACCAATTCTCGTCTTCAACTGAGCCGAGTACTAGGACACACTATAGAAAGGAGGCTAGATTTTTTGAATTTATCTGGATTTTGCGAGTAGATGGAGGTTTCCTGCCTAAGAGAAGCCCCCAGGACGACAAAGCTAGCTGTTGAGAACATGATGGTGACGTGACCGGAATGATGGCGCTTTTTGAATGTGTGTCAATGTGGGTGGTTCTGCCCTTGTTGAAAGTAGGGGTGTGCAAAATCCGGGTCGGACCGGAAAAATGGACCGGACCGGACCGGAATATACCGGACCGGACCCGGAATAAAAAATTCCGGTCCGGGTTCCGGTCCATCATTTTGGGCGATTCCGGGTTCCGGTCCGGTCCGGTCCTGACCCAGTTTTTTCCGGTCCGGACCGGTTTGGACCGGTTTGGACCGGAAAGACCAAAATTATGCTTATTTCTTAAAAATTCCGGTCTAACCGGTCCAAACCGGTCCAACCGGTCCGGAATTTTGGACCGGAATTTCAAAAAAAATTGAAAATTCCGGGTCAACCGGTCCGGTCCGGTCTTGGACCGAAATTTTTCCGGTCCGGTCCCGGTCCAAAATTTTGAGATTCCGGTCCGGGTCCGGTCCGAATTTTTTTTACATTCCGGTTCCGGATCCAACCGGGTTCGGTCCGGGTCGGACCGGATGCACAGCCCTAGTTGAAAGGCTGCCTACGTATTCACGTGTAGTGAAATCAAACCAAGCCGTAGTTCAGTGGATTGAAAGATATATAATGGTGCCTAGTTTACTAGGGCTTTGTGTGTAACTAGCCACAACGATGGTGTAGGCTAGGTGCATTCCCAGTGATGTCTTGATCAAAGGGCTAGAATAGTTAGGATGTTGATCCTGTGACTGTGAGCGTTCTCCGGTGTAGCCCCCAGAGGTGGTGTGAACTTATTTGGGCATGTTCTATGCCGACTGCAAGTTGAGTTCCCGTGTTTGAGGTTGGTAACTGGTTTGAATGAGGAGAATTGGGATGGGATTTTAACGAGTTCTACTCTCGGGGATTTTTACGAGTTCTGTTCTCGGGGATTTTGACGAGTTTTGCTCTCGGGAGGATTTGACGAGTTTTGCTCTCGGGGGGATTTGACGAGTTTTGCTCTCGGGGGGATTTGACGAGTTTTGCTCTCGGGGGGATTTGACGAGTTTTGCTCTCGGGTCTTTGTATGGTGATTGTGAATTTTGTTATGTAAAGGGGAAGTCGAGTAGAATGGCTTGAACTTTGATCGGGCAGGTTGATAATGCGGGATCTGGTTTCCATGTCTGGCCCTAAAGGTTAGGGTGTATCCTATGGAGCTGGAATCCTCAAATTTCTGGGCTGTCTCTGGCCTAGGTCTCGAGAAGGTCTTGAGGGTTGTAATGTGGGAAGGCTAGATGTGGTGTTAGCTGACTAGCTTGTTTCTCCCCTATTTGATAGCATGGGTATTGTAATTTTTGAATTGACCGTTTCATGGTCATGGATTTTTGAATTCTTTGGGTTGACCTCTTAGCCCCGGTCATGGGATTCTTCATTTGAGTTGACCGCGTCTGGTCGAGAGATGTTGATAATTCTTTTTTGATCATGGCCAGCTTTTTTGTTTTGGCCTTTTGCTTTTTTCTCTTCCTTGGACTTTCGAATTTTTTTTTGTCCAGTTTTTTTTTTTTTTTTTTTGGTCAGACTAACACCTAAGGTAGGGTTTGGTTAGTCTTATTGGAAAGGGTGTTTATTGTGGGAAGTGGGCTTGCCTCCCGTCTTGAACCCAAACTAGAAGACTACCCAGATTTGTCATAGGATTCGATATGCTCCTGCTACGGGTAGTTATGTGGCTTTCTATACCAGACATGGAATAGGTAAAAGGAAAACACGGGCTCGGTTTCCAGCAGTCATTATAGATGTGCCTATAATAGTCACGTGCATGTGCTCACACTGTACGATGGTGTTCATCATGTTCTCGGAAACACATAAGGAAAGTATGTATGAGAAATAGAAAAGCTGATTTTATTGAATTTTGAAAAAAGAGGACAGAATACAACTGACTTTGACTCTGACTTTGATTTGGAAATGAGGATGTAGGGTATCCTAAACTCGAACTCAGACTTAGACTCGAATCAAATCCGGACTCGGATGCTCGGTTGGTTGTTTTTTTTTGGTAAGGTCTTTGATTGGAGAGAACGACGGTTGCCACGACTCGCCTAAACTCGGCTTTGCGCAAGGGCAAATGAGGGAGTCAAACTAGACACGGCCCGGGGTGACGGGTCGACAAAGACTCTTGGACCAGTATACTCAATCGTTGATCTAGACGAGGTAACGACTGCGAATTGGACTCGAGCTGCATAAGGGTGAATCCGAAAATGGGGCGACCGTGTTTGACCGTATCACGTGATCGGACCAACCGTGGTGACCTAACCCTAGGTGACTCGATTATTCGTAGCATAGGTACGACACGAAAAAGGCATCATAAGGACGCCGGTGCAGGATGAACGTAGGGTACCCCTTAAGGTGACCGTGGTTGACTGCTCGGGTGGAGGACAGCCCCCGAGTGAGACTAAAGACTTTGATAGGACTCAAATGGTGCGACATCTAAGTGACTCGAAAGTGGGGTACGTGAGCCAACACGTGTAAGACCTGATCTTTAGAGAAAACGCGGTTGATCGCCCCGCTAAAGGGTAGCCCCCGAGTGGGACTGAAGACCGACTCCTAGACGGGTGACTCGTGGATGGTGGACTCTCCCTGGGTTTTGGAAAAGTGGGCCTAGTCCCGTTCGAAGAAAGATCCGTGTGTGAAATCCGCAGACTTTGGACTCGATTGTGTAAATGGGCTTCCCTTTATAGGAGTTTGTCCTACGTAGGTGGACCGTGCCTTGACAAATAAGGCGGACTTGGGATGGGGTAGAAACTCGTGATGTAAGATCGACGGAGTTTCGACGCTATAGATTCTAACAACTTACGACAAGACCCGACACTGCTAAATACGGGAAGTCCTAAGAAGAAGAAAGTTTTGAAAAGGGAATTTGGATTTGAAAACCGTGCAAGGTCGGATTGGAAGGCCCGATTTTTTTGAAAAATCGAAAAAAAGGTTACCGGGCCGAAATTTTGAATTTTTTTTGGAAAGTTTGGACAGCATACCGGCTAAAAATAGGCTATTTTGAGTCAAAATCATAAGTCCTAAATTTGGTAGCTTTCCGGGTTTTGAAAAATAGATGGGTTTGAAAAGACCAAAGAAGATCAAGTAGCATGTAGTCACGGAAACAGTATAACGACGCCATGTATGCTCTTAGTCTAAGTCTCGGTCGGTCGAATAGGGTCTATACCAACAACGATCGCATTCTCGCAAATCAGGGCGGACCTCCTAAGTCGAGTTGGTCTTAGAATCTGCCGTAAAACCCATGCGAGTTCCGCCATCGAAGTCTTTAGTGCATCCAAGTAGAAATGCACCGTGGTATAGTGGGACGTCGGTCACAAGTAACCGGCCCGAGATAGAACGGGGTTATGCATGAAGCATTGAACTAAAACATGTACATTACTAATCGAACGATTTCTTTTCGAGTCTCACCCTGAGGATGCCGATGATAAGTGACACATCAGTTAATCCCCAGCGGAGTCGCCAAATTGTGGACATGACATAGGTCCACCCCGACGCGGCGAAGCGCGGGTTTTGGGGAGGCGAATTAATTTCCATATGAGATGGGTCGAATTGAATTTTAAATCGAAGTAGGAGTCGCCACCAAACTTTGTGGGAGTTCGGGCCCGTTCGAACCCACTCTATGTCGTAGTGGGCGATATTTAAAACATGGCCCATTTCCGATGTCAGAGTTTATCGAGTTCGTCCCTTAGCATTTCGGTACCGATGCCGACTTGCGCGGTTAATCGTATATTGAATGACTCTCGTTGCCAATGGTTTTGGACATCCGGAAACCACGGTTCTGAGTAAGGGGTGAGGGTACGTGTTGGGAAGTTCAGTGAGAACACCCAACCCCGCCCGCACTTAGCGGCCTTTACTAAGATATCGTTCGGTTTTGTGTACACGCATTAGTTCGACGATTAAATGATATGCAGAGATTATTTTCCTAAGATATGTGAGGAAAAATAAAAGGGTTGCTAAGTCGTTTAATGCATGTTAAACTAATAACCTCAAAGTTATTTTAGCATGTGAGTTCGTTTTAGTCTAATAAAATGATAAAAAAAAATAGGAAAAATAAATTGCTACAAACACGAGAAAACGAGTTAGTAACGATTGAAATAATAAATATACGAGATCGAGAAAATAAATATTAATCGAAATCTGAAAAATATTACTAAAACGTTGTTTTGTATAAAAAAACGAAGTTAAAAAAATAATAAAAAAGAACGAAAAGGGGCGCGCTTGAGCAGTCTGCCGCGCGACTCGCCCGGGACGTAGGCGGTTCGCGTGGCGGCCTGATTTCGGGATCGGTTTTCGGAATTTTTTTTTGATTAAATCGCGTATGAATATTGCATAATTCGTACTCGACTTAATGTTTTCGATATTCGTAATAATCGATAATTGACTATGAAACCAATATCAAATATTTGGAATAGTTTTAGAAAAGGTATAAATTTAGAAATTGTTTCGTAGAATAAATAATAATAAACGAACGAAAAGCTAAAAAAATCCGATCCGGGTTGCTGGCCCGTTTTTTATTACTTTTTGTCGAAAATCGTTGATTTTTATAAATCGCGTACAAATATGGATTAATTTATACTCGGTTTATATTTTCGATATTCGTCGTATTCGATATTCGATTATGAAATCGATATCGAATAGTCGGAATGGTTTTAAAAAAAAAGGTTTTGAGAAAAAGTTTGTTTCGAACGAAAAGGTTTAAAAAAAGGATTTTGAACGAAAAAAAAAAAATATTTAACGATATCGTCGAAAACTTAATATAATTCTTTTTGATACGATATTCGATTATATAGAATCGATATCATATTTTAAGAATATTCGATATATGAAAATAGTTTTTAATAATATCGATATTAGAAAAGAAAATTAAAAAAAAGACCGAGACAAGACCCATAAAAAAACGAGAAGAAGGGAAGAGAAAAGAGAAGAGTCGGGTTTGATTTACACCCTGAACCTACATGCTTTGTTTTCTCGGGATAAGGCTCGTCGAGAAGTGGCTTAAACTTGAGAGCGTCGAGATGATGAGGATGAGTTAAGGTGTATCGGTTTGGGTGAGTTGGGACGCCGGGTTTGACGTGTGGTCAAGGCTTCGAGGTTTCGGAAAAAGTGTCGGGATTTGCTAACTATCGAGTTTGTATATAAACCGTGTGGGGAGGGGGTTTTGGACGTGTTTTTTCTGCTGTTGTGTTGTTGTGTCTTGGTATTTTTCTGATGTATTTGATGTATGATCGTTATAAATTGTGTTGGCCGGGAGGTCCTATTTATAGGGAGTTTCCGACCTTGGTTTAGGAGAGTTTGAATACCGCTTAGGATAGGAAACATAGGAGTTTAAGGAGTGATGGTGTGGGATTTGTCGTGGATCCCCACCGATCAAATAAATAACCGGCAAAACCTAACTAGGGTAGCTAGGGTAAGTCTGGACGAATCCACAGGGACGGGAGGTCGGACGAAGGTATGCTACGGTGTAGGACTATGTTCGAGACGAGCTAATCTAAGGAGGAGGAGACTAGGACTAAGCTAGGTCTAAAGCAAGAAAACAATCAAAGGAAACGGGCTAGGATTAGGTCGGGGTCAAAGGGGTAACGGAATGGTCAAGGAAGAGCTAGAGTGAAGGAGGTAGTAGGGTAATCTAGGTGTGGTCCGGGCTCTCGCAACTTAGACTCACCTAGAGGTTCCACATGGAACCCATTTTGGCGACACACATGACAAACGGGGTTACTAGCGTGTTATTGTGGCCTAGATCGCATCCGGGCTCTCGCAACTTAGACCGACCTAGGAGTCGTCCTCACCGGGCTCTCACAACTTAATGAGGGAACCGAACCCACAAGCAAACTATCACCCACGAAAGAAAGGCAAGAAAAACAAGCATTCTAACCTACTTAGTCATTCAAGCATTCCAACAAACATGTGATATGCATCAACCAAGAGGAAACCCAAAATCTTCCACCAACATCTCCAACAAACCCTTATTCATCCAATTAACACCCTAATCACCTTACTAACCCTAGCAAGAGTACTACTCTAACATAATCAAACTAATACTAACAAGAACAAGAGAAATCAACACAAACATCAAAACATATATGAACAAACTAGTGAAAATGATGAACAACAATCAAAGATTAAAACATGGAAGATTAAACATGAAAGATTAAAGGAAAAGAGAAAGGAAAGATTATACCAACTACAAAGGATGAAAAGGAGAACACTTGTATAGAAGAAAACCCAAATAATTCCACCAAGGTTGTCAATCTTGGATGGATTCTTCAAGAGATCGAATAATACAAGATTAAACTAAGATTAACTACTAATTACCGACTAATCTACACTAATCTAATCTAATCTAACCTAAAGTAGTCTAGGGTTTTAATGGGTAGTAAAGAACATAACATAGGATAAGATAGTGTCTTAATACAAGAGGGGGGGGTATATATAGGGTTACAAATGGAAGGAAGAGGAAAGAAACAAAGCGCGGCTGCAGCAGCACGGTCCCGATCGGGACGGGAAATCCCGATCGGGAAACTTCCACTTTCCCGATCGGGAATATGCCAACCCGATTGGGATTGCTCCACAGTGGCTACGTCTTCTGTGCACCTCATCCCGATCGGGTTTGAGGCCTTCCCGATCGGGATGGGTCTTGTAGGCCTCCAATATGAACTTTTTGGTCCCTCCTTGCTTCTCATGGGCTTCCCATCGATTCTCGGGACTCGGGATCGGGTCTCGGAGGCTCGGGATTGGGTCCCAAGGTCTCGGGGTCGATTCCAAGGCATCGAATCATCGTTCCTTTACTCCGTTGGCTCCAGAATGTGTATGTATAGAGTCAGAATCGCTCCAACTCTTCCAAATCGGTCTCGGGAACCTGAAATGA
This sequence comes from Agrostemma githago, assembly GCA_958450325.1. Lineage (NCBI taxonomy): Eukaryota > Viridiplantae > Streptophyta > Magnoliopsida > Caryophyllales > Caryophyllaceae > Agrostemma > Agrostemma githago. Next base: position 24,046,094 of record OY288240.1, on the reverse strand, counting down.
ACTAAAGGAAGCATAAGAAGCCCCTAAACCGCTCCCAAGGAGCGATTCTACAAGGAAAATGGGACCAAAACACTACAAAATAGGCACTACAAACCACACTTATCAACTCCCCCACACTTAACCCTTACTCGCCCTCGAGTAAGCACATACTAACTACTATACTAGCCGAATGGGTATTAGCGCACCCTACGCCCTTTCAACTCACGCGAGTGCACTTGGAGGAAAAGTGCACTCCGCAAGGCAAGTCGGGTCTTGCGACAAAAGTGTGGATGCAACCGGACACAAAACACATAAACAAACAAACACACAAAAGGTTGCACCCAAAAGAAAAGAAATACCTCTTCCCTCAAACAAGCGGTGAAAGAAGCACCGGTTTAGGACTCGAGGTAAGTGACAACGTTCCCAAGCTAGCAATACAAACCGAGGTGGACTAAACCCTAATAGTATGACAATAAAGCAACAAAAACGTTGGTAACTTACCTAGGTCCTCCTAACTTTCTAAAAAAGTACTACGGGACGATCGGCGGAGTGGGAAGTGATGATCCACGGTGTTAGTCGACACCGTAGGTAAGTGAGACCCAGCCCCCTTTAGCGTGAGCCAAGAGGGTCGTCCCGTGTCCAAAACAGCCTAACTAGTCCAAGTAAAAAGGTGGAAATATGCAAAATGAGGGAAGACCGACTAATGCCGCTATCATCCTTCCTCGGGACTCGATCCTTTGGTAGGCTCTTCACGACAAAAGTCGGAAAAAGGCTTATTTTGAGAGGTAGGGGTTATTTTTGTGAGATGGGTTTTCTTTTTGGCATTTTTGCTCGTTTGTTGCCATGCCATTTCTTTTTCTTCTTTTCTATTTTCTTTTTGGCTTTTTTGTGCCTTTTCTTTTTCTTCTTTCTTTTCTTTCTTTCATTTTCTTTCATTTTCTTTTCTTTGCCCTTTTTGGCAAGATTTGGCTTTTTGGCATTTCTTTGTATGACAAGAAAGAGAGGAATCAACAAGTTGTAAGTTATTGTGTGGATATGTGTAGGAGGTAGGGTAATGGGTGACTCGGGGGTCGCGATTTCCCTTCAAACCCCCAAAAAGTGGAGAACTTGGACTAATTAAACAATCCCAAACACGGTCACCTAGGGGACGGGACTCGGTAACCAAGGCCTTTTCACACCGTGGGTGGTCATAATGGTCAAAAGTGCAAATCCCGTAGTAAATCCCTAGTAAGCTAGGTGGACTCAAGGTAAAGGACCAACGAAATCATTGATTTATGGTCATTCCACTAGATTAAAGTCCAAGACTCGATTTATACCACTAAAAAGGGAAAGTAAACACTTGCACACTAGCCTCTAAACCGGGTTTTCAAAAACCATTTACACACATGATACACAACATAGCACAAAACAAAGACTCAATGAAAACGAAAGAAAAAGAACAAAAGCAACAAAACAAGAACAACACAAAACTAACACATACATAACACAAACACCACCCCTAACTTCCAAATGAGCAACCAACCAACATCAAACTTTACAAAGCTCCTCCCGAGCACACCACATCACATTCTCCTCCAAATTCCGCAAGAGACAAAGAAGGAAAAAGGGATAGAAGATGTTACCGGACATCTTGAAAGCTTTCCAAAGCCATCGGTGGTTTAAGCAACCTATAGGGAAAAAGGGGGGGCAAACACACACAATACAACAAATACACAACACAAAGACACAAAAGGAAAACACACAAAAGGAAAATCTTTTTGATTTTGTGAAATTTTTTCAAATTTTTAGGGTTTTTAAAGATTTTTCAAAAAACTACAAAAATAAAGCTAACTATGCTAGAATATCACTCCCCCCACACTGAAACCGAGCCATGTCCTCATGCTTGATCGTAGTGTGCAGAGAGACAAAAGAAAAAGAAAAGAAACTACGAAAATAAAGCTAAAAATCAAAAATAAAGGTGAAGAAAAGGGTAGAAGGTGTCCGGCCGGGGTGTAATCAAGTCACCATGGGCCGAGACAAGAAAAGATATGGAAGGGAGAAGAAAAATAAAAAAGAAGGAAATAAAAGGAAATGGGAGGGGAGGGCTAGGTGTAATCAAGTCACCTAGCCCGGATTCCGCCTAAATCCGACTAAATCCTCAAAAAGGGGTGAAAAACTTGTAAAATTTGGATTTTGAAATGACTCTCGATGTAGTCACGTCATCGAGAGTCGGGAGCAACCATAAACCAAGGCCTCGAAGGCCACCATGACATCAAGACACAAAAGTGTACAAGGGGAAGGGAAAACAAGCTATAAAAGACGGGAAAGAAGGGATATTTGTCGTACCAATAGGTTAGCAACTCACTCGCTCCATCGTCTCATAGATCAATATATGCACAAAACTTGTCTTCGTCATTGCTATTCCTCTTCATTCTCGATCAAACCGCATGGTGATGTAGTAACGGTGTGAGGGGGTGGAAATTGATGTGAAGGTCGGTGTAAAGGGAAGAGAAATGAGGTGAGGGTATGTAAATGAAGTGTAATGGTCATATGACATGAGCAAGGATGGGTAGGGAGGTTGGGTGGGGGTATACAATGGTTGGGTGGGCCCAAATGTCGAAGAAGAGGCCAAAAGAGGAGAAAGGGGACCGGGGGGATGGATGGTCCCGGTCGGGAAGACACACTCGTCCCGGTCGGGATGGCACTCCAGCAAGCTCCAATTTTTGCACCTCCATCCCGATCGGGACGCCTCCTTCCCGGTCGGGATGGCATATCCTTCCCGGTCGGGAAGCTCCCTTCCCGCTCGGGATGGGTCTTCTTGACCTCCAAAACCCCAAAAGCTTCACCGAAGCTTCAAAAACCGACTTCCATACTCACGAACCAAGCTCTATCATTAACCATTCCTCTCTAGGAATCATCTTCACTTCACACCTATGACAATAAGCTCAAATGCAACATCAAATTCTCTCCCTCACACGCTCATCAACAATCCAATTGACAAGAATTTCACAAAACTACCAATCCTAGAAACCAAGGTACCAAACAAACATATATACACACACAAAAGCAAAAAGACCAAGAAAAAGAGATATATACAATAAGGTACTCTCACCAACTACACCTCCATAGCCATCAAGAGCTCGAAGGAGTAAGTCAAATGCCCTAGCAACATCTTCATTTAAGCTCACATGGCCAAGCCTAGCCACTTTCAAAAGCTTCCAAGTCGGAGGGAAGAAGCGATCATCTTCATTATGCTCGGGGTTATCGTGATCTTCCGGGTCTTCGGAACCAACATCTACGACTCTTATGATCATCCGGTAGGTATAGTGGTCTAGAGTCGTGTTCGGTGTCATGATGTGGGAGATCACACCCTAGGGGTGTCGCTTCTTCTACGGGGTCGAGGGTGGGGTTCTCTTCCACCGCCCGACAAGGATGCTCTTCATCAACCGTCTCACAAGACAAGGGACTAGAAATCAAGTGCGATAGAGGAGGAGGCAACAAGTTTTCTTCATTGGAAGGTTTAGGATCCTCTAATTTCCCGTTCAAGGCAAGTTCCAAGGCATCTACTTCTTTTTCCCAAGTATTGCGCTCCTTTTCACTCACCTTGTCTATATGGCCTAGAGGAGGTATGTCTTCACTTGGCTTTGGATTGTCTAGTGGTTCATCACGAAGAAAATCGAACAAATCCAATTTTAACGCCAATACATTGGCTCCCCAAGAGTTATCTTGAGAATCATGTTCACTCGCCTCCTCATTGTTGGCTCTTGAAGCTTCAACTTCCTCTATTCTCTCCCTATCTTCACCACCCAAGCAACACTCAACAATGATTGACCCTCTCTTCTTCATTTGTAGCTTCAAGGTTGGGTTGACTTTCTTGTGGAGGCACCCGACCTTCATGCCCAAATGAACCTTCCTCAACATGTCGTGGAGCTCGAGCGGCCAACATCGTGATATGAGCCATGAGTGCATTGATGCGAGCATCTTGCACCTCTATTTGGGCCTTGAGCTCCTCCCTAACCCCTATTATTTGAGCCACCATCGCTTGTTGAGTCTTTTGCAATAGATCTATCGCATCATGTTGACTCTTAAGCAATTGAGACATCATTTGAAAACTCTCAAAGTTGGGATCTTGTGGTTGTGGGTTATGTGAGGGTGTTTGGTAGTTGTTAGGATGTTGGAATGATCCTTGACAACTTTCTTGGTAACCATAAGAAGAGGGTTCATAAGATTGTTGATGAGGTTGATATGGTTGGTAAAGTTGTGGGTTTTGGTAATTCGCCCCATAGTTGTCCCGTGATGATTGATGGTAGCTTGGACGCGCCATGTCCATAACGTTGCTTTGGTACCTAGGATGAGCTAGAAGCACTTGAGCAAACGTTAGTATCCTAGTGCTTTTGAGGCACTAGGAAGGGAGAGTAACACACAAGAATAAAAATGGAGATACACAAGGAGAAGAGAACACAAAAATCAAGAACAAAGTCCAAAACTAAGCAGACAAAAGTCAAAACTACGCCATCCCCAGCAACGGCGCCAATTTGATGGTGTGGGATTTGTCGTGGATCCCCACCGATCAAATAAATAACCGGCAAAACCTAACTAGGGTAGCTAGGGTAAGTCGGGTCGAATCCACAGGGACGGGAGGTCGGACTAAGGTATGCTACGGTCTAGGACTAGGTTCGAGACGAGCTAATCTAAGGAGGGGGAGACTAGGACTAAGCTAGGTCTAAAGCAAGAAAACAATCAAAGGAAACGGGCTAGGATTAGGTCGGGGTCAAAGGGGTAACGGAATGGTCAAGGAAGAGCTAGAGTGAAGGAGGTAGTAGGGTAATCTAGGTGTGGTCCGGGCTCTCGCAACTTAGACTCACCTAGAGGTTCCACATGGAACCCATTTTGGCGACACACATGACAAACGGGGTTACTAGCGTGTTATTGTGGCCTAGATCGCATCCGGGCTCTCGCAACTTAGACCGACCTAGGAGTCTTCCTCACCGGGCTCTCGCAACTTAATGAGGGAACCGAACCCACAAGCAAACTATCACCCACGAAAGAAAGGCAAGAAAAACAAGCATTCTAACCTACTTAGTCATTCAAGCATTCCAACAAACATGTGATATGTATCAACCAAGAGGAAACCCAAAATCTTCCACCAACATCTCCAACAAACCCTTATTCATCCAATTAACACCCTAATCACCTTACTAACCCTAGCAAGAGTACTACTCTAACATAATCAAACTAATACTAACAAGAACAAGAGAAATCAACATAAACATCAAAACATATATGAACAAACTAGTGAAAATGATGAACAACAATCAAAGATTAAAACATGGAAGATTAAACATGAAAGATTAAAGGAAAAGAGAAAGGAAAGATTATATCAGCTACAAAGGATGAAAAGGAGAACACTTGTATAGAAGAAAACCCAAATAATTCCACCAAGGTTGTCAATCTTGGATGGATTCTTCAAGAGATCGAATAATACAAGATTAAACTAAGATTAACTACTAATTACCGACTAATCTACACTAATCTAATCTAATCTAACCTAAAGTAGTCTAGGGTTTTAATGGGTATTAAAGAACATAACATAAGATAAGATAGTGTCTTAATACAAGAGGGGGGGTATATATAGGGTTACAAATGGAAGGAAGAGGAAAGAAACAAAGCGCGGCTGCAGCAGCACGGTCCCGATCGAGACGGGAAATCCCGATCGGGAAACTTCCACTTTCCCGATAGGGAATATGCCAACCCGATCGGGATTGCTCCACAGTGGCTACGTCTTCTGTGCACCTCATCCCGATCGGGTTTGAGGCCTTCCCGATCGGGATGGGTCTTGTAGGCCTCCAATATGAACTTTTTGGTCCCTCCTTGCTTCTCATGGGCTTCCCATCGATTCTCGGGTCTCGGAGGCTCGGGATTGGGTCCCAAGGTCTCGGGGTCGATTCCAAGGCATCGAATAATCGTTCCTTTACTCCGTTGGCTCCAAAATGTGTATGTATAGAATCGAAATCGCTCCAACTCTTCCAAATCGGTCTCGGGAACCTGAAACGAACTAAAGGAAGCATAAGAAGCCCCTAAACCGCTCCCAAGGAGCGATTCTACAAGGAAAATGGGACCAAAACACTACAAAATAGGCACTACAAACCACACTTATCAAAGAACCTTAAGAATTCCGCTTTCTTGGCCAAGAAGAAAGGAATTCTCGGCTGATTGAGGAGTGTTTGGCCGGGTATTTGGTACTCGGTCAATGTCTGAATCGGTTTCCAGATAGAATTCCTACTTGAGGTCGAATTCTACCTTTAACGGAATTGTTTAATGCTTTTAATGAATCTGAAATTTTGTAGGAATTTGGGTTGGAATCAACCGTGTGAGTGTCACGGCTGACTCACATGTCTCGGGAAAATCTTTGACCGGGTTTTGACTCGGTCGCTAAAAGACGGTTTTACCCCTGGTGTTGGTTTCGACCTAAATTAGTGTTATTTGACTTGAAACGACCCACTGGCCTAAATTTGAGGTCCGTTTTGTAAGATTTGTACTCCTTAAAAAGTCTAAACCAAATGTCCATGATTACGAGCCCATATCCGAGTCCGTCAAAGCACGTTTACGTCCAATCATCATCGGGTGTTTGGCGGGAACTATTATAGACACCTGACGGTCAAAATGTGGGTGTCTACAACACCTAATCCCTCTACTAACCCCACAAAGATCTACTCATACATGATTTAGTTAAGACTAACATAAAGTTGAGAAACAAAAATAAAAAGAAACACATTCATTATGGAGAATAAACAAGGAGAAAAAATAAACAACAGATAAAGATTGAAACTTTACTAACAATCAAAGATTAAGGAAAAAGAGAAAATTGATTATACCCACTAGAAGATGAATGAAAAAGATTGAAAATTGCATAAAAGAAAACCCAAAAACCTCCACCAAGGTTGTCAATCTTGATAGATTCTTCAAAAAATCCCAAATTACACAAGCAACTACTAAGATTAAGCTAAGATTAAGGAAAGATTAAGAAAAGATTAAAGAGAGATTAGGCTAAAAGTAAGAGTTTTCTATCTAGGGTTTCGTGTCTAAAACATTACAAGAGGGGGGTATTTATAGGGTTGCATGAATAAGGAAAATGAATCGACGAAGCGTGAGGGGAGCAGAGGGCCTCACGGCCGTGTTAGGTGGGTCTCGGCCGTGATGGGTGGTACTCATGGTCGTGACCTGCTGCTGTTGCTTCCTTTCTCTCGTATTTACTTCACGGCTTACTACACGGCCATGTAGCTTCCTGAGTCAACTCCTCGCTTTTCATGGTCCTATGGATATCTCGTGACTCGGAATAGGTCCTTACAACGTAGAAATGGGCTCCAAAGGCCGCGTTCTTGCCATACGAACCTAGAAACACAAAATATCTCTAGAGAAGACATTGGTAGCACAAAAACCGCTACTAAAAGCGATTAAACTAAGGAAAAACAAGTAAAGCAAAAAGGAAAGATGATACAAATTAAGCATATCAACTCCCCTACACTTAACCCTTACTTGCCCTCGAGTGGGCACGAACTAACTAACTAATTAATAAAGACTAAACTACTAGCCGAGCGGGTATTAGCGCACCCAACACCCTTTCAACTCACGCGAGAACACTTAGAGGAAAAGTGCTCCCCGCAAGGCAAGTGGGGTCTTGCGTCAAAACTACGGACACAACCGAACACAAAAACACACAAACAAATAATCGGTTGCATCCAAGATGAAAAACAAAAACCGCTTCCCTCAACAAAGCGGTGGAAGAAATACTGATAAGGACTCAAGGCAAGTGACAACGTTCCCAAGCTAATGACACAAACGGAAATGGACAAAATCCTAATAGTATGATGACAAAGCAATAGAAAACGTTGAAAACTTACCTAGGTCCTCCTAATCTTCTAAGTACGTACTACGGGACAATAAGCGGGATGGAAAGGGGATGAACCACTAAGTTAGTCGACACTATAGGTAAAGTGAAGCCCCACCTCCTTTAGCGATAAGCCAAGAGGGTCGTCTCATGCCCAAAAATAGCCCATCTAGTCCAAGTAAAAAGGTGGATATGTTTGCAAAGTGAGGGAAAACCGACCATTACCACTATCATCCTTCCTAGGGACTCGGTCCTTTGGTAGGCTCTTCGCGATAACAATCGGTAAAAGACTTATTTTTGAGAGGTAGTAAAAAATATTTGTGAAATGATTTTCTTGGCATTTTTCTTCTTTTCTATTTTGTTTTTGATTTGTTGTGCCTTTTCTTTTTCTTCTTTTGTGCTTTGGTTCGCCCTTTTGGCCAAATGATGCGACTCAGGACCTACAAACATCACGACCCCCGCTTAGCGGCGCAGGGCACGACCTCCTCTTGGAGTATGCCTAGTACGTGACTAGAGTTCCCAAGTCTAATGTGCATCACAATAAACATGAATAACCAAAACAAATGTAGAAGTCTCAATAAATTGCACCTTATTTGTGGAAATATGTGTAGAAGGTGGGAAAATGGGTGAGTTGGGCGCGCTTTCCCTTCAAACCCACAAAAAGGTGGAAACTTGGAATAGTTAAAACAATTATGAACACGGTCACCTAAGAGAACGGGACTCGGCAACCAAGGCCTTTTCACTCCATGGGTGGTCAAGGTGGTCAAGATGCAAATCCCGAAGTAAATTCCTAGTAGACTAGGTGGACTGAAGGTAAAGGAGCAACGAAATTATTGATTTAAAGTCATCCTACTAGACTAAAGTCCAAAAATCGATTTATGTCACTAGAAAGAGAAGGTAAACACTTGCACACTAGCCTCAAAACCGGGTCTTCGAAAACACTTTCTACACTAGACACAAACTATACAAGAACAAAGCGAAACAAAACAAAACATATTAAAACAAACACACAAAAAAATAAACAATCACCACCCCAAACTTTCCAAACAAGCAACCGCATCAACCACAAACTCCAAAAAGCTCCACCCGAGCACACATCGTCACGAAATCTCCTCGAAACACCAAAATGGAAAAAAAAAGAGCAAGAGATAGAAAGATATTACCAGATGACAATAGCTTTGCGAGACTCATGGCGATCAAGCAACCTACAAGGAAACCGGGAGGCAAAACACACACGCAACAACAAATATGCGACACAAAAACACAAAAGAAAAAGAAGACATAAAAGAAAATATTTATGGTTTTTATGAAAAATTTCAATTTTTTAGGGATTTTAAAAAAAAAAATCGAAAAAACTACGAAAATAAAACTACACTAAACTAAGATATCGCTCCCCCATACTTAAACCGAGCAATGTCCTCATGCTCGATCTATAGTGTGTAGAAGACACTAAAAAGGAGAGAGAGAGAGAGAGAGAGAGAGAGAGAGAGGGAGAGAGAGAGAGAGAGAGAGAGAGAAAGAAGGAAAAATAAAACTAAAAACCAAAATGAAAGTGAAGAAAGGGTAGAATATGTTGGGCCTAGGTGTAATCACGTCACCTAGACCCGAGGCGAGAAAAGATATGGATGGAGAAAGAACTAAAAAGAAGAAAATAAAAGGAAATGAGAGGGGAGGGCTAGGTGTAATCAAGTCACCTAGCCCTGATTCCGCCCGATTCCGACTAAATTCTATCAAAAGTAAATAAAATTAAAGAAAAAGTGAATAAAACTTGTCATTTTGGATATTTTTCAATTGGTTCTCGATGTAATCAAGCCATCGAGAACCGGGAGCAATAACCACAAAAGCCACGAGGGGGACCGAGACACAAACAGGATGAAAGGAGAGGGAAACAAAGGAAAACTAAGCAATAAAAGACAGAAAAGAAAAGAGAGTCGTGCCTACCAAACGGTTAGCAACTCATCAATCTCCATCGTCTCAATGATCAATATTGGCACCTTTCTTGTCTTCATCATCGATATTCCTCTTCTTCTTAAACGTAGTCACGTGGTTGGGGTATCAGGTTTGCATTGGTGAATTGGGGTTGGGATTGAAGAGGAAAGTTGGAGTTTACTGATGTGAAGGTAGTTTGAAGATGTATAAGTGAAGTAATAAGAATGTAATGATAGAGGTAAAGGTGAGTGGGGAGGTTGGGTGGGGGTTTAATGAAGTGGGTAGGCTCAAAATGAAGAAGAAGAAGCAACGCGGGCTCGGGAGACACCCCTCACGACCGGGAGGCCAAGATCACGAGCGACAGCGACTCCAGGCGACTATCTTTTCTGGCACAATTCGGAACGGTCGTGAGGCCTTCATCACGGTCGTGTCACCTCATGGCATGACCCTCTCGACATGGTCGTGAAGGAGTCCAGTGGAGTGTCATTTTTGACACTAAAACAACCCTACCCTGTCCAAACCGACATGGCCATGTCGCTATATGGCCATCTTCAAAGCGACATGGCCATGTCACTCCGCTAGTTCTTCATTCTTCTTGGTTATCCCAAGTCTTCCACCCTAAGAACATTACAAACTACGGGATCAAATTCCCGTCCCCAAAGCTTACAATAAGCTCAAAAAACAACTTCCTCGCCCAAGTTTCGAAACTTCTATCATCAATAACCTCTCATAAATCTTCATCTTCACTTCCAACCTATCAACCAAACTCAATAACCAGTATCAAAAATCTCTCCCTCACATCACTCATAAAGATACCAAATGACAAGAACTCCACACAACAAACAAATCCTGGAAACCAAACTCACACAAATAGAAACACAAAAGTTTAAAAGAAGGGGAAAGAGATATATACAACATGACGATTCTTGAGGAACTGCGTCAAGCCAAGGCTTGTGGTGAATTTTCATTCTTTATCAACATAATTGCACACAATTCCATAGCCCTCATAGGCACGGAGCAACAAGTCGAAGGCTCTTGAACAATCTTCACTAAAGCTCGTAGAACACCAACATATGCTACAAGGTTCTTCATAATTTTGCCTCGATGTCCCCGGGTCATCCCGATTGGCTATATACAATTGCTTAAGCTTGTACTTGAACTTTTTCCCTTCATAGCCAAGTTTTGGTTTCCCTTCATAGAACATTAAAGGAGGCTCAACCTTCCTTTTTCCAACTAGCTTTTCCATATCAACATGACAAGGGTATTCATCCACCCAAACTCCAAAGAATCATCATTTTGAACATTATCAAGATGGAGAGATTTGAAACTCAAGCAAGTGAGTTCACTCATCTCCGAGCTATGCTCTAGCTCCTCACAATCAAGCATATCAAAGTTCTTCAAATTTTCACACAAGGTATCCGAGTTGTTGACCACGTCAAGCTTTTCACCCAAATCATCCCTAACTCAGTGTCATAAATGGCATGGATCATATGTGTGGACATGACATAGGTCTACCTCAGCGCGGCCACGCGCGGGTTTGGGGAGGCGAATGAATCTCCATATGAGATGGGTCGAATTGAAATTTAAATCGAAGTGGAGTCGCCACCGAACTTTGTGGGAGTTCGGGCCCGTTCGAACCCACTCTATATCTTAGTGGGCCAAGCACAAAGTATGGCCCATTTGGATGTCAGAGTTTATTGGGCTCGTCCCTTTGCGTTTGATACCGATACCGACATTATCGGATACCGTGTATTGAATGACTCTCGTGCGCCAACGGTTTCGGGTATCCGGAAACCGAGGTTCTGATTAAGGGTAAGTTCACAAAGAACACCCAACCCCGCCCGCACATTAGCGGCCTCTACTAAGATATTGTTTGACGTTTTAATGCGCATGTTAGTAATACGATGAGAAAGATATGCAAAAAATGTTTTGGCTAAGCATGTGAATATTTGAATGGGTTGCTAAGTCGATTTAATGCTTCAAAATTTAACGCCAAAGTTGTATTTAGCATGCAAGGTTCATTTTAGTACAATAAAATAAACAACAGAAATAAATTGACAAAATAGAAACAAACATGTTAGTGACAATGATAACATTAATAACGGTTTGCAAGAATTATAGAATGATGCAGAATAATGTAATATGACATGATGCATGGTTTTAAAAAATAATATGACACGTGAATGACTTGACACGCGTTTGACCGAATCCATAAAAAAAGTATTATTGAGGCTAGAAAAGTGTTATGGGACTCACGGTATTGACGTGATAAGGCCACTCGATCGAGTCACTGAAGGACTCGACCGAGTGGTCCTCTGAAAAACGGTTCTGTCCCATATTTTAGACGTCACTCGATCGAGTTATTAAAGAACTCGACCGAGTGAGTAGCCGCTCGATCGAGTCATTGCGAGACTCGACCGAGTGGTGGTCAAAAAACCTTTCTGACTCAGTTTTTGGGGTGCCACTCGATCGACTGCCCCTGTACGAACCGGGGTTCGTTTCGTAATTTATCGTTAATTTCAAAATTGCTTTTTTATTTTGGAAAATTGATGAATCCGGCAAAAATATTGTACGATTTGTGCTCGATTCGTACTTTGATACTCATAGTATCCAATATTCGATTATTGAATCGATATCGAATATTTAGAGCGAGATCTAAAAAAATACGTTTGTAAGTCGTTTAAATTAAACTTAAACGATATAGATTATCTCCGCGTTCATAGTGTCGTAATTAATTCTATCGAATTATGACATCTATTTTAGCATCAACGAAAATCGAATTAGTTAAATTAGTTCACTAAATCATTTAAAATCGACATCCATCTATGGATTTGGTATCGAATCTAGTAGATCGACACTTGAATTAAAAAGGGACTTGGGTTGATTCCCTCCGCATCCCGACATCGTAATAAATCCTTGCGGGTTGTATGATGTCGGATCCGCATCGACGGGTTTCGATTCTATCTAAAAGGATGTTTTACTTGAAAAATAGTTTCTAAATTGATAAAGGTTCGATGAATGGTGATGATAATGAAGCGAATAAAAAAAACAAAAAAAAAACGTGACTAGCGATGCAACGAAATAAAAACGATTATTGATGTTGACTTGCTTCAACAATCAAACACTCGGGGTGTCGGAATAAACGACCGTCAACATCGGGTTTTCTTATCCCGTCATCCCTCGTATTTGACACGAATTAGCAAGTATTTTAATATCTTATACTAGTAGTATTATCGATATTATAAACGAAAAAAAACGAAGAAAAACGAAGAGGACGAGAGGAAGACGAGAGAAAGAGAACGGGATTGTTGCACCCTCAAACTACATGTTTCTTGTCTCGGATGGGACTCGCTTGATTGTGGCTTTAGCACGGGAGTATCGAGATTGATGTAAGTTTGAGTTGTGGTGGTTTTGGTTTGCTAGATGCTAGGGTTGAAGGTAGTTATTAAGATGTAGAGTTGATTAGGGTTATCTTAGGGTTTGTAAAGGTGTTCAATTGTGCATGCAAGAGGGTGTTTATATAGATTATGCCATGCACCCTCGTCTAGGGTTACTCGACCGAGTATGCCTCTGACTCGGTCGAGTGGCTCAATTAGATGCGGAGGTAGAGGTACATGTTCGTCGGGTTTCTCAATGTCATTGCATATAAAATTTTTGAAATTGAAAGAATTTAGGAAATAAGACAAGTCGTAAGCGGAACGGTTTTCATTATAATTAATAGAAAATTTTGAGAACAGCTAAAAAAGAGCGGCCATCTGCTCGTTGGTCAGTGGCGGGATAGGGAGTGCCCTCGGGACAGGCCCCAAGATTCCAGTGGAAGTGGCTAAGGGAAGAGGAGTTACAGACTGGACTCTAGCACTGGACTCTCTAGACTTGGACTCAGACTCAGACTCGGACTCGGACTCAGTATCCGGCATGTCCCCTTTGCCGGTGGTCAGCTTGTAGACTCTTCCTTGGCTGTCGGTCCACTTGATGGTCTTCCTCCTGGCCCTTTTCCCGGCATCTGCACCAACTTCGGAGATTAGCTTCGTCGGGTTGAACCGGTTACTGCGGAGGATTAGGTTGACCATATCTTCTTTGGGGGCGGGGATGGCCTTTTCTATCTTCCCCGAATAGGAGCCCCAACACGGGCTCAAAATTGTCGGCGCCCTTCTTGGAGTCCGTCTAGACAAGGGCGAATATGTCATCGAGGATGAAATTGCTTTCCCGAGCCGTTTTGGTCTCGAGATATGTGACAGTGGGTTGGTAGAGGCCCACCTTGATAGCTTCGAAGACTAGTGTAACGAAGTAATCGGTCAATTTCGGGCTATAAGGGCCCAAGTAGGTACCCTTGAGGATGTTGGTGGGCTTATGAATGCCGGCCCGGACCACATTCTCCGGGGTTATAGCGTACCTCAAACCGAACTGTGATTCGCCGTCGTTTAGGACCTTGATGATCTTCCCAGCTGGAAGATGGGGTCTTGAGGTAGCCCCCGATAAGCAGCCCAAGTTTTGTAGCATCGTATCAATGCTAGTAGTGAAGTAGGCCTGAAGAGATATTCCTCTTCGATCATTCCCACGAAATCAAATCCCCATGGGTCGGCCCGGCGCGTAGCGTTGCAGCTTGCCACGGTGATGGGGGTTGCCTCTATTGAGATGACACCGTCTTGAAGAGGCATTTTGACTTTTTTATGGAAGGTAGAGGATACAGCCTTGACTGCATGGATCTAAGGCCTTCCCAGTAGCAAGTTGAAGGAGGAGGTGACATCAATCACCTGGAACTCCATTTCTTTCTCAATTGGGCTCGTTATGATGGTCAGTTTGACGGCCCAAGCAACCGATTTTGGGCTTCCGTCGAAAGCCTGGATAGTTTGCGCTGTCAGGAGGTAGTCAGCCTCGGTAATGCCGAGGGCCTTAGCGGTCCTTAGGAGAAGGACAATTACCGCGGACTCGTTGTCGATCAGGGTCATTGGGAGGTATTTCCCTCGGCAAATGACCGTGATGTATAGGACCAAGTTATGGTTGGGCCCGAACGGTGGTAGATCAGACTCAGAGAAGGTGATAAGCGGGCCTTCTTCTTTGGACTTGCCCTTGAGAGAGGGCATAATAGTGGCTACCATTTCAGTAGGGGTAACCTGTGAGTCGACCTTGATTTCATCGAGAGCTTTGGTAAGTGCCTCCCGATGTTCTTGCGAGCTAACCAGAAGTTGCCATATGGTTAGATCGTCCCGAACCCTCTTCAATTGCTTCACCAGGGCAGGTTCAGTGACGGTTGCGGGAGTAGGATGCCCGGAGGTGGCGAGGTGGTTGGTGCCTAAGGCTTTAGACTTAGCTTTTCTAACCTCTTCAATGGTGATGGGGAAAGCCTCCCCTTTGGCTAGGTAGACATCGTCTTCGTCATCGAACCATATCCCGTTAATTTGTGGGATAAAAGGGGAGATGAGGTGTGAACAATCGATTACCTCGCCAGTGAATATAGCATGGGCACTGAACGGGTTTTCTTTGTTACTTGGTTTGTCTCCGGGCAACGGTATTTTCCCGCTTTCATTCAGATCTTGGATCAGATGCTTCAATTTCCAACATTTTTCAGTATCGTGTCCATTACCTCGATGATATATTGCAATAGGCCTGAACATTGTAGCTTTTGGATCTTTTCTCCACGAGAACTTCTGGAATTGAGCCTATTGGTTGGATTAGGCCCTTTGAAGATAGCCTTTGAAAGGCGTAAGTATAGATAGTCCCTATATCCGTGAATACCCGAGTTGGAGTATTCTTTTCGGAAATTTCCCATGGTACCCCCGAACTATGTCACATTACACATGGTACACCCGCTTTTAAGTTTGTGCCCATGAAACCCTTAAGTATTATAGTTTGCTTCCCAATTTGTCCTTACAGCAACTTCCGTCATAACGCCGTCTCATTAGCAATTAATCTCTGCCACACTGAAGCACTAATCACTGACACCACCTTACCCAGTCACTCATTCACTCAAACACTAATCACATATTCCCAACCTTTTCACCATCATCTTTCATCTTCTTCAGTACGAAAAAAATGGCAAAATCGAACTTCATCCCCGTAACCTAGCTCGATCATCCTTCAACATCAACCTAATCCAATAAGCAAGTTCTATCCCAAGTGATTAAAATTGTTTCTTCCAATAAGCAAGGTAAATACTACTAACTCTATATTTTTCGCATTTCTGTGATTAAACCTTCGTACTTCTTCTTCTATGCTATTAGGTGATTGTACTATGGTTTATATTCGTACATCTTATAGGTTTAGTCCACAAATTTTGATTTCGAATTCTGATTAAATTAGGGTTTCTGATTATATGTTTCAATTAGGGTTTTCTTTTCCCTAAAAAATTTCAATTCTCAATCTAATGCTATGTTCTGGTGAAACTAGATTGAATGTTAATCTAATATTGTTCATTAAAATGGGTTTATGTTCAATTAGGGTTTATACAAAATTAGGGTTTATACTCTGCTCTATATGATACTGGATATGATACTTTGTTCTATACAAAATTAGGGTTTAGGTTCAATTACGAATTTTTCTGAAATTTTATTGGTTTGCATTCAAATACTCCGTACTTTTTTTAGTTGCCAATTTTCCTATATACATCATGATTATTGAATATTTCTGTTGTGTTATATATTTCAATTGTGTTATATTTCAATGTGTTATGTTCTTATTATCGTTGTGTTCACTTAATTCTCATTTATTGTTGATGTTTGTGTACATCCAGAATGTCGGCTAAAATATGGATTGAATTTCAATATGACGGGAAGTGTTTCGATTATCCTGTGTACGACGTCGACTTAATGCAATTACTGGACATAATTGGCGACCTCGATGGGGTGTCTTCGAAGCAAAATGTTCTTATACCCGAGGTTTATAATCTGTACTATAAAGGTGCAAGGGGTAAGAAGATGTACATAAAGAGTGACGAAGATCTGATGGGTATGTTTGCATATTTTGATGGTCTAGAAACCATTAAGGTTTGGCTGGAGAGGACAAACAAACCCATGAAAGTGTTCCAAATGGCTGCTCAACTAAATAAATCATGGCTAGAGGAAGAAGAGAACAAAAAAAGGCAAGAAGAGGAAAGGAGAAGGCAAGAAGAAGAACAAGCAAAAATGGACAGGGAGGCTGAACATATTGCACCATTGAGTATTGAAGTGCCTGTGTTTGACATAGACACTAATGAGACACAATGGGTGAGAACCTACAACTCACAAGAGTGTCCAGAGGATACAGTGGTGGAGGACGAGCAGCAGGCTTATAAGCCTCCGAAACACCAATGTGAGCAACCTGAAGAGCAGCCAACTGGGGAAAATGAAGTGCCTACTGAACAACAGAATGAGCAGACTACTGAGATCCCTGAAGAAGAGTTCGAACAACCCACTGATCCACTTTGTGGAACACCCAATAAGCAGCCAACTTCAGAACCTGATCAGCAGGGTATTGAAGAGGATGATCAGCAGGCTAATGAAGAAGCTGAACCACCCTCCCAACCCAATGAGGAGACAGTACAACAACCCTCTCAAAAAACCTCACAAATGCGCTCACAATGTCCCACTTCAGACAGATTTTCAACACAGTCTTCTGAAACTGTTGCACACCGAACAAGAGCAACCCAAAATCAGTCCACTGACCCACTATCCCAGAAAAAGCTTCCAAAATCCACTGCTAGGAGAAAGGGAGTCTATGTTCCCAAGATAGACAAGAACATGGGGGTTGAAGAGGATGTTGGTGTGGAGAGGCCTAAAAGAAACATAAAAAGGCATGTTGTTAATACTCTTGAGAGTGAGGAGGTGGATGAAGAGAGCACGGATGAGGATTTTCTTTGTAGTGGGGAGGAGGACAGTAATGATGATGAAGGTGAGTCCATGGATGGTTCTGACAGTGAGAAGGATGAGGATGACAGTTATGGAACTCATCCATTTGATGTTGAAGCAAATCTGGGTGAGGAGGGAACAAATGACAGTGCACAACAAATGAAGAAGATGTACAAGAATGGGAAAATGTATACACCTAAGCGTTGGGGTGAGATTGTACTCAAACCATGGTTGCTGTTCATGTCGAAGGCAGACTTCTTACTTGTCCTAGCTGACTACTGTGTGCAAGAGGGGTTTAGTGTGCTTGTTCTCAAATCTGAGAAGACAAGGTACAGAGCAGAGTGTAGTGGTAAGGACTGCACCTGGACAATTCATGCATCGTGTTTGCCCGATGAGGTTACGTGGGCTATTAAGACAATTTCAGGGGTTCATAAGGAATGTTTGAATGTGAGAAAAAATCCCATGGCCATCGTACCTTGGATGGCTAAAAAATTGGAGGTAGAGTTGATGGCACAACCTAATATGCCTGTGAAGTCCATGGTGCAACTTTTAATGGACAAATACGGTATTGAGGTGTGTAAGAGGACGATGTACAAGGTGAGAATAGCGGTGAAAGATCTAGTAACTGGAGGTGACGAGGAGAGCTACAATCGTTTGGCAGCATATGGTTAAATGATTAAGTCCACGAATCCAGATTCTTGGACTTTAATAACTTGGAATAATCCTTCTACTAGTTCAGGAGTCCACTTTAAAGCGATGTTTGTGAGTTTTAAAGCATGGGTAATTGGGTTTCTCAAAGGTTGCAGACCAATCATCGGGGTTGATGGCTGTCACCTCAAGGGAAGACACAAGGGGATATTGCTATCGGCTTTGTCATTGGATGCAAACAATAACCTTTTCATGATAGGTTATGCTATAGTGGCGAAGGAGAGCACCGAAACATGGAGCTACTTTTTTAGGAACCTCAGAATTGCTTTCCAGAAATATGGCTGCACGAAATGGGATTGGACTTTCATTAGCGATCGAATGAAGGGGGTAGAGGCAGCACTAGATAAAGAGTTCCCACAATCAGTTAAGAGGATATGTGCACAGCATTTGTACACGAACTTCAAGCAGAAGTGGGGCGGACCAGCTTTTCATGACCTATTTTGGAAGGCAGAAACTCTACTTCTGTCCACATGCACAATAAAGCTCTTGATGAGATAGATAAGCTATCAACAGCAGCCGTCGGGTACCTTTTACAGGTTCCTCAACAATGGGCTAAATACCAATTTGACACTGAAATAGCATGTGACCATAACACCTCTAATTTTGTGGAGTCTTTTAATGCTTTGATTAATGATTTGAGGGAGAAAGACGTGCTGACTTTAATGGAAGGTATTAGGACATATTTCATGGACAAGTTTGCTGAGAGGATTGATTTGGCTGAAAGATTGCAGGATGATGATGTTACACCGTATGTTAAGGAGCTCGTAGAGGCTAACTGTGTACAGAGTAGAACGTGTTTGGTGATCAATGCAGGAGGTGGGGAATTTGAGGTCCATGACGGTTACAACAGTTTTCCTGTGGATATTCTTAAGGGAACTTGTTTGTGTGGTGGTTGGCAGATAACTGGTATTCCGTGTAAGCATGCTTGTAGAGCTATATACAAGAACAATGAAGAACCAGTGCATTATGTGAATGGATTCTTTAGTGGGCAATGTTGCAAGTTGACATATGGAGACCGTATGCACCCTATGCCTGATAAGGAAGCTTGGCCAACATTTGAATTTCCTAAAGTCTTACCACCTATACCAGAGAGAAGCATAGGGAGACCGGCTCGACAAAGAAAAAGGAAGGCGGATGAGCCTAAGAAGGGAAAGCGAACAACTTTCGTGACATGCTCGATATGCAAGACGGTTGGGCATAATTCAAGGAGCTGCAAAGGTGGGCCAACTGCAAGGGAAAGACAAGCTTCTCAAGGTGGTGGTCGGAATAAGAAGGTAAGAACCGATGGAGCATCGACGAGCAACACAAGGGCTGATGGAGCCTCAACAACCAACACTTAGGTAAGTCCCTTCTAATTTTGAATGTTAAATTTGTCATTTTATTTACGGCTGAATGTTATATGGGCAGAGTATCATTAGTTTCGTATCTTCTTTCAATTTCAGAGTCAAGCTAAGGAAAGGAAGGAGAAGACCTATTATCTTTTGTGTATGGTTTAGCTAGGGGTATATATTTTGCACAGGTCTCTTATTATACCACCAATCCACCATACTTGGTCTTAGAATATGAATAATCTCGTATGTGGTACGTATATTTTGCACAGGTGTTTCTCCTATATTTTGGATAAGTTGGTACGTAAACTATCTTTTGGTGATTTGTATATCACACAAACAATTATTCCGCCGATGTTGTTCCCTTTTTAGTTCGTTTGTTTAACGAACATATCAATGTGATGGTGGGAATATATTAGTAGTAATCTTATTTCATTGCATTAGACTTGTTTTCCATACATATCACATTTTGTTCATAACAACATAAAGTAGACTAAAGTACATGACCGAACCAATTATGATGCTTAGATTTAGCAACTTCGACATAGAATCAATCTTTCTATTGATGTCACAAATTATTTCCTTTTGTTTCTTCATCTTTTTCTTCAAATCTTGTTGAATGGACACTTGATCAACTACATCCATTGTGTTGGTATTTGTAACTTCTTCCGTTCTTCCTTTGCACCATTGAAACCACCCACATTCATCACATTTATAGTATAACTTAAATGGATTTGCAGCGGTTGATCCGGATGCTCGAATATTTGCTCTTTTATTGCATCTTACGCATGTTTTGTTTTCCACTTGAACTCCTCTTAGAGTTGAACTTGAATGTAAAACCGACATTGTGGGAAGTTTGATTTGTGTGGATTTTTTTGTTCGTATTCTGTCAAAATAGAAAAGGGTAAGCATTTATAAGCATTTGTGTAAGGCTAGTTCAATAATCTAGCCGTTACTTTGCTTCAAAGAGTCGCCCCAATGCTTTCAGGGGTACCATGTGAACAAAAATGTAACCTTAGGGGTACCATGGGAACAACCAACAAACTTTAGGGGTACCATGGGAACGTCATTCTTTATGCTAAGGATTCTGAAAAGTAGTCGTTGAGGGATGTAATTAATTTTCCCTCAAAAAATTAATTAGCACTTAATGATGCAGCTCTTAAGCGTAATTGAACGGCGTGATGACAGAAAATGGGATGTGGGAAAATCGGGAACTAAACTATAAAACTCAAGGTTACCATGGGAACAAACTTAAAAGCGGGTGTACCATGTGTAATGTGACATAGTTCGGGGGTACCATGGGACTTTTCCCTATTCTTTTTGGATGAGGTATCCAGCAGATTAACCTCATCGAAGATGCTGCGGGCTACAGCTGCGGGTGTGGGCTTGCTCACAGATGAACTGGCCCCTTGATATCCCTTGGTAGAGGCCTTATTCAAGCTTTCTAACCTTTAATCATCCTCGATCCTTGTGCCCATTTCATTAAGGGTGGCAAAGTTGGGAATGACAGCATACCAGAGACGGACCCGGTAGGAAGAGAGGAGGTTCTTGACAAAGGCCTCCACTAAAACTTTCTCGTTGGGCTTATCCACCAGCTTCAAACTCTCGGCCCTCCATCTTTGAAGATATTTTGTGAACCCTTCTTTGGGCTCTTGGGCCATCACTTCCAGAGTACGCATTGTAGTCTAGATCTCAATATTATCGGCGTAATTTCGAGCAAATTCAGTCACCACATCATCCCATCTCTTATATTTCTTGGAATCGAGCCTGTAGTACCAGGCTTTGGGATGTTTCTCAAGGGAGGAAGAGAACAAGTGCTTCAACATGGTGGATTTCACCCCCTTGACAGCCATAAATTCTTTAAAAGCCCGGATGTGATGGACCGGGTTTTCAGTACCCTCAAATATCGGTATTCCCGTAAGGTTGAGGTTGGCGGGTAACTCGTCATTCAGAGGCGTGTAGGAGCGAGCATTTTCGGTATGGATCGAGTTTCTTATTGACAAGTGGACCTGCTCTTCAAGCTTGCGAACAACGCTGATTAATTCAGCTATGGGCCCGGTGGGCTCAGATCCAGCGAGGGGAGTCCCTTGCTCCATGGCACTCAAACGGGTGGCAAGGGTGGTTTGGTCTATTCTGATGGCCATCAACTGAGTTTCCATCTTCACCAGCATGGCCTTCAATCCGTCCAAGGTTTCTTGCATCTTGAGTTGACGTCTGGTTTCGGGCGGCCTGTCTGTAAGAACACCGCGTAATCAGAAACTAACCCAAATCCTGGAATAGAAAGTACATCCCGAGCAAGACTGAAAAGGGAAATGACTCGAAAAAGACACCTAGACGGGTGACTTGTGAAAGGTGGGCCTCCCTTAGGGTCCGGTTATGTGGGCCGGGTCCTGTTCGAAGGAAGGTCCACGTGAGACATCCCCAGGCTTTGGACTCGAATGTGTAGACGGGCCCTCCTTTGTAGGATTACGTCCTACGTAGGTGGGCCTTGCCTTAGTCTAATAAGGCGGACTGAGATAGGGAGGAAACTCGTGATGTAAGATCGACAGAGTTTCGACGCTAAAGACTTCGACGACTTATGACACAACCCGACACTGCTAAATACGGGAAGTCCTAAGAAGAGGAAGGTTTTAAAAAGGTTTTTTTTTGAAAAATCCGAGAAGACTCGGTGTGGAGGGCCCGATTTTTCGAAAATCGGAAAGTGTATCGTGCCATAATTTTGAAAGTTCGAAAATGTTTTGGAGTTTTGAAATGGGCAGAATACCGGCTAGAAATGGGCTATTTTGAGTAAAATCATAAGTCCTAAATTCGGTAGGCTTCCCGGGTTTTGAAATTAGATATTTTGAAAGAGATGAGTTTTTGAAAAATTGACGGTTTTTGAAAAAAAAATGACCTTAGACACCAAGTAGCACGTAGTCAGGCAAGCATTATAACGACGCCATGTATGCTTTACACTAAGTCTCGGTCGGTCTATAAAGAGTCTATACCAGTGCACATAGCCTATCCGTGAATCGGGACGGACTCTCTAAGTCGAGTTGAGCTTAGAACATGCCGCGAAACCCATACGAATCGACTATGAACACCTTTGACATATCCATATTGGAGTACATCACGGTATAGTGGGACGTCGGTCACCAGTATCGGCCCGGGAAAACAAGGGGTTATGCATAAACCGTAAAACTAAAACGCGTATTGTACTAGTCAAATGATTTCTATTCGAGTCTCACCCTGAGGATGCCGATGGTAAGTCACGCATCAGTTAATCCCCAGCGGAGTCGCCAAATTGTGGACATGACATAGGTCCATCTCGACGCGGCCACGCGCGGGTTTGGGGTGGCGAATGAATCTCCATATGAGATGGGTGAAGTTGAAATTTAAATCGAAGTGGAGTCGCCACCGAACTTTGTGGGAGTTCGGGCCCATTCGAAACCACTCTATATCTTAGTGGGCCATGCACAAACTTTGGTCCATTTGGATGTCAGAGTTTATTGGGCTCGTCCCTTTGCATTTGATACCGATACCGACATTATCGGATACCGTGTATTGAATGACTCTCGTGCGCCAACGGTTTCGGGTATCCGGAAACCGAGGTTCTGAGTAAGGGGTGAGGGTACGTGTTGGGAAGTTCACAAAGAACACCCAACCCCGCCCGCACATTAGCAGCCTCTACTAAGATATTGTTTGACGTTTTAATGCGCGTGTTAGTAATACGATGAGAAAGATATGCAAACAACGTTTTGGCTGAGCATGCGAATATTTGAATAGGTTGCTAAGTCGATTTAATGCATCTAAATTTAACGCCAAAGTTGTATTTAGCATGCAAGGTTCATTTTAGTACAATAAAATAAACAACGGAAATAAATTGACAAAATAGAAACAAACATGTTAGTGACAATGATAACATTAATAACGGTTTGCAAGAATTATAGAATGATGGAGAATAATGTAATATGACATGATGCATGGTTTAAAATAACAATATGACACGTGATTGACTTGACACGCGTTTGACCGAAGCCATAAAAAAAGTATTATTGAGGCTAGAAAAGTGTTATGGGACTCACGGTATTGACGTGATAAGGCCACTCGATCGAGTCACTGAAGGACTCGACCGAGTGGTCCTCGGAAAAAAGGTTTTGTCCAATATTTTATACGTCACTCGATCGAGTTATTAAAGAACTCGACCGAGTGAGGACCCGCTCGATCGAGTCATTGCGAGACTCGACCGAGTGGTGGTCAAAAAACCTTTCTGACTCGGTTTTTGGGGTGCCACTCGATCGAGCGGGCTAGGCACTCGATCCATTGCCCCTTGTACGAACCGGGGTTCGTTTCGCAATTTATCGTTAATTTCGAAATTGCTTTTTGATTTTGGAAAATTGATGAATCGGGCAAAAATATTGTACGATTTGTGCTCGATTCGTACTTTGATACTTATAATATCCGATATTCAATCATTGAATCAATATCAAATATTTAGAGCGAGATCTAAAAAAATACGTTTGTAAGTCGTTTAAATTAATCTAAAACGATATAGATTATCTCCGCGTTCATAGTGTCGTTATTAATTCTATCGAATTATGACAACTATTTTAGCATCAACGAAAATCGAATTAGTTAAATTAGTTGACTAAATCATTTAAAATCGAATCTAGTAGATCGACACTTGAATTAAAAAGGGACTTGGCTTGATTCCCTCTGCATCCCGACATCGTAATAAATCCTTGCGGATTGTATGATGTCGGATCCGCATCAACGGGTTTCGATTCTAACTAAAAGGATGTTTTACTTGAAAAATAGTTTCGAAATGGATGAAGATACTATGAATGGTGATGATAATGACGCGAATAAAAAAATAAAAAAAATAAAACATGACTAGCGATGCAACGAAATAAAAACGATTATTGATGTTGACTTGCTTCAACAATCAAACACTCGGGGTGTCGGGATAAACGACCGTCAACATTGGGTGCGATACCCTCGTAATATTCGGATTTTCTTATCCTGTCATCCCTTGTATTCCACACGAATTAGCAAGTATTTTAATATCTTATACTAGTAGTATTATCGATATTATAAACGAAAAAAAACGAAGAAAAACGAAGAGGACGAGAGGAAGACGAGAGAAAGAGAACGGGATTGTTGCACCCTCAACCTACATGTTTCTTGTCTCGGATGGGACTCGCTTGATTGTGGCTTTAGCACGGGAGTATCGAGGTTGATGTAAGTTTGAGTTGTGGTGGTTTTGGATTGCTAGATGCTAGGGTTGAAGGTAGTAATTAAAATGTAATGTTGATTAGGGTTGTCTTAGGGTTTGTAAGGGTGTTCAATTGTGCATGCAAGAGGGTGTTTATATAGATGTTGCCATGCACTCTCGTCTAAGGTTACTCGACCGAGTATGCCTCTGACTCGGTCGAGTGGCCCAAAGCGACGCAGCGGGGCCCGTTTTTAGAGCCCACTCGATCGAGTGGGCTGACACTCGATCGAGTGGGTCAGGTGAAACGGGAGGTCCGGGTTGTTTGGACCTTGGGTTGGATATTTTGTGGGTCTTGTATTTGGGTTGGACTTTTGATTTTTGGGTGACTGTTTTTTGTGTCTCGGAACGGCTTTGACCGGGGTTTGACCCAATGGCTAAAAGTCGGTTTTATTTCTGGTGTCGGTTTTGACCCAAATTAGTCTTATTTTATTGGAAACGATCAACCGGGCCTGAATTTGAGGTCAGTTTTGTGATATTTGTACTCCGTAAAAAGCCCAAGCCAGAAACCAGTGGTTCTGAGCCCATATCCGAGCCCGTAGAAACACGTTTGCGTCCGATCATCATCGGGTGATTTTTGGAAACTACTATAGACACCTAGCAGCCAAAATTTGGGTGTCTACAATCTGACATGACTCTTCATTTGTCGGTGAGGTAGTGCCCTGAAGGTGAAACACAAGCTTTTCATTACCGAACTCAACAGTGATCCTACCCCTCTTGACATCGATTAATGCACCGGCAGTGTGTAGAAATGGTCGCCCAAGAATTATGGGGTTGTTAGCGTCCTCGGGCATATCGAGCACAAGGAAGTCAACTGGAATAAAGAACTTTCCGACCCATAACGACACATCCTCCAAAATTCCTAATAGTCGATTGAGTGAACGGTCCGCCATTTTGAGTGTGATCGAGGTATATTTGAGCTCTTTCATACCGAGTTGTTCGCAAATAGCATAAGGGAGAATGTTTACGCTCGCCCCTAAATTGCACAACGCTTGCTCGATCTTCACATTCCTGATGGTTCATTGGATTGAGAAACTACCCGGATCCTTGAGCTTAGGTAGAATGAAGACTTGAACAAGAGCACTCGCCTCTCCTGAAAATGCTATTTTCTCTACCTTGTCTAAGGATCGTTTCCTGGCCAAAATTTCTCTCATGAATTTCCCATAAGCTGGGACTTGGGTAATCAACTCGGTGAAGAGGATGTTCACATCTAAATTTTTCACAATATCGATGAATTTTTCAAATTGAACATCCGCCTTTGTCTTTAATTGCCTTGATGGGAAGGGCAATTTGATGTTGTTTTTGTCAATTTCTTTAGGCTTGGAATTTTCATTTGCCTTCTTCTTTGCTTTAAATGTCTCATTAGGTGGAGGAAGCTTATCTTCGATTGGTTTTTCAACATCCCATAGGACTTGCTCCTCCATGAGATTTCCCAAGTTTTCATATTCTCGGGTTGGAAATTCCACTTCTTTCATAGCTTCATGTTAATTAAGAAACAAGGTAGAATCATAGGATGCACTACCACTCCTCAAGGTGATAGCGTTCACGGTCTCAAATTTTGGTGGTACCCCTTGAGGAGATAGTTGGCCTTTTTGCCTAAATGCGCTTCCCGAGGCCACTTGAGTCAATTGAGTCTCAAGCAACTTCACATGAGAGTCTTTAGCCTTGTTATCCTTTTGAATTTGAGCATAAAATTCTTGTTGATTCTTTTGCATTTCCAATTAGCTTATTTGCATATCCAACAATGTCTTTTGCATGTCAAAATCCGGAGTGGAGGATTGTTGGTTATGTGGAGTATTAGTGATGGCTAGAGGAAAGCCATAGTCATGAGTAGGAGATTTACTCCTAGGCTCGTTGTCTTGTTGTTGATTTTGAAGGTTCCCTTGATTTTGAAAATTGTCTTGATTTAGGCCTTGGAAATTACCTTGATTGTGATTTTGGAACCCTTGAGAGTGTTTATTACCTTTAAAACCCCGTAGACCTTGATTATTGAAGGCTTGGTTGATGAAACCTTGTTGATTGTTGAAGGCACCTTGGTTTTGGTAGGCATTTTGTTGTTGGTAGTAGTTGAAACGCCTTTGATTGCCTTGAAAGCCTTGCTAACCTTGATTGTCACTTAAGGGAGGATCAACATATGGTGGATGATTTTTTTGTTGAGCTTGTTGTTGAGAAGCTTGAAACATTTGAGGATTATGAACATTTTGAGTCTTGTAAGGGGAGTATGGGGTACTTTGTTTGTATGCTTGAAAAGCATTGACTTGCTCAATGCTACTTCGACAATGTTGAGGCTCATGTCTATATATTCCACAAATTTCACACATCTCATATAATAAAGTTGGAGAGACTACTCCCATGCCATTAACTTGGTGGATTGATTGTTGGTGGGAAGAACTTGTGCCTTGAGTTTGATTTATGTGACCTTGGAGCTTCTTATCAATGGCATCCATATGAGTCTTCAATTGAGCACCAAGATTGACACTAAGTTGTGTGATAGCATCAATTTCATGCCTTCCCCTTCGATTAGCCTTTCTAGGCCTACTATATTGAAAATTGTGGACTGCCATTTCTTCAATTCTAGACCAAGTTTGGTCATCCTCGACCTCGGTAAACCTCCCATTAGAGCCCATGTTAAGTAAAGTCCTTGAATCTTCATATAACCCATTCCAAAATTGTTGGACAAGGAACCATTGAGACAACCCATGATGGGGGCAAGAACAGACCAAGGCCTTAAACCTTTCCCATGATTCATAGAGACTTTCTTCGTCACGTTGTTGAATCCCTGTGATTGAAGCTCTCAATAAGTTGGTCTTCTCTGGTGGATAGAACTTTTGATAAAAAGCTTGAGCAAGATTCTTTCATGTGTCTATACCTAGAGCCGCCTTGTTGAGACCTTTAAACCACAGTTTCTCCTTGCCAATCAAAGAGAAAGGGAAAAGAACCCACCGCATTTGGTCTTGGGTTATTCCCGCTTGTGAAATGGCGTCACAATAGTCGGAAAAAGTCTCCATGTGTTGGTGTGGATCTTCCGTAGGCAAACTACTAAATTGATTTCGTTCAACCAATTGGATAAATTGCGTTTTAGCCACAAAATTTCAGGCATATGCGGCCGGTAAAGAGGTTGGGCCGGGAAAAACGTCTTCCGTGAAGGTTGAATGTGAAGAGAACTTAGGCATGATGTGATGGATTGGTGATGACGGGTAGAACTTGATTGAGATGTTGAAGGAGAAGTAGGAGGTGATTGAAATAATGTACCAAAGGGATTCAAGAAGTTCCGTTCGGCGGTCTCCTGAGGTGCTTCGTTTAAGTCAAATCCAAAAGCTCGCTCTTCGATGTGGGTGCTTGGACCCGGTTGAGAATTCCTAACTCTAGCAATTGTCCTTCGGCGAAAGGCTCTAAAGAGTCTTTCCGGTTCTGATTGAAGAGTAAGGAGTCGTCTCCTCCCCTAGGCATGCAATACACACTTGAAACAAACATGAGAATACCTAGTGCTTTAAGGGCACTAGGTAGAGACAATAAACGCACAAAACAAAAGACAATGAAAGAAGAACACACAAACAGTAACTAAGTCTAGTAAATAAGGAAACAAAGTCTAAACATACACCGTCCCCGACAACGGCGCCAAATTGATGGAGGGATTTGTCGTGGATCCCGACACCAAATAAACCAACGAACCTAGGCTAGGTAGCAAGGGTAAGTCGGGTCGAACCACAAGAACGGAAAACGGTTTAGACTAAGGTTCACCTAAACACAAGACTAAGTCAAGAGATAACAAGGGGGATAATTATAGAGAATTGAATGGCTACAACGAATACTAGGCTAAGAAACAAGGTTAAACAAACTAAGACAATGAAAGGGGAGAAAACTATGACTATGAACGAACTAAGGATGACATAATCAAAACGATTCAACAAAGGCTAAATTAAAACAATAAACAAGAAGAACGATAGGTAAGATGAATAAGAAATCAATAAAGGGAAGAGTAGGGTTAGGTCGGGTTCATAGGTGTATAAGGCTAGTGGGAAAATCGAGGATAAAGGTGATACCTAGTCACTAAGGTGAGCCGGCACTCTCGCGACAAGAACAAACCCGAAAATTCAAGCAAGAAGCTACCCAAAACAAGAGAATTCAACCACCAATCATGCATACAACAAGAAGAAAGAAACAAGCAAGAGTAGCACTACAAGAAATAAATGATTAGATGACATTTATCTAGTAGCATAAATTAAAATGCCACCTAACTAATCTTACGGTGACACTTAACCTTGCAAATAAATTAATTGCCGCCTATTCTAATTTTATTATTTCCGCTAACATACACAATATACTCCTCAGTTCACAAATTAACTGCTCCTTAAAAAAAACAAAAGCCTATAGTACTCGGTACTTTCTTTTCCCCTCAAACCATTCCTAAATGTAAAACCTAATTTCTTCAATTAGTGGACAATTATCTCGATCGATCAGTTCTAATTTACTTCTCCTTGCTTCTTTTGCAGGTGTCCTCTTCAGTTTCCTTCTCCTTGATTTTAATTTAGGGTTTAGGTTCAACTCGCGATTGAAAATCATTCACGTTAGTATGCCAATTTTAAATTATACTTCGTAATAGTATTTTAATTGATTTTATACTGTGATTGTGTTGTTGAATCAAAATCATTCACCGTGCACTGTTGATTTGTGAAAGTTGTGGTTCAAATGTGTTGTTGTTGCTTGTTTGGTGAAATGTTTTTTTGGTCTGTTCGTTATCTTACTTATTTGTTGTTGTTTCCGTGTGTTTTAGTTCGAAAATAGGGTTGTTGGGAATTAGTAGGTATATCAATTTTGTAGGATTTCAGGAAAATGAGAGAGAGCAAGAAAAGATAGTTCGAAAATGATTAGGATTTTTGGAGGTGTAGACTGTAAGTATATGCATCAGAATTGAATGATTTTGAAAATCATTGACCATGTAATTATCTCACTACTTACCTACCTAATTAATCGGACGACTTTGACGTTGAAAAAAATTATACTTCCTCCATCCGACTGAGACTATATAATCGAGTTTAACTCAACTCATAAATCTTAATACCAGTTTTTCCAACCTAAAAAAATGCAACTAAAAACAATCACTAGTATGTTCAGCATTCTAGTTATCAGCAGTTTCCTGTCGCCTGCTGTTTCAGTTCGTGCCAGCGTCTTAATAGTTCTCATGGAGGGCGATTCATTTATATTGAGTATAACAGATCATTCATTTATCTCCAGGTAAAAAAACGATCTTTGCTTTTTTCACCCGAGTTTATGTCGAACTGTGGAAATTATTTGCCGGAATTACAACGATATCAGCATTCACAAAGAAATGATAGGTCGACAGCATGACGCTTTACTCGAGACCTTGCTCGATTCGGGCTCCTACACTAAGCTGTACAGTTACGGTCATCTCTTGAATGGATTCGCCATTCACGTCACCTCATCACAGGTGAATTATTCATCTTTTCTGTGAACATTTCGTTTAGTTTACAGCTACTGTTAACTCGTGTAAAATTGCATTTCAGGCGAATGGTCAGCTGAGGAATGCAAAGAGAGTAACGGTTGTATATGAAGATGGAAGGGTAGAGAAGCTGACGACTCATACGCCAGAATACTTAGGGAGTAACGAGTTTATATTCTCACATATTCCATGTTTGATTCTTAATTTTCTAGTTTTCCTTCTATTCCCCGGTTGTTTTATTGTTTATCCCATTGAAAATGCTGGTTTGGAGAATCCTTCTCATTTCACTTTTCATTTTCTCTTGTAGAGCATTCTTAATATGTAACTACAAAGCTCACGGGACCAACATTGATCGTTCATATATGGAATTTACCTAAAAATAAAAGCATCCTCCATTTGTTCTATATGAATGGCCATGAGAAATAGTAAGTCTTTATCCTTTTTTTTCCCACAAACACAAATAATCTTTAAATCGAGTCTGAAGTATTTATTCTTGTGTAGATTTTACAGGTGATATGCGATATAATATTTGGTTTTCTTTCCCAGGCCAGGACGGATTGTAATCCTCTAGAAAATCTAACGCGATACAGTGGCGGAAACACTGTAGAGTCGGGATTAAAACACACTGTAACTATGTCTTAATAAAATTAAAATGGTAAAGTCAAACAATAGGCCTTAAATAAAATGGCCAAAATTTAAAACAATCCCCAAAAGGGGTTTGAACAATCCATAGGACATAATTATAAAAATAAATAAGCAGGATCCACACTGCTCGCTAGCCCACACCCGGAACACGTATACCTGCCATGTTAAAACATAACGGCCACAATCAGTGGGGAGCAACGCCAACGTTCTCCCAGCCGTATAACAGGATTTTAACACTGTAATTACTATTATAGAAAAATAGTAAAAAGGAAAACAGTAAAACATCATATTAAAATAAGCTTTAGCGTAAAACAAAATAATCAAAAGGGTTTCCGAAGAAACATAAAAATATTTGCCGACCTGCAAACCAATTTATACCGATAACAATAAAAATATTCAAAATGGCGTTATGGATAGGATTGATGTAGAATCTAGACTTTCACTAGGACAATACTAAAATAGTTTCGAGAACTTAGTCAAAACAAATTAGACTTCGGTCTCTAACTAGGCAACTCAACCATAACAGGACTGCGTGCAGCGAGGTCCTGGTTTAAGTAGTGCACACCCTTCCTGGATACAAACCATACCCAGTTCAACCCGACGCGACTTACACGATGCGATATCTAAGTTTAAGGTAAGCATACACCCTCCTGAACACAAACCATGCTCAGTTCAACGACCAATGTGTCTCAACATAGACACACCAGCTTTATATTTGATGGCAAAACGTACACCCTAGACTGTATTACTCTAAACCCACACCTTTCCTTATTCCATAACTCCAAAACAATCCATTATCGATATGTAAAGGATGTATTCAATATAAACAATAGGAGAACAAAAGAAAAATGAATCACTTTCCAAAAGAGGAAACTTTCTATTTTAGGAAACTTCTATTTTAGAAACTTTACCAAAAATAACATCATATCAAAATAGCAAAAATATAAGTTTATACTAACATTACATTTTTAGTAAACGATATAGACTTATAAAACTAATACTTTCGGCCTTAACGATATTAATTACCCAAAGTGAACACTTAATTTTATGAAATTATTAAAATATCGTCTAAGCGTTATAAAATGATTAAAAATGTCTTAAACATTTTAATAATACTAATTAGGGTGTTTTCAAAATTTAAAACGCTAAATTCCCTAATTATAATTAGTTTCGACAATAAAATTATAAATAGGATTTTACGGCAAACACCAATTTAAATATTTGAACGTCTTCATTTAATTAAAACAACAAATATATTTAGAGTATGTTAAGGGATGATTTAACTCTTAAAGTTTCAAATTTAAATACTTTCAAAATTGCTGGAAAAATAATTCTTTTAGGTAAGACAAAGCATTTTAACGATAAATCACAATTTGTCCGAAAATCAATACTTATTAATTAAAGACATTAATAAATAGTACAAAAATTACGTAAAATAGTTAAAATATATTTATGGACATTCTGTCCCGAAAAGAAAATTTCCAGAATTCTAAAACTCGGTTTTTAAAGCATTTTCTCGTTAATCGTCCAATCTCGACAATAACGATTAATAAAAATAGTAATTACAACACGATTTAAGTATTAATATCCAAAAATTATTATTAAACCTAAAAATCATGAATTTCCAGAATCTACCATATTTTCCTGATTTCCAAAAATTCTAGATTTAATAAATCCCGTCAAAACCGTCTTTAAAACCCGTTTTCACAATTAACGATTCCATTAATAAAACTTATCGTTCCTAACATTTTATTAAGGCACTAAAAATCGTAAAATTATATTTTAATATGAAATCATCAGAATCAAAATTTTTTCCAGATTTAAACCAAAGACCAGAAATCGAGAATTTAAACAACAAACATGGTTTTAACGATAAACGATGATTTAAAGTGATTAATTAATTCATCCACTTAACAATTCCGAAAAATTATGAAACAATTCATAAAATTCTATTTCACCAGAAAGTTTCACCACGTCAAAAATCAGATTAAAATAAAAATTTTAAGTACTAGAACTAAAAATCGGCCTTTAATCGTTTTTGTCCGTAAACGGTAACAATTCAATAATCGATATCAAAAATATCAGAAAAAATACTAAATTATTAAAAATCATCAAAAACAACATTTTTCCAGAATATAAACATATATTACATGTTTAGGCCGAATATTATGATTTTACAAACTAATATGACGATTTAATCGTTAATCTCGTAAAAGCGATAAAAATACCGAAACATGCAAATTTTTAACTTTTCAAAATTTTCCAGATTTTATGACATACATATATTGCCAAAATAAATCATAAAAATATATACATGCAAATACTCAATTAAAATCATGAAATACCGAGTAACATCGACGTTACCTCTACTCCAAGTCTGAATCGATAATATATTCGTCGGCTTCGGGATCGTCCAAAAATCCTACCAAGCACGAAAATCATGGCAGAAAAATACCATGAGAAAACTAATAAAAATCAAGGTAAAAATTGATCGAAAACGACGTCGATTAATACCTTAACGAAGAGAACGGAAAGAGGATTATTTGACGATGAATTTGAGTCGATTAAGACTAGAATTGAAGAAAAAATTATCCTAGAGTAGGAGGGAGTGCCACCCATTTATTTTTGGCCTTAAACACAAACTCTTCACACTCCCTTCCTCTCTCATTTTGGATGATTTGTGCATGTATTATGACATAGTTTTCATCAAAATTTACTTATCATTTATGTTTTAGAAAACCATCCACTTTCTTATCATTCACTTTACAAAAAATTAAACAACATTTCCTCCCTTTTTCTCTCTTGGCTGAGATTTTTCAGCAGCTATTCTAGCCAAATTTTGTCTCAAATCGAGTCTCGATCGTCTCGTTTTCATCTCCTAAATAATCGTCATTCCGATCCCTTCGTTAAGGTAATAATCGATGTTGTTTTCGATCATTATTTTCCTTGATTTTCATAGTTTTCTCATGGTATTTTTCCACCATGCTTTTCTTGTGTTGAAGGATTTTTGAATGATCCCGAAGCCGACGAATTTATAATCGACTCGAATTTGGGTTAGAGGTAACGTCGATGTTACTCGGTATTTAATGATTTTAATTGTGTATTTTTGCATGTATAATTTTTATATTTCATTTTTGACAATATATGTATGTCATATAATCTGGAAAATTTTTAAAAGTTGAAAATTTGCATGTTTCGATATTTTTATCGCTTTTACGAGATTAACGATTAAATCGTCATGTTAATTTGTAAAATCGTAATATTCGGCCTAAACATGTAATATATATTTATATTCTGTAAAAATAATTTGTTTTGATGATTTTTAATAATTTAGTATTTTTCTGATATTTTAGTTATCGATTATTGAATTATTTCCGTTTACGGACAAAAACGATTAAAAGCCGATTTTTAGTTCTAGTAATTAAACATTTTATTTTAATCTAATTTTTGACATGGTGAAACTTTCTGATGAAATAGAATTTTCTGAATTTTTTCGTAATTGTTTGAAATTGTTAAGTGGATGAATTAATTAATCACTTTAAATCATCGTTTATCGTTTAAATTCTCGATTTTTGGTCTTTTGATTTAATCTGTAAAAATTATGATTCTGATGATTTCATGATAAAATTTAATTTTATGATTTTTAGTGTTTTAATAAAATGTTAGGAACGATAAGTTTTATTAATGGAATCGTTAATTGTGAAAACGGGTTTAAAAGACGGTTTTAACGGGGTTTATTAAATCTGGAATTTTTGGAAATCTTGAAAAATAGTATTTTCTGGAAAATCATGATTTTTAAGTTTAATAATAATTTTTGGATATTAATACTTAATTTGTTTTGTAATTAGTATTTTTATTAATCGTTATTGTCGAGATTAGACGATTAACGAGAAAACGCTTTAAAAACCGAGTTTTAGGATTCTGGAAAACTTTCTTTTCTGGACAGAATGTCCATAAATATATTTTAACTATTTTACGTAGTTTTTGTACTATTTATTTAAGTCTTTAATTAATAAGTATTAATTTTTGGACAAATTACGATTTATCGTTAAAATGCTTCGTGTTACCGAAAAGATTTATTTTTCCAGCTATTTTGAAAATATGTAAATCTGAAACTTTAAGACTTAAATCATCCGTTAACATATTCTAAATATATTCAATGGTTTAATTA
Source organism: Agrostemma githago (assembly GCA_958450325.1). Taxonomy (NCBI): domain Eukaryota; kingdom Viridiplantae; phylum Streptophyta; class Magnoliopsida; order Caryophyllales; family Caryophyllaceae; genus Agrostemma; species Agrostemma githago. Next base: position 24,010,932 of record OY288240.1, on the reverse strand, counting down.
AATAAAAGACGTTAAAAGATTTAATTTGACATTTGCCGTAAAAACCTATTTGTAATCGTATTGTCGTAACTAATAATAATTAGGAAATTTTAGCTTTGTAAATTTTGAAAACATCCTGATTAGTATTATTAAAATGTTTAAGACATTTTTATTCATTTTATACACTTGTACGATATTTCAATAATTTCATAAACTCAAATGTTCCCACTTTAACTATTAATATCGTTAAGGCCGAAAGTATTAGTTTTATAAATCTCTATCGTTTGCTAAAATGTTGTGTTAGTATAAACTAATATTTTCGCTATTTTGATATGACGTTATTTTTAGTAAAGTTTCTAAAAATAGAAGTTTCCTGAAATAGAAAGTTTCCTCTTTTAGAATATTATGATTACTCCTTTTATCTCCATATTGTTTGTAATTATTATATCTTTTTAAATATCGATAATGGCTTGGTTTTGGAGTTATGGAATAAGGACAAGTGTGAGGTTAGAGTAATATATTCTAGGGTTTACGGTTTTGCCATCAACTATAAGGCTAGTGTATCAGGAATCGATACATTGGTTGTTGAACCGAGTGACAGGTATCGCGGGAGTTGTGTACATTTTGACCTTAAGCTTAGGCCTCGCAGTAAGTTGCCGTCATAAGTTGAACTGGGTGACAGGTAATCCCAGGAGGGGTGTGCATTATCTTAAACTAGGGCCACGCATTTATAAGTCGCCGCTATATTATGGTTGAGTAGCCTAGTTAGAGACCGAAGTTTAATTTGTTTGAACTAAATTCTCGAAGCTAGGTTTTAGTATTCTCCTAGTGAAAGTCTAGCCGTCTACACTACTCCTATTCATAATGCCATTTTGAATATTTTTATTATTATCGATATAATTTGGTTGCAGGTTGGCAAATATTTTATGTTTTCTTCGGAAAACTCATTTTTATTATATTGTTTTGATACGTGAAGTTTTTCACTGAAAGTTTATTTTTATTATAATGTGTTTTATTGTTTTCCATTTTTACTATTTTTTTATAATAGTAATTACAGTTTTAAAATCGTGTTATTCGGCTGGGAGAACGTTGACGTTGCTCCCCACTGATTGTGGCTGTTATGTTTTTAACATGGCAGGTATATGTGTTTTCCTTCGGGTGGGCTAGCGAGCAGTTATGGATCCTGCTTTTTTTAATTAGATCACTGTATTATGGATTGTTAAAACCTTTTTTATGGATTTTATTTATTTATTTTGTAGCCATTTTTATTTTATGGCTTATGTATTGACTTACCATTTTTACTTAATCAAGACATAGCTACAGTGTGTTATAATCCCACTTCTACAGTGTTTCCGCCACTGTATTGCGTTAGAATTTCTAGGAATTACACATTCAAATAAGCCTAAATATTTTAAATAAGCAATTTATTAAGTTAGTAACATACTATACTTAACATATAAAATGTTTTTAGAAGAAAAGTTTGGTTACCTTAATAGCTATTACGGAGTATTTATTAGCGTTATTAAGAATTAAAGATCGCCAGGTCAATAATATCGTCTACATTAGGAAAGTTATCTCCTTCCTCTTTTTATAGAAATTTTCGGTTGAAATGATTTGGCCAAATACGGTTTCAGAAAAGTGATTCCGCCAAACACTGGGTAGCTCCTCATTCCTGATGCTTCAATTATATATAGAAGGACGAAAGAGTAAATATAGTATGGAGTATGGAGTATGTAGGATGTAGTTGTAAGTAGTGTAGTATATACGTATACATAGTACTTTGTAGTGTAGGAGTAGTAAGTAATAGGTATAAGCTAGGTTAGTAGTAGTAGTAATAGGTAGCGTGTAGGCGTGGAGTAAGGATGAATGACGGTGGCCACGTAGGGGGGTTAAGTAGGGCCACACTTCCCGAGTTTCGGTCTGTTTCTCGTACAAACATCTTTATTTTTTTCTTAAACAGTTGAAATATAAGATTATGGAATTAAAATAATGAAAACCGTAATATTTATTTTTAAAAAGGAATTTCTGAGACGGTAAGTAAAATAGACGATAAATAATATTATGGGATAATAGTTATAAGTAAACATTATTTTAAAAAATTGATAGCTTATTTCTAAATTTTTACGAGACGAGAAAATGTCAAAACGACAGGTCATTATAAAAAATATTTTCGAGTTTTAAACTTTATTTAACGAAAGATAATTTTTTTAATAATACGATAAATAAATTCCCACGTTTTTAATACAGAATAATTTTTTATTTAACGAAAATAAAATATTTTATTCACGAAAATAAGATCCAAGCGTTAAACTTGGTTTAAATAAATGTTTAAAATTTGAACATTATTTGAAAAATAGGGGTATTACATTGATTCCCGCCGCGTCACGATGTTGATATCGATCCTTCTAGACCATGTGACGATCGATTCGGCGTCATCAGATTTCAGGCTAATTCAATTGTCGATAACTCTTTTACGCGCGATGTTCGACTACGAAGTCGACATCGGGGCTTTAGAGTGATATTTTGAAAATGACGTCGAATACGCTCGATAATGAATTACTGTGATCGCGTTATAATCCGACGGTTATGCGTACGGCATAAGGCGCCCTAATCCTTAAGTGTCTAGGGCGGCGCACCTCGAAGGGCGCCACCTCCAGTATGACTTTTCGGAGGATTATACGGACTTTAGGCGGCGTTCGATTATCGAGTGTACTCGATTGAATAAAATGGATTTCGAAAGGAATAGCTTTTATTATATCGTAGTATACACGGTATTATATATGTGTGTGTGTGTGTTGTGTGCTAAATTTAGACCGTTTTTCCTCCCATTTAGACTAATTTTGACCTCATTTTGCGAGATTAGTGTGCGATTATCGCCTTATTTTGAGTATTTCTCGCATTAGCGTCCCTCTTGTGCGTTTTACGTGTTTTTGGTAGTTTTTCTATCAATTTTGATAGGTTTTGGCACCAAAAGCATGATCGAGCTTCTACGAGCACAAGATAGGGGAATGACGTCCGAAAAGCAAAGCACACAACTTAAAGTTCAAAGCCATCCAATCATACGACTAAGAGTGAGACAAGAAAAGAGGCCAGAAAACCATCGGGTGAAGTTTCACCCGATGAGAAATCATCGGGCGAAATTTCTCCCGACGATAATTTTACCTCCCCGAAGATTTTCAGAAATCTTCTCCACCGGGCGAAATGATCGGGCAAAACATTCACCCACCGGGTGAAGTTTCGCCCCACGGTAAATGTGTCCAAAAATGCAAAACTGGAAGAAATTCGTCGGGTGAAACCATCGGGTGAAGTTTCACCCAGCGGTGTTGGTCCGTGTACGACAGGGTGAAATTCCTCCTCATGAAGAGTTAAAGGGTGATTGTCTCACTAATGGAGCAAAAAGTTGGATTTGGGCTTTGGGTTAAGGATCCATTAAGACTTTACTATACATATGTATACCCTAGTTAGTTGCCTAAGTCGTCACATTACAATTCTATTACCATTCCATTAGGCCTCCATTAGTAGATCATTCTAGTAGTAATTTTAGTAGTTCTCTACAATTCTAGTAGCTTAGATAGCAAGCTAGTAGTAGATCTTCATAGTTTTCTTCATCAATTCTCTAGATTTACATTCAAGCTTTGTAGAATTCAAGTTTGTATTGAAGATTTTCGTAGATTATTAAAGGATTAGTGACAAATCCTTTGTCCTCTTCATCAAGCTTCATATTTTATTTATGCAATCTTCTTCTTTATTGTTGATGTTCATAGTTGGTATATTTCTCTTCCACTCCTTAATCTCTAGTCTAGATTTATTATTGTTCTTTCAATATGTTCATTTCATCATTCTTTCTTTATTGTCTTGTTTTGATCATCATTATTTATGTTTTTTTAGATCATTTTATGTTTCATTTTGTTAATTGTTATTTTGATCAACTTTGTGTTGTTAATTTCTCTAGATTTCATTTATGTTGTTCTAGATTGTTTTCTAGTTTATTTTGTCGATTGCAATTTCTTTCATAGTTTTGTGGCTAATTTATTAGATTGCAATTTCCTTATTGTTTTGTTGTTATTTCCTTTAGATTTAGTTATTATGCATGTTGTAGTTATTTTCTCCTTTGTTAATGTTTTATTAATTTCTATCATTATGTGTGAGAAGATTTCTTGTTGGAGGTTTAGGGAGGAGGATCTTGGAATATTTGAATTGACGAATTTTTGGTAGGTTGCTTTCTTGTTGGTTTATCTTGCTTAAGGTTGTTGTGTCATTGTTGTTTTAGTCCGGCCAACTAGACCTACCTTGACTCATTTCTATCAATATGGGGAAACTGGGGGTTGAAATTACCTTAACTTAAGACTTACCCTTCTTCTCCGCGAAAGCGAGTTTTTAGGTGGGTTGGGTGAAGAAACCGAAAGGTGGCATTCTCTCTTTTGTGGCCGACCTGATTCCGAGACTCTTAGACCCCAATTTCCGATTCCCGACTTCTCCCTAACACCTTTTCCTAGATTAATCATCTCTTTTTATTTCTATTGTTATTTCTCTTGTTTTTTTAACTTTTGTCTTTTACCGCATCTCTAGCATAGACTCGATCCTTAAAACCCCCTCTAGATCCCAAACACGTTGCTTTTTACTCAATATCGATCTGTTCCCTGTGGACCGACCTCGATTTACCACGAATACACTAGTTGTTTTTGTGTTTTTGCGAGTCTATATATATATTGTATGATGCCCCATCCTTCGCTAAACGACCGATCCGATTTTGGGCGCGATCAAAATGGCGCCGTTGCCGGGGAACGACGAGTAATTGTGTTTTTAGTTATTGTGTTTGGTTATTTGTCTTAAGTTTATATTCTCTCTTTTCCCTAGTACCGATAGGTGCTAGGAGACTTACCATGTAATTGAGTTTATGCCCAGAAATACATCATCGCCCTTGTGGTTCGATCCGGAGCCGGAAAGGACATTTAGAGCTTTGCGTTATCGGGGTAATAACTCAACCACTATTATTCCACACCCTTCATTATCACCTCCTAACCTTAATCCAATTTTACCTTCTACACCAAATAATCTCATCCCAAATAATCCTTCCACATCATCCACTTCACAAAATTCACCACCAACCCCGCTATCACCAAGAACTCCACAACAAAATCAAAATCTAACCCCTCCAAATCATCCAAATCCAAATATATCACCACCACCAATCCAACCAATGGCGACCTTAGGTTCCCATTCCCTACTTACACATGAAGAAACACCTTCACCAGTTGATTTCGGGGTGATACCCGAGAATTATGAATTGAAAGCTTCTTTGACAAATGCGGTTCAGCAAGATACTTTTCATGGTTTTTTCCAAGAAGATGCCCAAGAGCACATTGCTTCATTTAAATAAAAATTAGCAGGGGCCCGTCTTAATGGGTTAACTTCATGCCAATTGCATCGATTATTATTTCCAAAGACATTGAGAGTGGAGCTCGTAGATGGCTTCGAGGTCATCCCGCTAATACATGAACAACATGGGCTCAATTATCTAATGCCTTCTTGGAGAAATATTATGCACCGTCAAAGACAAACCAATATCGCATGGAAATAGAAACATTCAAGCAAGATGAATTCGAAAGCCTAAGTGAGGCTTGAGAAAGATTTAGAGATTTATTACGCAAGTGCCCTCACCATGGAATACCCGATTGGCTAGCAACCCAAACATTTTATAACACACTTACATTGAGAACCAAGGAAAACCTCAATTCGGTCGCCGGAGGAGACTTCTCTTCCCTTACCGATGAGGCATCTAAAAACCTTATTGAGAAGATGGCAATGAGTGATTCTAGAGTGGGTCAATCGAGGGATTCTAGATAGAAAGTTGAAGTGAACTCATCTAAGAGTTCTAATGAATTGAAACTTGAAACACAAGTTGAAGAATTAACAAAGAGAATGGATGCCATGAGTTCTAAGCCTACTCCTAGAGGTATGTACCAAATTCAAAGGAGTATTGAAAGAAACTTTACCCTTCACCGAGGTAATTTCTCTAATGCCTCTTTATTCTAAGTTTTTGAAAGAAGTCTTGACTAAGAAGAGAACAATTGAGGATAAAGAAGTGTCTCTCTCACGGCACAATGTAGTGCCATTCCTATGAATCAAATGCCAAAGAAACTAGAGGATCCCGGTAGCTTTTCCATCTCTTGTCGGGTTGTAAATGTTGTTGTTAATCAAGCTTTGTGTGACCTAGGGGCTAGTGTTAGTTTGTTACCTTATTCAATTGCTAAGAGACTTAGTGTGGGGGAGATGAGACCCACTAGTATGTCAATTCAACTAGCGGATAGGTCCGTCAAGTACCCACTTGGGATACTTGAGGATGTACCCGTGAAAGTTGGTAAGTTTTTCATCCCCTCTGACTTTGTTGTCATGGATATGCCCGAAGACACTATTACCCCCATTATCTTAGGTCGACCTTTCATAGCTACCGGTGGTACTGTAGTTGATGTAAAGAATGGAAAGATGTCATTTAACATAGGGAATGTGTAATCCCCTAGAAATTCTAACGCAATACAGTGGCGGAAACACTATACATTTGGGATTAAAACACACTGATGTTCTATATTTTAATAAAAGAACGGTCAGTCAATATAGAGGCCACTTTTTACAAAAGGGCTAAAATAAAAATCGTCCACCAGGGTTACAAAAATCCATAAATAAACAAGAATGAAGAAAGATTAGGATCCACGCCACTCGCTAGCTCACACCCGAAACCCAGCAGCAAATACCTGTCATGTTATAAACATAACAACCACGTCAGTGAGGAGTTACTCGGACGTTCTCCCAGCCATATTATACCATAAGGAAAATAATAGTATTATTATATCAAAATAATTAAAATGGAAAACATTAAATGATATAATAAAGATAAGCTTTCGGAGAAAACTTAAAATCTTGGAACAATAAATTCAGAACAAGTTTTCAGAAGAAAACTTCAAATATTTGCCAACCTGCAAACCAAAATGTATCGATAGTAATAAAAATATTCGAAATGACGTTATGGATAGGATTAGTGTAGACGGCTAGACTTTCACTAGGAGAATACTAAAACTAGCTTCGAGAACTTAGTTCAAACAAATCAAACTTCAGTCTCTAACTAGGCAACTCAACCATAATAGAGCGGCGACTTATAAATGCGTAGCCCTAGTTTAAGACAATGCACACCCCTCCTGGGATTACCTGTCACCCAATTCAACTTATGACGGCGACTTACTTCGAGGCCTAAGCTTAAGGTCAAAATGTACACAACTCCCGGGATACCTGTCACCCGGTTCAACAACCAATGTACCGATTCCTGATACACTAGCCTTATAGTTGATGGCAAAACCGTAAACCCTAGAATATATCACTTTAACCTCACACTTGTCCTTATTCCATAACTTCAAAACAAGCCATTATCGATATTTAAAAATAAATATATATAATCATCGTAAACAATATGATGAAAGGAATAAACGATTTATATTAAAAGGGAAACTTTCTATAAATAGAAACTTACTAAAAATAGTCTTATAGAAAATACGTGAGCTATTAAAATAAATGAAATGTATAAAAAAAATAGCATTTCTAACAAAATTAGCATTTTATTATTATCGTCGTTATCGTAACTTTAATATATTTCTAAATTCGTTACTCAAAATATGTATAAAATCTAATAAGTCAATAGATAGTATTTTATAAATAATTTGGAAATCTAGTTAAAACTATAAATTTTACAAAAGAGATGTTTTAAGAGAAACGATATCAAAATTAATTGAGTCAACGAGTTTTATAAATTAAACGAAATTTTACAAAGCTTTCAAATTATTTTTAGCAAATAGATTATATCAATAAATAATACTCATTTTACTAAAAATAATCAATCGTAGACAAATGAGAAATTATTATGGAAAATAGTCTCGACTAAAAATGTATTTAAAACAAAATCGATTATATTCTCATTTATTAATATAAGTCGTAAAACAAAATTAATTTATTGAACAAGTATACAAATCTCGATTATAATATAAAAATACAATTTTGAGTTAAAATTATAAATTAACGAAATATGAAGAAAATATGAAATCGTTATTATTTAGTTACTAGTATTACGATAGCCAACAAAATATTATAATGATCGTAAGTAATAAAATTACTAACGATTTATAAAACGATATCAGAATTTGTAAAAACATTGATAAGGCACGTAATTTAAAAATAATATTTTTAGCAAATAATAAATAGCTAAAAATTAGAAAGCCAAAGTTAAAATATTTACTACATACTACTACTCTAACATACAATATAAAATCGAGTATCGTCCTAAAGTTACCTTGAGACGACATCGAAACGATCACGATCTTGTCCTTGATCAGTCTAAGCTCCAAATTGATAGCCCTGTCTTTAAACTCCCAGTTGTAGAATCATCCGTCTTCTCAGCAAGATCCATCGTGGGAATCAAGAAAACAAAACAAAAAGATAAGACGAGCGTAAATGACAAAAGACGGAAAAGGAAAAGATCGAATATATGATCGATTTACCCGGACTAGAGATGAAGGGGAGACTAGCAAGAACGGAGAAGGGAAAGGATAAAGGATAAAGGAAAAAAAAAGACTAACACGGACTCGAATGCACAAAACGGGTGCAGATCAGCTAACCGCAAGACCAAGTATGAATCAGAAAAAATGGAAATGAATTCGATGCGAAAAACGAGGTGACAACAACGGGAGAAAACAATAGAAACAAATGGGAGCAAAAACCGATTCAAAAGCAACAAAATCAATAGTACAGGCAGGAAGAGGACAAACGAGAAAAACCGCAACAGCAACAAAAGAAGATGGCAACTGAATGACAGAACGAAGAAGAAATGAAAAGAGAGAAGGAGGAGCAAACGGGCATGTAGCAGCAACACAAAACGGAGCAGCAGGCCAAAGAACAGCCGAAAGACAGAAATACGACAAAACGAACTAAAGGGAAAGAAAAACACGAGATTGAACTGAAATAACAAAGTCAGGAGAAGAGGAACGATGACAGCAGCAGAAAACGAGATGCAATCAACGAACAAAAACAAAAGAGGAAGAAGTAAGAAGGGAAGACAGATACAGAAGAGCAGCAACAGGTACAAAACAGAAGCGATAACAAAGCAGCAGCAGGAAGAGAAAGAAACGGACAGCAGGCACATAAGAGCATCAACACGCAAGAAAAAAACAGGACAATGGACAGCAACCGACAGAACAGAAGGATCGTAGCACTAAAACAACATCAGGCAGCAGCCAAAAGAGCGACACAGAAGACAGCCAGAGACTGTACCGTAACAGCAACAAAACGCAGCAGCATAATCGAACGAAGATGGTGAAAGGGAACGATAGATGACAGACGAAGAAGAACGAAAAGAGAAGAAGATTAGGCGACATCAATGCGACCAATAGCAGGAGAGCATCGTACAGGGCTAACAACAGTAAAGAGCAGCAGTAGAGCATCGGACCAGATTGATGATGATGGATGAACGAAAAACAAGAAGGAGAAAAGAAAGAGGAAGGGGACTATGAAGAGGTGGAGAAGTGAAGAGGTGAGAAATAAAATAAAGAGGAAGTGGGGGAAGAACGTAATGTGGGAAATGAATCAGCAAACAAAGTGAGATGAATGTACTCACAAAGTGGAAAAGACATACGGATTAAATAAATGAATTGGGTAAATGACGAATTCCGTAACGATTGTTGATTGACCCACAAATCAAATTAAAACGAGTTAATAAAAATTAATAAATAATTGGATCGACAAATAAAATGAGTAAACAAAGTACTCGAGACGAAAACGAAGCTTATAGAAATAAATAATTAGACGATGAAATTATATTTCCCGATAAATAATAAATTTTCGATAAAATGAATTAAATTGATTTTTCGAGGAAATGAAATAAATCTTTTGACGAAACTTAAAATAAATGAATTTCGAGCCAAAACAGAAATTTGAGCTTAAATATAATAAATAAAAAGAATTTAGAACTTAAATCGTCGAAATAGACTTTCGGTAAGAATTAAATTAAATGAATAAAATAAAATGAAAATGAAAATATGTTTTAAATATAAGAAGAGTTTCCGAGACAAATAGAATTTTAGGAGTTTGAGATGATTAAACGATAAATTTATTTTATAATAATTTTAAGAATTACGAGTTAAATCGTAAATAAAATACAAATACGAATATAACTTTAATTTAAATTTATAAAATCAGGGGTGTTACAGAATGAGTCGGTAGAGTTTTCCCTTTCTCAAGCTTTGAAACAACCAATGATTGAACAAATGTTTTCCCTTGAAGTTATTGATAGTTTGGTTGAGTATAGCTTGATAGATGATGAGAAAGAAGAGGAACCACTTGATTCCCCACCTCTTGAAGATGAATGCTTACATGTAGAAAAGGTAGAACCACTACCGGTGGGTAAGAGTATGGTATCCTCTCCTCCTAATCTTGAACTTAAGTCACTCCCCTCATCCCTCAAATATGCTTTTCTTGAAGGAACTAATTATCTCGTTATCGTCAAAGCCACTCTTGATGGACCTCAATTGGAAAAAATTAATTGTCTTGAGAAAACACAAAAAGGCCATCAGGTATAGCATTGCCAACCTCCAAGGCATAAGCCCAAATGTTTGTATGCATAGGATCATCCTGGATGATGACCACCGCCCTTCGGTTTAGGGTCAACGTAGATTAAACCCCACTATGAAAGAGGTTGTCATGAAGTAAGTCCTCAAATTGTATGAGGCTAACATTATATACCCAATAACCGGAAGTAAATGGGTTAGCCCCGTACAAGTTGTTCCGAAAAAAGGAGAAATGACGGTTGTGAAAGGAGAAAAAGGTGAGTTGATTTCTACTAGGACTATTACCGGTTGGCGCATGTGTATAGATTTTTGAAAATTAAACACGGCCACCATCAAAGACCATTTCCCCCTTCCCTTTATTGATCAAATGCTTGAATGATTAGCACATAATTCTTACTTTTGTTTCCTCGATGGTCATTAGGGATTTCTTCAAATTCCTATTCACCCCGATGACCCAGAGAAGACCACTTTCACATGTCCATATGGCACCTATGCCTATCGAAGGATGCCATTTGGATTGTGTAATGCGTCGGCAACGTTTCAAAGATGTATGATGGCCATTTTTTCAAATTTCATTGAAAAGTCTATGGAAGTTTTTATGGATGACTTTAGTGTTCATGGTACATCTTTTGATTCTTGCCTTAAAAACCTTGATCAAGTGTTAGCTCGATGTGAAGAGTATAGACTTGTTTTAAACTGGGAGAAATGTCATTTCATGGATGAACAAGGTGTTGTCTTAGGTCACATTGTTTCTAACAGAGGAGTTGAAGTTGATAAGGCCAAAGTCTCGTTGATTGAGAACTCACCACCACCAACTAATGTCAAAGGGGTGAGGAGTTTTCTAGGTCACGCTGGTTTTTATAGACGGTTTATTAAAGAATTTTCTAAGATTGCCAAGCCTTTAACTTTTTTACTTATGAAAGATGCACCTTTTGTTTTTGATGACTTATGTCTTGAGGCCTTTTGTAGGATAAAGACCGCTCTCACCACCGCTCCAATTATCAAAGCACCCGATTGGAATCTTCCATTTGAGATCATGTGCGATGCCTCCGATTTTGCTGTAGGTGCCGTTCTAGGTCAATGGATCGACAAGAAGCTACATGTGATATACTATGCAAGCAAGACCCTAGATGAAGCCCAATCAAGGTACACCATAACCGAAAAAGAGATGCTTGCAGTTGTCTATGCCATGGACAAAATGGTATACCGATCCAAAGTCATTATTCATACCGATCATGCGGTCATTCGATATATTATATCCCAAAAGGAGACCAAATCCCGATTTTTTCGATGGGTTCTCCTACAAGAATTTGACATCGAGATTAAAGGCAAAGCCGGATCGGAGAACTTGGTAGCGGATCACCTTAGTAGACTAACAGTTAGTAAAGAAAGCAATGAAGATGATGGTATACCCATCAATGAAGCAATGAGAGATGAAGCAAGCCTTGATGGCCATTGAAACTATTACACCTTGGTATGCCGATATCGTCAATTTCTTAGTGTCTCATTTTATTCCGAACGATTATTCCAAGCAAGAAAGGAAGAAACTACGTTATGAAGCCCGACGCTGTTATTGGGATGAGCCCTATTTATTCCGTCGTTGTATAGATGGAATCTATCGACGATGTGTGACGGCCGACGAAGGATTTGATATTGTGAAGCACCTTCACTCGACACGTTATGGTGGACACTTGGCCAACCAAAAGACAATTGTTAAGGTTTTCCAAAGCGGGTTTTGGTGGCCTTCCATGTTTAAAGATATTAGATCTTTCATTCTCACATGCGACGGATGCCAAAGAAGTGGCAACATAACAAGAAGAAATGAGGTGCCCCTTCAACCCATCTTGAAAATTGAATTGTTCGATGTTTGGGGCATTGATTTCATGGGTCCGTTCACATCCTCTTTGAGCAACAAATACATCCTAGTCGCGGTTGATTATGTCTCAAAGTGGATTGAGACCGTAGCTTCTCCCACCAATGACTCCAAGGTTGTACTCCCTCCGTTCCAATGAATTGTTTGCCTTTGGTTTTGGCACCAAGGGTAAGCGATCCAATGAGGAAGTGACATGTGGAGCAAAACTCATGAAAATGATCAAATTACATACAAAAAACATTCCTAAAATAGAAAGGCAAACAATTCATTGGGACGCCCCAATATGGAATAGGCCAACAATTCATTGGAACGGAAGGAGTGATCAAGCTTTTCAAGAATGTAATTTTCCCGAGATTCGGTATGCCTAGAGCCATAATTAGCGATGGAGGCTCTCATTTTAGGAAAGATACCTTTGAACACCTTCTTAGGAAATATGGTATCATTCACAAGATGTCCTTAGCCTACCACCCTCAATCAAATGGGCAAGCCGAGATCTCCAACCGTCAAATGAATGAAATTTTGGAAAAAGTTGTGAATACACACCGAAAGGATTGGTCATTGAAATTGAATGACGCTCTTTGGGCATTGAGAACGGCTTACAAAGCACCGATTGGAACCACTCCTTATCGTCTTGTGTATGGTAAAGCTTGTCATTTACCGGTGGAATTAGGACACAAAACCAAATGGGCTATCAAAAAGGCTAAACTTTGACAAGAATGTTATTGGAAATAACCGCCTTCTCCAACTACAAGAATTGGAAGAGTTAAGACTTGAAGCCTACGAAAATTCGAAGATTTACAAGAAGCAAACACACAAATGGAACGATTCTCGAATACTTCCTAAGGACTTCTTCGTTGGTGATAAGGTATTACTCTTCAACTCTCGTTTTAAGCTTTTCCCCAGTAAGTTGAAATCGAAATCGTCGAGTCCATTTGAAGTGACCAGGGTGCAATGACGGATGAGGACTTGTCGCAAATCCCGATCGATCAAAGTAAAAACCAACTAATCCTAAACTTGGGTAGTAGAGGGTAAGTCGGGTTGAATTCCATAGGGACGGTCTAGCTAAATAAGGGTCTCGGTCTAGTAAGGTATTAGTCGAGAGAAGAGAAATTTTGGTTTAAAGAGAGGTCTAATCTAGCGAGCTAAGCTAATCAAACCGACAAACAAATGAAATAAATACAATAAAAAGGGGCTAGGGTCAAGGTCAACGAGGTAGTCTCAAGGGAGTTATCGGAGTTCACAAACTGGTCGATTATGGTCGGTAATTGGGGAGATAAAGGGTCTCTCTCGAGTCTCTATCTACCCGGGACGGTCCTAATAACGGGCTCTCGCACTTATTACTAGGTCGACCCACCCCAAAGAAAGTTCGACGAAATATAATTCACCTATCGCAGCCAAGACAAACGAATCATACAAAAATCGCAATCAATGGAGAACACCAACAATAATAGACAAGATAATGAACCCACAACAAAACCCACAAATATGAGACAAACCGAGTCTTCCTCGACCCTAGAAATTAACTACTCAAACATGATTAAAAAGTAAACTAATTAAACTACCCACTACTCTAATTATAATAATAAACATGAATGAATAATAAAGATGCAAACTTTAATAAAATTGAACAGTAAAATTAATCTAGAACTAATAAACAATAAAGATGGACAATAATGAAAAAGGGAGAAGAAAGTACCAAACTTGAGATGGGGAATATCATAAATGAAGAAGGATTGAAGTGTAGATTGATTAACCCAAACTAATTAAACTAAATTAACCAAATCCAATTAACAATTGATTAAAACTAATCGATATGAAGAATTAAGAGGGAAAAAATATGTCCTAAAGCTACACTCTACTTTTACGTCTCCTCCGTGTGCTGCAGCCGCCCACCTGCTCCCTTTTTTTCAAACCTCCTTTCCCCTCCTTTTGTTTCTGGTCCACTACTCTACTCCTGTCCCATGCTACGTGTAGTCCAGCCCACCAACAGCTCCCAATAATTTCTTTCTCCATAATGGGCCATCTATCTCCTTCTTGATCCAATAGCTGCTGCTTTGTAGCTCGATTTCGACCTATTAACCAATGGAATTGAGTCTCGCTCCCTTCTAAAAACTTGTAGGTCTAGAACTTAGCTTTCCAACTCATCTAGAATCACTTAATTCCGATGTTGTATGAGTGAGATATCGTCATTTTAAGACAGTCCGATCAAGTAGGCCTTTGACTTTTGCTTGACCCGCTTCGTTCATTGATAACATTTATTATGATATTTATTACTAAGATGGTAATTAACACTTAATATCGTATAATAACCTATATTGAGCTATAATATCAATTAAGCACACAAAATCGACCCGAATAAGTAAATAAATGTGGGTACAATAATGACTAAAATGACGTTTATCAACTCCCCCACACGTAAACCTTACTCGCCCTCGAGTAAGCTCAAATAGTCTACGACAAAAGCAATTTATTCACTTAAATAAATAAATAAAACATAATAGCCGATACGAGACAATAAACGGGCTCGCTCCGTCCCTTCAACTCACAACGAGATACTATGAGGAGAGTATCCCCTTGCAAGGCAAGTGGGGTCTTGTCAAAATCGCGAGACGACCAACAATAAAGCACAAAACTCATAACAAAATGGTCATCTCAAGTCAAAACGAGTCACCTCCCTCAACAAGGCAACCAAGCAAATCCTCAATCGATAATCAAAATTCTAAAATCCAACTAAAACATAAAGAATGACTAAGAAACACTTCACAAGTTGCATATTTTTCTTGTACATCTACTAATCTATAACTTCGGTAAGCAAATTAGGGTGTATGACGGAGATGGAGTGAACTAACATGGCGTTATAACCAAAAATGAAACACTAAGTCCCTTTCTCACATAGTAAGAAGTTCGGATCGTCCCGGTACCAACTTGGTGACTAAAAAGGAGACTAAATTTATTTATGAGATGGATAAACAAATAATAAATATGCATAACCTCACTTATTTGAACAACTTTCTTTTCTTTTGATTTTCTTCTTTTTCATTTTCTTTTTTTCATTTGTTTCATTTTTTTCATTCATTTTTTTCTTTTCGAAACACTTCGAATTATTTGAGAAGTGACTTTTTTCTTCTTTTGTTTTTTATTTTTATTTTGTCACTTTGAATTGAAATGTGAGAAATTATATTACACTTTATTTTTGTGTCTTCATGGGATTTTCTCATTTTTTTGTTGATTTTTGTGATTTTTATATGGATATAGTGTCACCAAGTCGGAATCCAGTCACCATAGGACAAAATGAACAAATGGAAATATCACACCATGAGATGAATATGTGGAACAATAATGATGGTATACACCCTAAATCACTAATAAAGCAAAGATTAGTCGATTCACAATACTAATATGCAACACTAAGTATTTCCAAATCATTTTTTTCATCAAAGTTGAAAGCTAGAAAATCTACTAAACTCTTAGAAAATTGAAAACCTTCTTTTTGGATTTTTCATTTTTTCAAATTTTTAGGAGTTTTTTTGAAACTTTTTCGACAAAAGAAACAAAACTAACACACAAAAGAGAAATAAAAGAAATCCACAACACATATTCACAAGTGCTAACATAAACAAGCTACTACCAACATCCCAACACAACACAAATCCATATTAACAACAAAATCACACCACCAAATCCAAAACTTCCACCAAAATCAATCCAAGTATGATCCAACAAGCAACAATCTCCCCCACACTTAAGCGAAACATTGTCCTCAATGTTTAAGGCTAGGGAGGGAAAAAAGAGAGGGTGGGTGAAGAATTTACCATTTCAAGCTCGATTTTCATCACTTGGTGAGTGATTCTTGATGTTTTCCCTTCTATCCATCATCTTGTTGTTACTTCTTCAAGATCATGAGTGGACACCTACACACAAGAAGAAAACAACACAAAAACACACACAAAAAAGAAAATATATACACTTAACACAAATGAAACAAGTGAGTCTTCTAAATACCCTACCAACGATCTCAATAACTTGTCAATTTAATTTGAACAATCCTCACCAACATGGTCATAGTGAGGCTGGTAAGATAAGCCACAAAACCAAGGTATAAGGGTGGTAATGAAGGGTTTGTGGATATGGTAGGCATTATCAAACTCAAATTCCCAAAATTTATCACTCGACTCCAAAATCACAAGAGGAGAGGCACTCACACAATCATGCTCTCCATTTTCACTCATATTGGGGGTCTTAATCATCTCTCCATCCTCAAGTGTCTCAATCAAAGAATCATCAAGTGACAAACCAAAATCTAACACAAACTCTTCTAAAGGAGCTCCAAAATCCTCACCTGTAAGCATGGGCTCAAGTAAAGGAGTAAGAGAAATAAGATCCAAAGCATCAATGGGTGAAAGAGACTCATAATCCATACAAGAGAAAGGCTCAAATTTCTCAAAAATTGGTTCCTCAAAGAAATCAACCTCAAAATCCCAAGTATCATCGATCTCAACACTCTCATCACTCAAAGCATCATCAAATGTCTTGTCATTATCTTCTCTTTGCTCCTTCCTCTCAACCTCAAGAGTTTCTCCTTTATTCAAATCCCTTTCCAAACTCTCATAATCAACCTCAAATGATATGCCTTCCAACTCACACAAGCTAAGATCTTTGTGGTTTTCCTCTCTACAAAGATCATAAAACTTATCCAAGCACACATTTTCCTCAAAAAGCATACATTCCAACTCACAATCATTAACACTCACAACAAGAGGTGTAAGTTGGACAAGGGAATATGGAAATTGTATTGAAGGAAGGCAAGTAGGTTCACAAGAGTCAATAGTATGCAAATCATCATTCACCATGTAAGTATTCAAAGGGGTTTGGGGAACATATTGAACAACATCCAAATCATCATCATCATCCTCATCATCAATAAGAGGTGGAAATGAACAAGAAGGAAGAGCATTAAAAGTAATTCTCAAATCACCACAAGAAGCATAAGTAGATAAAATGTCATGCATAGCATTCACGGCTACAAGGGGAGAAGAAACTTGACAAGTATGAGAATCATGTACAATATCAAGAAACTAAGAGTCTACCCTAGCACTCAACTCATGTTGCAAATAAAGCATAGGTGGGTTAACTCTAGGGTCTCCTCCATTAGGTCTCACTCTCACAAGCTTAAGATGAAGAATTGTATAAATGATGGAGAAATAGACTATAAGGATTAACCCAAACTAATTAACACTAATTCCATCTAATTAACCATAGATTAAGACTAATAAAGGTGGAGAATTAAGATGAAATGAGTTCCTAATGATACACTAATCTACTCCTACCGTTTGCTGTTGCTGCCTCCTGCTACTACTCTCCCCCGGCTCCCCACCCTACGGCCTCCTCTATCTTTTCTTTTGAACCCTAAAGCCCAATTCATTTATTTCCTCCGCACTCCTCTTGTCCACTCACCCATTCTCCTTTTTTTTCATCTCTCCAACTCCCCTTCTCTTTTTTTCAGTCCACACTCCTCCTTTATGTGTTGTTGGGCCAGCCCACCATTTCTATTTTTTTGATTTGGTCCATCTTCATGTTGATTTAATAGCTGCTGCATTGTAGCTCGTTTTCGACCCACTAACCAATGGAATTCAGTCTTTCTCTCTTCTACAAACTTGTAGGTCTTGAACTTAGCTTTCCAACGCATCTTCAATCACTTAATTCCGACGTCGTATGAGTGAGATATCGTCAACTCAAGACAGTCCGATCAAGTAGGCCTTTGACTTTTGCTTCACCCGCTTCGTTCATTGATCCGGTGCTACTCGGTTACTCCCGAAACAGTACCTATAAAATACAAACGAGACAAAGCAGTACCAAATTCTCGAGAAATAACATTTATTATGATATTTATTACTAAGACGGTAATTAACACTTAATATCGTATAATAACCTATACTGAGCTATAATATCAATTAAGCACACAAAATAGACCCGAATAAGTAAATAAATGTGGGTACAATAATGACTAAAATGACGTTTATCACCCCATCTTTTCCCGGGCCGGTACTGGCAACCGACGTCCCACTATACCGTGATATACTCCAACATGGATATGTCAAAGGTGTCCATGGCTAATTCGTATAGGTTTCGTGGCATGTTCTAAGCTCAACTCGACTTAGGAAGTCCGTCCTGATTCTCGGAAAGGCCCTGTACACTGGTATAGACCCAATTTCGACCGACCGAGACTTACTGTAGAGCATACATGGCGTCGTTATTATGCTTGTGTGACTATGTGCTACTTGGTTTCTACATCGTTTTCAAAAACCGTCATCTTTCAAATATACACCTTTTCAAAAAAAACACATATAATTTCAAAACCCGGGAAGCTACCGAATTTAGAACTTATGATTTTACTCGAAATAGCCTATTTTCTTGCCGGCATGCTGCCCATTTCAAAATTCGAACTTCCGATCAACCATTCGATTTTTGAATTTTCAAAATTCGACTTGGGTTTCAAATCCTCGTGATGCCATTCGCGATTTTCAAATTTTCGAGATGCCATTTTCGATTATCAAAATTTTTGAGATGCCATTTTCAATTTTCAAATCTTCGAGATGTCGTTTTCGATTTTCAAATCTTCGGGATCTCATCTCCGATTTTCAAATTGTCGGAAATTCTTTTTTTTTTTATATTCAAATTTTCAAAATTCCAAATATTCAACTTTTCAAAAAACCGGTCCTATTGGCCTACTGCCAATTTCAGGTCCATCTTCCCAAATTCCAAAATTCAATCATTTTTCGAAACCCTTCTTGTCCTTGGACCTACCGTAATTCGTGTTTTGGGTCTTTTCGTAGGTCGTCGAAGGTCTTTAGCGTTGAAACTCTTTCAATCTTACATCACGGGTTTTTTCCCCATCCTAGTCCGCCTTTTTCTAAAGGCATAACCGACCAACACGAGTCATACACTCGTAAATGGAAGGTTTGTCCAAACACTCGAGTCTTAACTAGAAAGTCGCACGCGATCTTTCCCTCTAGCAGGACGGTCCCCACGACTTTTCTTAGGCAGATCTCGCCCGTCTTTCTTAAGGAAACACTATCACTTGCGAAGCCCCTCATGGACTATACAGGGCCCGATGACCAAAGTATCCAGCCAACCTCCCATCCACCCAAGAGTCTGGATTTGATTTAAGTCCGAGTCTGAGTCCGATTCTAGGATGTACTATTTATTTCAATTTCAAAGACAGAGTTAGAGTCAATTGTATTCCGTCCTCTTTTCAAAATTCAATAAAAATTTAGTATTTCTATTTCTCATATATACTTTCCTTATGTGTTTCCGAGAACATGATGAACACCATCGTACACTGTGAGCACATGCACGTGACTATAGGAACATCTATAATGACTGCAGGAAATCGAGACCCGTGTTTTTCTTTACCTGTTCCTTGTCTGACATAGAAAGCCACATAACTACCCCTAGCATGAGCGGTATCGAATCCTATGACGAACCTAGGTAGTCTCCTAGTTTGGGTTCAAGACGGGAGGCAAGCCCATTTCCCACTATAAACACCCCTCCAATAAGACTGACCAATCCCTACCTTAGGCGTTAGTCTATCTAAGAAAAAGCATCGTAACTCTATAGACGCGATACCAAAAATACCCAACTAGGGAGGATGCTCCCACGAAGCCTTCTTGGAATTATGATGACAATACCGAGATCCAAATCGCCATGCTTACAAAAGTTTAGCTCCTAAAGCCTAACCAAACTGACGGGCCCAGCCCCAGATCCACTCACAAACGGATGCCACAGATCCAGGAATACCCGTACATATTACCCACGCCATAGGGGGATAGCAAAAAAAAACAACAACAAAAAAAACTGGACAAAAAAAATCAAAAGTCTGAGGAAAAAGCAATGGCCAAAATAAAAGAGCTGGCCATGACAAAAGGGAAAACTCTCAGCATTCCCCGACCCAATACGGTCAATCCCCTGACCAGGACACGGTCAACTCAAATGAAGAATCCTATGACCGGGGCTAAGAAGACAACCAACAGAAAATTCAAAAAACCCATGACCATGGTCAATGGTCGACCCAAGTGAATGTCCCTTGTCCGGGTACGGTCAATTCAAAAATTATCAACGCCCATACCATCAAATAGGGGAGAAACAATCAAGTTGGTCACCTAACACCACATCTAGCCTTCTCACATTACAACCCTCCAGACCTTCTCGAGACCTAGGCTAAGAGACAGCCCGAAATTTTGAGGATTCAAGCTCCATAGGATACCCCTAACCATTAGGGCCAGACATGGAAACCAGATCCCGCATTATCAAACCTGCCCAATCGAAGTCCGAGTCATTTTTACTCGACCTTCCCCTTTCCTACCACATTGCAATACCTTACCCTCGAAGCCTTAGTTCCACAAAATCGAGCTCTAGATGTCAAAATATCAAAACCACTTACGGCCTAACACCACATTTCCAAAATTATCCAAACCAGTTACCAGCTCCAAACACGGGAACTCAACTTGCAGTCGGCATAGAACACGCTCAAATAGTTCACACCACCTCTGGGGGCTACCCCGGAGAACGCTCACAGTCACAGGATCAACATCCTAACTATTCTAGCCCTTAATCAAGACATCATTGGGAATGCACCTAGCCCACATCGTCAATATGGCTAGTTACACACAAAGTCCTAATAAACTAAGCACCATAACATATCTTCCAATCACTGAACTACGACATGGTTTGATTTCACTACACATGAATACGTAGGCAGCCTTTGAACAAGGGCACAACCAACACATTGACACACATTCAAAAACCACAATCATTTCAGTCACGACACTGTCATGTTCTCAATAGTTCGCTTTGTTGTTCTGGGAGCTTCTCCTTGGCAGAAGTTCTCTATCCACTCACAAAATCCAAATATTTTCAAAAATCTAGCCACCTTTCTATAGTGTGTTTTAGTACTCGGCTCAGTCGAAGACAAGAATTTGTCCGGGACTCGAAGCTGCACCCACTTTGGGAATGTACCCCAAAATCAAAAAAAAATTCAAAAGAGCACCAGACTTTAACATTGCTATTACTAAGTCCAGTCGTTACAGTCCCATTACTGACTACTGCAACCCTGTGTTGCCACTCGCCTAGGCTACGTACGGAATAAGCGCAACTTGAGAGTCTTGTCATCTTAGGTGGCCCACCCCCCTACCAGGTCACGGTCCAACCCTTAGAGAGTCCAAGTCGTGTCTGTTAATTCGTTCTGTTGCGTCCAGAGTCGAGTCTGACGGAAGACCTATCTTTTCAAATTCTCATTTTAGAATTTGCAAAACTTAGTCACTTGAAAAAATTCTTTTCGACAAGGTCAAATTTCAGTCTGTTTAAGCTGCGAATTTCCTTTCTACCTCTTTCCATTTTGAAAACCTATCTCCTAGCACGTGAGTTGCTTTCAGAACTTCGATTTCAAAATGAAGAAAAAATCATTTTCACCAGTGCAAGTCGGTCTATATATGCTAACTGTATTTCCTGTATGTTGTCTTGCTATCTGCTATGTTTGCTATTTCTGCCTATATATCTAACATTTCAGGTACCAACTTCGCTTGCTAAAGGAACATCATGTTTTTTTTATTCCTCAGCGTGAGTCGTGTTTCACCTAAGCTCTACATGCAAAGTTTTGTGCAACCGTACAAAGCATGTACAATTCAAGGCTTCGAAAGCAGGCTCGCGCAACTCACTAAAACTCCCCAGCGAAAAGCCCAAAGGTGGCATTTCTCCTGAAGAAACACGGGATGTGCCTTTATATAGGTACACCCAGGGTTTCTTAGGCAGGCTCCCGCATAATTCTGAGTTGGGATGTGTCTGCAAACGGACACACCCAGGACTTCTTAGGCAGGCTCCCGCGTAATTCTGAGTTGGGATGTGTCTGCAAACGGACACACCCAGGACTTCTTAGGCAGGCTCCCCGCGTAATTTTGGATCGAGATGTGTCTGCAAACGGACACACCCAGGGCTTCTTAGGCAAGCTCCCGCACAGTTCTGAGATGGGATGTCTGCAAACAGACACACCCAAAGCTTCTTAGGCAAGCTCTCGCGCAGCTCCAAGATGGGATGTATCCGCATACAGATACACCCAGGGCTTAAAAAACAGGTCCCACGGAGCTATCCCCGACAACAGAACTCAGGTATGATTTCTATCTTATGGCTGGCGGGCCCTTTTACGCAAGTCTAATGGACTATAAACGACCCGACCAGAAGTATGCCAGGTCTTAATCCCTGATTGGCCCGGTAGCTACTCTGACTTTCGCCTTGTTCAAGCCTCAGTCAGAGTGGGGGCTCTGTAGACACCCACATTTGGCTGCTAGGTGTCTATAGCAGTTTCCAAAAAATACCCGATGATGATCGGACGCGAACGTGCTTCTATGCGATTGGATATTGGCTCAAAACCATTAGTTTCTGGCTTGGGCTCTTTACGGAGTACAAATCTCATAAAACCAACCTCAAATTCAGGCCCAGCGGGTCATTTCCAATCAAATAAGACTAATTTGGGTCAAAACCGACACCGGAAATAAAACCGACTTTTAGCGACCGGGTCAAACCCCGTTTCAAGCCGTTTCCGAGGATACAAAACAGCCATGCAAATATCAAGAATCCAACCCAAACACAAAATCCTCAAAAGATTTCGTCCGCCTCATCCACTCGATCGAGTGTCAGCCCACTCGATCGAGTGGGCCTCTAGAAGGTCCGCTGTCACCTCTTTATTGGGCCACTCGATCGAGTCAGCAGGGGCACTCGATCGATTAACCCTAGGCCGTGGGAGGTTGGGAATTCCTATATATACCTCCCTTTGCAACACAATTCACACAACTTTTTACAACCCTAACTTTTCCTCTCTCAACTTTTACACACATACAACTTTCAATCTTTCAACCCTAGTATCTAGGAAACCTACGACAAAAAACCACCATAACTCCATCTACATAATCTCGAACTTCCGTGCCTAAGCCACTAGACGAGTCCTATCCGAGAATCGAAGCATGTAGGTTGAGGGTGCAAATAATCCCGATTTCTTCTCTCTTTCTCTTCCCTTCTCTCGCGTCGCCCCTCCGTCCGTCAGTGTCGTCGTCGTTTTTTTATTTTATTTATTTTTTATTTTATTTTCTCGTTTCTAATATCATTAATACCGTTAGTATCAAAATACTAAAATATTCGCCTATTCGTGTCGAATACAAGGGATGACGGGATAAGAAAATTCGAATATACGAGGGCATTGCACCCGATATTGCCGGTCGCTTATTCCGACACCGCAAATATTTGATTGTTGAAGCGAATCAACGTTAACAAAATTGTTTCTTTTCTTTATCGCGTCAATAGTCACAATTTCATATTTGCACCATCATCATCATCGTGCATTCATCAATTTCCAAAACAATTTCAAATCAAACACGTTTATTTAAGTTAGAGAGAAACCCGTTGATGCGGATCTGAGATCACATAATCCGCAAGGATTCATTATGATGTCGAGATGCAGAGGGAATCTTTTTTTTTTAATTCAATCAAGTATGAAGCATTTATTCTTAAAGATCCAATATCGACTCTATAGTCGAATATCGTGTCTAAAAGAATTAGTCGATAAATCTAACAAACACGAATTCGTTGATGCTAAGATAATTGTCATATAGTTCGAAAGAACTGTAGACACCCGGATTTGGACCTGCTGGCTGCAGAAGTGCCCAACAAACACCCGATGAGGATAGGACTGCAACGCGACACGGGTTCGCGATGTTGTAGGTAGTTTTCCTATAGAACGGATCAAATAATTACTCGGAAAAATTAAAAACTAACATGATGGCAGGCTTAGTCCTGTCGTTAAGGTCACATAGACACTAATTAGAGTTAATTCCGACACCGGGACCCCGAGTCGACCCCGAAACTCGAACCGAGTCATCACCGTGTCAAGCGAACCTCGGGATGAACACTCGAGGCCCACTAAACCCACGGCGCCAGGTCAAGCCGCGGGAAATCTTAACACCCAAGAAACGTATTATACATCCGTCTCACGGTTTTGGAAAGTATCAAAACCGTTTCCTCAAAATCCCAACCGCCCCACCCTACGCGCCTTGGTCTCACCACGCCTTAGCCCAAGCGCCTGAGTCCTGGTGCGCCCCAGCTCAGGCGTCCATATGGGCGACGAGGGCCGAAAACACCTATAAATACCCCCCTCCGCCTCATTCAATCGACACAATTCTCATTCTTGTCTTCCTCCTCTAAACTTTCGCTAAGGGTGCGCACTCCAACACCCGAGGCAAACGATCCACTCGATCGTAGTTCCGATATAAAAAAGGCGACATCGACACTACTCCTCATCTTCGAGCACCCAACTCGATACCGAGGTGCCTATGATCGACTAGCTCAAAACTAGTAACGAAGTTCTGCCGGATTAGCCGCGGAACTAGTCCTTAGCAACGAAGCTCTGCCGGAGTAGCCGCGGGAAGGTCAAACAGTAACGGAGTTCTGCCGGAGTCACTGGTCAAGCTAGGACGATTCGCCTGTTGATAGAGTCGTCACTAGGTTGCCATCTAAACAAAACTTTCCATATTTGTACTTTCTATTATTATGCACTACGACAACACTAGATGTGGGCGCTAGGCCCACGCGCATCTACTAAAATACGTAACGTCCCAACTTCAACCACAAATACTAAAACACACTGAATAGGCCCGAGTAATTCCGAGATCCGTTCTCAAAATTATCTATGCATCGAGTCCCGTTTAGTGAATACTCCGAGGGTGCAACTCCTCACAATGTGATTTACTTACATTCGCATTTACAGTTTTTCGTATGATTTATTGCTTTTATGACCTTATAATCGCATGCTAAATCACCTAACACGGAATTCAAAAATAAAACAACTACAACTGAACAAAGTGATGGTCGAGTTCTGTATTAGTCCGGGTGCTCACCTTATTATGTTCGACGCATCTCTATTAATGCCAAACCGATGCATGTCAAGCAGAATACCAGGTAAGG
Organism: Agrostemma githago; assembly: GCA_958450325.1. NCBI lineage: Eukaryota > Viridiplantae > Streptophyta > Magnoliopsida > Caryophyllales > Caryophyllaceae > Agrostemma > Agrostemma githago. The sequence goes on along the minus strand of OY288240.1, from coordinate 23,985,471 downwards.
TATACCATAAGAACGACTAATATCCATATCACCGCGTTAAAACTGGTTTGCTAATACGTATAATACTAGTACTCTCTACTCTCCTACGTGCATCTTTTCATGGCCTGCTTGACACGTGAAATCGCATGCAAAGAATGTAAACACCACTACTTCGACGACAATACCTACTTGTCCCTAAACAACCGACGTAGCGAGAAACATAGGGTTAAAACAACGGATGTTACAGTACTTCCACCACAACAAAAGAACTAAGATATCAGCCCACCTATTGATTAGTAGAGGCCGCTATGGTGCGGGCGGGATTGGGTGTTGACATCTATCGGATGTTGGCTTCCCGATACGTACCCTCACCCCTTACTTAGAATCGACGGTTTCCGGATGTCCGAAACCATTGACAATGAGAGTCATTCCAGGCATGGAGTGCTTAAGGGTACAAGTCTTTATCTTTAGGTCCCGTGCCACTCAACTTTGAGCCGGCAAGGGATCAAAGTTGACTTGAACGGTTTCCGAGTCCCCATAATTGACTCGGTGGCGACTCCACAAATCGACAACGAATTCAGTTCACTAAAAAGGTCGGCTTACCAAATGAATCGGCCTTTAAACATTTACAACCACGACCCGATCGATTCCCAAACGGAAACACGGGTGCTCGCAATCGTCTGGTACAAGTTCGGATCGTCATCCAAATCGAGGTCCGACACTTCGTCTCGTATGCGAGATCAGACCGGCACCCGGCAGGGAGGGGGCCGCGTGGGTGGCCGTCGCCACACGTTGAAAACCGGGTCGGTACCGCGCGGGCACGCGCGGGGCGCTGGGTGGTGCAAACGGACGTTCACAAGAACTAATTACGACATAATAACGCGTATATAATTAATTCCGTTTTAGTTTGATTTAAAACGACTTACAAACATCTTTTCTAGATTTCATTCTAAGTATTCGATATTGATTCCATAATCAAATATCGAATACGACGAGTATCGAAAATTTAAGTCGAGTATGAATCGTATCATATTTTTATGGGACTTAACAAAAGTATCAATTTTCAACATTAAAAAAACAATTTCGAAAATCATGACAAATCGCAAAACGAACCTTTGTTCGTACAGGGGGCACTCGATCGAGCGCCTAGCCCACTCGATCGAGTGGCACCCCAAAAATCGAGGCAGAAGGTCTTTTTGAGGACCACTCGATCGAGTCCCACAACGACTCGATCGAGTGTCCCTTTATCACGCCAAAACGTGAGTCCTCAACATATTTCAAGCCTTATCAAATATTTTCATGACCTCGGTCAACACGTGTCAAGTCAATCAGGTGCCTTACTACTTTCAAAACCATGCATCATGTCGTTTATGTCATTCTATACTATTTGCAAACCGTTATTATCGTTACTAATACGTTTGTTTCTATTTTGGCATTTTATTTCCGTTATTTGTTTTATTGTACTAAAATGAACCTCGCATGCTAAATACAACTTTGACGTTAATTTAGATGCATTAAATCGACTTAGAAACTTATTCAAATATTTGCATGTTTAGTCAAAACATTGTTTGCATACCATTCAATCGAATTACTAACGCGCGTATTCAAAAGTCAAGCGATATCTAAGTAGAGGCCGCTAAGTGCGGGCGGGGTTAGGTGTTCTTTGTGAACTTCCCAACACGTACCCTCACCCCTTACTCAGAACCGTGGTTTCCGGATATCTAAACCATTGGCGCATGAGAGTCATTCAATACACGGTATCCGATAATGTCGGTATCGGTATCATAATGCAAACGGACGAACCCAATATACTCTGAGATCCGAATGGGCCATATTTGTACATGGCCCACAAAGATATAAAGTGGGTTCGAATGGGCCCGAACTCCCACAAAGTTCGGTAGCGACTCCACTTCGATATAAAATTCAATTCGATCCATCTCACATGAGATTCATTCGCCTCCCCAAACCCGCGCGTGGCCGCGTCGGGGTGGACCTATGTCATGTCCACAAGCCCTGGGTGTACCTGTTTGCAGATACATTATCCCATCTTGGATGCGCGGGGACTTGCTTCTGAAGCCCTGGGTGTACCTATTTGCAGATACATCCTATCTTGGATGTAATATTCCAGGAGAAACACAGTCTTTGATGTTCTGTTGGGAAGCGCAAGCTGGTACCTGACTTGTTAGATACGTAGGCAGAAATAACAGATATAGCAGTTAGCAGGACAACATCTAAGAAATGCAGTTAGCATCTATAGACTGACTCACGCTGGGGAATAAAATTTTTGCTTCATTCTGAAATCGAAGTCCTGAAAGCAACTCACGTGCTAGGAGATAGGTTTTCAAAATTGAAGGGGTTAGAAAAGAAATTTGCAGTTTAAATAGACCAAAATTTGACCTTGTCGCAAAGGATTTTCTCAAATGACTCAGTTTTGCAAATTTAAAAGTCGGAATTTGAAGAGAGAGGCATAGCGACAGACTCGACTCTGGACGCGACAGGACGAGTTGACCGACATGACTTGGACTCTCGAAAGGTTGGACCGTGACTCGGTTGGGGGTGGGCCACCTAAGATGACAAGACTCTTAAGCTGCGCTATTCCATAACCTAGGCGAGTGGCAACACGGTCGAAAATTCAAAATCTTTTATAGGGGGATTGCACTAGTCTGTAATGAGACCGTTTCTGCACGACAGGACTTAGCAGTAACGATGCTATAGTCTCTAGTGCTCTTTTGAATTTTTGGTTTTGGGGCGGAGTATCGAAGTGGGTGCTGCTTTGAGTCCCTGACAGATTCTCGTCTTCGACCGTGCCGCGTACCAAGACACACTATATAAAGAAGGCTAGTTTTGGAAAGTCTTTTGGATTATGTGAGTGGATGGGGAGCTTCTGCCTAAGAGAAGCCCCCAGGACGACGAAGCTAACTGTTTAGAACATGACAATGTCGTGATAGGAATGATGGTGCTTTTTGAATTCATGTCAATGTGGGTGGTGTGCCCTTGTTGAAAGGCTGCCTACGTATTCACGTATAGTGAAATCAAACCAAGTCGTAGTATAGTAAATTGAAAGATATATTATGGTGCCTAGTCTATTAGGGCTTTGTGTGTAACTAGCCATATTCATGGTGTAGGTTAGGTGCATTCCCAATGATGTCTTGATCAAAGGGGTAGAATAGTTAGGATATTGAGCCTGTTACTGTGAGCGTTCTCCGGGGTAGCCCCCAGAGGTGAACTATTTGGGCATGTTTTATGCCGACTACAAGGTGAGTTCCCATGTTTGGGACTGGTAACTGGTTTGAATGTTTTTGGAAATGTGGGGCCAGGCAGTAAGTGGCTTTGATGATTTGACATCTGGAGCTCAATTTTGTGGAGCTAAGGCTTCGAGGTTAAGGTATTGTAATGTGGTAAGAAAGGGGGAAGTCGAGTAAAAATGACTCGAACTTCGATCAGGGCAGGTTTGATAATGCGGGTTTTGATTTCCATGTCTGACCATAATGGTTAGGGTGTATCCTATGGAGCTTGAATCCTCAAAATTTTGGGCTGTCTCTTAGCCTAGGTCTCGAGAAGGTCTTGAGTGTTATAATGCGGGGAGGCTAAATGTGGCGTTAGCTAACCAGCCTAATTGTCTTTCCCCTATTTGATGATATGGTTATTAACCATTTTTGAATTGACCGTACCTTGGTCAAGGGACTTTCACTTGAGTTGACCGCTGACCACGATCATGGGTTTTTGAATTTTTTTTGGTTGGTTGACCTCTTAGCCCCGGTCATGGGATTCTTCATTTGAGTTGACCGTGCCCTGGTCAAGGGATTGACTGTAATCTGGTCGAGTGACCGTATCTGGTCGAGGGATGTTGAGAGTTCTTTTTTATCACGGTCGTTCATTTATTTTGGCCTTTTGCTTTTTTCCTTGGACTTTTGATTTTTTTTGTCCAGTTTTTTTATCCCGTCTATGGTGTTCGCAATGGGCGCGGGTATTCCCGGATCTGTGGCGTCCGTTTGTGGGTGGATCTAGGGTTGGGCCTATCAGTTGGATTAGACTTTTGGAGCTAAGCCTTTGTAAGGTCTAGGCATTGTTGGTATTTGTGTGAGTGAAACTCGTGGTGGAGTACTCTACATTAAAAATGATGGTTTGGATCTCGGTATTGTCATCATAATTACGAGCAAACTTGGTGGAAACATCGTCCCAAGTTGGGTATTTTTGGCATCACGTCTATAGAGTGATGAACTAATTTCGTATATATATTTAACCCCAACTTTTCCTTTATTTTGGTTCATTTTACGTGTCCTAGGAGTCGTTTTTCTAGCTTTTTATTCTTCTTTGTTATGCCGGGTATTTTGTTTACGTTTTGTTGGAAACGAGACAAATGAAGGCGATGGAGCTATATTTTGGGCAATGACGAGAGTCGAGCTATGAAATATACAAGGAAGACGTGATAAAAGTTAGAGGATGCTAAGTGAAGAGTTAAAGAAGGACGTGAGTAAAGAAACAATAAGAAACAACAAAGAAATAAGTTAGAATTCTCAAACAAATGCAATTCGAGAAGAAAGAACGATCGCTAAAACAAGGGTCAACTTAAAACAAGAATATATTAAGTTCTACAACTCCGATCAAGCTGAATTTTTGGCGTTGAAAAGTCCTTTCTCTTATATTTCTAACGGTATATTACACGTGTAATTCCGAGAAGTAACGAAGACACAGCAAGCATTTCAAATTCGTCGCGCAGTCCAGAGGAACCCAAACTGGTCGGGACGGACGCAAACCGGTCGGGACAGCCTTGAACCGGTCGGGACAGACCCAAACCGACCGATTTGAAGTGTTTCGTGGGATTTCTATTTTTGGACTCCTTCACTTACCAGAACTCTTAATTTACGGGATAGTCTTTCCTAATTAGTTTGAGGAAAGTAAGAGTAATGAGACTCTTTATCATTATTAGTATAAATACCCTCCTTGGGGTTAAGTTTATTTACACTTTTTTCATTCAGTAGTTTAGTTTAGACTTTTTTATTAGCATTGGAATTCTTCTAGTTTGTAATCCTACTTTTAGATCGTGAATCTTTCAGTTCTACGTAATTGGTACTTTTTCTTATTCTCTTATTTTCATGTTGATTTCGATTATGTTTAATTCTTTTATTGCCTAACCTTTAATATGAGTAGCTAATTTATTCTTCTAGGGTTAAAGGGGATCCTATGTCAACTGAATTGGGGATGTTAGCTTGATTATTTGTTTAATTGATCATTCATATGTTATTGCCTTACTACTTGTCTTGTATCGTTGTTCGATTAGTTTGAGACGTTGAACTAGTTGAATGTTTAGGAACCCGAACCTAAGATCGAAAACCTGGTAAGGGTAGACTTACAAGTAAGTGGGTAGGATAATCTGGTAAGTTGCGAGAGCCCGTCATAATCTATCCTAAGGTTGACATAAGATTCGAGAGGTCGTGCCTTTGCCCTAAATAACTGTGATTGATTAATTGAATGATTAATTAACTTGACCCAATTTAATTACATAGTGAACCGAAAAACCCTAGAATCCTTTTAATATTCCGTCTCTCTATGGATTCGACCCTTACTTGCTGCTAGCTACCTGTTAGTTGTTCGTTAGGATTATTTTGATTAAGGTCATACGACTTTAGCCTTATCAATTTTGGCGCCGTTGCCGGGGAGACAATTTTGTATTATTGCTTATTATTTCTTTTAAGTTCCATATTATTTTGTATATATTTTTTTTATTTTATTTTTTATTTCGTTTTTTTTTTATTTTTTTTGTTTGTCTAACCATGATTATCTTCTACTTTCCTCAATTTAATCATGAGTCACTACATATTTTTTGGGAAAGACTTGAATCTCTTATTTTTCAAAGTGACTATCATGTCAATATTTGGGAGATGTGTTATATTGATAAGCTAGTCGTACACCTATAAAAGATAACCAACTTAGGTCTAACTAAAAATATAGCTAGGGAAGTCATATAAATTCTACTCGTAATTAAAGTTTATATAAGTAACCGAATCGGGGGTTTTGTTTTTGTGTTTAACTAATCTAAAAGTAGTGAAGAAAGAGAAAATTAAAAGATAAGAAATAAGTAAAATAAATAGGATGAACTAAGACGAATTTATATGGAGAGAAGACTAGGATTGTCTGTTCACTATGAATCTCATATGGTCACGGTCTAAGTCACAGGTCTATCGCAGATATTGGTCTAAGGGGTAGTGAAAAGGTCCTTCCGGTCCGCTATTCACCCTAGCATGCGTCTAAAGGCTTCCGATCTTATTAGGGCATACAAATGTGTTGTAGCAGGTCTAACTTTTACCAGACTTCCGATCTTAGGTTCAAGTTTACCAATTCAATTAATCAATCACATCGACTTAATCAATTAATCTCAATTAAATGCTACAATTAACAACTCAGACACAATATCATTGACAGATCTATAAATTATTTAGCGACCACATTCAATTCGCAGATCCCCTAAATCTTAGAGAAGGAAATTAGCTACTCATAATTAATTCAAGAACAAGAAAATTAATAAAAGATTTTACTAGATTAAACATGATGAATAATAATACAATTACGACAAGCATAAAACAAAGATTAAGAATAATTAAGTATGAAGAAGAAGAACAATTAAAGATTAAGAACAATCAATAATGAAGAAAAAGGTAGAAGGAAAAAAAGATTAAATTAGATTAACAAGAGGAATGAAGGCGATTCGAATCTTGAGTTTTGAAGAAAGAAATTAAACTAGAAGTAATTCTAAGAGAATAAGGAGAAAGAGTAAAAAGTATGGAGTAGAGAAGTAAAAGTAAGTAAAAAGTATATGAATTCTAATGTGACTGAAAAGTCCTATTTATACAACTTATAAAGAGTTAAAACAGATTAGGAAACTGCTTGCTGAACACGAAACTGTCCGCGGCCCAGAAAATAGTCGGCCGACTATTGTAATAGTCGGTCGACTAATTTTAACTAATTTGATCTTCTGTTGTCACCCAAATAGTCGGTCAACTATTCTGATAATCTGTCGACTATTATGATACTCTGTCGACTATAATTGGCCCATTTATGCAATCAACTCTTTCCAGCTTCGTTTTGGCTCGATTTTGGTTCGTTTTAGCTCATGTGGCTTCCATTCCTGCAAAAAGACAATACACACCACAAAGTAGCCAATTCGGGGCAAAATAATAGCTTTCACTACTCGATAAGTACGGGAATGCTCGTAATAAGAGCATAAAATTGTATATAAAAAACGTGCATCAAATCTTCCCAAACCAAACCCTTTCTTGTCCTCAAGCAAGCACACAACCATGGACTCAAACCTAATGGAATGTATATAACTCATAGCGGAGTATGCTTCAAAATCACCCAAACCAATGCGCAACGATTAAAACTAATGTAATCAACCACATACAACAAGCTTGACCAATGACAACAATATTGAACCTTCAACCTTGCAAGACTCGTCTATGTCGGACTCTCACGGATCGCTCATCACACAAGACAGGTGATATTGTGAGTTTATGTAAAATCGGAAAGACAAAACACTCACCTAAATTGCGACTTACAAGAACATGTATGCAATCTAACATGAAATCAATCTCTAATAACCGTACATACGCATTCTATCGGGAAAAGACACGTGCCAAGGACTTACATACGGTATAAAGTGAGGTTAATCGGGTAAGGAGGGGCAAAATGATATGGATATGTCGAGTTAATAGCCAAGCTAGAATTACACCAACCATTAATAATAAACATTCAGTTCTCACCAAACTCCAGTCGAAGAAATTAGGCATAACAACAAGCGCCTTACCAAAACCGTTTCCCACTAATAACTATGAAATTAGAGAGATCAATTCTTTTCTCATAGCAAACACATATTCTTCTTCTAGTTTCACTTCATTTTTTTCTTTATTCTTCTTTCTTTTCTTCTTTTTTCTCTTTTTTTTCTTTTAAATAATTTTTTTTTTCATATTTTTTCATTCCCTTCTCAATAGTCATGATATAAAAATCAACCCGAAAAAAAACAATTTCGTCCAACTAATCTACTAGCTTGACTAGGGTAGGCAATATATGGCATGTAGTTGATAAACGGGTCAAACATGTCAATTTGGCTATGTGAGGCTTATGGAATCAGATAAAAGAAAGGATTTGCCTTTTTCGCACAAGTCAAAACCACGAGTTAAAAACGTACAGGTACCTAAGAGACGAATGTCATGCTTATGCATTTTGATGGTACATGTCTTGTAAGGAGTACTACTCTCAATCTAAATGAAACTGATCACGAATGTCATCAGTTTAAGGCTCAAATTCCTTACAAATCTATGTAGTTTGCCAACAATGAGTCTGTAATCCCCTAGAAATTCTAACGCAATACAGTGGCGGAAAAACTGTAGAAGTGAGATTACAACACACTGTAGCTATGTCTTAATTAAATAAGAATGGTAAGTCAATACATAAGCCATAAAATAAAAATGGCTACAAAATATAAATAAAATAAAATAGAATCCATAAATAGGGTTTTAACAATCCATAACACAGTGATCTTATTAAAACAAGCAGGATCCATAACTGCTCGCTAGCCCACCCAAAGGGAAACACATATACCTGCCATGTTAAAAACATAACAGCCACAATCAGTGGGGAGCAACGTCAACGTTCCCCCACCCCTATAACAGGATTTTCAAACTGTAATTACTATTATAGAAAAATAGTAAAAACGGAAAACAGTAAAACATTATAGTGAAAATAAGCTTTCAGTGAAAAACTTCACATAACGAAACAATATAATAAAAATGATTTTTCCGAAGAAAACTTAAAACATTTGCCAACCTGCAACCAAATTATATCGATAATAATAAAATATTCAAAATGGCGTTATGGATATTCGGTTAATGTGCACAAGGCTAGACTTTCACTAGGGATGTACTAAAAACTAGCTTCGAGAACTCAGACACCAACTTCACACGCAGCGAAGATCCAAGGTCTCTAACTAGGCAACTCAACCATAATAGGACGGCGACTTATCAATGCGAGGTCCTAACTTAAGTAATATACACCCCTCCTAGATACCAAGTGTATCCAGTTCAACTGACGGCGACTAACACGATGCGATATCTAGCTTAAGGGCACAATGCGCATATACTCCTGAACACCAAATGTGTCCAGTTCAAAAACCAATGCAACCCAAATGGATACACCAGCCTTATAGTTGATGGCAAAATCGTACATCCTAAATTGTATTACTCTAACCCCACACTTATCCTTATTCCATAACTCCAAAACAAAGCCATTATCGATATTCAAAAGATATAATCATTATAATAATAATAAGAAGAAAAAAAGGAAAAAAGGATCGCCTTCTAAAAGAGGAAACTTTCCATTTTAGGAAACTTTTATTTTTAGAAACTTTACTAAAAATAGCATCATATCAAAAATATTAGTTTATACTAATACAACATTTTTAGTAAACAATATAGATTTATAAAACTAATACTTTCGGCCTTAACGATATTAATTATCAAAGTGAGAGCATTTAGGTTTGTGAAATTATTAAAATATCTTCCACGTGTTTATAAAAGGAATATAAAATGTCTTAAACAATTTAATACTACTAATCAGGGTGTTTTCAAAGTTTATAAAATTAAAATTCCCGAATTATTAATAGTTTCGAAAAAACGAACATAAATAGGATTTTACGGCAAATGCCAAATAAAATACTTTAACGTCCTTTATTTAATTAAACCATTGAATACATTAAGAGTATATTAAGGGATGATTTAACTCACCAAGTTTCAGATTTAAATACTTTCAAAATGGCTGGAAAAATAATTGTTTTTTGGTAAGACGAAGCATTTTAACGTTAAATCAGAATTTGTCCAAAAGTCAATACTTATTAATTAAAGACTTTAATAAATAGTACAAAAATTATGTAAAATAGTTAAAATATATTTATGGACATTCTTTCAAGAAAATAAAATATTCTAGAATCCTAAAACTCGGTTTTTAAAGCGTTTTCCCGTTAATCGTCTAATCTCGACAATAACGATTAATAAAAGTAGTAATTACAAAACGATTTAAGTATTAATATCCAAAAATTATTATTAAACTTAAAAATAATGATTTCCCAGAAACTACTAATTTTCCAGATTTCCAAAAATTCCAGATTTAATAAATCCCGTTAAAACCGTCTTTTAAACCCGTTTTCACAATTAACGATTCCATTAATAAAACTTATCGTTCCTAACATTTTATTAAAGCACTACAAATCATAAAATTACATTTTATTAATAAATCATCAGAATCATATTTTTTCCACATTTAATCAAAGGACCAGTAATCGAGAATTTAAACAACAAATGCGGTTTTAACGATAAACGATGATTTAAAGCTATTAATTATTTCATCCACTTAACAATTCCTAAGAATTATGAAAAAAATCTGAAAATTATATTTCCTCAGAAAGTTTCACCACGGCAAAAATCAGATTAAAATAAAATGTTTAAGTACTAGAACAAAAAAACAGCTTTTAATCATTTTTGTCCGTAAACGGTAATAATTCAATAATCGATAACTAAAATATCAGAAAAATACTAAATTGTTAAAAATAATCAAAAACATCATTTTTACAGAATATGAACGTATATTACATGTTTAGGCCGAATATTACAATTTTACAAATCAATACGAAGATTTAATCATTAATCTCGTAAAAGCGATAAAAATACCGAAACATGCAAATTTTCAACTTTTAAAAGAAAATTTCCAGATTATATGACATACGTATATTGTCAAAAATAAAATATAAAAATATACATGCAATTACACATTTAAAATCATGAAATACCGAGTAACATCGACGTTACCTCTACTCCAAATCTGAATCAATAATATACAAGTGAACCTCGGGATCATCCACAAATCCTACCACGTACAAAATCATGGCAGAAAAATACCATGAGAAAAACTGAAAAATCAAGGTGAATAACGATCGAAAACCGCATCGATTATTACCTTAACGAAGAGATCGGAAAGAAGATTAATTTGACGATAAAAATGATGCGATTATGACTTGAATTGAAGCAAGAATAAGCCTTGAGGGGCTGCTGATGACACGACCAAAAGAAGGTGAAGAAAGGTTTTTTTTGTTTAAGTGTAGAAATGAATATAAGGAAAAATGGGTTGTTTCATATGTTTGAATAATATTAATATTTGACGAAAACAAGGTGAAACTAGACTAAAATATCCAGCCAAAAATCAATAGGAGGAGGATGAAAAGTTTGAGTAATAATGCATCAATTCTATGAAAAGAAAATGATCTTACGTTTACGGTTTAACGTGATAAAATGAAACGTATTAATAAATCGTAGTAAAATTGTGACAAGAAGCTTTGTCGGTCCAAAATATGGGGAAAAGGTCTCAAATGATTTATAAGTTGATAAAAAGAAAAATTGTAAAATAGTTAACGACCTTTCAAAGCAATTCGAGTAAACCTCGCGTTGGAAAATAATTATTTACGAAACTTCGTATTTAAATCATAAATGGCTAATTTTTAGTAAATAAAAATATTTACTAGTTGAAAATATTATACAAATATGTTTAGACATTTGTAGAAAGAGGAATAACTTAAATCCGAGCTTAAAAACGTTAATTCGTAGAGAAATAAAATTCCTCGCGGAAAAATAAATAGTTTACGAAGAAAATCAAATAAATAGATTTAAAAGAATTAAAATCTTTTAAAAAAAAATCATTAAACTCAAAATTAAAAATAAACTTGGAAAATTCTTAAACCTAAGGCCAAAATGTGACAGAGTTATGACGAAGTCATAACAGAAAAGATAAAACGCTAGGAATAAATAGTGGGTGTTACTCCCTCTGTTTTTTTGATATCTTCCACATTTCCTTTTTCAACCATTTCTTTGATTTCTTCCACTTTCCTTTTTTCTATCACACTTTTCTCTTACCTAGGTGGCCCACTTACTTTACTCCCTCTCTACTTTTACTTATTTTATTGTTTTTCTTAAGAAATGTGTCACTTTTAAGGTGGAAGAAATCATAGAAACGGAGGGAGTACAATCCTCCCTACAAAAGAAAGTTTCGTCCTCGAAACTAAGAATAAGCAAAAAGGAATCAAGATTACCCCACTCGAAAAGGTGAGGACGAAATTGAGAGTCAAATAGAACTCTCAAGGATTGAAGAATAAATTAACCATCTCGAGATTCCCAGTACGACTACTACAACACGGGTTCCTAATTTCCATCAAATAACGTTAAGTCCAATATTAGGCACTAGGTGGTACCACTCGGTCACAATCTCCAAAAATGTCTTACGTGACTATCCAATCGTTCAAGCGACACGATACTAATCCACAAATGCTTTAGAATCAAATCCATAATTAAGATTCCAACTGTTAACAAAACATACTCAAACCCTTGATCGATAAGGCCCCTAATTTCAAAACTCATAAGGTTTGAACTCGAGGTATGCTCCAAATTTCTCGAGGAAGGAACACTAAACAAGGTCCACCAATATAACAATGCTCGGGCACGGAATCCTCAAAATGATTACCAACATGTTTATAATGCCACAAGTAAAGAAGTTGGGGAAACTATAACAAATCTTTAAACACGCTCAAACCTATAGGTGATGGCGCAAACACTCACATCTTTAAACACGTCATTGGTCTAAGGTTTCTAAAAATTCCACCAAATTTCATATTGTATCAGCGAAACCACCAAAATATTTATTAACTCAACGAAGCCACAATCTCGTTGGTCTAAGGTTATAACAGTCCCAATAAGATGATCCGTATTAAAATATTTCTCAAAACAGCACAATAAAACCAAACTGTGATTGTGCAAGATAGTTCTCTTCTCTGGGGAAAACAACAATTTATCCAAGTTAGATCACTCAACTCCAAAGTTCATAGGTTACAACCTTAAGCGACGATCAACGATCTAATCCTTAAGAAATACGGGTAATCTATGTCAACCAAAATTTCTAACGACATTAATGAAAACCTTCAATGGTACCACAACACTCAGGTTAACACCTTAAACAATACTCTGTGATTCCAAATATTCGCGATGCATCCATTTAATAAGCATTAGATAAGAATCCAAAGTAATATTATCAGTTACACTTAGTTCGGTTCTAGGGTAGGTAGCAGGTATCCATTAAATATGATATACTCTGACTACTCCAAAAATATATTCAACTCTAAGTACTCCAAAATAATCAAAGTAACCTATAACCAAAGGTTCAGTGTCTAAAGTATCATCCTAATTCCATCAATCAACATTTTACTATTCAAATCAATCCTCAAGAATTTCTTACTTGCTAAAAAGATAGGGTTGACTCACAATCCTCAAATCAAGTAACAAGGGTTTACCAAACCTCTAACATTTATAACTTAACTCTCAAAGGGGTTTGCTAAGACAGAACCGGTCACACCAAAGAATCTCAAGTGGGAAGATGGTAAATGAGGGAGTTAATCAAAGATTTATCTAAAAAATGAAGACGAGAATTTATAAGAAGGGTTAGAAGAAGTAGAGGCAAGGAGAAAAAAATCAATGGTTGTAGATAATTAAAATCTAAAACGAGAGGGGAATCTTCGGACCTACGGTTCCTCAAAGAAATTCGCGGGATATCTTCTTCATCTCGTAGGGACACGAGCACACTAGTCTTGTGTTGCTTCGTCCATATCCAAAGTGAAGTGAAGTCGCATCTAAGTCTACTGCACGATCATGGAACTTGCATCAACTCTTGATCATCTGGCTTGTAGCTTAAGTAAACTGAACCGGAGCTGAAAAGTCACCTTCAGCATCTTTCTCGGAACACCTTGTTGTCCACACGAGTCAGCAGGCGTTGAGAGTGCTAAGTAGGTCTTGTCCCGATTTGGAGCAGCATCATGTCAGCATCTTGTCCATTCATTATCTTCTTCGACATATAAAACAAATATTCAATGCTAATCATTGAGTTTCAGGAATAGGATAACTAAACAAATAAGTCCTTACTTGTTTCTACCCATCTCTAATAATATTTTTATTCACAGTTTAAATAATTTACTGGTATTTTCCCTATTTTCAGGTGTGAGCATTGGGAGCAATGATGCTCTGATACCAACTGTAATCCCTTAGAAATTCTAACGCAATACAATGGCGGAAACACTGTAGAAGTGGGATTATAACACACTGTAGCTATGTCTTAATTAAATAAGAATGGTAAGTCAATACATAAGCCATAAAATAAAAATGGCTACAAAATAAAAATAAAATAAAATAGAATCCATAAATAGGGTTTTAACAATCCATAACACAGTGATCTTATTAAAATAAGCAGGATCCATAACTGCTCGCTAGCCCACCCGAAGGGAAACACATATACCTGCCATGTTAAAAACATACCAGCCACAATCAGTGGGGAGCAACGTCAACGTTCTCCCAGCCGTATAACAGGATTTTCAAATTGTAATTACTGTTATAGAAAAATAGTAAAAACGGAAAACAGTAAAACATTATAGTGAAAAAAAGCTTTCAGTGAAAAACTTCACGTAAGGAAACAATATAATAAAAATGAGTTTTCCGAAGAAAAACTTAAAACATTTGCCAACCTGCAACCAAATTATATCGATAATAATAAAGTATTCAAAATGGCGTTATGGATATTCGGTTAGTGTACACAGGGCTAGACTTTTACTATGGATGCACTAAAAACTAGCTTCGAGAACTCAGACACCAACTTCACACGCAGCGAAGATCCAAGGTCTCTAACTAGGCAACTCAACCATAATAGGACGGCGGCTTATCAATGCGAGGTCCTAGTTTAAGTAATATACACCCCTCCTGGATACCATGTGTATCCAGTTCAACTGACGGCGACTAACACGATGCGATATCTAGCTTAAGGGCACAATGCGCATATACTCCTGAACACCAAATGTGTCCAGTTCAAAAACCAATACATCCCAAATGGATACACCAGCCTTATAGTTGATGGCAAAACCGTACATCCTAAACTGTATTACTCTAACCCCACACTTATCCTTATTCCATAACTCCAAAACAAAGCCATTATCGATATTCAAAAGATATAATCATTATAATAATAAGAAGAAAAAAAAAAGGAAAAAAGGATCGCCTTTCAAAAGAGGAAACTTTTATTTTTAGAAACTTTACTAAAAATAGCATCATATCAAAAATATTAGTTTATACTAATAGAACATTTTTAGTAAACAATATAGATTTATAAAACTAATAATTTCGGCCTTAACGATATTAATTATCAAAGTGAGAGCATTTAGGTTTGTGAAATTATTAAAATATCTTCCACGTGTTTATAAAATGAATATAAAATGTCTTAAACAATTTAATACTACTAATCAGGGTGTTTTCAAAGTTTATAAAATTAAAATTCCCTAATTATTAATAGTTTCGAAAAAACGAACATAAATAGGATTTTACGGCAAATGCCAAATAAAATACTTTAACGTCCTTTATTTAATTAAACCATTGAATACATTAAGAGTATGTTAAGGGATGATTTAACTCACCAAGTTTCAGATTTAAATACTTTCAAAATGGCTGGAAAAATAATTGTTTTTTGGTAAGACGAAGCATTTTAACGTTAAATCACAATTTGTCCAAAAGTCAATACTTATTAATTAAAGACTTTAATAAATAGTACAAAAATTATGTAAAATAGTTAAAATATATTTATGGACATTCTGTCAAGAAAAGAAAATTTTCCAGAATCCTAAAACTCGGTTTTTAAAGCGTTTTCCCGTTAATCGTCTAATCTCGACAATAACGATTAATAAAAGTAGTAATTACAAAACGATTTAAGTATTAATATCCAAAAATTATTATTAAACTTAAAAATAATGATTTTCCAGAAACTACTAATTTTCCAGATTTCCAAAAATTCCAGATTTTACAAATCCCGTTAAAACCGTCTTTTAAACCCGTTTTCACAATTAACGATTCCATTAATAAAACTTATCGTTCCTAACATTTTATTAAAGCACTACAAATCATAAAATTTCATTTTATTAATAAATCATCAGAATCATATTTTTTCCATATTTAATCAAAGGACCAGTAATCGAGAATTTAAACAACAAATGCGGTTTTAACGATAAACGATGATTTAAAGCTATTAATTAATTCATCCACTTAACAATTCCTAAGAATTATGAAAAAAATATGAAAATTATATTTCCTCAGAAAGTTTCACCACGGCAAAAATTAGATTAAAATAAAATGTTTAAGTACTAGAACAAAAAAACAACTTTTAATCATTTTTGTCCGTAAACGGTAATAATTCAATAATCGATAACTAAAATATCAGAAAAATACTAAATTGTTAAAAATAATCAAAAACATCATTTTTACAGAATATGAACGTATATTACATGTTTAGGCCGAATATTACAATTTTACAAATCAATACGAAGATTTAATCATTAATCTCGTAAAAGCGATAAAAATACCAAAACATGCAAATTTTCAACTTTTAAAAGAAAATTTCCAGATTATATGACATACGTATATTGTCAAAAAAAAAATATAAAAATATACGTGCAATTACACATTTAAAATCATGAAATACCGAGTAACATCGACGTTACCTCTAATCCAAATCTGAATCAATAATATACAAGTCAACCTCGGGATCGTCCACAAATCCTACCACGTACAAAATCATGGCAGAAAAATACCATGAGAAAAACTGAAAAATCAAGGTGAATAACGATCGAAAACCGCATCGATTATTACCTTAACGAAGAGATCGGAAAGAAGATTAATTTGACGATAAAAATGATGCGATTATGACTTGATTTGAAGCAAGAATAAGCCTTGAGGGGATGCTGATGACACGACCAAAAGAAGGAGAAGAAAGGTTTTTTTTGTTTAAGTGTAGAAATGAATATAAGGAAAAATGGGTTGTTTCATATGTTTGAATAATATTAATATTTGACGAAAACAAGGTGAAACTAGACTAAAATATCCAGCCAAAAATCAATAGGAGGAGGATGAAAAGTTTGAGTAATAATGCATCAATTCTATGAAAAGAAAATGATCTTACGTTTACGGTTTAACGTGATAAAATGAAACGTATTAGTAAATCGTAGTAAAATTGTGACAAGAAGCTTTGTCGGTCCAAAATATGGGGAAAAGGTCTCAAATGATTTATAAGTTGATAAAAAGAAAAATCGTAAAATAGTTAACGACCTTTCAAAGCAATTCGAGTAAACCTCGCGTTGGAAAATAATTATTTACGAAACTTCGTATTTAAATCATAAATGGCTAATTTTTAGTAAATAAAAATATTTACTAGTTGAAAATATTATACAAATATGTTTAGACATTTGTAGAAAGAGGAATAACTTAAATCCGAGCTTAAAAACGTTAATTCGTAGAGAAATAAAATTCCTCGCGGAAAAATAAATAGTTTACGAAGAAAATCAAATAAATAGATTTAAAAGAATTAAAATCTTTTAAAAAAAAATCATTAAACTCAAAATTAAAAATAAACTTGGAAAAATTCTTAAACCTAAGGCCAAAATGTGACAGAGTTATGACGAAGTCATAACAGAAAGGATAAAACACTAGGAATAAATAGTGGGTGTTACTCCCTCTGTTTCTTTGATATCTTCCACATTTCCTTTTTCAACCATTTCTTTGATTTCTTCCACTTTCCTTTTTTCTATCACACTTCTCTCTTACCTAGGTGGCCCACTTACTTTACTCTCTCTCTACTTTTACTTATTTTATTGTTTTTCTTAAGAAATGTGTCACTTTTAAGGTGGAAGAAATCATAGAAACGGAGGGAGTACAATCCTCCCTACAAAAGAAAGTTTCGTCCTCGAAACTAAGAATAAGCAAAAAGGAATCAAGATTACCCCACTCGAAAAGGTGAGGACGAAATTGAGAGTCAAATAGAACTCTCAAGGATTGAAGAATAAATTAACCATCTCGAGATTCCCAGTACGACTCCTACAACACGGGTTCCTAATTTCCATCAAATAACGTTAAGTCCAATATTAGGCACTAGGTGGTACCACTCGGTCACAATCTCCAAAAATGTCTTACCTGACTATCCAATCGTTCAAGCGACACGATACTAATCCACAAATGCTTTAGAATCAAATCCATAATTAAGATTCCAACGGTTAACAAAACATACTCAAACCCTTGATCGATAAGGCCCCTAATTTCAAAACTCATAAGGTTTGAACTCGAGGTATGCTTCAAATTTCTCGAGTAAGGAACACTAAACAAGGTCCACCAATATAACAATGCTCGGGCACAGAATCCTCAAAATGATTACCAACATGTTTATAATGCCACAAGTAAAGAAGTTGGGGAAACTATAACAAATCTTTAAACACGCTCAAACCTATAGGTGATGGCGCAAACACTCACATCTTCAAACACGTCATTGGTCTAAGGTTTCTAAAAATTCCACCAAATTTCATATTGTATCAGCGAAACCACAAAAATATTTATTAACTCAACGAAGCCACAATCTCGTTGGTCTAAGGTTATAACAGTCCCAATAAGATGATCCGTATTAAAATATTTCTCAAAACAGCACAATAAAACCAAACTGTGATTGTGCAAGATAGTTCTCTTCTCTGGGGAAAACAACAATTTATCCAAGTTAGATCACTCAACTCCAAAGTTCATAGGTTACAACCTTAAGCGACGATCAACGATCTAATCCTTAAGAAATACGGGTAATCTATGTCAACCAAAATTTCTAACGACATTAATGAAAACCTTCAATGGTACCACAACACTCAGGTTAACACCTTAAACAATACTCTGTGATTCCAAATATTCGCGATGCATCCATTTAATAAGCATTAGATAAGAATCCAAAGTAATATTATCAGTTACACTTAGTTCGGTTCTAGGGTAGGTAGCAGGTATCCATTAAATATGATATACTCTGACTACTCCAAAAATATATTCAACTCTAAGTACTCCAAAATAATCAAAGTAACCTATAACCAAAGGTTCAGTGTCTAAAGTATCATCCTAATTCCATCAATCAACATTTTACTATTCAAATCAATCCTCAAGAATTTCTTACTTGCTAAAAAGATAGGGTTGACTCACAATCCTCAAATCAAGTAACAAGGGTTTACCAAACCTCAAACATTTATAACTTAACTCTCAAAGGGGTTTGCTAAGACAGAACCGGTCACACCAAAGAATCTCAAGTGGGAAGATGGTAAATGAGGGAGTTAATCAAAGATTTATCTAAAAAATGAAGACGAGAATTTATAAGAAGGGTTAGAAGAAGTAGAGGCAAGGAGAAAAAAATCAATGGTTGTAGATAATTAAAATCTAAAACGAGAGGGGAATCTTCGGACCTACGGTTCCTCAAAGAAATTCGCGGGATATCTTCTTCATCTCGTAGGGACACGAGCACACTAGTCTTGTGTTGCTTCGTCCATATCCAAAGTGAAGTGAAGTCGCATCTAAGTCTACTGCACGATCATGGAACTTGCATCAACTCTTGATCATCTGGCTTGTAGCTTAAGTAAACTGAACCGGAGCTGAAAAGTCACCTTCAGCATCTTTCTCGGAACACCTTGTTGTCCACACGAGTCAGCAGGCGTTGAGAGTGCTAAGTAGGTCTTGTCCCGATTTGGAGCAGCATCATGTCAGCATCTTGTCCATTCATTATCTTCTTCGACATATAAAACAAATATTCAATGCTAATCATAGAGTTTCAGGAATAGGATAGCTAAACAAATAAGTCCTTACTTGTTTCTACCCATCTCTAATAATATTTTTATTCACTGTTTAAATAATTTACTGGTATTTTCCCTATTTTCAGGTGTGAGCATTGGGAGCAATGATGCTCTGATACCAACTGTAATCCCTTAGAAATTCTAACGCAATACAATGGCGGAAACACTGTAGAAGTGGGATTATAACACACTGTAGCTATGTCTTAATTAAATAAGAATGGTAAGTCAATACATAAGCCATAAAATAAAAATGGCTACAAAATAAAAATAAAATAAAATAGAATCCATAAATAGGGTTTTAACAATCCATAACACAGTGATCTTATTAAAATAAGCAGGATCCATAACTGCTCGCTAGCCCACCCGAAGGGAAACACATATACCTGCCATGTTAAAAACATACCAGCCACAATCAGTGGGGAGCAACGTCAACGTTCTCCCAGCCGTATAACAGGATTTTCAAATTGTAATTACTATTATAGAAAAATAGTAAAAACGGAAAACAGTAAAACATTATAGTGAAAATAAGCTTTCAGTGAAAAACTTCACGTAAGGAAACAATATAATAAAAATGAGTTTTCCGAAGAAAAACTTAAAACATTTGCCAACCTGCACCCAAATTATATCGATAATAATAAAATATTCAAAATGGCGTTATGGATATTCGGTTAGTGTACACAGGGCTAGACTTTTACTATGGATGCACTAAAAACTAGCTTCGAGAACTCAGACACCAACTTCACACGCAGCGAAGATCCAAGGTCTCTAACTAGGCAACTCAACCATAATAGGACGGCGGCTTATCAATGCGAGGTCCTAGTTTAAGTAATATACACCCCTCCTGGATACCATGTGTATCCAGTTCAACTGACGGCGACTAACACGATGCGATATCTAGCTTAAGGGCACAATGCGCATATACTCCTGAACACCAAATGTGTCCAGTTCAAAAACCAATACATCCCAAATGGATACACCAGCCTTATAGTTGATGGCAAAACCGTACATCCTAAACTGTATTACTCTAACCCCACACTTATCCTTATTCCATAACTCCAAAACAAAGCCATTATCGATATTCAAAAGATATAATCATTATAATAATAAGAAGAAAAAAAAAAGGAAAAAAGGATCGCCTTCCAAAAGAGGAAACTTTTATTTTTAGAAACTTTACTAAAAATAGCATCATATCAAAAATATTAGTTTATACTAATAGAACATTTTTAGTAAACAATATAGATTTATAAAACTAATAATTTCGGCCTTAACGATATTAATTATCAAAGTGAGAGCATTTAGGTTTGTGAAATTATTAAAATATCTTCCACGTGTTTATAAAATGAATATAAAATGTCTTAAACAATTTAATACTACTAATCAGGGTGTTTTCAAAGTTTATAAAATTAAAATTCCCTAATTATTAATAGTTTCGAAAAAACGAACATAAATAGGATTTTACGGCAAATGCCAAATAAAATACTTTAACGTCCTTTATTTAATTAAACCATTGAATACATTAAGAGTATGTTAAGGGATGATTTAACTCACCAAGTTTCAGATTTAAATACTTTCAAAATGGCTGGAAAAATAATTGTTTTTTGGTAAGACGAAGCATTTTATTGTTAAATTACAATTTGTCCAAAAGTCAATACTTATTAATTAAAGACTTTAATAAATAGTACAAAACTTATGTAAAATAGTTAAAATATATTTATAGACATTCTGTCAAGAAAAGAAAATTTTCCAGAATCCTAAAACTCGGTTTTTAAAGCGTTTTCCCGTTAATCGTCTAATCTCGACAATAACGATTAATAAAAGTAGTAATTACAAAACGATTTAAGTATTAATATCCAAAAATTATTATTAAACTTAAAAATAATGATTTTCCAGAAACTACTAATTTTCCAGATTTCTAAAAATTCCAGATTTAATAAATCCCGTTAAAACCGTCTTTTAAACCCGTTTTCACAATTAACGATTCCATTAATAAAACTTATCGTTCCTAACATTTTATTAAAGCACTACAAATCATAAAATTACATTTTATTAATAAATCATTAGAATCATATTTTTTCCATATTTAATCAAAGGACCAGTAATCGAGAATTTAAACAACAAATGCGGTTTTAACGATAAACGATGATTTAAAGCTATTAATTAATTCATCCACTTAACAATTCCTAAGAATTATGAAAAAAATCTGAAAATTATATTTCCTTAGAAAGTTTCACCACGGCAAAAATTAGATTAAAATAAAATGTTTAAGTACTAGAACAAAAAAACAACTTTTAATCATTTTTGTCGGTAAACGGTAATAATTCAATAATCGATAACTAAAATATCAGAAAAATACTAAATTGTTAAAAATAATCAAAAACATCATTTTTACAGAATATGAACGTATATTACATGTTTAGGCCGAATATTACAATTTTACAAATCAATACGAAGATTTAATCATTAATCTCGTAAAAGCGATAAAAATACCGAAACATGCAAATTTTCAACTTTTAAAAGAAAATTTCCAGATTATATGACATACGTATATTGTCAAAAATAAAATATAAAAATATACATGCAATTACACATTTAAAATCATGAAATACCGAGTAACATCGACGTTACCTCTAATCCAAATCTGAATCAATAATATACAATTCAACCTCGGGATCGTCCACAAATCCTACCACGTACAAAATCATGGCAGAAAAATACCATGAGAAAAACTGAAAAATCAAGGTGAATAACGATCGAAAACCGCATCGATTATTACCTTAATGAAGAGATCGGAAAGAAGATTAATTTGACGATAAAAATGATGCGATTATGACTTGAATTGAAGCAAGAATAAGCCTTGAGGGGCTGCTGATGACACGACCAAAAGAAGGAGAAGAAAGGTTTTTTTTGTTTAAGTGTAGAAATGAATATAAGAAAAAATGGGTTGTTTCATATGTTTGAATAATATTAATATTTGACGAAAACAAGGTGAAACTAGACTAAAATATCCAGCCAAAAATCAATAGGAGGAGGATGAAAAGTTTGAGTAATAATGCATCAATTCTATGAAAAGAAAATGATCTTACGTTTACGGTTTAACGTGATAAAATGAAACGTATTAATAAATCGTAGTAAAATTGTGACAAGAAGCTTTGTCGGTCCAAAATATGGGGAAAAGGTCTCAAATGATTTATAAGTTGATAAAAAGAAAAATCGTAAAATAGTTAACGACCTTTGAAAGCAATTCGAGTAAACCTCGCGTTGGAAAATAATTATTTACGAAACTTTGTATTTAAATCATAAATGGCTAATTTTTAGTAAATAAAAATATTTACTAGTTGAAAATATTATACAAATATGTTTAGACATTTGTAGAAAGAGGAATAACTTAAATCCGAGCTTAAAAACGTTAATTCGTAGAGAAATAAAATTTCTCGCGGAAAAATAAATAGTTTACGAAGAAAATCAAATAAATAGATTTAAAAGAATTAAAATCTTTTTAAAAAAAAATCATTAAACTCAAAATTAAAAATAAACTTGGAAAAATTCTTAAACCTAAGGCCAAAATGTGACAGAGTTATGACGAAGTCATAACAGAAAGGATAAAACGCTAGGAATAAATAGTGGGTGTTACTCCCTCTGTTTCTTTGATATCTTCCACATTTCCTTTTTCAACAATTTCTTTGATTTCTTCCACTTTCCTTTTTTCTATCACACTTCTCTCTTACCTAGGTGGCCCACTTACTTTACTCCCTCTCTACTTTTACTTATTTTATTGTTTTTCTTAAGAAATGTGTCACTTTTAAGGTGGAAGAAATCATAGAAACGGAGGGAGTACAATCCTCCCTACAAAAGAAAGTTTCGTCCTCGAAACTAAGAATAAGCAAAAAGGAATCAAGATTACCCCACTCGAAAAGGTGAGGACGAAATTGAGAGTCAAATAGAACTCTCAAGGATTGAAGAATAAATTAACCATCTCGAGATTCCCAGTACGACTCCTACAACACGGGTTCCTAATTTCCATCAAATAACGTTAAGTCCAATATTAGGCACTAGGTGGTACCACTCGGTCACAATCTCCAAAAATGTCTTACCTAACTATCCAATCGTTCAAGCGACACGATACTAATCCACAAATGCTTTAGAATAAAATCCATAATTAAGATTCCAACGGTTAACAAAACATACTCAAACCCTTGATCGATAAGGCCCCTAATTTCAAAACTCATAAGGTTTGAACTCGAGGTATGCTCCAAATTTCTCGAGTAAGGAACACTAAACAAGGTCCACCAATATAACAATGCTCGGGCACGGAATCCTCAAAATGATTACCAACATGATTATAATGCCACAAGTAAAGAAGTTGGGGAAACTATAACAAATCTTTAAACACGCTCAAACCTATAGGTGATGGCGCAAACACTCACATCTTCAAACACGTCATTGGTCTAAGGTTTCTAAAAATTCCACCAAATTTGATATTGTATCAGCGAAACCACCAAAATATTTATTAACTCAACGAAGCCACAATCTCGTTGGTCTAAGGTTATAACAGTCCCAATAAGATGATCCGTATTAAAATATTTCTCAAAACAGCACAATAAAACCAAACTGTGATTGTGCAAGATAGTTCTCTTCTCTGGGGAAAACAACAATTTATCCAAGTTAGATCACTCAACTCCAAAGTTCATAGGTTACAACCTTAAGCGACGATCAACGATCTAATCCTTAAGAAATACGGGTAATCTATGTCAACCAAAATTTCTAACGACATTAATGAAAACCTTCAATGGTACCACAACACTCAGGCTAACACCTTAAACAATACTCTGTGATTCAATCTGTTTTGTCCCAATTGCATAATTATTGGGCAATGATTTTTATTATTCCTAAGTTTGTCATGGCTCGAATTATTTCACTATGTCGTAATTTCTTATGGGAAGGTGGTGTAGAAGGAAATAATCGAGCTTTGGTTAGTTGGGAAAAAATTTGTCGGCCTAAAGATGGAGGTTTGGGAATTAGGGATCTGTATATCTGGAATGAAGCAGCTGTGGCGAAGCTTGCTTCGTGGGTGTTTGATCAGCCGGACCGGTTGTGGGTTCGGTGGGTCAATAGTATCTATCTGAAGGGGGTGGAGTGGTATGATTATCATCCTCATTCTGATGTTACGTGGGCGTGGAGGAAAATTTGTCAGGCTAAAGAAAAAATTAAGAATATGATTGTCAATGGTCTTTGGCATGGAGAGGAATCTGGTTTCTCGGTTTCGAGGGCCTATCAGGACTTGAGACCTCGAGACTCGCTGGTTCCTTGGGCAAGACTTGTTTGGAGCGCGTGGAGTGTTCCGAGACATAGTTTCATCGCGTGGCTTGTGTTTCGAGGGGCCCTTAATACGAGGAAGAAACTTTTTAGGATCGGGGTTGCAGATTCGGATCGCTGCTTTATTTGTGAGCAGGAAGAAGAGAGTTTAGAGCACCTTTTCTTCGCTTGCAGTTGGAGCTCGCGGGTGATGGGTCTTTTGAGCAATTGGGTGCGGAAATCAATCCCGTGCAACACGGGGATGGTCTGGGCTATGAAATTACGGGGCTCGAAGCTGCAATGTAATGTGCTTCGAGCGATGATCAATGCGACTATTTATCATATATGGAGACAGAGAAATTCGTGTAGAATTGATGAAATGGTGATACATTCACGGGAGATAGTCAAATTGATCGTGTCGGATGTTAAGAATAGAATTTTGTGTAAGATTAAATACCCTGTAACAGCTAAGGATGCTAAATGGCTACATAACCTGATGTAGTCATTTTCGGTTTTGTAGCTCCGTTTTTTTAATTTTATTTTCTTACCCTTTACCAAAAAAAAAAAAAATACTCTGTGATTCCAAATATTCGCGATGCATCCATTTAATAAGCATTAGATAAGAATCCAAAGTAATATTATCAGTAACACTTAGTTCGGTTCTAGGGTAGGTAGCAGGTATCCATTAAATATGATATACTCTGACTACTCCAAAAATATATTCAACTCTAAGTACTCCAAAATAATCAAAGTAACCTATAACCAAAGGTTCAGTGTCTAAAGTATCATCCTAATTCCATCAATCAACATTTTACTATTCAAATCAATCCTCAAGAATTTCTTACTTGCTAAAAAGATAGGGTTGACTCACAATCCTCAAATCAGGTAACAAGGGTTTACCAAACCTCAAACATTTATAACTTAACTCTCACGGGGTTTGCTAAGACAGAACCGGTCACACCAAAGAATCTCAAGTGGGAAGATGGTAAATGAGGGAATTAATCAAAGATTTATCTGAAAAATGAAGACGAGAATTTATAAGAAGGGTTAGAAGAAGTAGAGGCAAGGAGAAAAAAATCAATGGTTGTAGATAATTAAAATCTAAAACGAGAGGGGAATCTTCGGACCTACGGTTCCTCAAAGAAATTCGCGGGATATCTTCTTCATCTCGTAGGGACACGAGCACACTAGTCTTGTGTTGCTTCGTCCATATCCAAAGTGAAGTGAAGTCGCATCTAAGTCTACTGCACGATCATGGAACTTGCATCAACTCTTGATCATCTGGCTTGTAGCTTAAGTAAACTGAACCGGAGCTGAAAAGTCACCTTCAGCATCTTTCTTGGAGGACCTTGTTGTCCACTCGAGTCAGCAGGCGTTGAGAGTGCTAAGTAGGTCTTGTCACGATTTGGAGCAGCATCATGTCAGCATCTTGTCCATTCATTATCTTCTTCGACATATAAAACAAATATTCAATGCTAATCATTGAGTTTCAGGAATAGGATAGCTAAACAAATAAGTCCTTACTTGTTTCTACCCATCTCTAATAATATTTTTATTCACTGTTTAAATAATTTACTGGTATTTTCCCTATTTTCAGGTGTGAGCATTGGGAGCAATGATGCTCTGATACCAACTGTAATCCCTTAGAAATTCTAACGCAATACAATGGCGGAAACACTGTAGAAGTGGGATTATAACACACTGTAGCTATGTCTTAATTAAATAAGAATGGTAAGTCAATACATAAGCCATAAAATAAAAATGGCTACAAAATAAAAAATAAAATAAAATAGAATCCATAAATAGGATTTTAACAATCCATAACACAGTGATCTTATTAAAATAAGCAGGATTTTCAAACTGTAATTACTATTATAGAAAAATAGTAAAACCGGAAAACAGTAAAACATTATAGTGAAAATAAGCTTTCAGTGAAAAACTTCACATAACGAAACAATATAATAAAAATGAGTTTTCCGAAGAAAAACTTAAAACATTTGCCAACCTGCAACCAAATTATATCGATAATAATAAAATATTCAAAATGGCGTTATGGATATTCGGTTAGTGTACACAGGGCTAGACTTTTACTATGGATGCACTGAAAACTAGCTTCGAGAACTCAGACACCAACTTCACACACAGCGAAGATCCAAGGTCTCTAACTAGGCAACTCAACCATAATAGGACGGCGGCTTATCAATGCGAGGTCCTAGTTTAAGTAATATACACCCCTTCTGGATACCAAGTGTATCCAGTTTAACTGACGGCGACTAACACGATGCGATATCTAGCTTAAGGGCACAATGCAAATATACTCCTGAACACCAAATGTGTCCAGTTCAAAAACCAATGAATCCCAAATGGATACACCAGCCTTATAGTTGATGGCAAAACCGTACATCCTAAACTGTATTACTCTAACCCCACACTTATCCTTATTCCAAATCTCCAAAACAAAGCCATTATCGATATTCAAAAGATATAATCATTATAATAATAAGAGAAAAAAAAGGGAAAAAGGATCGCCTTCCAAAAGAGGAAACTTTCCATTTTAGGAAACTTTTATTTTTAGAAACTTTACTAAAAATAACATCATATCAAAAATATTAGTTTATACTAATACAACAGTTTTAGTAAACAATATAGATTTATAAAACTAATACTTTCGGCCTTAACGATATTAATTATCAAAGTGAGAGCATTTAGGTTTGTGAAATTAGTAAAATATCTTCCAAGTGTTTATAAAATGAATAAAAAATGTCTTAAACATTTTAATACTACTAATCAGGGTGTTTTAAAAGTTTATAAAATTAAAATTCCCTAATTATTAATAGTTTCGAAAAAAACGAACATAAATAGGATTTTATGGCAAATGCCAAATAAAATACTTTAACGTCCTTTATTTAATTAAACCATTGAATACATTAAGATTATGTTAAGGGATGATTTAACTCACCAAGTTTCAGATTTAAATACTTTCAAAATGGCTGAAAAAATAATTCTTTTTTTGGTAAGACGAAGCATTTTAACGTTAAATCACAATTTGTCCAAAAGTCAAAACTTATTAATTAAAGACTTTAATAAATAGTACAAAAATTACGTAAAATAGTTAAATATATTTATGGACATTCTTTCCAGAAAAGAAAATTTTCCAGAATCCTAAAACTCGGTTTTTAAAGCGTTTTCCCGTTAATCGTCTACTCTCAACAATAACGATTAATAAAAGTAGTAATTACAAAACATTTAAGTATTAATATCCAAAAATTATTATTAAACTTAAAAATCATGATTTTTTAGAAACTACTAATTTTCCAGATTTTCAAAAATTCCAGATTTAATAAATCCCGTTAAAACCGTCTTTTAAACCCGTTTTCACAATTAACGATTCCATTAATAAAACTTATCGTTCCTAACATTTTATTAAAGCACTAAAAATCATAAAATTACATTTTATTAATAAATCATCAGAATCATATTTTTTCCAGATTTAATCATAAGACCAGTAATCGAGAATATAAACAACAAATGCGGTTTTAACGATAAACGATGATTTAAATCTATTAATTAATTCATCCACTTAACAATTTCGAAGAATTATGAAAAAAATCAGAAAAATATATTTCCTCAGAAAGTTTCACCACGTCGAAAATCAGATTAAAATAAAATGTTTAAGTACTAGAACTAAAAAACAACTTTTTAATCGTTTTTGTCCGTAAACGGTAATAATTCAATAATCGATAACTAATATATCAGAAAAATACTAAACTATTAAAAATAATCAAAAACATCATTTTTACAGAATATGAACATATATTACAAGTTTAGGCTGAATATTACGATTTTACAAATCAATACGACGATTTAATCATTAATCTCGTAAAAGCGATAAAAATACCGAAACATGCAAATTTTCAACTTTTAAAAGAAAATTTCCAGATTATATGACATACGTATATTGTCAAAAATAAAATATAAAAATATACATGCAATTACACAATTAAAATCATGAAATATCGAGTAACATCGACGTTACCTCTAATCCAAATCTGAATCAATAATATACTCATCAACCTCTGGATCGTTCACAAATCCTACCACGTACAAAATCATGGCAGAAAAATACCATGAGAAAAACTGAAAAATCAAGGTAAATAGCAATCAAAATCAACATCGATTATTACCTTAACGAAGAGATCGGAAAGAGGATTAATTTGACGATAAAAATGATGCGATTATGACTTGAATTGAAGCAAGAATAAGCCTTGAGGGGCTGCTGATGACACGGCCAAAAGAAGGAGAAGAAAGAGATTTTTTTTGTTTAAGTGTAGAAATGAATATAAGGAAAAATGGATGGTTTCATATGTTTGAATAATATTAATATTTGATGAAAACAAGGTGAAACTAGACTAAAATATCCAGCCAAAAATCAATAGGAGGATGAAAAGTTTGAGTAATAATGCATCAATTCAATGAAAAGAAAATGATCTTACGTTTACGGTTTAACGTGATAAAATGAAACG
Source organism: Agrostemma githago (assembly GCA_958450325.1). Taxonomy (NCBI): domain Eukaryota; kingdom Viridiplantae; phylum Streptophyta; class Magnoliopsida; order Caryophyllales; family Caryophyllaceae; genus Agrostemma; species Agrostemma githago. The sequence goes on along the minus strand of OY288240.1, from coordinate 23,955,921 downwards.
TATTAATAAAACGTAGTAAAATTGTGACAAGAAGCTTTGTCGGTCCAAAATATGGGGAAAAGGTCTCAAATGATTTATAAGTTGATAAAAAGAAGAATCGTAAAATAGTTAACTACATTTCAAAGCAATTCGAGTAAACCTCGCGTTGGAAAATAATTATTTACGAAACTTCGTATTAAAGTCATAAATGGCTAATTTTTAGTAAATAAAAATACTTACTAGTTGAAAATATTATTAAAATATGTTTTGACATTTGTAGAAAGAGGAATAACTTAAATCCGAGCTCAAAAACGTTAATTCGTATGGGCTTCCGTTTATTCAACTCCCGTTTGATATCTTCCGTTTGAACATTCTCTCGCGCTCACGGGCTTCTCTATTATTCAACTCCCTTTCCAAATCCTCAAAATTGACATCGAATGTCACACTTTCAAATTCACATGAACCAAAATACTCAATGTTATTTTCACAAGGAATATCATTTAAAGCATCAAAACACATATTTTCCTCAAATCTCACACTTTCCATCTCACAATCGTTGTTTGCCATAACAACATTCACAAAATTAGAAGCGGGTCTGACTAAAGGGTGTGAAAGTTGCTCTGAAGGAGAATAAAGTTGTTCACAAGTATCCAAGGAATACAAGTCGTCATCCTGCATCAAGTTAGAAATAATAGGGGTTTGGAGAACAAGTTGGGATTGAACACTATACACATTATCATCTTCTTCTTCAAATGGGCATATGTCATGTCTAATAGATGCAACAGATTCAGTCAGAACATAGTTAGTGGAATGTGTAGACACCCACATTTTGACCGTCAGGTGTCTATAGTAGTTCCCGCCAAACACCCGATGATGATCAGACGTTAACATGCTTTGATGGACTCGGATATGGGCTTGTAATCATGGACATTTGGTTTAGACTTTTTAAGGAGTACAAATTTCATAAAACCAACCTCAAATCCAGGCCCAGTGGGTCGTTTCGAGTCAAATAACACTAATTTGGGTCGAAACCGTCACCAGGGGTAAAACCATCTTTTAGCGACCGAGTCAAAACCCGGTCAAAGATTTTCCCGAGACATGTGAGTCAGCCGTGACACTCACACGGTTGATTTCAACCCAAATTCCTACAAAAATTCAGATTCATTAAAACATTAAACAATTTCGTTAAAGGTAGAATTCGACCTCAAGTAGGAATTCTATCCAGAAACCGATTCAGACATTGACCGAGTACCAAATACTCAGCCGAAACACCCCCAATCAGCCGAGACACCCTTTCTTCTTGGCCAAGAAAGCGGAATTCTCATGCTCCTCAAACTCCTACGTCTCCTATCCTAAGCGGTATTCAAACTCTCCTAAACCAAGATCGGAAACTCCCTATAAATAGGACCTCCCGTCCAACACACTGACACCCATCAAACACGTCTTGAACAACCCTCCACACACGGTTCATACACAAACCCGATTGTTAGCAAATCCCGACACTTTTTCCGAAACCTCGAAACCCCGACAAAGCTGGCCAAATCTGACGTCCCAAGCCACCCGTCCAAATCGATACACCTTAACTCATCCTCATCATCTCGACGCTCTCAAGTCTAAGCCACTTCCCGACGAGCCTTATCCCGAGAAAACAAAGCATGTAGGTTGAGGGTGTAAATCAAACCCGTCTCTCCTTCTTCTCTTCCCTTCTCCTCGTTTTTTATTATTATGGGTCTCTCGTCGGTCTTTTTTATTTTCTAATATCGATACTACTAAAAACTACTTTCATATATCGAATATTCTTAAAATATGATATCGATTCTATATAATCGAATATCGTATCAAAAAGAATTATATTAAGTTTTCGACGATATCGTTACATTTTTTTATTCAAAACCTTTTTTTACAACTTTTCGTTCAAAATTCTTTTTTCAACTTTTCGTTCAAAACAAACTTTTTTTTAAAACCTTTTCTAAAATTATTCCGACTATTCGATATCGATTTCATAATCGAATATCGAATACGACGAATGTCGAAAATATAAACCAAGTAAAAATTAATCCATATTTGTACGCGATTTATAAGATTTTCGACAAAAAAAATAAAAAGCGGACAGACCCGCACGCGAGTCGCGCCCGGTACAGGCGACTCGCGCACGAGTCTGTGAACCGGCCTTTTTTTAGTTTTTTTGATCGTTTTATTTTTATTATTCTACGAAACGATTTCTAAATTTATATATTTTCTAAAACTATTCCAAATATTTGATATTGATTTCATAGTCAACTATCGAATATAACGAATATCGAGAATATTAAGTCGAGTACGAATTATGCGATATTCGTACGCGATTTAATCAAAAATTTGCCGAAAACCGTCGTCGAAATCAGGCCGCCACGCGCCCGCCTGAGTCCCGGGCGAGTCGCGCGGCCGACTGCCCACGTGCGCCTTTCTCGTTTTTTTTTTTTTTTTCTCGAACTTCGTTTATTATACAAAACAACGTTTCAGTAATATTTTTCAGATTTCGATTAATATTTATTTTCTCGATCTCGTATATTTATTTGCTATATTATTATTCAATCGTTACTAACTCGTTTTCTCGTGTTTGTGGCAATTTATTTTTCCTATTTCTTTTTTTATCGTTTTATTAGACTAAAACGAACTCACATGCTAAAATAACTTTGACGTTATTAGTTTAACATGCATTAAACGACTTAGCAACCCATTTATTTATTTTTTCTTGCATGACTTAGGAAAATAATCTCTGCATATCATTCAATCGTCGAACTAACGCGTGTACACAAAACCGAACGATATCTTAGTAAAGGCCGCTAAGTGCGGGCGTGGTTGGGTGTTCTCACTGAACTTCCCAACACGTACCCTCACCCCTTACTCAGAACCGTGGTTTCCGGATGTCCGAAACCATTGGCAACGAGAGTCATTCAATATACGATTAACCGCTCAAGTCGGCATCGGTATCGAACTGCAAAGGGACGAACCCGATAAACTCTGACATCGGAAATTGGCCAGGTTTTAAATATGGCCCACTACGACATAGAGTGGGTTCGAATGGTTCCGAATAACCATAAAATTCGGTTGCGACTCCTACTTCGATTTAAAATTCTATTCGATCCATCTCATATGGAAATTCTATCGCCTCCCCAAAACCCGCGCTTCGCCGCGTCGGGGTGGACCTATGTCATGTCCACAATTTGGCGACTCCGCTGGGGATTAACTGATGTGTGACTTACCATCGGCATCCTCAGGGTGAGACTCGAAAAGAAATCATTCGATTAGTAATGTACACGTTTTAGTCCAATGATTCATGCATAACCCCATTCTATCCCGGGCCGGTTACTTGTGACCGACGTCCCACTATACCACGGTGCATTTCTACTTGGATCCACTAAAGACTTCAATCGCGGAACTCGCATGGGTTTTACGGCAGATTCTAAGACCAACTCGGCTTAGGAGGTCCGTCCTGATTTGCGAGAATGCGATCGTTGTTGGTATAGACCCTATTCGACCGACCGAGACTTAGACTAAGAGCATACATGGCGTCGTTATACTGTTTCAATGACTACATGCTACCTTATCTTCTTTGGTCTTTTTCAAAAACCGTCATTTTACAAAAACTTACATTTTTTCAAATCCATCTTTTTTTCCAAACCCGGAAAGCTGCCGAATTTAGGACTTATGATTTTGACTCAAAATAGCCTATTTTTAGCCGGTATGCTGTCCAAACCTTTTCAAAAAAAAAAACCCGAAATCTCGGCCCGATAACCTCTTTCTCAGTTTTCAAAAAAATCGGGTCTTCCAATCCGACTTTGCTCGGTTTTCAAATCCAAATTCCCTTTTCAAAACCCTCTTCTTCTTAGGACTTCCCATATTTAGCATTGTCGGGTCTTGTCATAAGTTAGAATCTATAGCGTCGAAACTCCGTCGATCTTATATCACGGGTTTCCACCCCATCCCAGTCCGCCTTATTTGTCAAGGCACGGCCCACCTGCGTAGGACAAACTCCTACGAAGGGAAGCCCGTTTACACACTAGAGTCCATAGTCTGGGGAATTCTCACGTAGACCTTCCTTCGAACGGAACTAGGCCCACTTTGCCGAATCTTAAGGAAAGCCCACCGTCCACGAGTCACCCGTCTAGGTGTCTTTTCCGAGTCAACCTTTTACAAGGCATAGCCTTATAACAAAAGTGTTCCGGTCACGGAAACAATTCACCCGGCCTTGGATCCGGGCTGTATGATTGGGTTAATAGTGAACAATTGACCGTTTGATTTCCTTCAGCCTCCCCTTCCTCTCACCCCCTTGATCGGACCTTCCCGGCGGAGTTGGCCTGCTCCCTGCACAATGAACGCACAGGGCCTCGGAGGTTGTCCGAGGAAACCCTCTCCGATGCCTAAGTCAGTCCGTGAAGTGCCTTGACAAACCTAGCTCGTGAGGAACTAGGTGGCGTTTTTAGGAGTAAGAGTCTAGAGAGAGAAAATCCAACCCCTCTTATGTGGGAAATGGGTAAGTATTTATACCTTCCCACAAGAGAGAGGAAAAGAGAAAGAAGAGGAGGGAAAATGGGTGGATGTTGGTGCGACACGTGGACTCACCTTGTCCACTCATTTCCCCTTACCTTAGGCAAAATGACGGATGGGTCCTCGGTTCTCCTTTGGTTTTGCTTAGGCGGGAGCGCCCTGGAAGCAGGCGGGAGGCCCGGTTTGCCCTGTTTGGCGGGCGGCTAAGGGATTAGGGCCACACTTGGAGATTTCAATGACCTTGATGGAAAGTCTGCTGGGCAGGCCTTTCCTCCTTCTGGGACTGGTCGCCCTGGGGCCTGACTAGCAGGCGGCCAAAGGTAGGCAACCGACCCCCATCAATTGGCCCTCGCCGGCTGAGGGGGAGCGGGGCTCCTGCACGGCAGGCGACGTCTTGTTTTGGGACGGCGGGAGGTTGACTCCTTGGACACTTGCATTAAATGCGTCGCGTGTTCCCGAGGGAACATGCTTTAATTTCTCTGGGTACGCAGGGAGTTCAAACGTCTTTTGTAATGATTACCCTCCTTTGCATAGAGAATTTTCGAGCAGTGTGCCAGTTCGATGATTGGCTCTCTTCCTTGCAGAAGTGGTTGGGGCACCATTAATGCCCTTCTTCTGCCTTTGTATAAATTGCATCCTCCTTCACTATTTTCATGATCCATTTCCAACTTTTCCTTTCTTTGTCTTTAATCATGGCTTGGATCAAAAAAAGTGTAACTCGTCGTGGAGTTAGGTATATTACTTTCATCTTTAGAGGGTTTTGGAGGCTCCGATATGCTCGTGCTGCTTACCTAGTTGTTCGCCGTAGTCGCCGTTCACGACTTCATTTCCGCCGGAGGAGTCAGAAGGCCTCTGTTAGGATGGGCAAACGCCCTAGGAGGTCCTCGCCTCCTGCTGCGCCTAGGTTCAGGCGCTGCCCCCAGGGAGGGGGCTGTTTTGACAGGGGATGCCATGAGTGCTTTCCATGGCTGCACCCCGAACAATTTGACCCCAACTTCTCTGACACTAATTCCTCCTTGGCGTCAGGTCCCTCTTCGCCTGTGAAGAAGACAGGCTGTCGCACCTGCGACGAATCCCGGGCCGTTCCCTTTGGCTGGGACTGGGAGGATAGCAGCCGTGACTCTGATGACAGTGAGGGTCTTGGTTGCCTGAGCGACAAGGATGGAGACAGAGCTTCTGATGACCCTTTCCAGGGCTCTCCAGACTGGGACTGGGGTTCGGCTCTCGGGAGTCCAGGCAGCCCTGGGGATCATTCCCCAGATTTGGGCGATGACTAGGCCTGCGTGGCAGGGGGTTTGGTTTCTGTCAGGCCGGAATTTTTGGGCCTTATGTATTTTTCTTTTCGTATTTGTCTCAAGATGTAACTTTCCTTCGTAATACTTGTGCACTGCGAATTTTATTTTTTTATTTTTTTATTTTTTATTTTTTTTTGGCCAGGGGGGACGTCATAGGGTGACCAATCTTCTGACACCCTTTGGTCCTCCCGAGGTTTTTCTTGGGAAGCTGCTTAGAGCAAACCTCCGCAGGGGTGACACGTGGACCGCTGTCTTTGGGTGAATCCCTGAGGGTTGAGCGACTCTTGGCCTTCCTTCCTTTCTATAAAAGTGATCAGTCATCCACTCTTTCACTTTTTCAATCTTTCTTTTCCTTCAAAACTCCCTAGCCTCTATCTGTTAAAAACCCTTGAGCGCTGACGGATCGTATCCTACCTTGTACCCCCATTTCCCTGAGAGACTCTTTCTTCGGGCTTGTAACGTGCTGTCAGGCGATCTTAGGTCAGATTTTCATCTTCCATTCTTTTTCTCTCTTTGATTTCCTTTTTTCCGCTTCTTTTTAGAGTAACATGTCTAGAACCCGTGAACGGATTCTGCCCTTCATTGACCCTTCAAGAAGGGGGGAAAGGATGAACCCGGCCTCCTCCTCTAGGGAGGTTGTTTTTGAGGAAGGATGTTCGGCGGACAGTGGGGGTGGCAACTCCCCTGATCCCCCGTCGTTTGACGCTATTGACTCGGATAACGAGGCGTTGGAGGTTGACCCTTCTAGAACCTCCGGCCCTCTGGTTCGTCGGGAGAGGGGTAGGGTTTACTACTTAGATAGAGTCAAATATCGCATCCCTTTGAGTACTGTCCCTGACCAAAAGAATCGGGCCCTGATCCTCGCGAAGAATGCCGCCGGTGCGATTGAGCGGCTTTACAACTTTGGGGAGGGGTATTCAGTCGTTATCCCCGACGAAAAAGACACCGTATGCAACCCTCCCGAGGGGTGCATAGCGGTTTACCATAAATGTTTGGAGTTTGGCCTCCGTTTTCCCCTCCACCCTGCTTTAGAAGAGATCTTCAGGCGCATGAACGTCGCCGTTGCCCAGCTGACGGCCACGGCTGTCAGGGCGTTGATTTCATATGTCTGGACTTGCCTTTTCCACCGCATGGAGCCTTCCATCGACGCCCTGCGGTTTATGGTGGGCTTACAAATTGTTTCTTCTGGGAGTACGGGCTCCCCTGGTTATTGGTCCCTCTTGAGGAAGAAGGGACATTGTTTGGTTTGGCCTGGTACGGACAGCTTGAGAGACTGGAAGAACAACTTCCTTTACATACACAGCATCCATGGGTGGAGGATTCCTCGTCATTTCAGGAATCATGTCCACACCAGGCTTGAGAACCCTGAGGAGTACCACCCTGGCGTGGGCGGAAAGGCCTTGGAGGTTAAGCTAAGTGAGAAGGACAAGGAGTTGACGGCCTACTTTGCTGCCCACACTAACAAGTATGGGGTGTATGGCCCCACCTTATGGCTCCCTCATGCGGAGCTTATAGCGACTGATAATTACTTGACCCGGTTGGGCATGAATCCGGGTCTAGATAAAGGTACTTCAGGAGTGCTGGTGATTCCTTCTTACTCTTTTTTCCTTTAAAAATGCCCTGATAGCTTGTTTATTTGCCTTGCAGATCTTGCTACCTTTGTTTGGAGGAAAGGGGAGGTGAGACGCCTGGGTTTGGACGAGAATCTCACGGTTATCCAAAGTCGCCCTTCTCTTCCCCCTGATTTTAAGAGAGGCGAGAAGAATCTGATGAAGCATTTGAAGGGTCTGTCATTCAGTAGACCAAGGCTTCCCCCTCCTCCTCGAGTAACGCCTGCCAAGACGGCGGTTTCTGAGGCCACCCCCTCTCCAGCTGCGAAGGCGATTGCTTATGAGGCTACCCCTTCGCCTGTTGGCAGGCAAGAGGGCCCTTCAGCAGGGGTCCAGATTCCCCTGAGGTCGCGGGCCGCAGGCTCCGAGGAGACTGGGGAGAGTACCCCCCGGGAGCTGATCAGAAAGAGGGGTCGGGAGGCTCCAAGTGCTGACCAGGTGGTGGATTTGGAGACTTCCACGCCTGAACCCAAGCGTTTTGCTCCGGGGATTACTGCCACCCTTTTCTCCGAGGAGAACGTTGAGTTCCACTATAATGCAGGCGACAGCCAAGATGTTTCCGCCCTACTTTCCGACTCAGGGGCAGTTCTAGCGGACCATCTTCTCAAGATTGTCAAATCTGCTACCAGTCAAGTGGCCCAGTACATTAAGCGCACTTCCCGAATTATGCAGGCTTCCGCGGAGCTGGCGGCCCTCAGTCGCCTGAGTGATGAGGAACTGTCTAACTCTGACCGCCTTTCTACAGTCGAGAGGGGCGTTGCTCTCATTGCCAGCCTGAAGGATCAGTTGGCGAAAAAAGAGATTGAGCTGGAAGAAGCCAAGGGTCAGGCCATCCACTGGAAGTCTGAGAGCGAGAAGGCTATCAGGGAAGTGTCCCACCTGGGGGAGGAGTCAAAGAGAGCTCAGCAGGCCTTTGCGGAATTGGAGCGGGCCAGAAAAGCTTTGTCTGAGTTGGACCATGCTAAGAAGAGCGTCATTGACCTCGGGGAGCGCCTTACCAAGGCAAATTCTGATCTGCAGGCGGCTCTTGATGATCTGGCGGCGAAGACCAAGGATTGGGAGAAGGAGAGGGACGAAATACTCCAGGAGGTGGAGACGGCTGTGTCGGCGGGCTTCGTTAATGGTGCTAACTCTTGCCTAGGGGTTGTCACGGAAACTGTCAGGGAGATGTTCCCTGATTTTGACGAAGATGCTTTTTGGGCCCTCTACACCGCTAAGGACGAAGCTCAAATGCGCAGACTGTCTGAAGGAGCTGCTGCTTCCGGCCCAGATGCTCCCCCTGCTTAACATGGAGGGCAGTCTTCCTCAGAGGGCTCTTGCTCGTCCCCTGCTGTGCCTGTGCCAATGTTTTAATTTCCTTACTTCTTTGCGCGTCGAGCCCTTTGGTGGCCGGCTGCCGTACTCTTGATTGTAATCACTTGTTTTAAAAACTCTTGTTTTGTATTCCTTTGATACTACTCTTTTTATGTGAATTTTTTTTGTTTGTTTTGTCTGTTTTGATTCCTCATGAACTTGATTCGCGGCCCGCTCCTGCCTGTAAGTAGGGGGGGTTTTTGATTGTTTCTCTTTACACAAGTTTGGGGGCCTGCCCCCAGTCTTTGTTAATCTGGCCTGTCCCTGGCTTTTGTTTAAAGTCCAGGGGGCCTGCCCCCTGCCTGCCCAGAGGTAAGCAGGGTGGCTTTTTGCATTTTTTATACAAGGTTGGGGGGTCTGCCCCCAGTCCTTGTTAGTACGGCCTGTCCCTGGCTTTTGTTCAAAGTCCAGGGGGCCTGCCCCCTGCCTACCCAGAGGTAAGCAGGGTGGCTATTGTGTTTTTTATACAAGGTTGGGGGGCCTGCCCCCAGTCCTTGTTAGTGCGGCCTGTCCCTGGCTTTTGTTCAAAGTCCAGGGGGCCTGCCCCCTGCCCGCCCAGAGGTAAGAAGGGTGTCTTTTGCGTTTTTTTATACAAGGTTGGGGGACCTGCCCCCAGTCCTTGTTAGTACGGCCTGTCCCTGGCTTTTGTTCAAAGTCCAGGGGGCCTGCCCCCTGCCTGCCCAGAGGTAAGCAGGGTGGCTTTTGTGTTTTTTATACAAGGTTGGGGGGCTTGCCCCCAGTCCTTGTTAATCTGGCCTGTCCCTGGCTTTTGTTCAAAGTCCAGGGGGCGTGCTCCCTGCCTGCCCAGAGGTAAGCAGGGAGGCTCCTGATTTGCGTTGGGGGGTTCACTTTTCCCAATTTTGGCAACAGGGGGGCCTCCCCCTATTGCCCCCTGCTCGTTTGTGTGTGAAAGACGCGAGTGTGAACAGGCAACGAGTATAAATATGAATCTTCTCATTCCTTTTAAAATTTTTTGACATTTGGGGTGGTCGGAGCCGTCGACATTTTCGACCGTCCTCCGCCTTTTTTAGTAAAAGTAAAAACTGCCTTCATTCTTGTTCAGACGTAATATTTCTTTAGCGTGTCTGCATTCCAGTGAGCATGTAGCTCTTGCCCTTCAAGGTTGGCGATCTTGTATGTGCCTGGTCCCAGGACTTGAGTCACTTGGTATGGACCCTCCCAGTTGGCACTCAGCTTTCCATGTTCTCTTGACTTTCCAACCGCCTGTGTCTTTCTCAGAACCAGCTCACCCATCTGGAAGTTCCTTTGCCGGACTTTGGTGTTGAAGGCTTTCCTCATTCGTTGCTGGTAGGCAACGATGTTGGTACTGGCCTCTTCCCTTAACTCATTTACCTGGTCCAAGGCTTCGACCATTGCAGCCTCGTTTTCAGCCTGGTCGTACTGCAGGAAGCGTAGAGAGGGGATCCTTGCCTCAATTGGTAATAATGCGTCTGCTCCATATACCAGACCAAACGGGGTCTGGCCTGTAGACTCTTTCCTGGTAGTTCGGATTGACCAGAGTATGCTGGGGAGTTCGTCAGCCCATCTACCCTTGCAGTCATCCACCATTTTCTTCAGGCCATTCAAGATTTGTTTGTTGGCCGCTTCCGCCTGTCCGTTGGTTTGAGGATGACAGACGGCTGAATAGGCGACTGTGATGTTGTGGCTTTCCAGCCAGATTCTTAGAGGATCGTTATCAAATTGTCTGCCATGGTCGAATACCAACATCTTTGGCAGACCGAATCTGGTGATAATATTTCGCCAGACTACTTTCCTGACTGCCGGCTCAGTAATGTTGGGCACTGCTTCGGCTTTCACCCACTTGGTGAAGTAGTCTATGGCAACAATCAAGAACTTTCTTCCTTCTGTGGCCACCGTGAAGGGTCCCAGTATGTCCATCCCCCATTGAGCGAAGGGGACGGGGGATGAGATTGGCCTGAGTTCCTGGGCCGGAGCATGGATTGATGGGGCGAAAAGTTGGCATTTCCTGCATTTCTGGGTCAGGCTCTTGGCATCTGCCAGCATGGTAGGCCAGTAGTAGCCTGCCCTGAGGGCCTTGTGGGCCAGCGATCTCCCACCGATGTGATGTCCGCAAATCCCTGAGTGGATATCGTCCAACACTTCAGCAGCCTGATCTGCCCGCAGGCATTTGAGCAGGGGATAGGTGAAAGACTTCTTATAAAGCTCTTCATCGATGAGCATGAACCAGGCTGCTTTAGCCTGTATCTTCCTTTTTTGCAATGGGTCTGAGGGTAAGATACCATGCTTTTTGTACTGGATGAAGGGGGTCATCCAGCTTTCTAGCTCTTTTTCCACAGCATTAACAGCCTGACAGGGGTTAGTGGACTTTTCGTGTAAAACGTCGACCCATACTGATCTCCGGATGTCCTGCAGACTGGAGCTTGCCAGTTTTGACAGGGCGTCTGCTCTGCTGTTCTGGGATCGGGGGATCTGTTTGACCTCATATGATTTCAGGCCAGATAACTCTCCCTTCACCATCTCCAGGTATGTGGCCATTGCTTGGTCCCTTGCTTCGTATTCACCATTGATTTGATTGGCGATGAGCTGGGAGTCTGTCGCCAGGACAATCTGTTCTGCCCCTGCGGCTTTAGCTAGCCTGACACCTGCGAGTACTGCTTCGTACTCTGTTTCGTTGTTTGATGCTGGGAAAACAAACCTGAGGGCATGCTCAAAGTCCGCCCCCCCTGGGCTGGTTAGTACAACGCCTGCGCCCGCGCCATTGGCTGTCGAGGATCCGTCAGTATGCACGACCCATTCCTCGGCAGGGGTCTCTTCTTCCCCTGAATGGGAGCACTCAGCCAGGAAATCTGCTAAGGCTTGAGCTTTGATGGCTGTTCTTGGCTGGTAAGATATTCCTAGCCCACTCAGCTCGATCGCCCATTTTAGTAATCTCCCCGATTTCTCGAATTTTTCTAACACCTTCTCCAGTGGTTGGTCAGTGAGAACCACGACTGGATGCGCGTCAAAGTAAGGTCTGAGTTTTCTGGCAGCAATTATGACTGCGTAGGCGGCTTTTTCGACCATCGGGTAATTTTTCTCGGCTGCTCCCAGCGCATGACTTACAAAGTATATAGGCTGTTGGGCGCCTGCCTCTTCTCGTAAGATGACCGCACTGACAGTTATATTGGTCACTGCAATGTAGAGAAAAAGCTTTTCCCCTGCTACTGGCCTAGCCAGGGTGGGGAGCTTTTTAAGATGGTCCTTCAGTTGCTCGAAGGCCTCTTTCTGCTCGTTTTCCCACTTGAACTGTTTGTTTCCTTTCAGTATTTTGAAGAAAGGAGTAGCTTTGTCTGCTGACCGGGCGACAAATCGCGCTAAGGCGGCCATGCGGCCCGTCAGGCGTTGGATGTCTCTAATGGTCTTGGGCTCGGGAAGGTCTAGAACTGCCTGAATTTTCTCAGGGTTGGCGTCTATCCCTCGAGAGCTGACCAAGAACCCCAGGAATTTGCCGGAGCGGACCCCAAAAGTACACTTTTTCGGATTAAGTTTCATTTTGTAGGCGCGCAGGGAGCAGAAGGTCTCCTGCAGGTCCATCAGGTGCTCTCTGTCCTCTCTGCTTTTTACGATGGCGTCATCAACGTAAGCCTCGATGTTTCTGCCTTTTTGTTTTTCAAATACTTTATCAACTAACCGCTGGTATGTAGCCCCTGCATTTTTAAGCCCAAATGGCATCATCTTGTACATGTAGGTGCCTGAACTGGTGATGAACGCGCACTTCACCCTGTCCGGCTGCCACAAGTATACTTGATGATACCCTGAAAAGGCATCTAGGAAGCTTAGCATGGAATAGCCACTGGTGGAGTCTACCAGTTGGTGGATTCTAGGGAGCGGATAGCAGTCTTTCGGGCAGGCCTTGTTGAGGTTTGTAAAATCCACGCACATTCTCCATGCGCCTGACGATTTTTTAACCATGACTACATTTGCCAACCATTCTGGGTAGTCACAGACCTCAATAAAGTCTGCTTTCAAGAGTTTGTCAATTTCTTCCTTGATTGCTGCGTCTTTTTCCGCGGACATATTTCGTTTCTTCTGTTTTACAGGGCGAGCATCCATGCTTACATTCAGCTTGTGAACGATGCACGATGGATCAACGCCGGGCATCTCGTCTGCCGAGTAGGCGAATACGTCTTTGTTTTCTTTTAGCAGCTTGACCAGTTCAGCCTGGTAGGATTTTTCCAGGTCAGCTCCTATCAGGACCTGCCTGCCTGGCTCCAAGTCTACCAACATGCTTTCGCCCCCTGGCTCCGGGTGATCGGACGCCGGGTGTTCGGCTGGGATTTCGCCCTCCCTGCTGGGGGAACTGTCAGCCTTCCTTTTTCCTTTCCTTTCTTTTTCGTGCTCTTGCAGGGCCACGGAGTAGCATTGTCTGGCTGACTCCTGGTCCCCACGCACCTTCCCTTCTAGCCCGAAATCGGTGACATACGCTATGGTGAGAGCCCTGATGGAGATGGCTGCCTCGATTTCGTCTAGGGTGGCTCTGCCAATTAAGGCGTCGTAGGCAGATCTTGCATCCACAACAACAAAGGTTGCCCTGACGTTTCTGGCAGTAGAGCCTTCCCCAAAGGTTACGGGTAGGTCTATGACTCCCATGGGCAGCACGCCTGCTCCACTGAATCCGTATAATGATCCGGGGGCAGGTCGTAGGTGCCTTCCTTCCAGGCCCATTTTCTCGAAGGCGTCCTTGTACACTAGATTCGTGTACGCGCCTGTGTCCACCATGCACCTCCGCACAATGTGGTTGCTGATCTCTAGGGACGGCACCAAAGGATCACTGTGCGGGTATACCACGCGCCCTGCATCATCAGGGGTGATGCTTAAGGTCACCCCCCTTGGACTCCCTGCTTTCTCAGCATAGCAGATCTGGTTCCTTAGTTCGCGCATTTGTCTTTTTTGGCCTCTTTGACTGTGCTGGCCCTCAGTGCCCCCTGAAATTACATGGATCACCATGCGGTTCTGCACTGACCCTTCGGGTTTTTCGGACACTTCCTTCTGAGCCTTATTCTTAGCTGCGTAGTTGGCTAACCATCCGTTCCTGATTAACCTCTCGATTTCGTCCTTCAGGTGACGGCATTCCTCGGTGGTATGGCCTATGCAGTCGTGGAAAGTGCTGAATTTCTTGGGGTCTCCTTTCGGGCTGCGAGGTTTGTTCGGGCAATTCCATTTAGCAGTTTCTTTTTCCAGTTCGAAGATCTCCGCCCTGGATTTGTTCAGGGCAGTGTAACTGTCGAATCTGGGCTGGTAGACTGTGCGCTCTTTCTTGGGAGTGTCTCCCTCCTCCCTTTGCTTGCCTGGCTCACTTCTGCCCCGTCCACCCTGCGGTCCCCCTTGAGGCCTTGCTTGACCTGCTGGGGTATCCGTCAGGCCGTGGAACTCCTCCTGCAGAATGAACCCTTCCGCAATTTTCCTGGCCATGGCCAAGGTTTCTGTCTGGGCCCTGATCATCTGGTTTTTCATTTCCCCTGGAAGTAGGGAGATTGTCAGGGCGTAGGCGGCAGTGGAGTCATCGATCTCCCTAACCTGCTGGTAGGATAGATCAAATCTTCTCAGGTATTCCCTCACACTTTCACCCTTTTTCTGCTTCAGGGTCATGAGATCGAAACGAGTGGAGCCAACTCTATGAAGAATCTGACTGACCCCTGGCGGAGGTCCCTGAACCATCCTTGTGCGAGCCCTACCAGGGTGGTTGGGAAAAGTTTGCACCAGATGGCATCATCTACGTCATACATGCCCATGTGGCTCTCAAATGCCGCCAGGTGATCTTCAGGATCTGTTGTCCCATCAAACGTAATAGTGGACATTTTGATTTTTGGAATGGGGTACTCTTGTACCTCAGGGTGCAGCGGGGTTTTTGTGGGCCTGCCTACCAATCGTGACCTGCTTTCCCCAGACTGGTTACCGTGAGAATCCCATTGTTTATGGGTCGGTTTCCTCGCACTGGGGGAGCGGTGCCTTGGCGGCGGCCTGCTTGCTGCCTCATCCTCTGTTTCCGGGGAAATCTGCCTGGGCCTCTTCCTCTGAGAGTGGCAGAGATTCTCACCCTGATGATACCTGGACTCGAGCGGTTGTCCCCGGTTGAGCCTGGATTGCAGGCTTTGGGATAAGCCGAGGGCCGACTGTTCCTTGGCTGCAGGTGTTAGCCTGGAGAAAACTCCGCCTGGTTTTTCTCCCAAGCGTTTTGACATGGGCTCCCTGGGCCTCATGCGCTCCTGTAATCCTCGGGACAAGCCTCCCTGTCCTCCAGACGCTGATTCTGTTGTGTGAATGGAGAACGCCTGCTGGACAGGTGGCTCTGGATTGCCAGTAGTAATGCGCCTTTGTACATGCGCATACGCTTGAGCCGTCCTCCTCGCTTTCCTCTGGGCATTTCTGGCGGCGGTCCGCCTCGTGCCCCCGGCCTCATCCCTGCTGATTGGGGATGGTTGCCTGGGAGCCGATGCGACCCTGCCTACCAAGTATTCAGGAGTGAACTCCTGGTTCAGCATCGCAGAGAAGAAGGCGGCTGCCTGCGCCATCTGAGCTGGGGTCAGATTAAGAGCGTGTCGTGGGGGTGCCCCCAGCTCAGGCGTTACAGCAGTGTTAGGTCCACCGAGGAGACTGGTTCCCCCTACCCCTAGGATCGTGGCAGGAGGAACTCTCTCCGACTGCGGCATACCAAACAGGGGGGCCACCGGTGGGACCGTCGGACCCGTTCCTGCGCTGGCATCAACTATTTCTGGCATGATTGTTTTAGTTTTGTGATTATGAGTGGTTGATTTTAGTGGGTAACTCGTGAGCACAACCGTAAGTTCCCCACAGACGGTGCCAAATTGTTCCGGTCACGGAAACAATTCACCCGACCTTGGATCCGGGCTGTATGATTGGGTTAATAGTGAACAATTGACCGTTTGATTTCCTTCAGCCTCCCCTTCCTCTCACCCCCTTGATCGGACCTTCCTGGCGGAGTTGGCCTGCTCCCTGCACAATGAACGCACAGGGCCTCGGAGGTTGTCCGAGGAAACCCTCTCTGATGCCTAAGTCAGTCCGTGAAGTGCCTTGACAAACCTAGCTCGTGAGGAACTAGGTGGCGTTTTTAGGAGTAAGAGTCTAGAGAGAGAAAATCCAACCCCTCTTATGTGGGAAATGGGTAAGTATTTATACCTTCCCACAAGAGAGAGGAAAAGAGAAAGAAGAGGAGGGAAAATGGGTGGATGTTGGTGCGACACGTGGACTCACCTTCTCCACTCATTTCCCCTTACCTTAGGCAAAATGACGGATGGGTCCTCGGTTCTCCTTTGGTTCTGCTTAGGCGGGAGCGCCCTGGAAGCAGGCGGGAGGCCCGGTTTGCCCTGTTTGGCGGGCGGCTAAGGGATTAGGGCCACACTTGGAGATTTCAATGACCTTGATGGAAAGTCTGCTGGGCAGGCCTTTCCTCCTTCTGGGACTGGTCGCCCAGGGGCCTGACTGGCAGGCGGCCAAAGGTAGGCAACCGACCCCCATCAAAAAGGTTCGTGATCCTTACATATAAGGGTCACTCGTCCGACACTCGAGTCTTAACAAAGTGTTCAGTCCCACTCGGGGGCGGCTACCCTTTCAGTAGTGAGACCAATCATGGTTGCTCTAAGGGTCTTGTCTTACACGTGTCTCACGTACCCCACTTTCGAGTCACTCAGATGTCACACCGTCTGAGTCTATCTGAGTCTTTAGGGGCTATTCTCCGATGGAGCGATTAATCACAGTCACTCCAAGAATCGTACCCTACACATTTGTCTTAGGAGAGTCTAACCCGAGTCAAACTGGAGTCGTCTCTCCTCCCACGCTATTTCCTATGCTTTGGTGTATTCGAGTTCCGAAGCAACTTTCCTGATTACGCGGTATTCTTACAGACAGGCCACCCTTCACCCGAACCATGACGCAACAAGCCATAGACGAGCTAACCGCTTCACTGGCTAAGATGGAGGCCCAACTGACAGCCATCAGTACCGACCAAACCGCCATTGCTACCCGTTTGAGTGCCGTGGAGCAAAGGACTCTTAAGGTCAGGAATGAAACCGCTGGGCCCATAGCTGAACTGGTTAGCGCCGTTCGCAAGCTGCAAGAACAGGTCCATTTGTCAACGAATAACTCGATCCATACGGAAAATGCTCGGGCTTATTCGCCTCTAACCGATGAGTTGCCCGCTAATCTCAACTTGACAGGCCTACCAATGTTTGATGGGACTGAAGACCCGGTGCTTCACATCCGGGCTTTCAAAGAATTCATGGCTGTTAAGGGAGTTAAGTCATCCATGTTCAAGCATCTCTTTGCTTCATCCCTTGAGAAGCATCCAAAAGCTTGGTATTACAGGCTCGATTCCAAGAAGTACAAGACTTGGGACGACGTCGCAACAGAGTTCGCTCGGAATTATGCAGATAATACCGAGATCCAGACCACAATGCGCACCCTGGAGGTCATGGCCCAAGAGCCCCAGGAAGGTTTCACCAAGTACCTTCAAAGGTGGAGGGCCGAAAGTGTGAAGTTGGTAGACAAGCCCAACGAGAAGACACTAGTGGAGGCATTCATCAACAACCTCCTACCTCCCTACCGCGTCCATCTTAGGTATGCCGACATTTCAAACTTTGCGGTGCTTACCGAAATGGGCATTAGGATTGAAGACGATCTTCGAGATAATGAAGATCTGGGTGAAGCTTCTACCGAAGGCTATACTGGACATCCACTTGAGTCCTTAGAAGCCGAAGACTACTGACAACCTCATCCAAGAGTCTAGATTTGGTTTAAGTTCGAGTCTGAGTCCGAGTCTAGGATGTACTATTTCTTTCAATCTCAAAGTCAAAGTCAGAGTCAGAGTTAGCAGTATTCTGTCCTCTTTTCACATTTCAATAAAATCAGCTTTTCTATTTCTCATACATACTTTCCTTATGTGTTTCCGAGAACATGATGAACACCATCATACACTGTGAGCACACACACGTAATTATTATAGGCACATATATAATGACTGAAGGAAACCGAGCTCGTGTTTTCCTTTTACCTATTCCATGTCTGGTATAGAAAGCCACATAACTACCCGTAGCAGAAGCATATCGAATCCTATGACAAATCTGGGTAGTCTTCGAGTTTGAGTTCAAGAGGGGAGGCAAGCCCACTTCCCACAATAAACACCCTTTCCAATAAGACTAACCAAACCCTACCTTAGGTGTTAGTCTGACCAACAAAAAAAATGGACAAAAAAAATCAAAAGTCCAAGGAAGAGAAAAAAGCAAAAGGCCAAAACAAAAAAGCTGGCCATGATCAAAAAAGAATTATCAACATCTCTCGACCAGACACGGTCAACTCAAATGAAGAATCCCATGACCGGGGCTAAGAGGTCAACCCAAAGAATTCAAAAACCCATGACCGTGAAACGGTCAATTCAAAAATTATCAATACCCATACCATCCAATAAGGGAGAGACAGTCAAGCTGGTCAGCTAACACCACATCTAGCCTTCCCACATTACAACCCTCAAGACCTTCTCGAGACCTAGGCTAGAGACAGCCCAGAAATTTGAGGATTCAAGCTCCACAGGATACACCCTAACCTTTAGGGCCAGACATGGAAACCAGATCCCGCATTATCAACCTGCCCGATCAAAGTTCGAGCCATTCTACTCGACTTCCCCTTTACATAACAAAATTCACAATCACCATACAAAGACCCGAGAGCAAAACTCGTTAAAGTCCCCGAGAGCAAAACTCGTTAAAATCCCCGAGAGCAGAACTCATCAAATACCCGAGAACAGACCTCTTTAAAATCCCCGAGAGCAGAACTCGTTAAAATCCCATCCCAATTCTCCTCATTCAAACCAGTTACCAGCCCCAAACACGGGAACTCAACTTGCAGTCGGCATAGAACATGCCCAAATAGTTCACACCACCTCTGGGGGCTATCCTGGAGAATGCTCACAGTCACAGGATCAACATCCTAACTATTCTAGCCCTTTGATCTAGACATCACTGGGAATGCACCTAGCCTACACCATCGTTGTGGCTAGTTACATACACACAAAGCCCTAGTAAACTAGGCACCATTATATATCTTTCAATCCACTGAACTACGGCTTGGTTTGATTTCACTACACGTGAATACGTAGGCAGCCTTTCAACAAGGGCACAACCACCCACATTGACACACAAAGCGCCATCATTCCGGTCACGACACTGTCATGTTCTCATCAGTTAGCTTTGTCATTCTGGGGGCTTCTCCTAGGCAGAAGTTCTCCATCCACTCACATAATCCAAATACTTTCAAAATCTAGCCACCTTTCTATAGTGTGTCCTAGTACTCGGCTCAGTCAAAGACGAGAATCTGTCAGGACTCGGAGTAATACCCACTTTGGGAATGTACCCCTAAATCAAAAGAATATCCAAAAGAACACCAGTCTACGGCATTGCTACCACGAAGCCCTGTCGTACGGAAACAGTCCCATTCCGAGGAGTCGACCGTGTTGCCACTCGCCTAGGCTGCGAAATAGCGCAACTTAAGAGTCTTGTCATATTAGGTGGCCCATCCCCTACCGAGTCACGGTCCAACACTTAGAGAGTTCAGTCGTGTCTGTCAACTCGTCTTGTCGCGTCCAGAGTCGAGTCGGTCGGTATATCTCTCTCTTCAAATTCTCATTTTAAAATTCGCAAAACTTAGCCATTTGAGAAAATCTCTTTCCTAGTCACCACGGGAATAGGAATTTTTATCACACTTCATCTAGGCATACAGACCTAACCATGGAATTCCAGGAATCCGTGTCAGAATCCGATTAGGAATCAAAGTCATCCCAAGCATCCTTGTTTCCAAACTTTTCAAAAAAATTCAGCATTCTTCTTTTCAAAAATTTTCAAAAAATCATCTTTTCTTCCCCAGCATGAGTCAGTGTTTCACCTAAATGTTACATACAAATTATGTCAGCATACAGGTACACCCATGACTCCCAGAAATTCTAAGTTCCCCAGTGGAAAAGCTCAAGCAACTTCTTTCAGGATATATCTGCAAACAGATATGCCCATAGCTTCCAAGGCAAGCTCCCGCGACGTTATCAGCATCAACCCAGGTATGATTTCTATTCTATGGCTGGCGAGCCCTTCACGCAGGTCTAATGGACCCTAAACTACCCGATCGGAAGTCTGCCAGGTTTTAATCCTTGATTGACCTGGTAGCTACTCTGACTTTTGCCTTGTCCAAGCCTCAGTCAGAGTGGGGGCTCTGTAGACACCCAAATTTTGACCGTCAGGTGTCTATAGTAGTTCCCGCCAAACACCCGATGATGATCGGACGTAAACATGCTTTGATGGACTCGGATATGGGCTTGTAATCATGGACATTTGGTTTAGACTTTTTAAGGAGTACAAATTTCATAAAACCAACCTCAAATCCAGGCCCAGTGGGTCGTTTCGAGTCAAATAACACTAATTTGGGTCGAAACCGTCACCAGGGGTAAAACTGTCTTTTAGCGACCGAGTCAAAACCCGGTCAAAGATTTTCCCGAGACATGTGAGTCAGCCGTGACACTCACACGGTTGATTCCAACCCAAATTCCTACAAAAATTCAGATTCATTAAAACATTAAACAATTCCGTTAAAGGTAGAATTCGACCTCAAGTAGGAATTCTATCCAGAAACCGATTCAGACATTGACCGAGTACCAAATACTTAACCGAAACACCCCCAATCAGCCGAGACACCCTTTCTTCTTGGCCAAGAAAGCGGAATTCTCATGCTCCTCAAACTCCTACGTCTCCTATCCTAAGCGGTATTCAAACTCTCCTAAACCAAGGTCGGAAACTCCCTATAAATAGGACCTCCCGTCCAACACAATGACACCCATCAAACACGTCTTGAACAACCATCCACACACGGTTCATACACAAACCCGATAGTTAGCAAATCCCGACACTTTTTCCGAAACCTCGAAACCCCGACGAAGCCGGCCAAATCCGACGTCCCAAGCCACCCGTCCAAATCGATACACCTTAACTCATCCTCATCATCTCGACGCTCTCAAGTCTAAGCCACTTCCCGACGAGCCTTATCCCGAGAAAACAAAGCATGTAGGTTGAGGGTGTAAATCAAACCCGTCTCTCCTTCTTCTCTTCCCTTCTCCTCGTTTTTTTTATTATTATGGGTCTCTCGTCGGTCTTTTTTATTTTCTAATATCGATACTACTAAAAACTACTTTTATATATCGAATATTCTTAAAATATGATATCGATTCTATATAATCGAATATCGTATCAAAAAGAATTATATTAAGTTTTCGACGATATTGTTACATTTTTTTATTCAAAACCTTTTTTTACAACTTTTCGTTCAAAATTCTTTTTTAAACTTTTCGTTCAAAACAAACTTTTTTTAAAACCTTTTCTAAAATTATTCCGACTATTCGATATCGATTTCATAATCGAATATCGAATACGACGAATGTCGAAAATATAAACCAAATATAAATTAATCCATATTTGTACGCGATTTATAAGATGTTCGACAAAAAAAATAAAAAGCGGACAGACCCGCACGCGAGTCGCGCCCGGTACAGGCGACTCGCGCACGAGTCTGTGAACCGGCCTTTTTTTAGTTTTTTTGATCGTTTTATTTTTATTATTCTACGAAACGATTTCTAAATTTATATCTTTTCTAAAACTATTCCAAATATTTGATATTGATTTCATAGTCAACTATCGAATATAACGAATATTGAGAATATTAAGTCGAGTACGAATTATGCGATATTCGTACGCGATTTAATCAAAAAATTTCCGAAAACCGTCGTCGAAATCAGGCCGCCACGCGACCCGCCTGAGTCCCGGGCGAGTCGCGCGGCCGACTGCTCACGTGCGCCTTTCTCGTTTTTTTTTATTTTTTCTCGAACTTCGTTTATTGTACAAAACAACGTTTCTGTAATATTTTTCAGATTTCGATTAATATTTATTTTCTCGATCTCGTATATTTATTTGCTATATTATTATTCAATCGTTACTAACTCGTTTTCTCGTGTTTGTAGCAATTTATTTTTCCTATTTCTTTTTTTATCGTTTTATTAGACTAAAACGAACTCACATGCTAAAATAACTTTGACGTTATTAGTTTAACATGCATTAAACGACTTAGCAACCCATTTATTTATTTTTTCTTGCATGACTTAGAAAAATAATCTCTTCATATCATTCAATCGTCGAACTAACGCGTGTACACAAAAACCGAACGATATCTTAGTAAAGGCCGCTAAGTGCGGGCGGGGTTGGGTGTTCTCACTGAACTTCTCAACACATACCCTCAACCCTTACTCAGAACCGTGGTTTCCGGATGTCCGAAACCATTGGCAACGAGAGTCATTCAATATACGATTAACCGCTCAAGTCGGCATCGGTATCGAACTACAAAGGGACGAACCCAATAAACTCTGACATCGGAAATGGGCCAGGTTTTAAATATGGCCCACTACGACATAAAGTGGGTTCGAATGGTTCGGAATAACCATAAAATTCGGTGGCGACTCCTACTTCGATTTAAAATTCTATTCGATCCATCTCATATGGAAATTCGATCGCCTCCCCAAAACCCGCGCTTCGCCGCGTCGGGGTGGACCTATGTCATGTCCACCGAATGTGAGAAATTAACTATAGTATCTAACTTATGTGGAGTATCATGCCCGTTTTCCTTTAAAGTTAGCATATCTATAAGTTGTTGCGTCATCGCCTTAAGCTCCGCTATCTCGGCTTTCCACTTTATCTCAGACTCCAAACTGTTTCGAATTAAATATTGGAGTAGCGCCCTTCGTTTCACATAAGACATGTATTTAAACATGCCTTCACAGTTTCCCTCAATATAAGTTCGTGTCACGTCATCGACACCATCATAAATCATATGACTCACCTCATACACACTCACATGATAACCATTTTAAGTAATAAAAGAGTCAAGTCTATCAAAATAAATATTCAGTGGTTCATGTTCAAACTGAGGGAAGTAGAAAATAGTCATAAGGATGAAAAAATAAAATAAATATAAAAATGATTAAAAAAATATAAAAAAAACTAAGAGAAAAAAAATTAATAATGATGATGATGATGATGATAATAATAATAATAATAATAATAATAAAAAAAAAAATAATAAATCGTATGACTCACCTCCCACACACTCACATGATAACCATTTTAAGTAATAAAAGAGTCAAGTCTATTAAAATAAATATGCAGTGGTTCATGTTCAAACTCAGGGAAGTAGAAAAAAGTCATAAGGATGAAAAAATAAAATAAAAATAAAAATGATTAAAAAAATAAATAAAAAAACTAAGAGAAAAAAAATTAATAATGATGATGATGATGATGATAATAATAATAATAATAATAATAATAATAATACAATAATAAAAAATTCGCGAAGTCATTCTCTTCCTCCGCCACACCAGAAGAGAGAGCATGATGATTCAGAAGAGCAAAACCCGAATACTGTTCAGAGTTCTTCGCCCAAATTTGAATGATGTGATTCTTGAAACTTTTGCTAATTCTGATAAGCCTGCAAATTCACCATTAATACCTCCTGAAGGTCCTATTCTGATTGTTAATCATGAAAACAAAGAAACTATTGATCCATTGGAAGGAAAGGATAAAATTGACGACCCTGTTTCTAAACCTTCGACATGGTCTAAAATCGCATCTAACAATAAAAAATTAGGCATGACTCTTCCTTTTTATGAGGAAGTAATTGACTCTGATGAAATTGATATTGAGATTGGGGATTTTGAGGAAGAACTAAAAATTTGGAGCCATACACTCATGGGGACTGTGATAGGTTTAAAACCCTCTCTGCAACAGATGCAAAAATTTGTATCTGATAAGTGGGGATCTATTGCTGCGCCGATTGTACAATATTTCAAGCGTGGGTGGTATTCATTTCGATTCGATTCTAAGGAAGCCATGAATAGGGTTCTTGGAGGGGGGCCTTGGAATTTAGGGATTTACACTCTAATCCGTAAGGAATGGTCGCCTTCATTCTCAGACTCCATGAATGGGTGACGAAGGTGCCAGTATGGGTGGTGCTGTTTCCTGATCTTGACCCATATCTGTGGTCTGAGGCATTTTTGGGCAAAATGGCTTGTATAATTGGTCGACCATTATGTGCAGATCTTGCAACAACGCTTAAGGCAAAGCTATCTTTTGCTAGGGTTCTCATTGAAGTGGATATTTCACAAGACCTTCCTGATCAAATTGTGTTAAGAACTCCTTTCAATGAATTCTCGAGTCAGAAGATCAAATATGAATGGATTCCTTATCTTTGTAAGGGATGCCATAAGTTGGGTCACACTTTATCCAACTGTAAATGGGAGAGGAGAAAGTTGATGGCTGCTAAGAAGCTGGATGTGGTTAACATGAGCATTCCAAAACCGGTTGTGCCAAAACCAACTGGGGCGGCTGATAAACCTCCCATAGAGCTAGGTGGTACCTCAGAGCCTAGGAAGTGTGAGTACTCAGACAGGAAGTTGGATGCTTCACAGTCTGATGGAAAGCCTCCTTTGATGGCTTCTGAAATTCACTCAGAATGCTCTTTAGGCCTGCAAAATGATGATTTTCTTTCTGTGAATAGAAGAAATTCCTCTTCTAAGAAACAAAAACAAGAAACTATCTTGGAGCCAATGCCTCTAGAGAATAAATTCCAAATGTTCTTGGAAGATAATGAGCTTCTTATTGATGAGGGTGATGGACTAGGTGGTACCTCAGGGCTGTCAGAGAACATAGAGTACACAGGCAAGGAGCTGAAAGCTCTTGATTCTGGTGGAAAGTTCTCTGAACTAGCTGCTGTAATGCACTCAAAAGGTCCAATGGAGGATGATGCTAGTGTGAAAGAAAGTAGGGATAAAGTCCCACCTGACATTCCTTCCACATGAAATTTGCATCTTGGAACATTAGGGGACTAAATAGCCCCATTAAACAAAGTGAAGTAAGAGATTTTGTTGCTGCCCAGCACATTGATGTAATGGTTCTTATTGAAACAAGGGTGAAAGTCACTAAAGCCGCTAGCGTTGTAAACAGATTGTTTAGCTCCTGAATCATGGTTGATAACTATGATTGTCACTATAATGGGAGGATTTGGATCCTTTACAATCCTAATACTATCTTTTTTAATGTCTGAAGTAAATCTGACCAGCATATTACTGGTTCTGTTCATCATTTTCAGACTATAAGGGATGTGTCACTCTCAGCCATTTATGCTCATAATGACGGAGACAAAAGGGAGAAGCTGTGGGAAGATCTTGAGTTTTTGTCTTTCTCCACTCCCTGGATTCTTATGGGAGACTTTAACATTGTTAGAAGGACTGAGGAGAGGCTAGGCCCTAATCCTCATTTCCAGGAGATGTGGGAGTTTAATAATTGTATTCTAAACTGCAGATGGGAGGATCTTAACAATTCTGGGAGTGGACTAACTTGGTCTAATAAGCAGGATGAACATTCTAGGGTTTGGTCAAGGCTTGATAGAGCCCTTGTTAATCCGGAATGGATTAGGGATTTCTCTCTTTCAACTGCAATCTGTTGTGAGCCAGGGATCTCTGATCATTCACCTATTTTAGTCACTGTCACTCAAGATAAAAGGCTTAGGAGGAAGTTCAATTTTCTTAACTGTTGGACTAGTCATCCTGATTACAGTATGGTTGTGCAGCAGGCTTGGTTACATAATATCTCTGGATCTCCTATTTTCAGGCTGTTCCAAAAGCTTAAAGTTGTTAAAAGAGCATTACAAAAGTTCCATAAAAAATATTTTACTAACATCTCCTCTCAGGTTCAAGATGTAAAATCTCTACTCACCATCTATCAGCAGGATCTTATAAATGCTCCTTTTGATCCTAGACTGATTGCTCAAGAAAGAGGGTTACTGGATTCCTATAGCTCCTTAAAGAATTTTGAGCTTAGCATGTTGTTTCAAAGGGCTAAAGTTAAACATATTCAAATGTCTGAGTGCTCTACTAAATACTTTTATGCAAAGATTGCTGAGAGGAAGCATTTGCACATGATTGGCTCTATAGAAGACCTACATGGCAATAAGCATTCTGGTATGGAAGCTGTCTCTAAAGCTTTTTTGGATTACTTCTCTTCTCTGTTAGGCGAGCCTGGTGCCTCTATAGAGGTTTTGCCTAACCATATTACTTTACCTCCTGATCAGTTTAAGGAGCTTGGTAGTCCTATTCAAATAAGTGAGATTAAAATGACTGTATTCTCTATGGATATTTGTAGTAGCCCTGGGTTGGATGGATTTGCTGCAGGGTTTTTCCAAAATTCTTGGTCTATCATTGAACATGATTTCTGTGCTGCTGTGAATAATTTCTTCAAAACCAAAAGGATGCCTAAACAAGCTAACACTACTGTTATTTTCTTAATCCCTAAAAAGTCTAATGCCTCATCTGTTAAGGACTTCAGGCCTATCTCTTGCTGCACTGTCTTTTATAAAACAACTTCAAAGATATTGGCTAATAGGTTGAAAAAGATTCTGCCTGGTGTCATTGGCATGGAACAGGCTGCTTTTATTGAGGGAAGGAACATTTTTGATAATATCCTACTTTCACAAGCTCTATTTAAAGGGTACAACAGGAAGTTTTTACCCCTAGATGCTTAGTAAAAGTGGATATTAGGAAGGCTTTTGATTCTTTAAATTGGGACTTTATTAGGAATATGCTGAAGTATTATGGCTTGCCTGTTGTTTTTATTGACTGGATTATGGGGTGTGTCTCTTCTCCTTGGTACACTTTCAAGGTAAATGGGGAAATTTCAGGTTTTTTGCAAGGCAAGAGTGGTATTAGGCAGGGTGACCCTCTATAAGTTTCATATCATCCTAAGTGTTGTAAAATTAATCTTACTCACTTAGTATTTGCTGATGACTTGATGGTCTTTATTATTGGAGATGTTCCCTCTGTGCTAGCTGTGAAACAAGCCTTGGATTCCTTTGCTCTTCTGTCAGGTCTCTATGCTAATGTTGAGAAAACCAATGTCTACTTTGGTGGGGTTAGCCTTCCTGTGCAGAATACTATTATTGCTGCAACAGGTTTCATTATAGGCAAGTTTCCCTTCAGATATTTGGGGATTCCTCTTTCTGAAGGCAGATTGACAATTGAGATGTTTGATGATCTGATTCTCAAAGTTCAGCACCACATTAAGCATTGGTCTACTAGGTTTTTGTCTTATGCGGGCAAGATTCTACTGATCAATTCTGTCATTTTTGAGTTGGAGAATTTTTGGTGCTCTGGAGTTTTATTGCCTAAGGGTGTTGTTATGAAAATTAATAAATTGTGTAAGGATTTCTTTTGGGGAATTAAGGATAAGGAGAGACGGTTAGTCTTTAAGAAATGGTCTGAAATCTGTTTACCTTGAGAAGCAGGTGGATTTAATATCAAGAGCATAGAAGCCTGGAATGCTGCAATTCTGTCTAAATGGCTGAGGCAACTGTCTGATAATAGCAACATTTGGTGCAAATGGTGCAATTCCTATGTTTTTGACAAGAGCTCTTGCTGGAGTACTGAAAGTAAGGGTCACTTCTCTAATGGAAATCAAAGGGATCTTAGGAGTGAGAGACAGACTGGTAGAGCTCTCAGGTTCTTTAAGTCAAGCTCAGAGTAATCTTGAAGAATGCTTTGGATCTAAGTTTCATCTATCAAAAGCTTACAAGTTATTCCTGGACTGGAAAAAGCATAGATGGACAAAGATCCTGGGTTCTGCTAGCATCATTCCTAGTCACAAGGTCCTTCTTTCCATGGCCATTCAAAACCAGCTTGCAACAGTTGATCAGTTTGCTAAAAGAGGATATAAGTTGGTAAATCGATGTGCGTTATGTATGGCTGCTTTAGAATCTCATCAGCATCTATTCTTTTCATGTACAATCTCAACTCAGGTGTGGAAGGAAATTGAGGATTGGATGCAAGTTCACATTGGAAGCTTGAATCTGAACAGCATTGTTAAATGGGTTTTATGTCCTAAGAAAAGGAAGCATTGGAAAAGGCCTTGGGTTCAGGCTAGTCTTGCTGCTACTGTGGCTGTTCTTTGGAAAGAGAGGAACAAGAGGATATTCACGAATCAGTCAACAAATATAGACGCTTTGATACAAAGAGTTAAGTTTCATGTAGCTGTAAAATTTTACAAGAATGCTAGTCCTAAACTTAGACGGATTGTGGATCATTTGGGTACTTTGAATGCGTTTGCATTCCTTTTGTGATAGTTCTTTTTGCACCAAATTGTAATTTCACTCAAAAATTGAATGAAATGATACCTTTTTCTGCAAAAAAATTAATATTAATAATAATAAAAATAATAAAAATATTAATAATAATTGTCCCAAGAAACTGAAAGTTCCTTGAGACAAAAGATAAACTAAAACGACAAGTAAAATTAACCGTCTCCCCAACAACGGCGCCAAAATTTGATAAGCTAGTCGTACACCTATCAAAGATAACCAACTTAGGTATAACTAAAAATATAGCTAGGGAAGTCAGGATCGTATCCACAAGGAGACAAATAAATTCTACTCGTAATTAAAGTTTATATAAGTAACCGAATTGGGTGTTTTGTTTTTGTGTTTAACTAATCTAAAAGTAGTGAAGGAAGAGAAAATTAAAAGGTAAGAAATAACTAAAATAAATAGGATGAATTAAGACGAATTTATATGGAGAGAAAACTAGGATTGTCTGTTCACTATGAATCTCATATGGTCACGGTCTAAGTCACAGGTCTATCGCAAATATTGGTCTAAGGGGTAGTGAAAAGGTCCTTCCGGTCCGCTATTCACCCTAGCATGCGTCTAAAGGCTTCCGATCTTATTAGGGCGTACTAATGTGTTGTAGCAGGTCTAACTTTTACCAGGATTCCTATCTTAAGTTCAAGTTTACCAATTCAATTAATCAATTACGTCGATTTAATCAATTAATCTCAATTAAATGCTACAATTAACAACTCAGACACAATATCATTGACAGATCTATAAATTATTTAGCGACCACATTCAATTCGCAGATCCCCTAAATCCTAGCAAAGGAAATTAGCTACTCATAATTAATTCAAGAACAACAAGATTAATAAAAGATTTTACTAGATTAAACATGATGAATAATAATAAAATTACGACAAGCATAAAACAAAGATTAAGAATAATTAAGTATGAAGAAGAAGAACAATTAAAGATTAAATTAGATTACCAAGAGGAATGAAGGCGATTAGAATCTTGAGTCTTAAAGAAAGAAATTAAACTATAAGTAATTCTAAGAGAATAAGGAGAAGAGATCTAAATAAAAGTCTAAGGAGAAGAAGTAAAAAGTATGGAGTAGAGAAGTAAAAGTAAGTAAAAAGTATATGAATTCTAATGTGACTGAAAAGCCCTATTTATACAACTTAGAAAGAGTTAAAACTGATTAGGAAACAGCTTGCTGAACACGAAACTGTCCGCGGCCTAGAAAATAGTCGGCCGACTATTTGTAATAGTCGGTCGACTAATTTTAACTAATTTGATCTTCTGCTGTCACCCAAATAGTCGGTCAACTATTCCGATAGTCTGTCGACTATTATGATAGTCTGTCAACTATAATTGGCCCATTTCTTCAATCAGCTCTTTCCAGCTTTGTTTTGGCTCGGTTTTGGTTCGTTTTAGCTCTTGTGGCTTCCGTTCCTGCAAAAAGACAATACACAACACAAAGTAGCCAATTCAGGGAAAAATAATAGCTTTCACTACTCAATAAGTACGGGAATGCGCGTAATAAGAGCATAAAAATTGTATATAAAATACGCGCATCAGATATGTTGTGAGCTGGTGCGGATGATGAGACACGGGCTAATATAGAGGCAAACTGTGACGGGATGTTTAATTATATGCCTTATGGGGAGCGATGGGAACTCCTGAAATATTTAGCCCGTAACAGTGATGAGTTAGAAAAGAGGTGGATTGCTTTCATGGCAGAATGTAAGGTGATATTGCAAAAATTATTAAAGACTACTCTATGTTAGCCAAATATTATAGTTGATCCTGCACCATCAACTGAGTGTGTTATGAATACGTATGTTGCACATGTTAAACAGGATATTGACCTATTTGATGACGATAATGATGAGCCTTTAATTTTTGCTTTGAAAATTCATCCTCCGGTCATTGAAGTTGATTCTATTATGAATGACAATTTAAAGATTCCCTCTTTGACAAAAAAACCTAAAGTTTTGAGCACTATCAATAAGCCTAATTATGACTCAATTGATAATTCTAGTTGTCCGCCTACTGAGCCTTCTTTTGAGATCACTATGCCTAACTCATGTATTGATGCTTCTTGTGTGATTGATGATTTTGTTGATTATTTTATGCAAGGGCTCCTCACCGAGGCCCCTTTAGAGGATTTGATGTGTTTTGAGAATTGTGTTGGTGAATCAAACCCTTGGGAAGCCGAGGTAGATGCTTTAGAAGCGGCACTAAATCATCCAGGAATCCTCGAAACAGAAAATCTTGAGGTATATGGGATTGTGGATACACCCGTTAAGGTAATAAATCATTCTCATCCGCTTGAACTTCCTCCTTGCCTCGATGATACTACAAGTATTTCTCCCGTCTCGCATGAATTAATTGTGAAAAATAATATTGTTGATTTGAGAGGTATTAAGTTGTCTTACATGCCCGATAATTTACGTTATTAATTATCCACCATTTGTTGATGGTTGGGATTATATGTCGAAGAATTATGAGAGTTTCCAAAAGAGGCTTGACAAGCTGAGACGGTCTTTGACATTGATTTTATATGATGTCGTTATTCTATGTTGGTGCTACTTATGCTCTGTGTAGCACATGCACATATTTTTGATCAACTTCTGAGAGCCTTAAGCTATTATGATTTTGTTATTGACGGGTATGAGTCAGATTCTTAGTCCTGGTTGGTTGCTGGTTTGGAGGGACTTATTTAGAGTAAATATATTGTTGGTACCTTCCGTTTTCTTCTTTTTTTATCTATCTTAGTTCACAGTGAGGACATTGTGTAATTTGGTTTGGGGGAATGTTTTCTGTGTTTATTTTATTTAAAAAACATTTTTTTATTTATTTTTTCGTTTATCGTATGTTTTTGTGTGTTTTAGTATAGAGTCGTGTCGGCGATGAGGACATTGCATTTGTCACATGCTTTTCCCTAGTTCTTTGCTCTTTCTTGTGAATGACACTTATTTCACGTTATTTGAGTTTAGTATTTCTTTGATCTTGTTGGCGATTATGTTTTGAATATCAAATGAGTCAATTGACCTGTTGTCGAGTAAGCTACTTAAATTGTGACACTTGGATCCTTCTTAAACCGATGACATCCTTGATCAGTTTCATATGGGTTGAGTGTAGTACTTATGAGACATGTAACATCTAATTTCATAAGCATGACATTCGTCTCTTAAATACTTGTATGCATTTGGTTTGTGATTCTGACACATGTAGAAGAGGTAATCCCCTTTCTTTTATTTAATTCCCATGAACTTCACATAGCCATAATTTGACCTGTTTTGACCCGTTTATTAGCTACATGCCATATTTGCCTACCCTAGTCAAGCTAGTTGGTTAATTAGACGGAATTATTTTTTGTGGGTGAAATTTGGTACCATGTCGATTGAGGAAAGGAATTGAAAAAAAAATGATGAATGAATTGAAAAAAATAAATGAAAAAAAAAAGAAAAAGAAAGGAGTTAAATGAAAAAAAAAAAGTGAAACAAGAAAATGAATGTATTTTTGCTTTGAGAAAAAAAATTGATCTCTCTGTTTTCGTAGTTGTTGGTGCGACACCAATTATGAAAAGTGGAAAATAAGATGCTTAGTACCATGTCTTATTTCTTTGATTGAAGTTGGTTAAGAATGGAATGAGTTTAGTTTGGTTACGGTTGGACTAGCTTGGCTTTTACCTCCACATATCCAAATCGTTTTGCCCCTTCTTACCCGATTAGCCTCACTTTATTATGTCATATGTAAGTCCTCGGCATGTGTCTTGGTCCGATTGAATGTATATGCACGGTTGGTAGAGATTGGTATCACGTTAGATTTCATGCATGTTCTTATAAGTCGCAGTTAGGTGAGTGTTTTGTCTTTCGGATTCTACATAAACACACAATATTGCCCTTCTTGAGTGATGAGTGTAAACCGTAAGGAATCTCGACATAGAAGGTTGTGCAAGATTAAAAGTTTGGCATTTGAATATTGATTGGAGCTTGATTTTTGAAATTCTTTTACTCTTCATCTTTTTGCTAATGAATTATTTTCTTTAGCCTAGGTGTCATTCGCTTGTTGGAGTATTCGATATTGGGATTCGTGTTGGTAATTAGTTCGGAGCCATTGTTTTTTAGTCTTGTCCATACTCTTTGATGATTGCTTTGCTTAGGGACAAGCAAAGGTTTGGTTTGGGGATTTGATGAACTCATTTCGTATATATATTTATCCCAATGTTTCGTTTATTTTGGTTCATTTTACGTGTCCTAGGAGTCATTTTTCAAGCTTTTTATTCTTCTTTGTTATGGCTGGTATTTTGTTTACGTTTTGTAGGAAACGAGACAAATGAAGGTGATGGAGCTATATGTTGGGCAATGATGAGAGTCAAGCCATGAAATCTACAAGAAAAATGTGATAAAAGCTAGAGGATGCTAAGTGAAGAGTTGAAGGACGTGAGTAAAGAAACAATAAGAAACGACAAAGAAATAAGTTAGAAATCTCAAACAAATGCAAATCGAAAAGAAAGAACGATCGCTAAAACAAGGGTCAACTTCAAACGTGAAAAAATTAAGTTCTACAACTCTGATCGAGCTGATATTTTGGCGTTGTAAAGCTCTTTTTCTTAGCTTTCTAACGATATATTACACCTCTAATTCCGAGAAGTAACGAAGAAACAACAAGCATTTCAAATTCGTCGCGCAGTGTACAGGAACCCAAACTGGTTGGGATGGACCCAAACCGGTCGGGACAAACCCAAACCGACTGGTTTGAAGTGTTTCGTGGGATTTCTATTTTTGGACACCTTCACTTACCAGAACTCTTAATTTACGGTATATTCTTTCCTAATTAGTTTTAGGAAAGTAAGAGTAATGAGACTCTTTATCATTATTAGTATAAATACCCTAATTGGGGTTAGGTTTATTTACACTTTTCTCATTCAGTAGTTTTGTTTAGACTTTTTTTATTAGCATTAGAATTCTTCGAGTTTGTAATTGGTACTTTTTCTTATTCTCTTATTTTCTTGTTGATTTCTATTATATTTAATTCTTTTATTGCTTTAACCTTTAATATGAGTAGCTAATTTATTCTTCTTAGGGTTAAAGGGGATCTATGTCAATTGAATTAGGGATGTTAGCTTGATTATTTGTTCAATTGATCATTCATATGTTATTGCCTTACTACTTTTCTTGTATCGTTGTTCGATTAGATTGAGACGTTGAACTAATTAAATGTTTAGGAACCCGAACCTAAGATCGAAAGCCTGGTAAGGGTAGACTTATAAGTAAGTGGGTAGGATAATCTAGTAAGTTGCAAGAGCCCGTCAGAATCTATCCTAAGGTTGACATAAGATCCGAGAGGCCGTGTCTTTGCCCTAGATAACTATGATTGTTTAGACACCCAGATTTGGACCTGGTGGCTGCAGAGGTGCCCAACAAACACCCAATGACGATAGGACTGCAACGCAACGCGGATTCGCGATGTTGTAGATAGTTTTTCTATAGAACGGATCAAATAATTACTCGTAAAAATTAAAACTAACATGATGGCAGCCTTAGTCGTGTCGTTACGGTCGCATAGACACTAATTAGAGTCAATTCCGACACTGGGTCCCCCGAGTCTGTCCCGAAACTCAAACCGAGTCACCACCGCGCCAAGCGAACCTCGGGATGCACACCTGAGGCCCACTAACGTTCACGGCGCTAGGTCAAGCCGCGGAAGTCTTAATCCCCAAGTTACAAATTATACTCCGCCCTCTCGGTTTTGGAAAGTATCAAAATCGTATCTTCAAAACTCCAACCGCCCCACCTCACGCGTTTCAGTCTCACCGCGCCCAAACCCGGACGCCTGAGTCTTGGTGCGCCCCAGCTCAGGCGTCTATATGGGCGACGAGGGCCGAAAACACATATAAATACCCCCCTCCGCCTCATTCATTCGACACACAATTCTCATTCTTCTCTTCCCCCTCTAAACTCTCACTAAGGGCTCGCACTCCGACACCAGAGGCAAACGATCCACTCGATCGTAGTTCCGATAAAAGCGACATCGACGCTACTACTCACCTTCGAGAAACCCACTCGATACTGAGGTGCCTGTGATCGACTAGCTCACAACTAGTAGCGAAGCTCTGCCGGATTAGTCGCAGAACTAGTCCTTAGTAACGAAGCTCTGCCGGAGTAGCCGCCGGAAGGGTAAACGGTAACGGAGCTCTGCCGGAGTCAGTGGTCAAGCTAAGAGGATCCGCTTGTTGAAACCAAGTCGTCACTAGGTTGTCATCAAACAAAACTTTCCATATTCGCACTTTCTTTTATTATGCACTACGATAACAATAGATGTGGACAGTAGGTCTGAGAGCATCTACTAAAACACGTAAACGTCCCAACTTCAATCACAAGTACTAAAACGCACTAAATAGACCCGAGTAATTCCGAGATCCGCTCTCAAACTATTTATGCATCAAGTCCCGTTTAGTGTACACTCCGAGGGTGCAACTCCTCATAATGTGATTTACTTACATTCGCATTTACAGCTTTTTCGTATGATTTATTGCTTTTATGACCTTATAATCGCATGCTAAATCACCTAACACGGAATTCAAAACATAAAACAACTAAAACTGGACAAAGCGATGGTCGGGTTCCGTATTAGTCCAAGTGCTCGCCTTACTAGGTTCGATGCATCTCTGTTAATACCGAACCAGCGCATCTTAAGCAGAATACCAGGTAAGGTATACCACGAGAACGACTAATATCCATATTATCACGTTAAAACTGATTTGCTAATACGTATAATACTATTACTCTCTACTCTATTACGTGCATCTTTCCATGGCTTACTTGTCACGTGAAATCGCATGCAAAGAATGTAAACACAACTACTTCGACAACAACACTTACTTGTCCTTAAACAACCGACATAGCAAAAGATATAGGGTGAACACAACGAATGTTACAGTATTTCCGCCACAACGAAAGAACTAAGTTATCAGCCCACCGATTGATTAGTAGAGGCCGCTATATTGCGGGCGGGATTGGGTGTTGACATCTATCGGATGTTGGCTTCCCAATATGTACCCTCACCCCTTACTCAGAATCGACGGTTTCCGGATGTCCGAAATCATTGGCAATGAGAGTCATACCAGGCATGGAGTGCTTAAGGGTACAAGTCTTTATCTTTAGGTCCCGTGCCACTGAACTTTGAGCCTGCAAGGAATCAAAGTTGACTTGAACGGTTTCCGACTCTCTTCAATTGACTCGGTGGCGATTCCACAAATCGGCAACGAATTCAGTTCACTAAAAAGGTCGCCTTACCAAATGAATCGGCCTTTTAACATTTACAACCACAACTCGATCGATTCCCAAACGAAAATACGGGTGCCCACACCCGTCTAGTACAAGTCCGGATCGTCCTCCAAATCGAGGTCTGACACTTCGCCCCGTACGCGAGATCAGACCAGCCCCCGAAAAGTAGGGGGCCGCGTGGGTGGCTACCGCCACACGATGAAAATCGGGTCGGTCCCACGAAGGCACGCGCGGGGCGCCGGGCGGTGCGAACGGACGTCCACAGTTTGGCGACTACGCTGGGGATTTGGAAACAAGTTTCCAGCGGTGGTGTCACTTGAACGAGGTTGGTGAAGCTCATTTCTTAGTTCCTAGTTGTGGCCAATACAGGTTTTGGCCCTAAAAATCCCACCCTAACCGATATCAGGAACAATCAACCTCTTCGCGGTAAGATCTTTAGGGACACGCGGAGAGATCCTCGGTTGACGCTCCGGCCACTTAACGTGTAACCCGCGTGATTAATAAGCGGATAGTTCCGAACGGACGGTATGACACTCGTCTCCCCAGATAATTGTCAATGCCTAAATAAAGACTATTCGTGGGCTACCCGTGTCTGCATCCTGCATGAGTGTACGCATTCCTAGTTATGTGTAGCGTGTTTGCAATCAACCCAAATAAAACACTAAACATCTGGATTCAACCACGCCAACATACTCAACCGCACCCAATTTCATTTTCGAAAAATACCTCATCTTTTCAAAACGACCATTTAAACGCCGATGCTCCGGACAAATAGTGATTTACAGAAAGGGAAAAACATTTTTAGATGCCGTTATCATGGCAAATTTTACACTCACCAATTTCAAAAAAAATATAATATTTTCAATGCCATCATCTTGGCCAAAGCAAAAACCGTCAATAACGAATACCGTTAATACCACCGAGACTCCCGATCAATGGAATCAAGGTATATCAAACGATTACATTTTCATTGTCAAAAAAAATGTTTTTACGCACATACCGTTAACACGACCGAAGCTTCAACTAAGGAAGTCAAGGAACTCAAAAGACGGTTATACCCTCAAGGCACCTTTCACAATACGCCTCCCACCGTTAATATGCTAGTTAACGCGACCGACGAACGTGGGTCACTTGGTTTAAAAGCCTTTCTTCTAAAAACACTATTCACCACCTAAGGATTTGGTCACACTTTTAAGAACACTATCACTAGACTTCATGCTCTACCACAAGCGTCATATACACCACAAGTGTCGAACTCGCTAATTAATCGCATTCTCGATAAAAACACCGCGTAATCATTTTCAAAATCGGTTCCCCTAAAGAACTATGCTCCTTTCAAAAAAACATTTACATTTCGTCATCGCCGGGTTTCCGGCACGCACACACATAACAACACACTTTCACGTCACAAGCGATGTCATCACGCCGTCGTCCCACTATTTTTTTTACAAATCCTCCCTTTCAAAAACTTTTTTTTTGCAAAATTGGTCGTTTTCGGCAAAAGCATACATCAATAAGCCGGGATCGTGATCAACCTCTTACGTCGTACAACAGTGTGTTTAACTGTCTGTGCTAGTTACTAGGATAACCTCTACTAGAGGACTTACATTTTGGGTCGTCTCATTTCGAGAAGTCCTCTTTAAACCTCACCAACGAGGTTTGTGCCGAATCGTCTCGTTGCAGAGACATAAAGCTCAATAGGCGTTTCGCCAAATACACCAACGGTCTAAAGCACCTGAGTCCCTAAACCCATGACCGCACGCACGCGTAAGTCAAGGGTCTCATTTCCACGTCACTCAATCAGGAGCATTCCTCGAGTCCTCTAAGTGTCCGGAAGACCCATCCTCATTTGTATTACCTTTTCATAGTCATGACGAGGGATTCAAGGGTAGACGCAAGCAACCACAATGGGGATAACGCCGGGCAATCCACGGACAACACCATAGGAGCCCTAGATGACCTCGTCCGGGACTTACAAACCACTGTCATCGCGGTGAATGCATCCGCAAACAACATAGACTCCCGCCTAGGTCACCTAGAAGACAAAGCCTCAGATGAACACCACAATCGGATCCTCAACGAGGTCCTCCTAAACTCCACCCCACTAGGCGGAGCGTCCGCCACCGTCGTTCCTACCGATCCCATTGCTCCGCCTCAGGATGACACCCTCCAATCCGCTATGAACCGCATAGATTTCCTTGAGAAGCAGATGCGCCTGAACCAGGGAAACAACGTTCACCCTGAAAATCATAGGAAATTCGAAATGGTGAATGATCAATTACCTGAAAACTTCTCCCTAGCAGACATCCTTAAGTTCAAGGGAACAAAGGACTCCCTCAATCACATCCGAGCCTTTAAGTATTATATGGCCGTTAAAGGGGTGAAACCTAGCCTCTTCACTAGGATATTTCCCTCATCCTTAGGAGACACACCGCGATCGTGGTTCTATTCATTAGATCCTAAAAAGGTATCCACTTGGGATGATATCTTTGTAGAATTCGCAAAACAATACGCGGACAACGTTGAAACACAAGTCACCATTAGAAGCCTCGAGGTCCTCTCCCAGAACGAGAAGGAAGGCTTCTCGGAGTTTCTGACTAGGTGGAGGAGAGTCAGTACCCAACTAATAAATCGCCCAGACGAAGCTACTTTGGTAGAAAAGTTCGTCAATAACCTTAGACCTGCCTACGCCTCCCATCTTAGGTATCAAAACATCTACACCTTCAAGGAGTTATCCACCTTAGGAATACGCCTAGAGGACGACATGACGAAGGGGGTATTCTCCAAAATAATGGGGAAAGGCTAACAAGGACCAACCACCTCTACAGAAACCCGGTCTTATGGAAATAACAAAACTGAAGAAGTACACCTGGTCGAACCAACCACTCGGGGAAGAACGAACTTCACCCCTAGAACATTTTCTAAGCTAGGTATTACTTACATCGAAGCATTAAAAATATTGACCGAGCAAGGAAAGCTCGAGCTGATAGGTCCTACCGCGGACCCTCCCGCAGATAAGAGGGCAAAGACATGGGACGCTAATAAATATTGCCAATACCATCATGGCAAGGGCCATGACACATAATCCTGTTTTAGGGTCAAGCATACCATACAAGATATGATAGAAAACGGAACGATCTCTCTCCCCCCACCTGAAAAGCCTAATAATACTACGAACCCTTTTAGTGTCCACGCCATCTTCGACGACACTATTTACTGCTCCCACCTTACCCCCCTAGATGAGGATGTTTTAAACATCGAGGATGAACCAGACACTCATGCAGAGCCCACGTCCCTTGACCTCGTGACAACCATCGAGAGCCTAACCCGCTTAGTCTCGCAAATACACCCCATACTCTTAAGAATTGAGGCTAGGATAACCCACATCGAGGAAGGGCTCGAAAAATCTCCTGAAACCTCTATTTTCGCATGCAACGGGTCAGTCAAAGGGGATGACATAGGCTCGCCCGAAACCGTTGAACCCAAAAGGAAGTTCACTCACTACTACAAAACTGGTCATAGACATGACCTAATAGACATAGGTTAAAGAAAAACTCACATCTATTTTTAATAGACATAGGTTTTTTAAAAACCTATGTATATAAAAGATAATATACATAGGTCAAAATTAAAATCCATGTCTATAAATATAGACATATGTCGAAATAAAACCTATCTCTACAATATATTAATTAGGACATACGAGAAGTACCATCCTAGAAATTTAATCCTGCACTGTTCACCCAATAAATGCAACACCCAAGAACCCTAACTCTTTCAATTTCGTAAAGCAGCTCACCTGCCGACCCACGCTCACCTCCCTCCTCTACCGTCGACCCACTCTACCGTCGACTCACTTTCCCTCCGACAACGGCGAACTCCCTCCGACGATCTGCTATTTTCTTCGCGATCTGTTCGTCTTCTTTTCGCGATCTGCTGTTTTCTACTTCGCGATTTGTTTGTCTTCTCTTCCAAAATCCCCTTTTCCAGGTTCTTAAACCCCTTCACTTTCTTCTGCTCCGTATTATGTTGTTTGATTGGCTGAAACAAATAACGGAGTGTCGTATACAACTCCATCTCTTGATTTCCCACGTTTCAAGTTTTTTTGGTTCTTTTCAAATGAGCAGTTAGGTCGCGGTTGGGTATGAATCTATGAACTATGTAATGATTTAAGTTTGGGTGAATTTAGTAATGAAAGTAATTAGTTCTGGGAAATCGTCTCTGTCAATTTTAATTATGTCAATTATTCTGTGATTCGAAATCTGCTAATCGAGTTTTCCATGAACGTGAATTTGTAGTTGTGATACGGTTTTATAATAAAAACATGTTATGAGACCGTCTTTTGTGATTGTTTTGGTTAAATGCAATGGAGTCGGGATTCGAACAAGTTATGAAAGTAATTAGTTCTAGAAATTTGACTGTAACAAATTAAACCCCTTACTGCTTTAGAACTCACATCCTCCTTGTCCACGCCTTTGCCGCCGACGTTCATTATTCTCGTCTTCCGTTGTTGATTTCTGAACCTGACCTTCTTCATTCGTCACTTGAATTATTTTGTTACTGGAGTTCTATTCAATTTATGTGATTTGCTTTAATATAGAGTTTTTAATGATGTGCTTGATGAAACCGTGGTTTTGAAGAAATCTGATCTTTCTTCCAGAAATGTCTATCAATTTCATATTTCTGATTTTTTATCACATTTCATAATGTTTATAGTATCAATTTTTTGATTTTTATGTTATCTTAGGATTTTCTTTTGCATATTTCGTATTCTTTATTCTGGTCTGCATGATAAAAAGAAATGATACGGGTCGAAACGTTGATTGTTTGTCGATTCGTGTTGAGACTTGAGGAAGTGGAATTAAGAGCTAGCGTTGGCACAACTTTACTTGTAGACTTGTAGTTGTTGATGTTAGAGCGAATCATCATTTTGATACGATGGTTGATATTGCCGATTAAGTTCTCGAGTGATTTTGTATGCGGATTCAGTTTACTTCTTAGGATGATATTGTTCGAGTTTTGAGGCTTTAGTATATTATATTTGGATACTCGGAGCTTATGCGGCACTTGTGAAAGGAGATGAGTTATCGATTGTTTGTTCTTCTGAAATTAATTGTGATTTTTTGAGTTTGTGAAGTTAGTTTGATTTTGTTTGTTGTTTGTTAGTTCTTTAAAGAATTTGATTGATTTTGTTTTTCGTTTAGGGTTTTTTATTTAATTTCTGTATTGTTAGTTAATTTCTGTTTTCTGTGTTTCCTAAGCTAATCGATCGCCTCATCCTCTGTATTAACCAAAACCTAAGTTGAGGAGTGACATATTAACCAACGCAGCCACGCTCATAAGGTAAAATCGTACTCTCTCTCTCTCACACACACACACACACACTTGATTTCAATTTCAATTCTACCGGTAAAGTAAATTGAATTCTTCAATTGATTTCAATTTCAATTCTTCAATTTACGCGACCTGTGGCGACGGATCTTCGACCTCATCCTTTTTTTCAATTTCTGTTTGGTGTATTAATTGATTAAAGGGTCGGATCTTCGACATGCCGATGTGGAGCAGCTTCTACGGGCCGGACGCCTCCTACGCCATGTTCGCCGGTGACGATGCCCAAGCACGAGGACGACGTCGTTTCCTCCCTTGACGACCTCTCTGGCATATCTGTGTTTTTGATGTCCTGACTTGAGAATGAGTTCCACAGCTTCATCTATCTATAATGTTAATCGTTTCTCAATTGCCTGAATTCTTATGGAATCACTCCTTATGTTTCTGTAATTTGAATATGGTTACTAGATTCTTGAGTTCAGTATATGTGCAATAAGGGTTAGATAGAGGCTTTTCTTAAACCTGAAATGAAAGCATTTTTCTTAACCAAGAGCTGTAGAGAAGTATATGTAATCAAATTATAAATCTGTTTTACACATTTGTGGTTTGTACCTCTAGTTGTGATTTGGTGAAAAGTTATACTTTGCGTTTGTGCTTAACTTTTCATTCTCTTCTCATAAGCAGGGCTTCTGATTTGATTTTGCTGTATTGTAGTAGCATTCAGTGATGTTTCCGAACAATCCTTTGTAAGTAATGATTTTCTGTTGTGATATCTAATTTGTTTTAGCAACTGAAATTAAACTGGAAAATCATAGGGAACTGTTGACACTAATCAGTTGAAGAACCACATGGCTGCCCTATCTTCTAATGGTCGTTTTATGGCTGCTGTTGCATTTACTGCAGATGTGAAGGTGGGTTAGAAAATAGTTCTTCTAAAAGTCTATTTGTAATTGTGTCTTGTACTCCGTAATATTAT
Organism: Agrostemma githago; assembly: GCA_958450325.1. Taxonomy (NCBI): domain Eukaryota; kingdom Viridiplantae; phylum Streptophyta; class Magnoliopsida; order Caryophyllales; family Caryophyllaceae; genus Agrostemma; species Agrostemma githago. The sequence continues at coordinate 23,914,340 of OY288240.1, read as the reverse complement.
GTTAGTATCCTATTGTATTAGTTAAGTTAAGTTCGTTTTTTTATATTACTGATTGATGATGATGATTGCAGACTGGAACTTGAAATCAAGGCCTATATTACTAGGGTACGGAGTTCGAGCTGACCATTTTGTGAGCTTCTCTTTTCTTTTTTTGACTCCAATTTATGCAGTTGCTATTAGATTCAGGATTCATTTGGCTTGTATGTATCAAACAGGGTCGTGCTGTGGTTTCTTCCTTTTCACTAACTTGTCACATGTATGCCGGCTCTTTTGTCCTCAAATTGTTGGAATTCTGGAACTCAGATGAGACTTCTTCTTTTTCTCTCGACATCATTACATCGTTTGCTTACAACATTACTCCCTGGCCCAATCTTGTTGTGGTCTATTCCACTTCACCTGCTCCGACCTCCTCTGTCTCGTTTGCCCTGCTCCGGCCTGCTGCGACCATCCTCCTCCTCGTTTCACCAGCACCAAACACCAACTCCCGTCCTCTGTTCTCCGGTTAGTCAAAACTAACACCACCTATATACGCTGGCGATTAAGTCCCTCCGACGATACTGGTTCGTCTTCTCTTCGCAGACCACCTTGATCTATTTCATGTTTCTTTGTATCATATATTCAATTCGATTACGCTTCAAATTCAATTTAGGGTTAGGATTTTTTGTAATTCCTCTTTTTCTTCTATTACTTCGATTACATTCCTTCTGCTGCTTTGAAAATTCAAATCGCTGACTTATTCAATTGAAGAAAACTTCGATCTAACCTCATCTGTTTCATTGTTTTGATCATATTATTCAATTTGCCCGGGTTTTATACTTGTTCCTGTTTCTTTGCTTGATTTCATCAGTTTGTTTCGACTCGTAAGTACAGGAATTGCATTTCTAGGATTCCAGTGTTTATTTTCACTTTGATTGATACCATTTGCAGATTTCAGAGCTACTTCGTAATTCAATTTATTTGTCGTGTCACCATTGAGATGATTCAATATCAATGCTTTCTGACTTTATGATTTAATTACTCTATGTTGTAGCTCAAGAATTGTGATAATGGTGTATGTGCTAATCCTCAATCCCTCCCTCTCAATTCAATCAAAGTTTTGAATATTACTTCTGTCGTTACTATGTACATACAGACTAAACAAGGAGAAATTTAATCTATTTTTACCCAAGAATTCGACCAAAAAAATCTGTTTGTGGTCTCATGGGATATGTGATATGACAGATACATGAAGTATCTTGTTGAGCATAATCATGTGTATTGGTTTGACCCACTAGGAAAGTTTGAGCCTTCGGGATATAAAGCTCTACTTAATACGTGAGTTTGTCCCAACATGTTATTGCTAATTCTAACAATAATGTTCATAAAAGACAACTTAGGTTATTCTATTATATTGATTTGATCTTTCTTATCTCGTTGTAGGTCGATAAGGGCGTACGGATATGGTGGAGGTACAAGAAAGAGTACTAAAACACCACAGTGGGTGAAAGTTGATGTAAGTGTTGTTTGATTTGAACCAACTCAACTTGATGTAGTATTATTCTTATTACTTGTATTGTAAGGAAAGCCAAACTGCAACAAGTATGGGCATGTGAATGTCATTTCCCTGAAGTTCTACCCTATTGTTGCTTTGTATTGTTTTTTACCCTTAGGTTCCACTGAGAGCATGCTTTTCTTGACAAGTACTTTGCTATATTGCAATGTGTGTGTGACACATAAGCTTGTTTGGTACTCCCTCATTTTTTATGTTTAGTCCCGTTTCAATTAAATACTCCTCGCAAATCTTTAAAAAAAACCTGGAAGTAACATAAAAAATGGAGGGAGTATGATAATTTGATCTGATTTGATGCATGTTGCCTTGTTGGTTCTTGTTTGTGATTGAATTGCTGATGTTGGTATATATGTTGCTATAGTGTACTACATAATGAAGGACATGACCGACTTAATCACTTCTTCTAATTTGAAGGGAACTATTGATAAGGTAACAAGACTTCGAACAATACATTTTTTTTCTATGTTATAATCAAAGTATTTATGTTCTTGAAGTATTCGCTTTCATTTATATTGAAATTGTTGCAGCACTTTAAAGTACTTGCCATGTATTCACAAGAAGACATCGATGAGGTTCGCGATTTGTGGGCTAACTATTATCTTCAAAATTAGAAGTATGAGACATGCATGTAGTATTCAATGTATTAGCTAAAAAGATTGGTTGTAGTAGGAAGAGATTTTATTATTGGTACATCGCGTACTTGTTTAGTTTTTTTATCTTAGCTCCTTATTTGTTTGGGATAATGACTATTATTAAATATGGAACGTTTAATCGTCCAATTGGGTGTTGTATAATTTCTGAGATTTATTTTGGTTTCGGTTGGATTGCAGTTTCTTATGAAAAATATGGAAAGCATTAATAATTGATATCATTTCGGACTGATTTCTATGACAATAAACATAGGGCAAACAAAAAACCTATGTCTATACTATGACAATAAACATAGGGCGAACAAAAAACCCATGTCTGTACTATGACAGTAAACATAGGGCGAACAAAAAACTCATGTCTATAGTTGTTATAGACATGGGTTAATTCTATAAAGACATGGGTTAATTGAAAAAGCTATGTCTATGTTTTAGATAGACATAGGACATACGACCCATGTCTAAGTATTGGACAATAGATGTCACTCAGCTTAACATGGGTCGCGAAACCCATGTCTATTAGTTAAAACCCATGTCTATGTCATGTTTTGTAGTAGTGGCTCAAATTAGGGTTAGCTACGCGGCCGCGCTCCGAAGGTTAGCCTCCCTTCGCCTCTTAAGACCGATAGGGCCGATGGGCGATCCCCCACTTAAACATAGGTCCCGTCACTGGTCCAAAGGGAAATACTGTCACTGCCACAAGGCCAATGGTCATGACACAGAGTCCTACACATTGCTAAAAGATAAAATCGAGGGATTAATAAAAACAGGGGTGGTAAAAACCGCACTACTAACAAAAAGATCCACCTGCTTTTTGACAGACAACTCCGAGGAAAGGGGTCTTCGGTTACTAGAACACCTCGGGCTATCCCACGATCAGGCCCTAACAATGCTAATATCCGACGGGCTACTATACCCCTTAAGTCCAACACCAGACCCACCGACCGACAAAAGACCGTTACATTGGAACGGTAACAAATGGTGCCGGTACCACCAAGGCTGGGGACATGACATTAGTGAGTGTCGTGAATTTAGGCAGCAAGTTCGCTACCTCATCCAAGAAGAAAAATTCGGGGCTTACCCCGAATACGAGGACACCAAGGCGCCTTCTGAGGGCAGCAAGTTCGCACCCGAGTCAGAGTTTTGTTCATCTTAGGGCCTAGACTAAATAATAATAATAAATGTCTTCTCTTCTATCTTATCAAGTCTAGGGAGGTGCGGGGGAACATGTCCTCCACCTCCCCCAAATCACGGCCACCTAACCCGTTTTATTACCTATCAATAAAACAACTCCTTTTTTTACAAACATGCCTCGACAAATCGCTTAACTTCTTTCAACCGTTTACTTTAACGCTTTAAAAGAACTCGACTTTATGCCAATTATCGATAACAATTGACTAAAATACAAGGGCTGCCACGAACGTCCCACTCAACTTCACCCTAAGAAGGAAATCGGGAATAACAACCTTAGGTTCAACCAACCACTAACCAAACAACAATAAGTTTTCAAACAAACAAACCGCCACCCGACCAGACTTACCAACAACCCAACCAAATGTGACGCCGACCAAATATGTCTCAAAAACAGCTATATCTCTAGGAGTCAAAAACCTTAGAATACATGAAGATTCATTCTTAGTGGTCAACCAAGCTACGGATATATACCTGGAAAGTTTATAGCCAAAGCCTAACCCCATACCAAACCGAAGTGGAAACAACGTCCCGAAAATTCACCAAAACTGACTTCATACACATACCCTGTGAGGAAAACCAATTCGTCGATGCGTTATCCAAAATAGCCTCGCTAATAAACATGCCCGATTGCCTTTTCTCCATGCCCATCTACATAGAGAGAGGCGAACAACAAGCCTACATCCATAACCTCGTAACCGACCATACCTCCAAAGAACCTTGGTAGAAAGCAATCTTATACTTTAAAACCCACGGGTCATATCCACCCAACACAAACACCAAGAACAAAAGAGCCCTACGAATACAAGCCACAAATTACGTCCTAAATCAAGGGCTACTATACAAACAAACCCCGCTAGGAGTCCTTCTTAGATGCATAAATAAAAACCAATCCGAGAGAGTCATGGAAGAAGTACATGACGGAGAGTGCGGACCCCACATGAGTGCACACCTGCTAGCCTATAAAATAATGAGACTGGGCTATTACTAGATTACCTTAGAGTCAGACTGTCGACGTCACGTTCGCCACTGCCACAATTGTCAAATATTCGCCAACATCCAACACCTACCTCCCTATCCTCTACACAACATAGCCACCCTTGGCCTTTCTCTACTTGGGGGATAGACATCATAGGAAAGGTACACCCATCCGGGACCGGCGGGCACTGCTTTATACTAGTGGTCGTCGATTATTACACCAAATGGGTAGAGGCTGCCTCTTACACCGTACTAATCTTAAAACAAGTAGTAAAATTCTTACAAAACAACATCATCTGCCGCTACGGCATACCTCATGAGATCATCAGCGACTAGGGGGCTCATTTCAGGGCCGACACCCAAAAACTCCTAGACAAAAACAAAATTCAAAGACACAAATCCTCACCCTATAGACCGCAAACGAACGGAGTCGTAGAAGCAACCAACAAAACCATCACCACAATCCTTAAGAAAATGATAGACAACTACAAGGATTGTGGTGATGGTTTTGTTGGTTGCTTCTACGGCTCCGTTCGTTTGCGGTCTATAGGGTGAGGATTTGTGTCTTTGAATTTTGTTTTTGTCTAGGAGTTTTTGGGTGTCGGCCCTGAAATGAGCCCCCTGGTCGCTGATGATCTCATGAGGTATGCCGTAGCGGCAGATGATGTTGTTTTGTAAGAATTTTACTACTTGTTTTAAGATTAGTACGGTGTAAGAGGCAGCCTCTACCCATTTGGTGTAATAATCGACGACCACTAGTATAAAGCAGTGCCCGCCGGTCCCGGATGGGTGTACCTTTCCTATGATGTCTATCCCCCAAGTAGAGAAAGGCCAAGGGTGGCTATGTTGTGTAGAGGATAGGGAGGTAGGTGTTGGATGTTGGCGAATATTTGACAATTGTGGCAGTGGCGAACGTGACGTCGACAGTCTGACTCTAAGGTAATCTAGTAATAGCCCAGTCTCATTATTTTATAGGCTAGCAGGTGTGCACTCATGTGGGGTCCGCACTCTCCGTCATGTACTTCTTCCATGACTCTCTCGGATTGGTTTTTATTTATGCATCTAAGAAGGACTCCTAGCGGGGTTTGTTTGTATAGTAGCCCTTGATTTAGGACGTAATTTGTGGCTTGTATTCGTAGGGCTCTTTTGTTCTTGGTGTTTGTGTTGGGTGGATATGACCCGTGGGTTTTAAAGTCTAAGATTGCTTTCTACCAAGGTTCTTTGGAGGTATGGTCGGTTACGAGGTTATGGATGTAGGCTTGTTGTTCGCCTCTCTCTATGTAGATGGGCATGGAGAAAAGGCAATCGGGCATGTTTATTAGCGAGGCTATTTTGGATAACGCATCGACGAATTGGTTTTCCTCACAGGGTATGTGTATGAAGTCAGTTTTGGTGAATTTTCGGGACGTTGTTTCCACTTCGGTTTGGTATGGGGTTAGGCTTTGGCTATAAACTTTCCAGGTATATATCCGTAGCTTGGTTGACCACTAAGAATGAATCTTCATGTATTCTAAGGTTTTTGACTCCTAGAGATATAGCTGTTTTTGAGACATATTTGGTCGGCTTCACATTTGGTTGGGTTGTTGGTAAGTCTGGTCGGGTGGCGGTTTGTTTGTTTGAAAACTTATTGTTGTTTGGTTAGTGGTTGGTTGAACCTAAGGTTGTTATTCCCGATTTCCTTCTTAGGGTGAAGTTGAGTGGGACGTTCGTGGCAGCCCTTGTATTTTAGTCAATTGTTATCGATAATTGGCATAAAGTCGAGTTCTTTTAAAGCGTTAAAGTAAACGGTTGAAAGAAGTTAAGCGATTTGTCGAGGCATGTTTGTAAAAAAAGGAGTTGTTTTATTGATAGGTAATAAAACGGGTTAGGTGGCCGTGATTTGGGGGAGGTGGAGGACATGTTCCCCCGCACCTCCCTAGACTTGATAAGATAGAAGAGAAGACATTTATTATTATTATTTAGTCTAGGCCCTAAGATGAACAAAACTCTGACTCGGGTGCGAACTTGCTGCCCTCAGAAGGCGCCTTGGTGTCCTCGTATTCGGGGTAAGCCCCGAATTTTTCTTCTTGGATGAGGTAGCGAACTTGCTGCCTAAATTCACGACACTCACTAATGTCATGTCCCCAGCCTTGGTGGTACCGGCACCATTTGTTACCGTTCCAATGTAACGGTCTTTTGTCGGTCGGTGGGTCTGGTGTTGGACTTAAGGGGTATAGTAGCCCGTCGGATATTAGCATTGTTAGGGCCTGATCGTGGGATAGCCCGAGGTGTTCTAGTAACCGAAGACCCCTTTCCTCGGAGTTGTCTGTCAAAAAGCAGGTGGATCTTTTTGTTAGTAGTGCGGTTTTTACCACCCCTGTTTTTATTAATCCCTCGATTTTATCTTTTAGCAATGTGTAGGACTCTGTGTCATGACCATTGGCCTTGTGGCAGTGACAGTATTTCCCTTTGGACCAGTGACGGGACCTATGTTTAAGTGGGGGATCGCCCATCGGCCCTATCGGTCTTAAGAGGCGAAGGGAGGCTAACCTTCGGAGCGCGGCCGCGTAGCTAACCCTAATTTGAGCCACTACTACAAAACATGACATAGACATGGGTTTTAACTAATAGACATGGGTTTCGCGACCCATGTTAAGCTGAGTGACATCTATTGTCCAATACTTAGACATGGGTCGTATGTCCTATGTCTATCTAAAACATAGACATAGCTTTTTCAATTAACCCATGTCTTTATAGAATTAACCCATGTCTATAACAACTATAGACATGAGTTTTTTGTTCGCCCTATGTTTACTGTCATAGTACAGACATGGGTTTTTTGTTCGCCCTATGTTTATTGTCATAGTATAGACATAGGTTTTTTGTTTGCCCTATGTTTATTGTCATAGAAATCAGTCCGAAATGATATCAATTATTAATGCTTTCCATATTTTTCATAAGAAACTGCAATCCAACCGAAACCAAAATAAATCTCAGAAATTATACAACACCCAATTGGACGATTAAACGTTCCATATTTAATAATAGTCATTATCCCAAACAAATAAGGAGCTAAGATAAAAAAACTACACAAGTACGCGATGTACCAATAATAAAATCTCTTCCTACTACAACCAATCTTTTTAGCTAATACATTGAATACTACATGCATGTCTCATACTTCTAATTTTGAAGATAATAGTTAGCCCACAAATCGCGAACCTCATCGATGTCTTCTTGTGAATACATGGCAAGTACTTTAAAGTGCTGCAACAATTTCAATATAAATGAAAGCGAATACTTCAAGAACATAAATACTTTGATTATAACATAGAAAAAAAATGTATTGTTCGAAGTCTTGTTACCTTATCAATAGTTCCCTTCAAATTAGAAGAAGTGATTAAGTCGGTCATGTCCTTCATTATGTAGTACACTATAGCAACATATATACCAACATCAGCAATTCAATCACAAACAAGAACCAACAAGGCAACATGCATCAAATCAGATCAAATTATCATACTCCCTCCATTTTTTATGTTACTTCCCGGTTTTTTTTAAAGATTTGCGAGGAGTATTTAATTGAAACGGGACTAAACATAAAAAATGAGGGAGTACCAAACAAGCTTATGTGTCACACACACATTGCAATATAGCAAAGCACTTGTCAAGAAAAGCATGCTCTCAGTGGAACCTAAGGGTAAAAAACAATACAAAGCAACAATAGGGTAGAACTTCAGGGAAATGACATTCACATGCCCATACTTGTTGCAGTTTGCCTTTCCTTACAATACAAGTAATAAGAATAATACTACATCAAGTTGAGTTGGTTCAAATCAAACAACACTTACATCAACTTTCACCCACTGTGGTGTTTTAGTACTCTTTCTTGTACCTCCACCATATCCGTACGCCCTTATCGACCTACAACGAGATAAGAAAGATCAAATCAATATAATAGAATAACCTAAGTTGTCTTTTATGAACATTATTGTTAGAATTAGCAATAACATGTTGGGACAAACTCACGTATTAAGTAGAGCTTTATATCCCGAAGGCTCAAACTTTCCTAGTGGGTCAAACCAATACACATGATTATGCTCAACAAGATACTTCATGTATCTGTCATATCACATATCCCATGAGACCACAAACAGATTTTTTTGGTCGAATTCTTGGGTAAAAATAGATTAAATTTCTCCTTGTTTAGTCTGTATGTACATAGTAACGACAGAAGTAATATTCAAAACTTTGATTGAATTGAGAGGGAGGGATTGAGGATTAGCACATACACCATTATCACAATTCTTGAGCTACAACATAGAGTAATTAAATCATAAAGTCAGAAAGCATTGATATTGAATCATCTCAATGGTGACACGACAAATAAATTGAATTACGAAGTAGCTCTGAAATCTGCAAATGGTATCAATCAAAGTGAAAATAAACATTTGAATCCTAGAAATGCAATTCCTGTACTTACGAGTCGAAACAAACTGATGAAATCAAGCAAAGAAACAGGAACAAGTATAAAACCCGGGCAAATTGAATAATATGATCAAAACAATGAAACAGATGAGGTTAGATCGAAGTTTTCTTCAATTGAATAAGTCAGCGATTTGAATTTTCAAAGCAGCAGAAGGAATGTAATCGAAGTAATAGAAGAAAAAGAGGAATTACAAAAAATCCTAACACTAAATTGAATTTGAAGCGTAATCGAATTGAATATATGATACAAAGAAACATGAAATAGATCAAGGTGGTCTGCGAAGAGAAGACGAACCAGTATCGTCGGAGGGACTTAATCGCCAGCGTATATAGGTGGTGTTAGTTTTGACTAACCGGAGAACAGAGGACGGGGGTTGGTGTTTGGTGCTGGTGAAACGAGGAGGATGATGGTCGCAGCAGGCCGGAGCAGGGCAAACGAGACAGAGGAGGTCGGAGCAGGTGAAGTGGAACAGACCACAACAAGATTGGGCCAGGGAGTAATGTTGTAAGCAAACGATGTAATGATGTCGAGAGAAAAAGAAGAAGTCTCATCTGAGTTCCAGAATTCCAACAATTTGAGGACAAAAGAGCCGGCATACATGTGACAAGTTAGTGAAAAGGAAGAAACCACAGCACGACCCTGTTTGATACATACAAGCCAAATGAATCCTGAATCTAATAGCAACTGCATAAATTGGAGTCAAAAAAAGAAAAGAGAAGCTCACAAAATGGTCAGCTCGAACTCCGTACCCTAGTAATATAGGCCTTGATTTCAAGTTCCAGTCTGCAATCATCATCATCAATCAGTAATATAAAAAAACGAACTTAACTTAACTAATACAATAGGATACTAACATAATATTACGGAGTACAAGACACAATTACAAATAGACTTTTAGAAGAACTATTTTCTAACCCACCTTCACATCTGCAGTAAATGCAACAGCAGCCATAAAACGACCATTAGAAGATAGGGCAGCCATGTGGTTCTTCAACTGATTAGTGTCAACAGTTCCCTATGATTTTCCAGTTTAATTTCAGTTGCTAAAACAAATTAGATATCACAACAGAAAATCATTACTTACAAAGGATTGTTCGGAAACATCACTGAATGCTACTACAATACAGCAAAATCAAATCAGAAGCCCTGCTTATGAGAAGAGAATGAAAAGTTAAGCACAAACGCAAAGTATAACTTTTCACCAAATCAAAACTAGAGGTACAAACCACAAATGTGTAAAACAGATTTATAATTTGATTACATATACTTCTCTACAGCTCTTGGTTAAGAAAAATGCTTTCATTTCAGGTTTAAGAAAAGCCTCTATCTAACCCTTATTGCACATATACTGAACTCAAGAATCTAGTAACCATATTCAAATTACAGAAACATAAGGAGTGATTCCATAAGAATTCAGGCAATTGAGAAACGATTAACATTATATAGATAGATGAAGCTGTGGAACTCATTCTCAAGTCAGGACATCAAAAACACAGATATGCCAGAGAGGTCGTCAAGGGAGGAAACGACGTCGTCCTCGTGCTTGGGCATCGTCACCGGCGAACATGGCGTAGGAGGCGTCCGGCCCGTAGAAGCTGCTCCACATCGGCATGTCGAAGATCCGACCCTTTAATCAATTAATACACCAAACAGAAATTGAAAAAAAGGATGAGGTCGAAGATCCGTCGCCACAGGTCGCGTAAATTGAAGAATTGAAATTGAAATCAATTGAAGAATTCAATTTACTTTACCGGTAGAATTGAAATTGAAATCAAGTGTGTGTGTGTGTGTGTGTGAGAGAGAGAGTACGATTTTACCTTATGAGCGTGGCTGCGTTGGTTAATATGTCACTCCTCAACTTAGGTTTTGGATAATACAGAGGATGAGGCGATCGATTAGCTTAGGAAACACAGAAAACAGAAATTAACTAACAATACAGAAATTAAATAAAAAACCCTAAACGAAAAACAAAATCAATCAAATTCTTTAAAGAACTAACAAACAACAAACAAAATCAAACTAACTTCACAAACTCAAAAAATCACAATTAATTTCAGAAGAACAAACAATCGATAACTCATCTCCTTTCACAAGTGCCGCATAAGCTCCGAGTATCCAAATATAATATACTAAAGCCTCAAAACTCGAACAATATCATCCTAAGAAGTAAACTGAATCCACATACATAATCACTCGAGAACTTAATCGGCAATATCAATCATCGTATCAAAATGATGATTCGCTCTAACATCAACAACTACAAGTCTACAAGTAAAGTTGTGCCAACGCTAGCTCTTAATTCCACTTCCTCAAGTCTCAACACGAATCGACAAACAATCAACGTTTCGACCCGTATCATTTCTTTTTATCATGCAGACCAGAATAAAGAATACGAAATATGCAAAAGAAAATCCTAAGATAACATAAAAATCAAAAAATTGATACTATAAACATTATGAAATGTGATAAAAAATCAGAAATATGAAATTGATAGACATTTCTGGAAGAAAGATCAGATTTCTTCAAAACCACGGTTTCATCAAGCACATCATTAAAAACTCTATATTAAAGCAAATCACACAAATTGAATAGAACTCCAGTAACAAAATAATTCAAGTGACGAATGAAGAAGGTCAGGTTCAGAAATCAACAACGGAAGACGAGAATAATGAACGTCGGCGGCAAAGGCGTGGACAAGGAGGATGTGAGTTCTAAAGCAGTAAGGGGTTTAATTTGTTACAGTCAAATTTCTAGAACTAATTACTTTCATAACTTGTTCGAATCCCGACTCCATTGCATTTAACCAAAACAATCACAAAAGACGGTCTCATAACATGTTTTTATTATAAAACCGTATCACAACTACAAATTCACGTTCATGGAAAACTCGATTAGCAGATTTCGAATCACAGAATAATTGACATAATTAAAATTGACAGAGACGATTTCCCAGAACTAATTACTTTCATTACTAAATTCACCCAAACTTAAATCATTACATAGTTCATAGATTCATACCCAACCGCGACCTAACTGCTCATTTGAAAAGAACCAAAAAAACTTGAAACGTGGGAAATCAAGAGATGGAGTTGTATACGACACTCCGTTATTTGTTTCAGCCAATCAAACAACATAATACGGAGCAGAAGAAAGTGAAGGGGTTTAAGAACCTGGAAAAGGGGATTTTGGAAGAGAAGACAAACAAATCGCGAAGTAGAAAACAGCAGATCGCGAAAAGAAGACGAACAGATCGCGAAGAAAATAGCAGATCGTCGGAGGGAGTTCGCCGTTGTCGGAGGGAAAGTGAGTCGACGGTAGAGTGGGTCGACGGTAGAGGAGAGAGGTGAGCGTGGGTCGGCAGGTGAGCTGCTTTACGAAATTGAAAGAGTTAGGGTTCTTGGGTGTTGCATTTATTGGGTGAACAGTGCAGGATTAAATTTCTAGGATGGTACTTCTCGTATGTCCTAATTAATATATTGTAGAGATAGGTTTTATTTCGACATATGTCTATATTTATAGACATGGATTTTAATTTTGACCTATGTATATTATCTTTTATATACATAGGTTTTTAAAAAACCTATGTCTATTAAAAATAGATGTGAGTTTTTCTTTAACCTATGTCTATTAGGTCATGTCTATGACCAGTTTTGTAGTAGTGAGTGAACTTCCTTTTGGGTTCAACGGTTTCGGGCGAGCCTATGTCATCCCCTTTGACTGACCCGTTGCATGCGAAAATAGAGGTTTCAGGAGATTTTTCAAGCCCTTCCTCGATGTGGGTTATCCTAGCCTCAATTCTTAAGAGTATGGGGTGTATTTGCGAGACTAAGCGGGTTAGGCTCTCGATGGTTGTCACGAGGTCAAGGGACGTGGGCTCTGCATGAGTGTCTGGTTCATCCTCGATGTTTAAAACATCCTCATCTAGGGGGGTAAGGTGGGAGCAGTAAATAGTGTCGTCGAAGATGGCGTGGACACTAAAAGGGTTCGTAGTATTATTAGGCTTTTCAGGTGGGGGGAGAGAGATCGTTCCGTTTTCTATCATATCTTGTATGGTATGCTTGACCCTAAAACAGGATTATGTGTCATGGCCCTTGCCATGATGGTATTGGCAATATTTATTAGCGTCCCATGTCTTTGCCCTCTTATCTGCGGGAGGGTCCGCGGTAGGACCTATCAGCTCGAGCTTTCCTTGCTCGGTCAATATTTTTAATGCTTCGATGTAAGTAATACCTAGCTTAGAAAATGTTCTAGGGGTGAAGTTCGTTCTTCCCCGAGTGGTTGGTTCGACCAGGTGTACTTCTTCAGTTTTGTTATTTCCATAAGACCGGGTTTCTGTAGAGGTGGTTGGTCCTTGTTAGCCTTTCCCCATTATTTTGGAGAATACCCCCTTCGTCATGTCGTCCTCTAGGCGTATTCCTAAGGTGGATAACTCCTTGAAGGTGTAGATGTTTTGATACCTAAGATGGGAGGCGTAGGCAGGTCTAAGGTTATTGACGAACTTTTCTACCAAAGTAGCTTCGTCTGGGCGATTTATTAGTTGGGTACTGACTCTCCTCCACCTAGTCAGAAACTCCGAGAAGCCTTCCTTCTCGTTCTGGGAGAGGACCTCGAGGCTTCTAATGGTGACTTGTGTTTCAACGTTGTCCGCGTATTGTTTTGCGAATTCTACAAAGATATCATCCCAAGTGGATACCTTTTTAGGATCTAATGAATAGAACCACGATCGCGGTGTGTCTCCTAAGGATGAGGGAAATATCCTAGTGAAGAGGCTAGGTTTCACCCCTTTAACGGCCATATAATACTTAAAGGCTCGGATGTGATTGAGGGAGTCCTTCGTTCCCTTGAACTTAAGGATGTCTGCTAGGGAGAAGTTTTCAGGTAATTGATCATTCACCATTTCGAATTTCCTATGATTTTCAGGGTGAACGTTGTTTCCCTGGTTCAGGCGCATCTGCTTCTCAAGGAAATCTATGCGGTTCATAGCGGATTGGAGGGTGTCATCCTGAGGCGGAGCAATGGGATCGGTAGGAACGACGGTGGCGGACGCTCCGCCTAGTGGGGTGGAGTTTAGGAGGACCTCGTTGAGGATCCGATTGTGGTGTTCATCTGAGGCTTTGTCTTCTAGGTGACCTAGGCGGGAGTCTATGCTGTTTGCGGATGCATTCACCGCGATGACAGTGGTTTGTAAGTCCCGGACGAGGTCATCTAGGGCTCCTATGGTGTTGTCCGTGGATTGCCCGGCGTTATCCCCATTGTGGTTGCTTGCGTCTACCCTTGAATCCCTCGTCATGACTATGAAAAGGTAATACAAATGAGGATGGGTCTTCCGGACACTTAGAGGACTCGAGGAATGCTCCTGATTGAGTGACGTGGAAATGAGACCCTTGACTTACGCGTGCGTGCGGTCATGGGTTTAGGGACTCAGGTGCTTTAGACCGTTGGTGTATTTGGCGAAACGCCTATTGAGCTTTATGTCTCTGCAACGAGACGATTCGGCACAAACCTCGTTGGTGAGGTTTAAAGAGGACTTCTCGAAATGAGACGACCCAAAATGTAAGTCCTCTAGTAGAGGTTATCCTAGTAACTAGCACAGACAGTTAAACACACTGTTGTACGACGTAAGAGGTTGATCACGATCCCGGCTTATTGATGTATGCTTTTGCCGAAAACGACCAATTTTGCAAAAAAAAAAGTTTTTGAAAGGGAGGATTTGTAAAAAAAATAGTGGGACGACGGCGTGATGACATCGCTTGTGACGTGAAAGTGTGTTGTTATGTGTGTGCGTGCCGGAAACCCGGCGATGACGAAATGTAAATGTTTTTTTGAAAGGAGCATAGTTCTTTAGGGGAACCGATTTTGAAAATGATTACGCGGTGTTTTTATCGAGAATGCGATTAATTAGCGAGTTCGACACTTGTGGTGTATATGACGCTTGTGGTAGAGCATGAAGTCTAGTGATAGTGTTCTTAAAAGTGTGACCAAATCCTTAGGTGGTGAATAGTGTTTTTAGAAGAAAGGCTTTTAAACCAAGTGACCCACGTTCGTCGGTCGCGTTAACTAGCATATTAACGGTGGGAGGCGTATTGTGAAAGGTGCCTTGAGGGTATAACCGTCTTTTGAGTTCCTTGACTTCCTTAGTTGAAGCTTCGGTCGTGTTAACGGTATGTGCGTAAAAACATTTTTTTTGACAATGAAAATGTAATCGTTTGATATACCTTGATTCCATTGATCGGGAGTCTCGGTGGTATTAACGGTATTCGTTATTGACGGTTTTTGCTTTGGCCAAGATGATGGCATTGAAAATATTATATTTTTTTTGAAATTGGTGAGTGTAAAATTTGCCATGATAACGGCATCTAAAAATGTTTTTCCCTTTCTGTAAATCACTATTTGTCCGGAGCATCGGCGTTTAAATGGTCGTTTTGAAAAGATGAGGTATTTTTCGAAAATGAAATTGGGTGCGGTTGAGTATGTTGGCGTGGTTGAATCCAGATGTTTAGTGTTTTATTTGGGTTGATTGCAAACA
Organism: Agrostemma githago; assembly: GCA_958450325.1. Taxonomy (NCBI): domain Eukaryota; kingdom Viridiplantae; phylum Streptophyta; class Magnoliopsida; order Caryophyllales; family Caryophyllaceae; genus Agrostemma; species Agrostemma githago. The sequence goes on along the minus strand of OY288240.1, from coordinate 23,898,981 downwards.
CGCTACACATAACTAGGAATGCGTACACTCATGCAGGATGCAGACACGGGTAGCCCACGAATAGTCTTTATTTAGGCATTGACAATTATCTGGGGAGACGAGTGTCATACCGTCCGTTCGGAACTATCCGCTTATTAATCACGCGGGTTACACGTTAAGTGGCCGGAGCGTCAACCGAGGATCTCTCCGCGTGTCCCTAAAGATCTTACCGCGAAGAGGTTGATTGGTCCTGATATCGGTTAGGGTGGGATTTTTAGGGCCAAAACCTGTATTGGCCACAACTAGGAACTAAGAAATGAGCTTCACCAACCTCGTTCAAGTGACACCACCGCTGGAAACTTGTTTCCAAATCCCCAGCGTAGTCGCCAAACTGTGGACGTCCGTTCGCACCGCCCGGCGCCCCGCGCGTGCCTTCGTGGGACCGACCCGATTTTCATCGTGTGGCGGTAGCCACCCACGCGGCCCCCTACTTTTCGGGGGCTGGTCTGATCTCGCGTACGGGGCGAAGTGTCAGACCTCGATTTGGAGGACGATCCGGACTTGTACTAGACGGGTGTGGGCACCCGTATTTCCGTTTGGGAATCGATCGAGTTGTGGTTGTAAATGTTAAAAGGCCGATTCATTTGGTAAGGCGACCTTTTTAGTGAACTGAATTCGTTGCCGATTTGTGGAATCGCCACCGAGTCAATTGAAGAGAGTCGGAAACCGTTCAAGTCAACTTTGATTCCTTGCAGGCTCAAAGTTCAGTGGCACGGGACCTAAAGATAAAGACTTGTACCCTTAAGCACTCCATGCCTGGTATGACTCTCATTGCCAATGATTTCGGACATCCGGAAACCGTCGATTCTGAGTAAGGGGTGAGGGTACATATTGGGAAGCCAACATCCGATAGATGTCAACACCCAATCCCGCCCGCAATATAGCGGCCTCTACTAATCAATCGGTGGGCTGATAACTTAGTTCTTTCGTTGTGGTGGAAATACTGTAACATTCGTTGTGTTCACCCTATATCTTTTGCTATGTCGGTTGTTTAAGGACAAGTAAGTGTTGTTGTCGAAGTAGTTGTGTTTACATTCTTTGCATGCGATTTCACGTGACAAGTAAGCCATGGAAAGATGCACGTAATAGAGTAGAGAGTAATAGTATTATACGTATTAGCAAATCAGTTTTAACGTGATAATATGGATATTAGTCGTTCTCGTGGTATACCTTACCTGGTATTCTGCTTAAGATGCGCTGGTTCGGTATTAACAGAGATGCATCGAACCTAGTAAGGCGAGCACTTGGACTAATACGGAACCCGACCATCGCTTTGTCCAGTTTTAGTTGTTTTATGTTTTGAATTCCGTGTTAGGTGATTTAGCATACGATTATAAGGTCATAAAAGCAATAAATCATACGAAAAAGCTGTAAATGCGAATGTAAGTAAATCACATTATGAGGAGTTGCACCCTCGGAGTGTACACTAAACGGGACTTGATGCATAAATAGTTTGAGAGCGGATCTCGGAATTACTCGGGTCTATTTAGTGCGTTTTAGTACTTGTGATTGAAGTTGGGACGTTTACGTGTTTTAGTAGATGCTCTCAGACCTACTGTCCACATCTATTGTTATCGTAGTGCATAATAAAAGAAAGTGCGAATATGGAAAGTTTTGTTTAGATGACAACCTAGTGACGACTTGGTTTCAACAAGCGGATCCTCTTAGCTTGACCACTGACTCCGGCAGAGCTCCGTTACCGTTTACCCTTCCGGCGGCTACTCCGGCAGAGCTTCGTTACTAAGGACTAGTTCTGCGACTAATCCGGCAGAGCTTCGCTACTAGTTGTGAGCTAGTCGATCACAGGCACCTCAGTATCGAGTGGGTTTCTCGAAGGTGAGTAGTAGCGTCGATGTCGCTTTTATCGGAACTACGATCGAGTGGATCGTTTGCCTCTGGTGTCGGAGTGCGAGCCCTTAGTGAGAGTTTAGAGGGGGAAGAGAAGAATGAGAATTGTGTGTCGAATGAATGAGGCGGAGGGGGGTATTTATAGGTGTTTTCGTCCCTCGTCGCCCATATAGACGCCTGAGCTGGGGCGCACCAAGACTCAGGCGTCCGGGTTTGGGCGCGGTGAGACTGAAACGCGTGAGGTGGGGCGGTTGGAGTTTTGAAGATACGATTTTGATACTTTCCAAAACCGAGAGGGCGGAGTATAATTTGTAACTTGGGGATTAAGACTTCCGCGGCTTGACCTAGCGCCGTGAACGTTAGTGGGCCTCAGGTGTGCATCCCGAGGTTCGCTTGGCGCGGTGGTGACTCGGTTTGAGTTTCGGGACAGACTCGGGGGACCCAGTGTCGGAATTGACTCTAATTAGTGTCTATGCGACCGTAACGACACGACTAAGGCTGCCATCATGTTAGTTTTAATTTTTACGAGTAATTATTTGATCCGTTCTATAGAAAAACTATCTACAACATCGCGAATCCGCGTTGCGTTGCAGTCCTATCGTCATTGGGTGTTTGTTGGGCACCTCTGCAGCCACCAGGTCCAAATCTGGGTGTCTAAACAATCATAGTTATCTAGGGCAAAGACACGGCCTCTCGGATCTTATGTCAACCTTAGGATAGATTCTGACGGGCTCTTGCAACTTACTAGATTATCCTACCCACTTACTTATAAGTCTACCCTTACCAGGCTTTCGATCTTAGGTTCGGGTTCCTAAACATTTAATTAGTTCAACGTCTCAATCTAATCGAACAACGATACAAGAAAAGTAGTAAGGCAATAACATATGAATGATCAATTGAACAAATAATCAAGCTAACATCCCTAATTCAATTGACATAGATCCCCTTTAACCCTAAGAAGAATAAATTAGCTACTCATATTAAAGGTTAAAGCAATAAAAGAATTAAATATAATAGAAATCAACAAGAAAATAAGAGAATAAGAAAAAGTACCAATTACAAACTCGAAGAATTCTAATGCTAATAAAAAAAGTCTAAACAAAACTACTGAATGAGAAAAGTGTAAATAAACCTAACCCCAATTAGGGTATTTATACTAATAATGATAAAGAGTCTCATTACTCTTACTTTCCTAAAACTAATTAGGAAAGAATATACCGTAAATTAAGAGTTCTGGTAAGTGAAGGAGTCCAAAAATAGAAATCCCACGAAACACTTCAAACCAGTCGGTTTGGGTTTGTCCCGACCGGTTTGGGTCCATCCCAACCAGTTTGGGTTCCTGTACACTGCGCGACGAATTTGAAATGCTTGTTGTTTCTTCGTTACTTCTTGGAATTAGAGGTGTAATATATCGTTAGAAAGCTAAGAAAAAGAGCTTTACAACGCCAAAATATCAGCTCGATCAGAGTTGTAGAACTTAATTTTTTCACGTTTGAAGTTGACCCTTGTTTTAGCGATCGTTCTTTCTTTTCGATTTGCATTTGTTTGAGATTTCTAACTTATTTCTTTGTCGTTTCTTATTGTTTCTTTACTCACGTCCTTCAACTCTTCACTTAGTATCCTCTAGCTTTTATCACATTTTTCTTGTAGATTTCATGGCTCGACTCTCATCATTGCCCAACATATAGCTCCATCACCTTCATTTGTCTTGTTTCCTACAAAACGTAAACAAAATACCAGCCATAACAAAGAAGAATAAAAAGCTTGAAAAATGACTCCTAGGACACGTAAAATGAACCAAAATAAACGAAACATTGGGATAAATATATATACGAAATGAGTTCATCAAATCCCCAAACCAAACCTTTGTTTGTCCCTAAGCAAAGCAATCATCAAAGAGTATGGACAAGACTAAAAAACAATGGCTCCGAACTAATTACCAACACGAATCCCAATATCGAATACTCCAACAAGCGAATGACACCTAGGCTAAAGAAAAGAATTCATTAGCAAAAAGATGAAGAGTAAAAGAATTTCAAAAATCAAGCTCCAATCAATATTCAAATGCCAAACTTTTAATCTTGCACAACCTTCTATGTCGAGATTCCTTACGGTTTACACTCATCACTCAAGAAGGGCAATATTGTGTGTTTATGTAGAATCCGAAAGACAAAACACTCACCTAACTGCGACTTATAAGAACATGCATGAAATCTAACGTGATAGCAATCTCTACCAACCGTGCATATACATTCAATCGGACCAAGACACATGCCGAGGACTTACATATGACATAATAAAGTGAGGCTAATCGGGTAAGAAGGGGCAAAACGATTTGGATATGTGGAGGTAAAAGCCAAGCTAGTCCAACCGTAACCAAACTAAACTCATTCCATTCTTAACCAACTTCAATCAAAGAAATAAGACATGGTACTAAGCATCTTATTTTCCACTTTTCATAATTGGTGTCGCACCAACAACTACGAAAACAGAGAGATCAATTTTTTTTCTCAAAGCAAAAATACATTCATTTTCTTGTTTCACTTTTTTTTTCATTTAACTCCTTTCTTTTTCTTTTTTTTTTTCATTTATTTTTTTCAATTCACTCATCATTTTTTTTTCAATTCCTTTCCTCAGTCGACATGGTACCAAATTTCACCCACAAAAAATAATTCCGTCTAATTAACCAACTAGCTTGACTAGGGTAGGCAAATATGGCATGTAGCTAATAAACGGGTCAAAACAGGTCAAATTATGGCTATGTGAAGTTCATGGGAATTAAATAAAAGAAAGGGGATTACCTCTTCTACATGTGTCAGAATCACAAACCAAATGCATACAAGTATTTAAGAGACGAATGTCATGCTTATGAAATTAGATGTTACATGTCTCATAAGTACTACACTCAACCCATATGAAACTGATCAAGGATGTCATCGGTTTAAGAAGGATCCAAGTGTCACAATTTAAGTAGCTTACTCGACAACAGGTCAATTGACTCATTTGATATTCAAAACATAATCGCCAACAAGATCAAAGAAATACTAAACTCAAATAACGTGAAATAAGTGTCATTCACAAGAAAGAGCAAAGAACTAGGGAAAAGCATGTGACAAATGCAATGTCCTCATCGCCGACACGACTCTATACTAAAACACACAAAAACATACGATAAACGAAAAAATAAATAAAAAAATGTTTTTTAAATAAAATAAACACAGAAAACATTCCCCCAAACCAAATTACACAATGTCCTCACTGTGAACTAAGATAGATAAAAAAAGAAGAAAAGGGAAGGTACCAACAATATATTTACTCTAAAATGCGTGTTATTGTTATTGTTATTGTTATTTTTCTTTGTTATTGTTATTTTGCTTGTCTTAAAATGCGTGTGCTTTACGTGTATCGAATTTTAGAGTTTCGTTTGTTTTGCTTTAGTTTGTACTGGGCTGCTTAGACGTGCACCCGTCTGCGCCCCAAAACTCAGGCGCCTAGCCCCCAGTGCGCTAGAATTCAAGCGCGTAGGCTGGAGCGGTCGGATTTTCGTGGTCCGGGTCTGTTTAAGTAATCGAAAATTTGGGGCGCTCGTTCATTCAACACGAAATTCGAACGCATCGCCCCTCTCGCCCCATATTCGATTTCTCAACTTTTCTCGCCAAATTTCATTTTGATTTCCGTTATTTACGAAAATGTCGACTCCGAGTAAGTGTTCCTTGCTTGTTTATTATCGATTTTGCTTGGTTCGATTGATTATGAGTTTGTTTTGTGGAAAACCCTAGAAAATCGATTTGGGTGTTTTCGATATGCTAAGTTTCGATGTTTGTGCTTGGTTTCGTTGCTAAATTAAATTTGATTAGAGCTTGTTGAAGTCGTTATAAGCTTTGATAAGGGTTTTTGAGGTGCGACAATGGCTTGTTATGGGAATATGTTTGGAATGCTAGGGTTAAGGACCGTTTGTTGATTATTCCCGTGTTTATTTTGTTTAATCTCGTTCAAATAGTGTTTGTGAGGATGTGGGTAGCTCTCTTGTCGGTTTTCATGGGCTAGGGTGGTTCCTAGGGCTTTCCGTGAGGTTTTGTGTGTCTTAAGACGGACCGAAAGGTGTCGTAACGACGCCGGATTTTCCCGAAATCACTTCCATTGTGATCGGGATCGAAAATGGGTGCTAACGGCTTTCTCGGAATTTTTATATCCTTATTCGAAATTTTGACCTGTTTAAACTGTTTTAGCCTGATTAGAGATATGTTGTTTGTTTTCCCTTTTTTGTCGATTCCATAGCTAGAGATGATACTGAGCGTCCCAAGGGAACTTCCTCGGTTGGTGCTCGTGAAGAGGTTGTCGGGACGAGTTCACAGACTCCCCGAGGGATTCGCAGGAGGCATCGGAGTATCTCGTCCCAGCGTCGCGATCTCGAAACTATTAAGGAGGCTTACTTTCATAGAGTGAAGAAGCGCAAGCTTCCTGAGACCGTGGCTAGGAGGGCTCATGCTCCGGCTACTGCACCGGAGGACGAGGAGGTTGTTTATGAAGATCCCGAGTGGGCTCAGGACTGGGAGGGTCATCAGTTGATGTTTCACCTTGATCGTCACATTTCCCACCGCATCGTCCGGGGTCTGGTGAGTGTCCTATTCGCGCTTATTAGTTATGTCTCAGGTTTTATTTTTTTAGCTCGGATTAGATTAGGTTTGTTTTGTTTATCCTTGCATTGTTTTGGTTTGCAGCCCCCAGGTCCGATGAGGACTTTCTTGGGTTTTACTACGTGTCTCGATATTTACTTTCAGAAGTAATCTCCCGAGGCCAAGGAGATTATCGCGAGTACTGCTCTAGGTCCTGTGGTTGGGCAGTGGGTTAGGTTGGTGGGTTGCAAGACTAAGTGCAACCTTATGGTGATTAGGGCGATGATAGATCGCTTTCATGACACTACCTCGACCTTCCACATGGCTTTTGGGGAGGTCGGGATGACCCTAGAGGATTTTGGCATGATTTCCGGTTTGCCCTGGAGGCCGGATAGGATTAGGTGGGCCGCCGAAGGCCCTAGTCTAGATAGTGATGGGGTTCGGGACCTCATCGGGGATTGTTTACCGCGTGAGGCATATAGTGCGCCACACGCTATAGTGAGTTCTTATATTACCGATCACTTCGAGCGAGTGGCGGTGTTAGAGGGTCGAGAACCCAACACGCCGGAGCAGGACACCCGGTTGTGGTTGTGGTACTTCCTAGGGTCGACCCACTTTTCGGACAAGAGCGAGAGGTTCAGCACTAGGATTTTGCCCTTCCTGGCCGACCTGACTCAGCTAGGACGCTATGATTGGGAAACCGCAGCTTTGGCGGAGATGACTCGCTGCATGCAAGTCATGGTGAGGCCGTTGGCGATAGAGTCGGCCTTAGTTGTGCCCATCGTGGGTCCGGGCCTTATACTGGATGTTAGTTACTATTCTCACTTTCGTATTTCAAGTTCTTTTGGCTTGGTTTTGCTAAGGTTGTTTTGGGATTTCACAGGCTTGGATTTACTCCAATTTCCAGCGCTTGGCTCCTAAGACGGTGCGGGTTCACCCAAAAATATTCCCGGCGGGGATCGAATGGAGGCTGGCTCAGCCTAAGAACACCACCAGCCACTACCCGTCAGAGAATCCTCTTGTTAACAAGTTGAGCCTCGGGGTTGTAAGTTTTCTTTTTATAGCCTATTTTGTTCAATAGCCCCCAAGGTTAGGGATTCATTGAGATGTTAGTTCTATTTTTGTAGTTTGTGGACCGCCCTTGGGCTGATTATGACGGCGTGCCGGAGTATGTGGCTACGGAGCTGAGGCATAGAAGTTACAGAAGGATGCTCCTTCCTACGTTGTTTCGCCTGGTTTGGTATCTGGGCGAGCGGCTGATGCGTCAGTGTCTGTATGATGATTTCAGGGTGCCGGTTGATCTTACCCGGACCATGTTCAGACCACCGACCACCGTAGAGGTCTTTGAAGATAGGGACGGAGATGGAGGTGATACACTCCTGGTGCCTGGTGCCTCTTATCTATCACACGTCACCCGGCAGTTAGCTTGGTATCGCCTAGTGGTAATTTCCTAATTCTCGGTTCTAGGGTTTGCTTTGCGGTTTATTGTTTCTTTGCCCTCTAACCGACCGATCTGTTGTCTTCTCAGTTGGCCGACCCGGCTGATGAAATTTAGCCCCCAGATTTTCCCCTGACGCTGCTTTGGGTGGATGCGGCTGGGATACCCTTCACTGTGCCCCTACCCCCGTGTTCTGCTGAGGAGATAGATGCCGGGATAGAATGGTGTGCCCGGGTGTACCAGTTGAGTTTTGGTTTTCGTTCTTCGTTTGGGTTCTAAGAATTAGGGTCGGTTTGCCTCACTTCTATGGTTGCATTTCCCAGGTTTCCTCGGCTTGCCATCAGCGTTTGTGGCAGGCCGCCAACTGCTTCTAGGCCTATGCCTTGAGGGTCTCCCGTGACACTTCGGGGCCTCGATCGGTGAGTTTGCGTGACTAGGGTAGTTTTCTAGGCTGTTGGTGTATTTTCCTAATGTCTAAATGTATTTGCAGGATGTCCCGGATATGGTGGGACAATTGGAGACTCGGGTGACCGAGCTTGAGGCGAGAGAGGTTGAGGAGCAACGGCTCCTGCAATCTCGGGCCGACGAGATCGCTTTCTTAAAGAAGCAGCTGGCTCGGTCTCAGGGTAAGACCTCTGCGCAAGGTGAGGCTAGGCATCGGGCCGAAAGGGAGGCTGAGGCTACGGGTACTAATGAGGAGATCGGAAGAGTCCCCGAGACGGCTACTTTAGACATGCTGTCGGGAATGGATAGTAGTGAGTCTCCTGTTAAATACCTGGAGGATCTAGGCTTAGATGGCAACCTTTGCGAGGTCGTGATAGCTATCGGTGCGGCTTCTAGGGGTCCATCCTAGTCTCGATTTGTGTGTGAATTTGTATATGTTGTATATTTGTTTTTTAAAATTTTAGTACTTGAAGTAGCTTGATTAGTCTTATGTTTTTGTTTGGCGAATTGTTTACCTAGATTGACAAGTAATCACTTCAAGTTCGATTTGTTTGCGACTTTGTCGTAGTTTAGGGTGTTTTAGAATGCTTTGACATTGCATGAAAGTACGAAAATGCTTTTTTGGATTTTTTGAAATGTGTCAGTTTGAGCCGAGAATCGGATCGGATAGTACGTTGACTAAAATGTTTTGACTCGAGATAGACGAGACGTAAGATGCTAACGTAACCATTGGTGTGTTTTGACCGAGTATATTAGGAAACAAGTTTAGTGCGAAATCGGAGTTTAAATCCGGGCAATTTTTGAAAAAGTTATACCACTTTTTGCATACTCATAATATTGCCTTGTTAGGCTACAGACGCGACTTGACGATGATTGCCAAAAGGCTACAGCACGCCTAGGTGGGATAGCTTATCCCCCCTAAAAAAAACGCCTAAGTCCCGAGCGTCCGACGGGTGGATTCGCGTGCTTGCAGCTCTTGCATGTGTGCTTCAGTTTTCGGGGCGGGTTTTAACGGTTCCGGGAGGTTGTTCCTGATGTCCGGGGTGTCATGTGGTAGCCATGGTTATGATACGGAATCGTTTCTTCTACCTTTGGGTTTGTTTGACATGCCGCCCTCCTGGGTACAGACGCTTGGGTTGAGGCTCCTGGGTTCTGGGCCGCTTGGGCTTGAGCGGCCGGAAACTCGGGCGCGTGGGCCGGTGCGGTTTGAGTCCGGGTTATGGAAGTTTTCATCGTTTTCTAATTCTTGTAGGATTAGGGCTATATACGGGTTGTGGGTGCTTTTTTAGACATACTAGTATATCCGTAGGGTGTAGCACACTTATATTTAGGGTCATGTCGGGTTTTGGGAATGTCCTTTCCGAGTGGGCTAGTTCTTTTAAGAAGTGTGACCCCGAGATTTGTTCGAATGATGGCTTGTCGGTGGTTGTCGCGCTAAGTCGAGTCAATGTACATGATGACTTTTTATTAGCATGCTCTAGGTTTTGGGACTCGAAGGGCCATGTTTTTGCTTTTCCCGGGGGTAAAATTTGTCCTTTGCCCAAGGAGATAGATGCTATAGGTGGGTGGATCTCGGCTCGTCCTTGCGTGCCTTATGGGGATGACGCTTATGTGGAGCGGTTTTACAATTTTTTGGATCTTTCGTCGTTGGAGGAGGCTAAAGGTTATTTTGGTAGGGATGCTATTAACTTAGAGTTTCTTTCTAAGACATTCTCAAAGGTTGGCTCTCATTATTATGTTTCAGCCTTAGCATGTAGGCGTGCTTTTAATGTTGCGATGGCTTGCTATCATCTTTTTGAGGATGCGAGGGCTCGTGAAGGCTGGGGTAACCCTCGAATTTTGGACGTGGTGATGGGGATGGAACATGGACGATCACCCTCTTTGCTTATTTTGGGTGAGCTTGTCCTAGGTCTTAATGCTCGTGCTCGAGTTCACGATACATCCTTCCGAGGTTCCAGGATCATTTTACAGGTATACTTTTTGTGTTATGTTTCTTTGTAGATTGGTTTTCTTTATTTTGTGGTTGTTTTGGCTTGGAGGTATGATGTTTTGTCGTGTTTTGTGCAGGTTTGGTTGCAAGAGCGGCTTGGTTTGGTCGACCGTCCCCGATGCATCAAAGCTTATAACTTTAGGGGTTTCACGGGCCAGAAGATTGCGCAGGTGTGGGGCAAGGTCCGCGAGGAAAAGGATTGGCTTTCCTATTTGGCTAAAGGGGACGTTGTCATCAGGTGGTCCATCCAGTGGTGGAATATTAGTGGGTGTGTCGGGTTTCCATTTTCATTTTCGGCTTGGGCTCTGTTATTACTATCCATGAGGGATCAGGTTTATATTTACCCGTGCATGTTGTCATATCAAATGGGTGTTAGACCCTCCGTTCCAAAGGATGCTAAATTTATCAGTAGTTTTGACGCGCGGACAGAGGATTTGTTTATGAACTTTAGAGCGTCTTGGGAACATAAGTTTTTGCATCCCGTTGTCAAGGGAAGTGTTCGACCGATCGAAATTGCCTCCGGCCGGCAGAGGGTTTGTGAACACCTGTCTGGGTAGAGCAACTCAAAAGTTAGGAAGACCGCGCTGCTAAGGGGCTAGGAGATGACTCGAGAGACTAAGTGCCTGACCAAAGACAGTGTTACCGATCAGAGTTCGGTCAGTTCATCTAAGCGGGCCAAGACTAACGAGACCCATATTAAAAACGTGAAAGATGAAGGAAAGTTTGACTAGCTGGGCTCGTCTTTGGCTAGGGCGTTAGAAGCTTGCCTTCAGAAGATCGAGGGTGAGGAAGGCAAGCAGGTACACCCGGATGGCAAAGGAAAGGAAAAGTTGGACCGGTAGAGCCCAGCCGTTTGTATTATGTATTATTAGTTGGTATTATGTGGCTTATTAGTACTAGTTTTTTTTTGTGGAGTTTTGACACGTTGCTGACTTCCGGGATGTACGGGTTTCAAATGTTTGATGTAAATGCCTCGACAAATGCTCGATTTAACCGATTTTTGTTATTAATGAGAAGCACGTATATTTTTGTTTTTGTTTTTTGTTTTTTTTCTTTTCGTGGTGGCTCGCAACTCGATTGTTCATTTTGCCCGGAGCGCCCTTTCGGGTTTTCAGACCGTCCTCGGCTCACTAATTTTTTTTGCACTTTTTTTTTGCCCTTTTTTTTTTTTGCTTTTTTTTACGGCTCGCAACTCGATTCTTCATTTTGCCCGGGCCGCCCTTTCGTTTCTTCACCCCGTCCTCGGCTCGTCGTTTGTGCTTCATCATTTTAAATAACTCGTTGGTCGGGACATGAAAGGAGTCCCGGTTTGCACGTGAATCAATTATCCGATTTTTCTGTTTGTTTTGGTTGTACCAGGAGAGGGGTTGCCTACGTATCCGTTTTTTAGGCGGAATCAAATCATGTTCGTAGTTCTTTCGAAATGTATGAGTGATTTTGCCTTAGACTCGTTTATGCCATTTATCGATGCGAATTTGATTTTTTTTGCTATTGTTTTTTTTCTTCCCCCTAAGCCGGAGGTCGGGACGTGGTTTTCAGGGCGTTTACGGGTAGTATCGTTTGAGCTGATCCATGTTGGTTGGGGTTGAGAACTCTTGACCGTCTAGGTCGGTGAGGATAACGGCGCCCCCCGAGAGTATTTTCCTAACGAGGTATGGGCCCGCCCAATTTGGTTTGAATTTTCCTCTGGGGTCAACGGGTAAGGGTGCTCTAATGGACTTGATTACTAAATCTCCCTTGTGTATGTTTCGGGATTTCACTCGTTTGTTAAAGGCTCGCTGGATTCGTTGTTGGTAAGCTTGTACGTTGGATAGGGCATGTATCCTACGTTCATCTAGGAGTACTACCTCGTCATACCATTTTTTGTTCCATTTTTCCTCAGGGAGACCACTCTCGTCTAATATTCTTAGTGACGGTATTTCTAGCTCTATTGGTTGGACGGCTTCAGAGCCGTAGGTTAGGTAATATGGTGTGGGTTCGGTAGGTGTTCAATAGGATGTTCGCTACCCCCATAAGGCGAAGGGGATTTTGTCTAACACCCATTTGATATGACAACATGCACGGGTAAATATAAACCTGATCCCTCATGGATAGTAATAACAGAGCCCAAGCCGAAAATGAAAATGGAAACCCGACACACCCACTAATATTCCACCACTGGATGGACCACCTGATGACAACGTCCCCTTTAGCCAAATAGGAAAGCCAATCCTTTTCCTCGCGGACCTTGCCCCACACCTGCGCAATCTTCTGGCCCGTGAAACCCCTAAAGTTATAAGCTTTGATGCATCGGGGACGGTCGACCAAACCAAGCCGCTCTTGCAACCAAACCTGCACAAAACACGACAAAACATCATACCTCCAAGCCAAAACAACCACAAAATAAAGAAAACCAATCTACAAAGAAACATAACACAAAAAGTATACCTGTAAAATGATCCTGGAACCTCGGAAGGATGTATCGTGAACTCGAGCACGAGCATTAAGACCTAGGACAAGCTCACCCAAAATAAGCAAAGAGGGTGATCGTCCATGTTCCATCCCCATCACCACATCCAAAATTCGAGGGTTACCCCAGCCTTCACGAGCCCTCGCATCCTCAAAAAGATGATAGCAAGCCATCGCAACATTAAAAGCACGCCTACATGCTAAGGCTGAAACATAATAATGAGAGCCAACCTTTGAGAATGTCTTAGAAAGAAACTCTAAGTTAATAGCATCCCTACCAAAATAACCTTTAGCCTCCTCCAACGACGAAAGATCCAAAAAATTGTAAAACCGCTCCACATAAGCGTCATCCCCATAAGGCACGCAAGGACGAGCCGAGATCCACCCACCTATAGCATCTATCTCCTTGGGCAAAGGACAAATTTTACCCCCGGGAAAAGCAAAAACATGGCCCTTCGAGTCCCAAAACCTAGAGCATGCTAATAAAAAGTCATCATGTACATTGACTCGACTTAGCGCGACAACCACCGACAAGCCATCATTCGAACAAATCTCGGGGTCACACTTCTTAAAAGAACTAGCCCACTCGGAAAGGACATTCCCAAAACCCGACATGACCCTAAATATAAGTGTGCTACACCCTACGGATATACTAGTATGTCTAAAAAAGCACCCACAACCCGTATATAGCCCTAATCCTACAAGAATTAGAAAACGATGAAAACTTCCATAACCCGGACTCAAACCGCACCGGCCCACGCGCCCGAGTTTCCGGCCGCTCAAGCCCAAGCGGCCCAGAACCCAGGAGCCTCAACCCAAGCGTCTGTACCCAGGAGGGCGGCATGTCAAACAAACCCAAAGGTAGAAGAAACGATTCCGTATCATAACCATGGCTACCACATGACACCCCGGACATCAGGAACAACCTCCCGGAACCGTTAAAACCCGCCCCGAAAACTGAAGCACACATGCAAGAGCTGCAAGCACGCGAATCCACCCGTCGGACGCTCGGGACTTAGGCGTTTTTTTAGGGGGGATAAGCTATCCCACCTAGGCGTGCTGTAGCCTTTTGGCAATCATCGTCAAGTCGCGTCTGTAGCCTAACAAGGCAATATTATGAGTATGCAAAAAGTGGTATAACTTTTTCAAAAATTGCCCGGATTTAAACTCCGATTTCGCACTAAACTTGTTTCCTAATATACTCGGTCAAAACACACCAATGGTTACGTTAGCATCTTACGTCTCGTCTATCTCGAGTCAAAACATTTTAGTCAACGTACTATCCGATCCGATTCTCGGCTCAAACTGACACATTTCAAAAAATCCAAAAAAGCATTTTCGTACTTTCATGCAATGTCAAAGCATTCTAAAACACCCTAAACTACGACAAAGTCGCAAACAAATCGAACTTGAAGTGATTACTTGTCAATCTAGGTAAACAATTCGCCAAACAAAAACATAAGACTAATCAAGCTACTTCAAGTACTAAAATTTTAAAAAACAAATATACAACATATACAAATTCACACACAAATCGAGACTAGGATGGACCCCTAGAAGCCGCACCGATAGCTATCACGACCTCGCAAAGGTTGCCATCTAAGCCTAGATCCTCCAGGTATTTAACAGGAGACTCACTACCATCCATTCCCGACAGCATGTCTAAAGTAGCCGTCTCGGGGACTCTTCCGATCTCCTCATTAGTACCCGTAGCCTCAGCCTCCCTTTCGGCCCGATGCCTAGCCTCACCTTGCGCAGAGGTCTTACCCTGAGACCGAGCCAGCTGCTTCTTTAGGAAAGCGATCTCGTCGGCCCGAGATTGCAGGAGCCGTTGCTCCTCAACCTCTCTCGCCTCAAGCTCGGTCACCCGAGTCTCCAATTGTCCCACCATATCCGGGACATCCTGCAAATACATTTAGACATTAGGAAAATACACCAACAGCCTAGAAAACTACCCTAGTCACGCAAACTCACCGATCGAGGCCCCGAAGTGTCACGGGAGACCCTCAAGGCATAGGCCTAGAAGCAGTTGGCGGCCTGCCACAAACGCTGATGGCAAGCCGAGGAAACCTGGGAAATGCAACCATAGAAGTGAGGCAAACCGACCCTAATTCTTAGAACCCAAACGAAGAACGAAAACCAAAACTCAACTGGTACACCCGGGCACACCATTCTATCCCGGCATCTATCTCCTCAGCAGAACACGGGGGTAGGGACACAGTGAAGGGTATCCCAGCCGCATCCACCCAAAGCAGCGTCAGGGGAAAATCTGGGGGCTAAATTTCATCAGCCGGGTCGGCCAACTGAGAAGACAACAGATCGGTCGGTTAGAGGGCAAAGAAACAATAAACCGCAAAGCAAACCCTAGAACCGAGAATTAGGAAATTACCACTAGGCGATACCAAGCTAACTGCCGGGTGACGTGTGATAGATAAGAGGCACCAGGCACCAGGAGTGTATCACCTCCATCTCCGTCCCTATCTTCAAAGACCTCTACGGTGGTCGGTGGTCTGAACATGGTCCGGGTAAGATCAACCGGCACCCTGAAATCATCATACAGACACTGACGCATCAGCCGCTCGCCCAGATACCAAACCAGGCGAAACAACGTAGGAAGGAGCATCCTTCTGTAACTTCTATGCCTCAGCTCCGTAGCCACATACTCCGGCACGCCGTCATAATCAGCCCAAGGGCGGTCCACAAACTACAAAAATAGAACTAACATCCCAATGAATCCCTAACCTTGGAGGCTATTGAACAAAATAGGCTATAAAAAGAAAACTTACAACCCCGAGGCTCAACTTGTTAACAAGAGGATTCTCTGACGGGTAGTGGCTGGTGGTGCTCTTAGGCTGAGCCAGCCTCCATTCGATCCCCGCCGGGAATATTTTTGGGTGAACCCGCACCGTCTTAGGAGCCAAGCGCGGGAAATTGGAGTAAATCCAAGCCTGTGAAATCCCAAAACAACCTTAGCAAAACCAAGCCAAAAGAACTTGAAATACGAAAGTGAGAATAGTAACTAACATCCAGTATAAGGCCCGGACCCAGGATGGGCACAACTAAGGCCGACTCTATCGCCAACGGCCTCACCATGACTTGCATGCAGCGAGTCATCTCCGCCAAAGCTGCGGTTTCCCAATCATAGCGTCCTAGCTGAGTCAGGTCGGCCAGGAAGGGCAAAATCCTAGTGCTGAACCTCTCGCCCTTGTCCGAAAAGTGGGTCGACCCTAGGAAGTACCACAACCACAACCGGGTGTCCTGCTCCGGCGTGTTGGGTTCTCGACCCTCTAACACCGCCACTCGCTCGAAGTGATCGGTAATATAAGAACTCACTATAGCGTGTGGCGCACTATATGCCTCACGCGGTAAACAATCCCCGATGAGGTCCCGAACCCCATCACTATCTAGACTAGGGCCTTCGGCGGCCCACCTAATCCTATCCGGCCTCCAGGGCAAACCGGAAATCATGCCAAAATCCTCTAGGGTCATCCCGACCTCCCCAAAAGCCATGTGGAAGGTCGAGGTAGTGTCATGAAAGCGATCTATCATCGCCCTAATCACCATAAGGTTGCACTTAGTCTTGCAACCCACCAACCTAACCCACTGCCCAACCACAGGACCTAGAGCAGTACTCGCGATAATCTCCTTGGCCTCGGGAGATTACTTCTGAAAGTAAATATCGAGACACGTAGTAAAACCCAAGAAAGTCCTCATCGGACCTGGGGGCTGCAAACCAAAACAATGCAAGGATAAACAAAACAAACCTAATCTAATCCGAGCTAAAAAAATAAAACCTGAGACATAACTAATAAGCGCGAATAGGACACTCACCAGACCCCGGACGATGCGGTGGGAAATGTGACGATCAAGGTGAAACATCAACTGATGACCCTCCCAGTCCTGAGCCCACTCGGGATCTTCATAAACAACCTCCTCGTCCTCCGGTGCAGTAGCCGGAGCATGAGCCCTCCTAGCCACGGTCTCAGGAAGCTTGCGCTTCTTCACTCTATGAAAGTAAGCCTCCTTAATAGTTTCGAGATCGCGACGCTGGGACGAGATACTCTGATGCCTCCTGCGAATCCCTCGGGGAGTCTGTGAACTCGTCCCGACAACCTCTTCACGAGCACCAACCGAGGAAGTTCCTTTGGGACGCTCAGTATCATCTCTAGCTATGGAATCGACAAAAAAGGGAAAACAAACAACATATCTCTAATCAGGCTAAAACAGTTTAAACAGGTCAAAATTTCGAATAAGGATATAAAAATTCCGAGAAAGCCGTTAGCACCCATTTTCGATCCCGATCACAATGGAAGTGATTTCGGGAAAATCCGGCGTCGTTACGACACCTTTCGGTCCGTCTTAAGACACACAAAACCTCACGGAAAGCCCTAGGAACCACCCTAGCCCATGAAAACCGACAAGAGAGCTACCCACA
Organism: Agrostemma githago; assembly: GCA_958450325.1. NCBI lineage: Eukaryota > Viridiplantae > Streptophyta > Magnoliopsida > Caryophyllales > Caryophyllaceae > Agrostemma > Agrostemma githago. The sequence continues at coordinate 23,881,723 of OY288240.1, read as the reverse complement.
TCCTCACAAACACTATTTGAACGAGATTAAACAAAATAAACACGGGAATAATCAACAAACGGTCCTTAACCCTAGCATTCCAAACATATTCCCATAACAAGCCATTGTCGCACCTCAAAAACCCTTATCAAAGCTTATAACGACTTCAACAAGCTCTAATCAAATTTAATTTAGCAACGAAACCAAGCACAAACATCGAAACTTAGCATATCGAAAACACCCAAATCGATTTTCTAGGGTTTTCCACAAAACAAACTCATAATCAATCAAACCAAGCAAAATCGATAATAAACAAGCAAGGAACACTTACTCGGAGTCGACATTTTCGTAAATAACGGAAATCAAAATGAAATTTGGCGAGAAAAGTTGAGAAATCGAATATGGGGCGAGAGGGGCGATGCGTTCGAATTTCGTGTTGAATGAACGAGCGCCCCAAATTTTTGATTACTTAAACAGACCCGGACCACGAAAATCCGACCGCTCCAGCCTACGCGCTTGAATTCTAGCGCACTGGGGGCTAGGCGCCTGAGTTTTGGGGCGCAGACGGGTGCACGTCTAAGCAGCCCAGTACAAACTAAAGCAAAACAAACGAAACTCTAAAATTCGATACACGTAAAGCACACGCATTTTAAGACAAGCAAAATAACAATAACAAAGCAATTACTAATCAACATCGACAAAACACGCTCAATAATAAGACAAGCATCGGAACCACGCTTAACCTAAACACTACATCCGAACGCAGAACAAAGCAATCTGAACCGAGCTAACTCTAAACAAATCTCAAACGTATAACAGACTAAAACAAAGCAAGAGCAAACCTAAAGAAAATAAGAAAAAATCACAAAACAAAAACAAAAACTTTTAACTAAAACAAATAGACAAACAGCATTTTGCCCGAGGGACGTTAGTATCCCGGAGCCACAACATTTTGGCCCGAGGGATGTTAGTATCCAAGAGGCACAACAATTCTGCCTGAGGGACGTTAGTATCCCTAAGGCACGGCAACAACAATTTTTGAGTGGATACTAACGCCCTCGAAGGAGTCTGATACCTCCACAGCAACTTGTCGGGTGGATACCAACACCCCAGACAGCAATTTTCGAGTGGATACCAACGCCCTCGAAGGAGTCTGATACCTCCACAGCATTTTTCATTCGAGAGGAGATTGACGCCCTCGAATGGTTTATTTTGTCCAAGGGGTCAGAGGCATCCCGAAAGACAGCTGCTCGAGTGGAGACTGACGCCCTCGAATAGTTTACAACAATAACTTTGTCCTAGGGGTCAGAGCATCCCCAAAGACAGCTACTCGAGTGAAGACTGACGCCCTCGAGTAGTTAACAACAACAACTTTGTCCTAGGGGTCCGAGCATCCCCGAAGACAGCTGCTCGAGTGGAGACTGACGCCCTCAAGTAGTTTAGCATCAACAATTTCGTCCTAGGGGTCAGAGCATCCCTGAAGACAACTGCTCGAGCAGAGACTGACGCCCTCGAGTAGTTAACAACAACAATTTTGTCTTAGGGGTCAGAGCATCCCCGAAGACAGCTGCTCGAGTTGAGACCGACGCCCTCGAGTAGTTTACGACATCAATTTTGTCCTAGAGGTCAGAGGCATCCCGAAAGACAGTCGTTCGAGTGGAGACCAACGCCCTCGAATGGTTCTTTTATCTCATTATTGTTTCGTCCTAGGGGTCAGAGGCATCCCGAAAGACAGTTACTCGAGCGGAGACTGACGCCCTCGAGTAGTTAACAACAACAATTTTGTCCTAAGGGTCAGAGCATCCCCGAAGATAGCTGCTCAAGCAAAGACCGACGCCCTCGAGTAGTTTACAATAGCAATTTTGTCCTAGGGGTCAGAGGCATCCTGAAAGACAGCTACTCGAGTGGAGACTGACGCCCTCGAGTAGTTTATCTCATTTTGTTTTGTCCTAGGGGTCAGGGGCATCCCGAAAGACAGCTACTCGACTGGAGACTGACGCCCTCGAGTAGTTTATCTCTTTTTGTTTGGTCCTAGGGGTCAAAGCATCCACGAAAACAGTTGTTCGAGTGGAGACTAACGCCCTCGAACGTTTTATCAAGGGTTCACAAGCATCCCGAAAGAAACATTTGTTTAAATAAAGGCAAACACAAAAGAACGCTCTTTGCACGTACGCTTAAAGCGTCACCTACACACTAAAAAGATTTAAAAACTAAAATAAACCGTTTAAAACAAAACAAAGAAGACAAAGCGCGCGCATAAAAAACAAGAACGAGATATCAAACAACGGCCTGGGCCCAAACAAGCAACCGCAAGCGAATACGTCAGGTATAATTTCTAAGCTATGGCTGGCGAGCCTCAACACGTAGTCTACTGGACTTAAAACGACCCGACCGGATAGTCACCAGGTCATAATCTTCGATTGACCTGGGCGGCTATACTTTGACTTTCGCCTTGTCCAAACCTCAGTCAAAGTGGGGCTTCTGTAGACACCCAGATTTGGACCTGGTGAATGCAGAGGTGCCCAACAAACACCCAATGACGATAGGACTGCAACGCGACGCGGATTCGCGATGTTGTAGATTGTTTTTCTATAGAAAGGATCAAATAATTACTCGGAAAAATTAAAACCAACATGATGGCAGACTTAGTCGTGTCGTTACGGTCGCATAGACACTAGTTAGAGTCAATTCCGACACCAGGACCCCCGAGTCGGTCCCGAAACTCAAACCGAGTCAGCACCGCACCAAGCGAACCTAGGGATGCACACCCGAGGCCCACTAACGTTCACGGCGCTAGGTCAAGCCGCGGGAGTCTTAATCCTCAAGTAACAAATTATACTCCTCCCTCTCTGTTTTTCTATCATGAGCCGGGATCGCGATCAACCTCTTACGTCGTACAACCGTGTGATTAACTGTCTGTGTTAGTTACTAGGATCATCTCTACTCGAGGTCTTACATTTTGGGTTGTCTCATTCCAAGAAGTCCTCTTTAAACCTCACCTCCGAGGTTTGTGTCAAATCATCTCGTTACAGAGACCTAAGATACATATGACGTTCCGCCGAATACACCAAGAGTCTAAAGCACCCGAGTCCCTAACCCAGTGACCGCGCACACACGCTAGTCAAGGGTCTCATTTCTGCGTCGCTCAGTCACGAGCATTCCTCGAGTCCCTAAGTTATCCGGTGGATCCAATCTGACCTTTTAATCCTTTCTCACTAGAATCACTCCCCAACATGTCGGTAGATTCAAGCGCCATCAAAAGCATCTGCAACGATGTCAATACCCTAGCCAAATTGGTTCACAACATCCATACTTCAGTAACTCGTTTGACTTTATCTGTCCGTTACACCAATAGCCGCCTCAGTTTCCTTGAGAGTAGAGACACCGAAAGCGATACAAACGCAACCTGAGCAATTACCGTGCCCAAAAACATACCCAGGATAGATTATACCAATGCTCCGCCCGATCGGAGCTTCCTAAAGTCGATACGAAAGGAATACCAGGACCTTACAAGGCCACACCCAACAAAGTAGGAAGGTCACCGAGAAAGTTTACCACAATCAACTCATCTTACACCGAAGCCCTTAGGTGCCTAGTCGATCAAGGGTTACTCTCACCTTTGGGTCCCACTCCGGACCCACCAGTCGACAAACGAGGCAAAAGTTGGACCCCTAACGCTTATTGCCTATACCACCGTGGCAATGGGCATGATACCGAATCTTGCTTTCGACTCAAACATACCATACAAGATATGATAGAAAATGGGACCATTAATCTCACTCCACCCGAGAAACCAAACAATACCACAAACCCTTTTAGTGTTCACACTGTCCCCGGCAACACCATCGGTTGTTCCCACCGCGACTCTATAGAGGAGAACGCCCTGACTATCAAGGAAGATGCCGACAACTCACGGCCATCCACCGAGACGAGTAAATATGTGTCTGAGTCAGAGTCTAGTTCGTCTTGGGGCCTAGGACCTAGTAATGTAACAAATGTCTTTTCATTTCTCGCATCGAGTCAGGAGGTGTGAGGGGATTTGTCCTCCACCTCCCCGAAAACAATGTCACGGGCACATTGCCCGCTTATTACTATTAATAAAAAGAAATAAACTTTTCTTCCTTTATGACGCGCCTCGACAATCGCTTGATTTAATAATGTACTTTCTTGCTTACAACTCGGTACTATGCCATTTATCGATAACAATCAAACATACCTCGAAACAGCGAGGAATTACTAGGACTGAGATCCCGTGTTCTTTGCTTTTACCTATTCCATGTCTGGTATAGAAAGCCACATAGATATCCCTTAGAACGAGCATTACCGAATCCTATGACAAACCAAGATAGTCTTTTAGCTTGTGATCAAGGACGGAAGGCAAACCCATTCCCCACAATAAATACCCCTCAAGTAAAGACCGACCATTTCCTACCATAGGTGCTAATCTGACAAAAAGAAAAGGAAGTCTGAAACGGCCAAAAGGAGCCAAAGAAAAAAAAATGAAACCTAGGCCAAACTAAACCGGGCCAATTCAATGATCAAGACCAAACTCGATGGTCAAAATGAAACCCCCCAATCATTCAACTCAACTTCTAATGCAAAGTCCGAACAAAAGAAAAAAAAAGAGAAAAATGAACAGACTAGTCAACTAGCACCCAAATATAAGCCTCCCTACATTACAACCCTTAAGACCTCCCCGAGACACCTGTTAGGAGACAGTCCGGAATTATGAGGATTCAAGCTCCATAGGATAATCCCAACCGTTAGGGCTAGACATGAAAATCAGATCCCACGTAATTTACAACCCACCCGATTGAAGTCTGAGTCATTTTTACTCGGCTTCCCCTTTCCTACCACATTACGAAACTGCAACCCCATAGCCCTAGGAGTTAACATAAAACCGTACTTTAGCTATTTTTACAGAAAAAACCCTAATGCTCTCTATCTGGCTATTCTATGGCTGCCTGGACGAAGGAGATTCCTTGACTTCTTTCAGCACTATGGCTGGGAAATCAACCAAGAAACAATCTAGGATTCCTAAACCTAATACCCGTCGTAACGCTCTGCATAAGGATGATGATAATGCTACAGAAAAAACATCGAATTCTAAGGCCGATAGTTCGGATAGTTCCATGCAAAACCTACGTGACATTCCAGAATTTAACATTGAAGATGTTCTTGATGACATTGTAGTTGAGACTACTGAAGAGGAAGGCGTATGGATGCAAAAACAAGGTGCCAAAATTGTGGAAATAGAACAAGAAGAAGATATTCTGCAATTAACCAAAGAGGACGTAGGAGAAGAATTGGAATATTGGAAGCTTTCGGTTTGTTGCTTTGTGATGGGGGCTAATCTCCCGTGGGAAGTGATTGAAGGCTTTATCCACAGAATTTGGAAGAAGTATGAGGTAGATAAAATTCCCTTCTTGCCTAATGCAGTCTTTCTCGTTAAATTTAAGACTATGGCTATGAAGGAAGGTGTGCTGGCTCAAGGGCATTTTATGTTTGACAATAAACAGTTGATTGTAAAAGACTGGAACCCGGAACTTGACATTAGCAAAGAAGATGTAACTGAAGTGCCTATATGGATTCAGTTGCATAATCTGCCACCTAGATTTTGAGGTAAGAGCCTTCCTAAATTGGCTGGTTAAGTGAGTAAGTACTTGAGAGCTGACAAGGCCACCGCAGATAAGACTCGACTTGGTTATGCCCGTTTGATGGTGGAGGTCAAGGTCGGTCAGAAGTTCAAAGATGAGATTAAGTTTAAAGATGAGGAGGGTCGAATGAAGGGGGTAAAGGTTGTTTATGCATGGAAGCCTACTCGATGTGGTAAGTGCAAGGGGTATGGACACGAACAAGAGCAGTGTAAAAAAGAAGAGATCAGAGCATTAAGGGAACAAAAACAGCTTCAGAGGACTGTATTGATCAGGAATACAGTTGCTCCTGTGGCTAAGAAAGTGAATTTGAGTGTTCCCAAGGCTCCTGTACAAAAGGTATATGTACCTGTCAGAAAAGAGAAGACGTTTACTCAGGTACTGACAGGGAAAGGGGCTGCGGACAGCAGCAAAGAAGAAAATGAGGAACAACTTGACAATAGGTCAGAAAATGGACTGGAAGAGCAGCAATCTGCTGGTGACCTCCATTAATAAAGTCCATAACATCGGTTTTTGGAACGTACGGGGCATGAATAATTTGAATAAGCAACGTACGATTAGTGAGTTTTTGATGAAGCAAGAAATTGATTTGTTTGGTCTTCTCGAGACTAAGATTAATATAAACACGGTTAATAAGATTCATGCTAGTTTGTTGAATAAATGAAGTATAACAACTAACTCTAGGTGGCATAAGGGCGGACGAGTGTGGGTTCTATGGGATCCTCTTAAGGTTCGGGTGCATATTATTGATTATTCTGATCAAAGTGTGCATCTTTCTGTGGAGCAGATTCACAGTGACTTTAAGTACTACGCTACGTTTGTTTATGCGTTCAATAGTATTGCTGGAAGAGAGAGCTTGTGGAGTAAGCTTAAGGGCTACGCGATTGACATTGATGAGCAGCCTTGGTCTGTGTTGGGAGATTTTAATACTGTTATTGCAGCCGAGGAGAGGTTGGGGGCGATCAGCACCTCTGCAGAGATGATCCCAATGATAGATTGTTTGGAGGAATGTGGTTTGATGGATGGACCAGCGACGGGTTCATGGTTCACGTGGAATAACAAGCAACAACCTACAGATCGAGTATTTAGTAGGTTGGATAGATGGCTGATAAATAAGAGTTGGAGTGATCTGTATGTTATGAGCTTTGCGTATTTTTTACCCGAAGGAACATTTGATCATTGTCCTTTTGTTGTGAAGTTTGGAGAGTCATCGAGGAAGATAAATAGGTCGTTTAAGTACCAAAATATGTGGGGGCAATCGGCTGAGTTTCATGGATGTGTGAAAAAGATTTGGGATACTAATATAAATGGGACTTGGATGTATAAGGTGGCCAGAAAATTGAAGATGCTTAAGCATCCGCTGCGGCTGTTGAATGCTTCCTGCTTTTCTGATATTGAGAGTCAATGCCTGCAGGCTGAAGTGATTTTGGAAAGGTTGCAACAGGAGCTTCGAGATGATTTGGGTAATGCCGATCTCAAGAGCAGAGAACTGCAACAGCATCAGCAGGTGCTGCAGCTGCAGCGAGCTAGGCACGAGTTTCTGCTGCAGAAATCGAAGGCTGACTGGGCTAAGGGTGGAGACTCTAATTCAGCTTTCTTTCATGGAGTAATTCGAGCTAAGCGAGGGAGGAACAGAGTTACGGTGCTGGAAGATGGGAACGGGCAGGTATGTGAGTCGCAGGAGGCTATTCAAGTGGCGTTTATTGACTTCTTTCAGAATTTGCTTGGTTCGTCTACTGTTACTACTCCAGTTCAAAAGGAAGTGATAACTAGGGGTAAGGTTTGTGGGTCTGAGCACTGGAAATTGCTGCTCAAGCCTGTGACACCGGAAGAATGTAAATTGGTAATTGGTTCCATTCCCAAAGTTAAATCCCCTGGGCCAGACGGTTTTAATAGTCAATTTTTTGTGGATGCGTGGGATATTGTGGGAGGGGATGCTACTAAGGCCGTGTGTGATTTTTTTGAGTCAGGTCAGCTGCTCAAACAGGTTAATGCGACTTCTCTCACTCTTATTCCTAAGATCGATATGCCTCAAAGCGTGCATCAATTTCGCCCGATTGCTTGCTGTAACATTGTATATAAGTGTATATCTAAGTTGTTGTGTGCCAGATTAGGGTTTGTCCTGCCGGATATAATTAGTCAAAATCAAGGGGGCTTTATAAAGGATAGAAATATCCAGGAGAATGTGCTAATTTGTCAGGACTTGGTTCGTCTATACAAGAGGAAACATGCTTCGCCTAGGTGTATGCTAAAAATTGATTTATAGAAGGCGTATGACAGTGTTGAATAGGCTTTTTTGGATCAGATGATGGAGGCGCTGAATTTCCCAGATAAGTTCAGGGGATGGGTGATGGAATGCGTTAGTACTGTGTCCTTTTCTTTAAGCCTGAATGGAGAATCGTTTGGTTTCTTTAGGGGACGTCGTGGATTGAGACAAGGGGACCTCATTTCTCCTTTATTATTTACGATTTGCATGGAGTATTTGACTAGAATTCTCAACTTTTCTACGTCGGAATATCCGTGTTCATTTCATCCCAAATGTGCTAAAATGAAGTTGTGTCATCTCATGTTTGCAGATGATTTGCTTTTATTTTGTAGTGGTGATATCAAGTCTGTTAAGGTGCTAATGAGGGCTTTTGCTACGTTTACCAAGGCCTCGGGTCTAACCATGAGCATTGGTAAATCGAATATATTCATGGTGGGCATGAAGGAGGAGGTTATGGAGGAGGCAGTTCGGTTCACGGGCTGTGCTGAAGGTCAACTTCCTTTCAGGTACTTAGGTGTTCCTATTCAAACCTCTAAACTGAGTAAGTCAGATTGTGGTAAACTGGTGGACCGGATTGTGGAGAGAATTAGGAGTTTGGGTGCGAGGAAGTTGTCGTATTCAGGAAGGCTAGTTCTGGTACATGCGGTGCTTACCCAGTTACATACTTACTGGTCTTTGATATTTGTGTTACCAAAATGGGTGGTTGCGCAGATTGATGCGTTGTGCAGGTCTTTTTTGTGGACAGGTACTGACGCTGGATGGCGGACCCCTCTTGTTGCTTAGGAGAAGTGTTGTTGGCCTAGAGCAGAGGGTGGATTGGGGATAAGAAATCTTGCTGTTTGGAATTGTGCTGTGGTAGCTAAGCTGGCTGCTTGGATTTTTGAGCAACCAGATTGATTGTGGGTTAAGTGGGTAAGTCAGTTTTATCTTAAAGGGCGGGATTGGGCTACTTATCAACCTGGAGTGGATGTTAGCTGGAGCTGGAAAAGGATCTGTAGCATGAAAGATAAAATAAGTTCGGCTTCTCGGGTGGACTTTGGCTTGGGGATCCTAAGGGATATTCTATAAGTGCTGGTTATGATTTTTTGAGGAATAGGGTGGATGTTGTGCCGTGGAGGAGACAAGTTTGGAATAATTGGTCTGTGCCTAAGCATCAATTTATTGTATGGCTTGTATTCCGTGGTGCGCTTAATACGAGAGTTCGGGTTTTTCATCATGGAGTTATTAGCTCGAATCAGTGTTGTCTTTGTGAAGAGAATGTGGAATCTGTGCCTCATTTATTTTTTGAGTGCAGGTACAGCTCCGATGTTCTAAATAACATTGAAGGATGGCTACAATATAAAATGGAACGCATCCTTTTCTTGGAGAAGGATTTGCCTATTCGGCGGTCTAAGTTTCAACGGAGAGTGATGCGTGCTGTTTGGAATGCTGTATGCTATCACATATGGAGACAGAGAAATTCGTGCTATATGGATTATACTTTGATAAGGCCAGATATTTTGTGTCACAGGATCAAGGCTGAGATGAGAAGTCGTATAATAGGATTAATTAGGGGACCTTTGGCTGCTAAGGATCAGGATTGGATTAATCGGCTCTTTACCTAGTTGGTGGTTTCATAGATTGTAATTATGGTGCTACAAGTTTTTTGTACACTTGATTTTTTTATTAATATTACTTACATTTTACCAAAAAAAAAAAAAAACTCCACAAAAATCAAGCTCCAGATCTTAGTTCATCAGAGCCACTCACTACCTAGCTCCACATTCCAAAATCGTCCAAGCCAGTCACCCTGACCCAAACACGGTATCTCGATAATTGTCACTTTCAAGGGGTCACACCCGACCATTTCACATTAATTTTTAACTAAGGTGAAAACCCATGTGAATACACTCTAAACATCTCACATCGATAATTGGCATAACGAGTCTAAAGCAAAATCACTCACATCTAAAAAGAACTACGAACATGGTTTCATTCCATCCAAACACGGATATGTAGGCAACCCGTCCCCGGGTACAACCAAATGACCGAACAAACAAAATCGATTAATCGATTCATGTGCAAACCGTGACTCTCCCCACGACCCGGTCAATGAGTGATTTTAAAATGACGACGCACAAACGACGAGCCGAGGACGGGGTGAAAACCCGGAAGGGCACTCTGGGCAAAATGAAGAAACGAGTTGCGAGCCGTCGTTAAAAAAACAAAAAATAAGAAAAAAAAATAAGAAAAAAAAATAAGAAAAAAAAAATAAGAAAAAAAAACAAAAAAAAGACAAAACAAAGGTGAGCCGAGGACGGAGTGAAACCCGAAAGGACACTCCGGGCAAAATGAAGAATCGAGTTGCGAGCCACCACGAAAAAATAAATAAATAAATAAATGTGCTTCTCATTAATGCAAAATCAATTAAATTGAGCCTTTGTCGAGGCCTCTTTACATCAGACATCCAAAATCCGGCTACCCCGAGAAACGACAACGCGTCAAGTAAAACCCCACCAAACACTCACTAGTAGAAAAATATGGAATTGCTGCTCCTCATTTGAGGCATTTTTGGTAATTAGCTGCAAATAATTTATTTTAATTTTTTTTAAGAAAAATGATGGGTGAGTCGTTTTTGGTGATAAATTGCAAAAAAAAAAAAATTAATATAGTGAGGCGTCATCCACAATTGACGCCTCTCCACTCTAATTTAAAAAAAGAAAAAGAAATAAACCCCAAACCCCACTCTTCTTACCCAGTTATCCCGTTCCCTTGTCAAACCCTAGGAAAAAAAACCCAAATCCTCCCTCATCCCCGACAACTCCCAAACCCAACTCCCAAACCAAGAACTTCATGGCTGTCAACGAAAGACCATAACTCCATCTGCTCTCCGCTGGTAGGTTCGCTGCTCTCCGCTCGTAGGTTCCGTCGCTGGTAGAGTTGCCGTCGTATTTCTGCTGCTGTTTGGTAGGTTCGCCTGAATTTGTTATCTTTCTGAATTCTTTCTTCATATGATCTTTCGTCTTCATCTTATAATCTTATTGCTGGAGTACGTTTTATGCACTTGGTTTTACATTTTATGCATTTGGTATCAAAATCTTTATCTGAATAAAGATGTAATCCTTGTGTCTGATTATGCTTCGTTATATGTAATCGTTGTGTTTTGCTGGAGTAATATTTGAATAAAGATTCAACATTTGGTTTGATTTGATGACGAGTTTTGCTTTGGAATGTCTGATTTTATTATAAAGATTCTATATTTGTGTCTGATTATGCTGATATTGTCGTTTCTTTAGCAATTGATTATGCTGAAATCACCGTTAATCGATAATGTACGGACGAAAAATTGATCAGAGTATTTTCTCATCGAACTAGGTGGAATATAGCGGACATTACGCTAACCACCAAACTTAGTAACCTGCACAAGACTGTATAAACTCGCCCTACATTCCACTCTTTAAACCCCAAACAATGCAACTATATTGAGTACAATGCAGCTATATTCAGTCAATATGGCTTGCAACAGTAACACAATACTATACCAGCCTAGCTTAGGATAAAAACAACCCCAATATGCAGTGTGTTTGGGTCGACTCCAGCCAGAACAGATGCGTATCTAAGGGAAGAGCAACCCGCACTTAATCAAGTAATAAGTGGTCTGCTCTTGCATTTCTTTGATAAATGCATTAATAGAAGCCTATAAAAAACCACCAAACAACCTGAAATGAGGATAGGAGCATCAAGTTGTGGAGTGAGTAAGTGAAGGAAATAATTCAAAGCCTCGTAACTGTTTTAGAAATCGGAAACTCATTCCAAAAATATCATTAATGAAATCCCAGGTCCAAATACTCATAATTACGAGTTCAAAGCAAATTTGACATAGAGCATTAAACTCCAATTAAAACCGGATAGTAATAGTGTGAAAATGAGTTTATGTTATACGACTATCCCACGACTATCAGTACCCCTCCATACAGTAACTTTGATGTTCAGCCACTATCAAAGTTAATACCATATGTTATTTATTTCCTAGTTGTTTTTAAGTTTGTCAAGGAGATTCCTTTACTTGTCTATGATACAAACATTATACAGTATAATGCAATTGGATATTTCACTCTAAGTCATAGTGCAGCACATAATCAGAAGATGTATGGATGCAAATGAAGGCAACTGGCTTAATCCATTTCGAATTCAGATTTTACAGTAACGATTAGCTTGTCTATTACTATGATATGTGTCCTATAATGTTATGTTTCTTAGCAATCCCTTAGGCTTAGCCTTAAGGGTATATGGATATTTCACAATTTTTACCAATACATACTCACATCCAACCAAAAGAAATGAACCGAAATGCAATTACTAAGGCAATGGGCGAAATTAATAAGGAAATCGTATATGGTAGAGAGTGAAAAGAAATAAACGGAATGAGAGTAACAAAATTACTAAGGCAAAGAAATAAATGAAATAAAAAAATTACAAAATTAATGATCCAAAAACGTGAAATGATAGCAGGAGCAGGGATTTCTTTTCTTCACCGTACTGTTCTATAGTAGTGTGTATATCACCACTTTAATAAGTGAATAGCTGATATTTTATAATTTAAGTTGAAAAGTTGGTTTATAATTTAAATCATTAGAAACAGTTTGACAAAATGGCTGATGTTTGTTGTACTTAGTGCTCCCTCATATTTTATTTATTTCCCCAATTCCTCAATAAATAGGTGAAGTATTTTGATGAAATAAGGTAATAAATAAAAATCAGAGGTAATAATAAGTAATAACTGCATATTATTGAAAGTTTTAAGACAAGACTCTAATGAATCTTAATTTATCTCAAAATTATCAATAATCTTATGCTAAACTTTGTAGTATTATTATACTCCATATAAATAAATGCATATAATAATTATATGCCTCCATGTGTTATTCTATCTAAAGGCTTGTGTGATTTATTAGAAAGAATTCTATATGCACAGTTATGGAATAAAGTGGATTGTTTTTTGGAATAAAACACCCATACATATATCTAGGATTAATAATATTTAGATTTATTATGTATGAGTATTAAATAATGTTGTGAGAAGATGAGTAAAGTGGAGGCGTAATTATCAGCCGTCACTTGCGTCAAATCGTCTCCTTAGGGGCCAAGTATATGTCTACTCCATACGAGTCACTCCTATTGTCCAAATGTCCATACTCAAAAGTGAAAATGTCACATGTTTTAAATACCAGGGAGAAGTTTTAGATCGAATTGGGGGACAACAGACACACTGACACAACCAAGCATTCCTAGTCTGCCACTAATAAAGTATTTCTGCTACTATCTCCATCTCATATATTTATACTCGCATTTGGTTACATTTGATTAAAATATTTCTTAATTTATATTATTATCTCATGAACACAGAATCATGTCTATTGTTTAGTGATACTTCAACTTAAACCATGGTTATTTTACTCAATATTAGTTACACATCAGTATAACTTTACTTCGATAACACGAACATGTTTTATGTTAGTCCTTAGGCAAATGACTTTTGTCTTATCATATATATTCGACCGATTTAAGACTAAGATGAATATATATACCAATATTACAAATAAAAACTCTTATTTTATTTAATCAAAAATATATTTAAAGAAGAATGTGATAGGCGGGGGGCTAAGGTAGGAAAATGATTGATATGCGTGTTTTTAGTTTTGAGTAACTTAATCCGCAAAGACTGAATTGTACATTTGTACTCTACATTAAGTTGGCAGGAAAATACAATCATGCAAAAATCAATCTGCGTGCCTACTTCATACAATCATACTTTAAGTTGGTAGTAATAGTAAAACACAATTAATGTTAAATCAATCAAACTTGCTTTGTCTCTAGCTAGTATTCCAGTAATGTACTCCAGATTCTATCTTTTCTGTAATTTAACTTTTGTGTGCACTACTTTAGGGACTTGGTGTTGGTTATTGGCATGGTGAGATTCAGCTCAATCTCAAGGCTCTAGCTTAGTTGTAGATACCCATTTTAAGAGAGCTCTTATGTTGTGTGTGCGTGTGTTTGTGTGCACGTCTGCATGTGTGTAGTGGATTTTTGAGGAGGGGCTCTTCAATTGCATGTGTTTGAATTTGATATTTGGTGTTAAGGTAGAACACTCTCATTATATATAAACATTTTCGATCCACTTTGATGCGGACTCCCCACTGTTCTATTACAAAGAGGGACGAAAAAATGAAGTGAACCAAGACAACCTAAATCAATTTCTTCTAGGGAGTGAGCTTACTATTCCAGTATGCAGTTTTTTATGAGTTTATGTGCTAACCTATCTACACCAACCACTTGGTTACTTTTGATTTATTGAAGTGTAACAATGAAAGCAATTTATTTGTTTCCAAGGGAATAATTTAAATGTATAATGTTTGTATAGGGCTCTTCAAGAGGACCTAGTAAAAGAAAAAAGTGGAGTACACATTAGATGGTCATGCCCTGCCATTACGGCCGATGGTAGATTGATGAAAAAGATGGTTGATGCCAGGGTTACCGAATTCGCAATACGTCCGATACGAATTCGCAATACGAATACGTAATTCGATCGAAGTAGAGTATCCAATACGTACACTATTGCAAAATAATCTAATTCGCGAATTCGTAAATATCGATACGCTTAATTTGCTTAAGAGATTAATAAAAAAACATTAATAAAAACAAGTTCTTCTCATAGAAAATCAGCATTTAGAATGCTACTACATCTCATCAAAATAAAATACCAAAATAAAACAATGAAAACAAAACTTCATTAAGTTCCAATAATAGCTACACCTTTTCTTTTCCCTTCATTAAGCTTTATACTTCTCCATTTTCTTTGATAATAGAGTAAATTAAGCAAGGTCAATTGATATTTATAAATAGGAAATGATGCAATATCGTATATTAGTCATGTGCGTTCTGAAAGTCTACTGCTACTCTTAATGGCGACGAATTCATATTGGCACCAATAAGTGATAGGTAGTACTAATAAACTTATCGTATCATTGGTTTTTCTTGTGATTTGTCATTTATTTGACATTTGAAACACCGTAATATCTTTGTGTTTTCTCTAATGTAGTAAGCATTAGGTCTTACTTGTGATTTGTCCTCAAACTTTCACCATTTATTTGTTTGACCCAATGACTCTCAAAGATGGTAGAAATTTACGTGTGAAGATGGTCATTGGTTGGTAAGTAAAGTTAAAACTTTTATTTTGTTTCAACAAAGTTTTAAAAGTAATTAAAATAATCAACATTCAACATGATATCTTGTTTAGGGCCTTAAAGAAGTTCAAGATGAGTGGTGGTCATATGAAGATGAAAAGATATGAGCGGAAACCTATGAAGGTAATTAACTAAAAGACTACATTATTTTTCTCAATTTTTGTTTACACTTTAATTCTTACAATCTGCAAATTTTTGAAATTATGAATATTTTCTGTTCTGTGGTAGTGTCCTCAACAAAGTGGAAGTGTGGATGATGGTTTGTTCGTGTTGCGGTTCATGTATGATATAGTTAATCGTTGCTCAACTGCAAGTGACTTTGAAAAGGTAAGCAATTGGCCAGTTAATCATTCTAAGTTTTCTTTTAATCGTTCTTGCTTGACTCCATGATCCTTTCCCCAATCATCTCATCATTGCCAAGTTATTTATTTATCCGAGTTGAGTCATTGTTACAAGGTAATTTTATAACATTGAAGGCACTTCAAAAGTAACCCTCCAACCTCCACAAATTAATCATTTTTATACGGTAGGTTGATGCGGAGGAGATGTCATTGAGTATATGTTGGGATATATAGTACAAAAGATGGTTTCTTTGTAGTGGTCTAATTAGGTTTAATTTTTAGGCATTCTTTGTAGTAAAATTGGAGTTTGTAGTGGTAAAATTAGGTTAAATTTATAGGCATTCTTTGCATTAACATTGAAGGCATTGTTTGTAGTAGTAAATAAAATTTGTGAGGTGGGTGTTTGTTTAATTAGTTCATTGCAACCTTGTTGATATTATAAGCTACCTATAATAAGCTACATACGATATTTTTACATGAATATATGACTTTATTATCATATTTTTGTGTTCAATCGATAATAATTCATCGTTCTTGTGTGTTTTTAAGGTTTGAATCTTACAAAATGAGCAACCCTACACCTACGGTGAAGATGAGATGAATGAATTACGGGGCAAGTGGGCTAATTACTTTACGAATTGTTGTTGTACTTGAAGTAGACTAGTTAATTGGAACATTTTGGCATGACTTGTGTGGTTTAATTGAGGTTGGAATTGTATCCATGCCACTTTTTGGACATGTGAATGTATGTATTTAGGTTTTGACGGATGATGTAAGAATTTTATTTGGTTTATTGAAATGCAAATGGTTGCTGTTGAAATTATTAAAAAATTATATATTTTTTAAAGAAAATAAATATTGCTTGCGACATTTATTTGGAGTATATGCTTCTAACGATCTAATTAAATATGTAAAAAACAAGGTGATATTTATGGTGTTGAATTGTAAATAATGCATCAAATTTTGGCTCTATTTGAGGCGTCATATACCAAAAGACGCCGCGAAAATGGTGCCATTAGAGGCGTTTTATCCTTAGAAGCTGCAAAACTTTCAGAGTATTTGCGGCGTCATTTTGATAAAACGCCGCAAATAGTCTACTATTTGAGGCGTCACTTTTTTAAAACGCCGCAAATAGTCCACTATTTGAGGCTTCTAAAAAACGCCGCACCATAATTTCCAATGTGCGGCCCCCCCGTATGAGGCATCATAAAAGATGCCTCTAATGGGGGGTTTTATGGAGCCTCAAATCCAAGTTTTTCTACTAGTGACTAGTTCTAATACACCACATAATGTCAATTAATACAACATAGTACTAAACGGTTGGGCTCTACCGGTCCAACTTTTCCTTCCCCTTGCCATTCGGGTATGCTTGCTCGGGTCTTTCACCATCGACCCCTCCTAACACAAGCTTCGATTCATGTAGAAAAATGAACAGACTAGTCAAAATGAAGAAACGAGTTGCGAGCCCAACCAATCGCACTTCCCTTCCTCACTCACACTTTCAATATGGGTCTTGTTGGTCTCGTCCCGTGTAGATGAACTGACAAACACTATGATCGGTAATGCCGTCTTTGGTCGGGCACTTAGCGACATTTGCCCGCATAGTTTTCTTATTCTGTAGTACGGCCATCTCCACAACCCTTAACCTTTCTCTCACACCCGACAACCCCAGACGTCAGGAACGACCTCCTAAAGTCGCTAAACCCCTTTCCAACAACCGAAATTCCCGTGCAAGAGTGATATGTCCACACGGATGGTACATTTCGTCCATCGGATCCACCAGACTTAGATGTCTTTTCATTCCTTTTTTAGGGGGATAAGCCACCCCACCTAGGCATGTCGTAGCCTTTTAACGGGTATCGTCAAGTCGCGTCTGTAGCCTAACAAGGAAATTTTACAAATGTATAAAAAGTGGTCTAACTATTTTTTTTTCAGAAGTTGCTCGAATTTTGAACTTCGGTTTCGTTCTGAATACCCACACTCATCTCCTAATATACTCGGTCAAAACACACCAATGTTTACATCTCGTCTGTCTCGAGTCAAAACATTTTAATCGACGTACTATCTGATCCGATTCCCGGCTCAAACAAACGCATTTCAAAACATCCGAAAATAAACGGTTTTCATACTCTCATGCAATGCCAATACGCCCTAAGCTAGGTCGAATCGCAAGCAAACGAAAGAATGATTACTTGTTAGCCTAGGTAAACCAATTCGCCCGACACAAGATTAATCCGACTAATTCAAATTCTAATAATCTAAGACAAATATACAACATATACAAATTCATACACAAATCAAAGCTAGGATGAACCTCTAGAAGCCGCACCAATACCTATCACAATCTCGCAAAGCTGGTCATCTAAACCTAGGTCCTCCAGGTCTATAAGAGGAGACTCACTACCATCCATCCCCGACAGCATATCTAGGGTAGCTGTCTCGGGAATCCCCCCAACCTTCTCCGTAGCACCCGTAGCCTCAGCCTCAGCCTCATTCTCCATCTCCACCCGTTGCCTAGCCTCACCCTGCGCGGAGGTCTCACCCTGAGACCGAGCCAACTGCTCCTTTAGGAAGGCGATCTCGTCAGCCCGAGATTGCAGGAGTCGTTGCGCCTCAACCTCTCTCGCCTCAAGCTCGGTCACTCGAGTCTCCAATTGTCCCACCATATTCGGGACATCCTACAAAAACACTTAAGCAGTAAGAAAACACCCCAGCATCCTAAAAAAAAGAAGAAAAAACTACCCTAGTCAGGTAAAATCACCGAGCGAGGCCGCGAAGTGCAACGGGAAACCCTCGAGGCATAGGCCCGGAAGCAGTTGGCAGCCTGCCACAATCGCTGATGGCAAGCCGAGGAAACCTGAGAGTGCAACCATAGAAGTTAGGCAAACCGACCCTAATTCTTAGAGCCCAAACGAAAAACAAAAACACTCACCCGATACACCCGGTCACGCCACTCAATCCCGACATCTATCTCCTCAGCTGAACACGGGAGGAGGGGCTCATTAAAGGGTATCCCAGCCGCATCCACCCTAAGCAGCATCAGGGGAAAATATGGGGGCTGGATCTCATCAGCCGGATCGGCCAGTTGAGAAGACAACAGATTGCTCGGTCAGACGACAAAAAAACAATAAACCGCAAAGCAAATCTTAAAACCAAAATTAGGACATTACCACGAGGCGATACCAAGCTAACCGCCGGGTGACATGAGATAGATAGGATGCACCAGGCACTAAGAGTGTATTGCCTCCCTCTCCGTCCCTATCCTCGAGGACCTCTGCGGCGGTCGGTGGTCTGAACATGGTCCGGGCAGGATCAACCGACACCGTGAAATCGTCATACAGGCACGGACGAACCAACGGCTCGCCCAGATACCAGACTGGGCGAAACAACGCAGGAAGGAGCATCCTCCTATAACTCCGTGGCCTCAGCTCCGCGGCCACATACTCCGGCACGCCTTCATAATCGGCTCAAGGGTGGGCCACAAACTACACAAATGAAACTGACATCCCAATAAATCCCGAACCTTGGGGGCTACTGAACAAAATAGACTTTAAAAGGAAAACTTACATCCTCGAGGCATAGCTTGTTAACCAACGCATTCTCCGACGGGTAATGGTTGTTTTTGCTCTTAGGCTGGGCAAGCCTCCACTCGATCCCCGCCGGAAATCTCTTTGGGTGCACCCGCAGCGTCTTAGGTGCCAAACACGGGAAGTAGGAGTAGATCCAAGCCTAAAAAATCGCAAAATAACCTTAGCAAATCCAAACCGAAACTAAGTAGAACTTCAAATACCAGAGTGAGAACAATAACCAACCTCCAGTATAAGGCCCGGACCCACAATGGGCACAGCCGAGGCCGACTCTATCACCAGCGGCCTCACCATGACTTGCTGGCAACGAGTCAACTCCGCGAAACCCGCGGTCACCCAATCGTAGTGCCCTAGCTGAGTCAGCTCAGCCAGGAAGGGCAAAATCCTATTGCTGAACCTCTCACCCTTGTCCGAGAAGTGAGTCGACCCTAGGAAGTACCACAACCACAACCGGGCATCCTGCTCCGACGTGTTGGGTTCCCGACCCTCCAGCACCGCCACCCGCTCGAAGTGGTCGGTGATATAAGAACTCACCAAAGCATGAGGCGAACTATATGCCTCACGCGGTAAACAATCCCCGATAAGACCCCGCACCTCATCGCTATCTAGACTAGAGCCCTCGGCGGCCCACCTAATCCTATTTGGACCTCAGGGCAGACCGCTAATCATCCCAAAGTTCTCTAAGGTCATCCCGACCTCCCCAAAGGCCATGTGGAAGGTCGAGGTAGTATCATGAAAGCGATCTATCATCACCCTAATCATCATAAGGTTGCATTTAGTTTTGCAACCGACCAACCTAGCCCACTGTTCGACCACGGGACCTAGAGCGGTCCTCTCGATACTCCTCTTTACCGTAGGGGTCAACTTCTGAAAGTAGATATCGAGACACGTAGTAAAACCCGAGAAAGTCCTCATCAGACCCGGGGGCTGCAAACCGAACAATGCAAGGATAAACAAAACAAACCTAACCTAACCTGAGCAAAAAAAAATATAATAGCAATAATAAATCTGAGGCATAACCAATAAACACGAATAGAACACTCACCAGGCCTCGCACCATGCGGTTAGAAATGTGACGGTCAAGGTGAAACATCAGCTGATGACTATCCCAGCCCCGAGCCCACTCGGGATCTTCATAAACAACCTCTTCGCCCTCCGGTGCAGGAGCCGGGGCATGAGCCCTCCTAGCAACCGTCTCCGGAAGCTTACGCTTCTTCACTCTATCGAATTCAGCCTCGTTAATAGTCTCGGGATCGCGACGTTGGGACTAGATACTTCTGTGTCTCTTACGAATCCGTCGGCGAGTCTGTGAACTAGCTCCGGCAACCTCCACACTAGCACTAGCCCTAGCACTACAACCAACCGAAGAAGTTCCCTCGGGATGCTCGGTATCATCTCTAGCTGTAAAGAAAAAATGAAAAAAGGAAAACATAACCCTAGTCAGGTTAAATCAGCTTAAACAGGTCAAAATAGGGTCAAAATTTCGGATAAAGATATCCAAATTCCGCGAAAGCCGTTAGCACCCATTTTCGATCCCAGTCACAATGGAAGTGGTTTCGGGAATATTCGGCATCGTTACGACACCTTTTGGTCCGTCTTAAGACACACAAAACCTTATGGAGAACCCTAGGAGTTGTCCCAGACCATAAGAACCGAGAAGGAAGCTACCCACATTCTCACAAACACAATTTGAACGAGACTATGCAAAACAACTACGGGAATAATGGAGAAATGATCCTTAACCCTAGCATTACAAACACATTCACTTAAGGAGGGACCATCGCACCTCGAAAACCTATATCAAGCTTATAACTAACCTAAAAAACTCTAATCGACCCTAATTTAACAATGGAGCCAAGCACAAGCATCAAAAGTTAACGAATCAAAAAAACCCCAAATCAATTTTCTAGGGTTTAAAACAAACAAATAATCAAGCAAAATCAACATTAAACAAGTAAAGAACACTAACCCGGAGTCGACATTGTCGTAAATAGCGGAAATCGAAACAAAACTTGACAAGAAAAGTCGAGAAGTCGAGGTTGGGCCGAGGGGGACGACGCGTTTGAATATAGTGAAATAAAACAATCGCCCCAATTTTCGTTTACTTAAACAGACCCGGACCGCAAAAACCCAACCGCCCCAAGCGACGCACCTGAGTTCTGGCGCGCTGGGGGCTAGGCGCCGGAAGACTAGGGCGCAGACAGGTGTGCGTCTAAATGACCCATTACAGACTAAAACAAAGCAACAAACTCAAAATTAGATACACATATAACATGCAACCTTTAAAACAAACAAAATCACAGTGAGCGGAATAATTACTAATCGACGTCAATAATACACTCTCGGTAACGAAACAAATATGAGAACCACACTTAACTAAAACGCTGCACTTGAACGCATAATAAGGCAATTCGAACTAAACTAAACTAAGCAAACTGTAAACAAACTCAAATACATAAACAAACCAAGACAAAAGCAAAAGCGAACCCGAACAAAATAAGACAAACTCATGAAACAAAAACTTTTAACTAAAATGAATAAACAAACAACAATTTTGCCCGAGGGACGTTAGTATCCCGGAGGCACAGCAATTTTCCCGAGGGACGTTAGTATCCCGGAGGCACAACAATTTTGCCTTAGGGACGTTAGTATCCCGAAGGCACGGCAACGACAATTTTTGAGTGGATACTAACGCCCTCGAAGGAGTCTGATACCTCCACAGCAACTTGTCGGGTGGATACTAACACCCCCGACAGCAATTTTCGAGTGGATACTAACGCCCTCGAAGGAGTCTGATACCTCCACAGCAACTTGTCGGGTGGATACTAACACCCCCGACAGCAATTTTCGAGTGGATACTAACGCCCTAAAAGGAGTCTGATACCTCCACAGCAACTTGTCGGGTGGATAACAACACCCCCGACAACAATTTTCGAGTGGAGTCTAACGCCCTCGAGTAGTTTATCTCATTTCGTTTTGTCCTATGGGTTAGAAGCATCCCTAAAGACAGTTACTCGAGTGGAGACTGACGCCCTCGAACGTTTTATCAAGGATTCACAAGCATCCCGAAAGAAACATTTGTTTAAATAAAGGCAAACACATAAGAGCGCTCTTTGCACGTACGCTTAACGCGTCACCTACACACTCAAAACATTTGAAAACTAAAATAAACCGCTTAAAACAAAACAAAGAAGACAAAGCGCGCGCGCACAAGGAATCAAGAGCAAGATATCAAGCAACGGCCCGGGCCCAAGCAAGCAACCGCAAGCGAAAACGTCAGGTATGATTTCTAAACTATGGCTGGCGAGCCTAAACACGTAGTCCACTGGACTTAAAACAAACCGACCGGACAACCAGCAGGTCGTAATCTTCGATTGACCTGGGCGGCTATACTTTGACTTTCGCCTTGTCCAAGCCTCAGTTAAAGTGGGGGCTTCTGTAGACACCCAGATTTGGACCTGGTGGCTGCAGAAGTGACCAGCAAACACCCGATGACGATAGGATTGCAACGTGACACGGGTTTGCGATGTTGTAGGTAGTTTTCCTATAGAACAGAATAAATAATTACTCAGAAAAATTAAAAACTAACATGATGGCAGCCTTAGTCGTGTCGTTACGGTCACATAGACACTATTTAGAGTTAATTCCGACACCGGGACCCCGAGTCGGCCCCGAAACTCGAACCGAGTCAACACCGTGTCAAGCGAACCTCGGGATGAACACCCGAAGCCCACTAAACCCACGGCGCTGGGTCAAGCCACGGGAAACCTTAACACCCAAGAAACATATTATACATCCGTCTCACGGTTTTGGAAAGTATCAAAACCGTATCCTCAAAATCCCTACTACCCCGCCCTACGCGCCTCGGTCTCACCGCGCCTTAGCCCAGGCGCATGAGTCCTGGTGCGCCCCAGCTCAGGTGCCCATACCGATGACGAGGGCCGAAAACACCTATAAATACCCCCCTTCACGCCCTCATTTCGACACAATTCATTCTTCTCTTCCCCCTCTAAACTCTCACTAAGGGCTCGCACTGCGACACCCGAGGCAAACGATCCACTTGATCGTAGTTCCGATATAAAAAGCGACATTGACGCTACTCCTCACCTTCGAGCACCCCACTCGATACCGAGGTGCCTGTGATCGACTAGCCCAAAACTAGTAACAAAGTTCTGCCGGATTAGCCGCAGAACTAGTCCTTAGCAACGAAGCTCTGCCGGAGTAGCCGCGGGAAGGTCAAACGGTAACGGAGTTCTGCAGAAGTCACTCTCAAGCTAGGAGGATCCGTCTATTGATCGAGTCGTCACTAGATTGCCATCTAAACAAAATTTTCCATATTTGCACTTTCTAATATTATGCACTACGACAACACTAGATATGGGCGCTAGGCCCACGAGCATCTACTAAAATACGTAACGTCCCAACTTCAACCACAAATACTAAAACACACTAAATAGACCCGAATAATTCCGAGATTCGTTCTCAAAATTATCTATGCATCGAGTCCCGTTTAGTGTATACTCCGAGGGTGCAACTCCTCACAATGTAATTTACTTACATTCGCATTTACAGTTTTTCGTATGATTTATTACTTTTATGACCTTATAATCGCATGCTAAATAACCTAACACGGAATTCAAAATGTAAAATAACTAAAACTAAATAAAGTGAAGGTCGGGTTCCGTATTAGTCCCGGTGCTCGCCTTATTAAGTTTGATGCATCTCTATTAATACCGACCGACGCATCTTAAGCAAAATACCAGGTAAGGTATACCACGAGAACGACTAATATTCGTATTATCACGTTAAAACTGATTTGATAATACGTATAATATTAGTACTCTCTACTCTCCTACGTGCATCTTTTCATGGCCCGCTTGTCACGTGAAATCGCATGCAAAGAATGTAAACACAAATACTTCGACGATAGAACTTACCTGTCTTTAAAACAAACGACGTAGCAAGAAAAATAGGGTTAAAATAACGGATGTTACAACACTTCCGCCACAACAAAAGAACTAGGATATCAGCCCACCGATTGATTAGTAGTGGCCGCTATAGTGCGGGCGGGATTGAGTGTTGACATCTATCGGATGTTGGCTTCCCAATACGTACCCTCACCCCATACTCAGAATCGACGGTTTCCGGATGTCCGAGACTATTGGCAATGAGAGACATTCTAGGCATGGAGTGCTTAAGGGTACAAGTCTTTATCTTTAGGTACCGTGCCACTCAACTTTGCGTCGGCAAGGGATCAAAGTTGACTTGAACGGTTTTCGAGTCCCCATAATTGACTCGGTGGTGACTCCACAAAACGATAACGAATTCAGTTAACTAAAAAGGTCGCCTAACCAAATGAATCGGCCTTTAAACATTTACAACCACGACTCGATCGATTCCCAAACGGAAACACGCTTGCTCGCACCCGTCTAGTACAAGTCCGGATTGTCATCCAAATCGAGGTCCGACACTTCGCACCGTATGCGAGATCGGACCGGCCCCCGGCAGGGAGGGGGACGCGTGGGTGGCCGCCGCCACACGTTGAAAATCGGATCGGTCCCGCACTGGCACGCGCGGGTTGCCGGGCGGTGCGGACGGACGTCCACAAGACTCGACCCTTAGAAACCACCCTTCTAGACATCAAACGCATCACTTTTAACTCGTCAAAACACTCCGTTCCGTTCCCTGTGGACCGACCTCGACTTACCATGACTACTCTAGTAGTTTTTGTGTTATTCCGAGTCTATAAATGTTGTTTGACCCCCCGTCCTTCGCTAAACGACCGATCCGATTGGGGTGCACGTCAAAATGGCGTCGTTGCCGGGGAACGGCGAGTAATTGTTGTGTTTTTAGTTGTTGTGTTTTATTCTTTTCTCTTCTCTCTTTTCCCTAGTACCGTAAGGTGCTAGGAGTCTCACCGTTTAATTGAGATTTATGCCCAGGAACACGTCATCGCCCTTGTGGTTCGATCCGGAGCCGGAAAGGACTTTTAGAGCATTGCATTTTCGGGGAAATACCTCAACCACCATCATTCCACATCCTTCATTATCACCTCCTAACCTTAATCCCATCCTACCATATACACCTTCTACACCCTCTACATCACATAACTCCACTCCAAATAATCCTTCCATACCTTCCACTTCATAAAATTCACCACCATCACCAAAAACTCCACCACCAAATTAAAATCCATCCCCTTCAAATCATCCAAATTCAAATCCACCATCACCACCAATCCAACAAATGGCAACTTTAGGATCTCATTCCCAACTCACACATGAAGAAACACCTTCTCCCGTCGATTTCAGAAAGATTCCCGATAATTATGAATTAAAAGCCTCTTTGACAAATGCGGTTCAACAAGATACTTTTCATGGCTTTTCCCAAGAAGATGCTCAAGAGCACATTGCTTCATTTAAAGAAAAAATAGTAGGAGCCCGTCTCAATGGATTAACTTCATGCCAATTGCATCGTTTATTATTTCCAAAGACCTTGAGAGTTAGAGCTCGAAGATGGCTTCAAGGTCATCCTGCTAATACATTTACAATATGCGCTCAACTATCCAATGCCTTCTTGGAGAAATATTTTCCGCCGTCAAAGACTAACCAATATCGCATGGAGATACAAACCTTTAAGCAAGATGAATTTGAAAGCCTAAGTGAGGCTTGGGAAAGATTTAGAGATTTATTGCGCAAATTTCCACACCATGGAATTCCCGATTGGCTAACTACCCAAACATTTTATAACACCCTTTCATCGAGAACCAAGGAAAACCTTAATTTGGCCACCAGAGGAGACTTCTCTTCTCTTACCGATGAGGCATCTAAGAATCTTACTGAGAAGATGGAAATGAGTGATTCTAGAATGGGTCAATCGAGGGATTCTAGAAAGAAAGTCGAAGTGAACTCAACTCAGACTTCTAATGAATTAAAACTTCAAGCGGAAGTTGAAGAATTGAAAAAGAGAATGGATGCCATGAGTTCAAAGCCCACTCCTAGAGGTATGTACCAAATTCAAGGGAGTGTTCCACCAAGGCAACCATATCCTCCAAAACAATTAACTTGGGAAGTTCAATGCGATCATTGTGGCAATTATGGCCATGATTCTAGCTCTTGCATTCCTAATGAACAAGTTTATATTGAAGAGCCAATGAAGTTCAAGCTATACAAGTGTATGGGCAAAGACCTCAATTTGATCCCTTTTCTAATACTTACAATGCCGGCACAAGATTTCATCCTAATTTCTCTTATGGAAATCAAAATGTTCAAAATTTGATCCCGCGTGCCCAAGGGAGTCAATCGAGGCCATTTAATCAAAGTCAACAAAGGCCCTTTAACCAAGATCCTCCAAGGATGCCCCCATATATGCCTCCTCATCAAAGGAGCAACTTCAATCAACAAGGTAGCAACTTCCATGTTCCTAATAATTACAACAATTACCAAAATCCACATGGTAATCATTTCAATCATGGATACAATCAAGGGTTCCAAAGCAATTTTCAAGGAAATGAAGGTTACAATCAACCCTCTCAATCTTATGGCCAATCAAGCAATTTTCAATTTGGTCAAGGAGGAGTTCCATGGGATAACATTAATGATTTGCAAAGAACCATTGGGCAACTATGGAATGAACATTAAGATACAAAGGCAAGGCTAAAGGTTTGGCAATCACAAGAAACAACAAAAGCCTTAGCCGCCCCAATCCATCCACCCCATGGTTTGCCCGGGCAACCCCAAAACCCAAGAGACCCTTCACACCAAGCAAATGCCATCATTTTGAGAGGTGGCAAAGAACTTGAGGACCCATATAAGAATTTGAACTTGAACACCAAAAGCACCTCATCCAAAGTCAATCAACCAAGTGCACCACAAGCTTCATCTCCCACTTCCCCCAAACAAAACTGGGGAATACAAGCGAAGTTTGACATCCTCCAAAATGCGGAGAATGAACAAAGAGAACAAAGAAAGAAGAAAGAGCAAATGGAAGTGGAAGAAGCAAAAAGAAAAGAGGAGGAGCGATTAGCCGAAGAAGAAGAAGAATCCAATGTTCCACCGCCTCCCGCTTTTGTCCCACCATTGCCTTTTCCCGAACGAGCTAAGCTACATAAAGAGAATGCCCAATTTAGCCGTTTCGTGGATATGTTAAAAAAAGGTAGAGGTAGCTTTACCCTTCACCGAGGGAATTTCTCAAATGCCCCTCTACTCTAAGTTTTTGAAAGATGTCTTGACTAAAAAGAGAACAATAGAGGACAAAGAGTGTGTCTCTCTCACGGCACAATGTAGTGCCATTCTCATGAATCAAATGGCAAAGAAACTAGAGGATCCCGGTAGCTTTTCCATCCCTTGTCGGGTTGGAAATGTTGTTGTTAATCAAGCTTTATGTGACCAGGGGGCTAGTGTTAGTTTGTTACCCTATTCTATTGCTAAGAGACTTAGTGTGGGGGTGATGAGACCCACTAGCATGTCGATTCAACTTGCGGATAAGTCCGTCAAGTACCCACTTAGGATACTTGAGGATGTACCCGTTCAAGTTGGTAAGTTTTTCATCCCCTCCGACTTTGTTGTCATGGATATGCCCGAAGAAACTATTACCCCCATTATTTTAGGTCGACCTTTTATGGCTACCGGAGGTTTTATAGTTGATGTCAAGAATGGTAAGTTGTCTTTTAACATAGGGAACGAATCGGTAGAGTTTTACCCTTCTCAAACTCTTAAACAACCAATGATTGAACAAATACATTCCATTGAAGTTATTGATAGTTTGGTTGAGTATAGCTTGATAAATGATGATAAGCAAGAAGATGAACCATTTGACTCTCCACCCTTTGAAGATGAATGTTTGCATGATGAAAAGGTAGAACCAGTACCGGTGGGTAAGAGTATGGTATCTTCTCCTCCTAATATTGAACTTAAACCACTCCCCTCTTCCCTCAAATATGCTTTTCTTGAAGGAACTAATTATCCCGTTATCGTCAATTCTACCCTTGATGGACCTCAATTGGAAAAACTTTTGATTATTTTGAGAAAGCACAAAAAGGCCATCGGGTATAGCATTGCCGACCTCCAAGGCATAAGCCCAAATGTTTGTATGCATAGGATCATCCTTAATGATGACCATCGTCCTTCGGTTGAGGGTCAATGTAGGTTGAACCCCACCACGAAAGAGGTTGTCATGAAGGAAGTTCTCAAGTTGTATGAGGCTAGCATTATATACCCAATAACCGGAAGTAAATGGGTTAGCCCCGTGCAAGTTGTGCCGAAAAAAGGAGGAATGACGGTTGTCAAAGGAGAAAACGGTGAGTCTATTTCTACTAGGACCATTACCGGTTGGCGCATGTGTATAGACTATCGAAAATTGAACACGGCCACCATAAAAGACCATTTCCTCCTTCCCTTCATTGATCAAATGCTTGAAAAATTGGCGCATCATTCTTATTTTTGTTTCCTTGATGGTCATTCCGAATTTCTTCAAATTCCCATTCATCCCGATGACCAAGAGAAAACCACTTCTACATGTCCCTGTGGCACCTATGCTTATAGAAGGACGCCATTTGGATTGTGCAATGCGCCGGGAACGTCTCAAAGATGTATGATGGCTATTTTTTCTGATTTTATTGAAAAATCCAAGGAAGCTTTTATGGATGACTTTAGTGTCCATGGTACATCTTTTGATTCTTGCCTTGAAAATCTTGATCAAGTGTTAGCTCGATGTGAAGAGTATAGACTTGTTTTAAATTGGGAAAAATTTCATTTCATGGTTGAACAAGGTGTTGTCTTAGGTCATATTGTTTCTAGTAGAGGAGTCAAAGTTGATAAGGCGAAAGTCTCTGTGCTTGAGAACTTGCCACCACCTACAAATGTTAAAGGGGTGAGGAGTTTTCTAGGTCACGCCGGTTTTTAAAGACGATTTATTAAAGACTTTTCCAAAATTGCCAAGCCTTTAACTTCTTTGCTTAAGAAAGATGCGCCTTTTGTTTTTTATGACTCGTGTCTTGAGGCCTTTTGCAGGCTAAAGACCGCTCTCACTACCACTCCAATTATCAAAGCTCCCAATTGGAATCTTCCATTTGAGATCGTGTGCGATGCATCCGATTTTGCCGTTGGTGCCGTTCTAGGACAACGGGTAGATAAGAAGCTACATGTGATATATTATGCAAGCAAGACCCTAGATGAAGCCCAATCGAGGTATACAACAACCGAGAAAGAGATGCTTGCCGTTGTCTATGCCATGGAGAAATTCCGAAATTATGTTACCGGTTCCAAAGTCATTATTCATACCAATCATGCGGCGATCCGATACATCATGTCCAAAAAGGAGACCAACTCCCGACTCTTTCGGTGGGTCCTCCTTCTACAAGAATTTGATATTGAGATTAAAGACAAAGTCGGATCGGAGAACTTGGTAGCGGATCATCTTAGTAGACTAACGGTTAGTAATGGAAGCACTTAAGAAGATGGTATACCCATCAATGAAGCTATGAGATATGAGGCCTTGATGGCCATTGATACTATTACACCTTGGTATGCCGATATCGTTAATTTCTTAGTGTCTCAATTTATTCCAGACGATTATTCCAAGCAAGAGAGGAAGAAACTAGGTTATCAAGCCGAACGCTATTGTTGGGACGAGCCTTATTTATTCCGCCGTTGTGTAGATGGAATTTACCGACGATGTTTTAAGGCCGATGAAGGATATAATATTGTGAAGCACCTCCACTCGGCATCTTATGGTGGATACTTGGCCAACCAAAAGACAATTGCCAAGGTTCTCCAAAGCGGGATTTGGTGACCTTCCATTGTTCAAGGACATTCGAGCTTTCATTCTCACATGCGATGCTTGTCAAAGAAGTGGGAATATTACAAGAAGAAATGAGATGCCCTTTCAACTCATCTTTGAAATTGAATTGTTCGATGTTTGGGGCATTGATTTCATGGGTCCATTCACATCCTCTTTTGGTAACAAATACATCCTAGTAGCGGTTGATTATGTCTCAAAATGGATCGAGGTCGTAGCTTCCCCCACCAATGACTCCAAGGTTGTAATCAAACTTTTCGAGAATGTAATTTTCCCAAGATTCGGTATGCCTAGAGCCATAATTAGTGATGGAGGCTCTCATTTTAGGAAAGATACCTTTGAACACCTTCTTAGGAAATATGGTATCACTCATAAGATGTCCCTAGCCTACCAACCTCAATCAAATGAGCAAGCCGAGATCTCCAACCGTCAAATCAAGGGAATTTTAGAGAAAGTTGTAAATACACACCGAAAGGATTGGTCATTGAAGTTGAATGACGCCCTTTAGGCATTAAGAACGGCTTACAAAGTGCCAATTGGAACCACTCCTTACCGTCTTGTGTATGGTAAAGCTTGTCATTTACCGGTGGAATTAGAACACAAAGCCGAATGGGCAATCAAAGAGCTAAACTTCGATGAGAGTGTTGTAGAAGATAACCGCCTTCTCCAACTACAAGAATTGGAAGAATTAAGACTTGAAGCCTACGGAAATTCGAAGATTTACAAGGAACAAACTCGCCAATGGCATGATTCTCGCTTGGTGATAAGGTATTACTCTTCAACACTCGCTTCAAGCTTTTCCTCGGTAAGTTGAAATCAAAATGGTCGGGTCCATTCGAAGTGACCAAGGTGCAACCATATGGTTCAATAGAGATATCAAGCCCGGAAACCGGGAAATTTATGGTCAACGGGCAACGTTTAAATATTTATCATCCCGGTCACATTCGTGAGACATTTGCTACCGTGAAGTTTGGTGAGCTCCCGTTGGGGAGCGTTGTCTAACCCTCTCTCGAAATTGAAGTATGTTTGGTGGTATCCACAACAACCACCTTGTATATATGTATCATATTTCGTTGTGTTTGTTAGTTTTGTTAGCTTGAGAAGAATGGTTGAAATTGGATTTCGCCATGAAGC
The DNA here is from genome assembly GCA_958450325.1 of Agrostemma githago. Taxonomy (NCBI): domain Eukaryota; kingdom Viridiplantae; phylum Streptophyta; class Magnoliopsida; order Caryophyllales; family Caryophyllaceae; genus Agrostemma; species Agrostemma githago. Next base: position 23,850,742 of record OY288240.1, on the reverse strand, counting down.
ATCTATTTGGGTGAAGATCAAGCTTTTGTAGAAAGTTATGGAGCCTAATTGAAGACCACAAGTATGTTTGTGGGAGATACTGATTATGTAATGTGAGTCGAGTCAATATTTGAATCTTTAGGTGATTATTGAAGAGCCATGAAATGGCAAGGCGGAAAAGCAAAGAAAACAAGACCGCTGGGCGAAACTTCGCCCGGTGAGACTTGACCGGGCGAAATTTTGCCCTGCGGAAATGTTGCCATATTTGCCAGAATTAACGAAGACACCACCGGGCGAAATTTCGCCTGGTGAGATTTTGACCGGGTGAAATTTTACCCGGTGGAAAAAAGTGGCAAAAATGATTTTCACGACGAAAAGACCGTCGGGTGAAACTTCACCCGATGGTGCTTGACCGGGTGAAATTTCACCCGGCGGCATGAGCTTGAATGGATCACCTATACCTTATTTCCTCACTACAATTTCAATTCCCTCATTCACATTTACCACATATAAATTTCCCTCCAAAAATTTTACACCAAAATTTTACCACTCACTTTAAAACTTTTCATTTTCCTCTCAACCACCCTTTATTTATATCACCTTTGCCTCACAATTCACTCCACATTTTCACCCTTCATAAAACATCAAACCATCTTCCATACCCCAACCATATTCAAACCTCCATTCATAATTCCATTCCAACTTGGTGATTTATTTTGGGGTTTTGAAGAAGGAAAAGAAGTTTTGGGATCATTCTTGCAAATTATTATCATGGAGACAAGAGCCCAAGGAGCTGCGCAAAAACAAGTTATGGCTTTGACCTCTAATACTTCTAAATGTTCTACTTCTTGTAAGTCTTCGAAGCCCAAACTTTCACCTTGTCTTAATACACCCTTAGCTCAAACCTTCTCTAAAAAGACCTTTCGGAGCACAAGGTGGCCTTGTCTGTTAACAATGGAAATACTAGGAATAGAGGACGTATTAGAGAGTTATCGTCAAAGACCGGAACTAGCGGACTTCTTAGTTTTGTAGCTTGCACGTATATAGACCTTGCATGTGAGTTCTTAGGTACCTTTACTATCGATAACCCGACCACACCAAGAATGTTTAAATTTAGTTTATTCGGTAAAACCCATTGTTTGACTATTTCCGAATTTGGCTTAGCTTTAGGCTTACCCTCATCGGGTACCGGACTTAGTGAACCTTTGAGTTATGTACAAGCTAGTGCGTCTAGAAGAGACCTTTGGAGGTGCGTAACATGTGGTCGCTATTCGTTACTTCGCTATTCGTACTTGATAATTCAAACTTTACCTTTGAAATCCGTAACCCCGCTATTCGTTACTTCGCAGAGATACTCTTCCATTGCTTGATACCGTCTACCGATAATATTTTTAATCTTAATGTGTGCGTCTTACAATTGATTTCTGACTCCTTACTTGATAACCCCAACCCTCTAGACCTACCACTTATCGTAGCGTTGCTTTTTCATAAAAGTATTGTTGCTCAACGCCCCTTCGTTGACTGTGGAGGCCTTGTGACCTTAATCGCGAAAAACTTGGGTTATGCGACCGACCACCTTATCCCACTAGACAATCGAGTCTGGCTTGACAACGTCTATCTTCCAGCTTGGATTTTTAATGTACCCGATCATCGTCTCGTCTCAATTTGCCATGACCATGCTTTAATAGTCCCTAACATACACCGAACCAATATTTATAATTGTCACAATTGGGACCTACCCTTAGGTCCCGGTGAATTCCGACTAAACCAATCGAGGGGAATGGAAATTTGGGAGTATGCGAACTATAGGTTACCCGAGGGTCGAACAATATTCGACCTTTCTGAGTTAGAACCCACTGAGGGCGTACAACCCTTACCCGGGTCTCCGACAGTTTCTTTCGTGTCGAATGATTACCCAAATTAAACTATCCCCAGAGTCGGTCGGTGATGTATATGTTGTGTGTGTGTGAGTGGATTAGGTCGGTGAGTCTTTAATCAGTCTTTGAATTGAATTTGTTCCTTGTTCCTTGCTTCATCATTTTATGATCATTGTGATTGTTTCTACCTCTAACCAAATTGCAAGTTGTCCCATTGTCCCATTGTCCCACCGATTTTTGTGGCCGAAGCGGATATGGTTTTGCTCCCGGTCTTTATGCGACGTGATTACGCCATTGACCCTTTTGAAAAATTCAAATTTTAATCAATTTTTCTCAAATTTTTCTTAACCCGGGCTAGGTGACGTGACTACACCTACGCCCAATTTTTCACCCTTTCGTTTTAATTTCTTTTCTTTCCGTTTATTTCTTTTTCAATTGGCTAGGGTCTAGGGTCTAGGTGATGTGATTGCACCTAGGCCTGCCACTATTTTATCGCTTTCCTTATTTTCTTTTTCCTTTTCTTTTCTCAAAAATTTTGAAAAATCCAAACACATTTGAAAAATCATAAAAATCCAAAAATATTTTTCCTTTTTTTTCCCCTTTTTTGGTCTTCCCCTACTTGTTCATTGAGAACAATGTACAGTTTTAGTATGGGGGAAAAGTCTACTATCTTTTATTTTACAAAAAACTTTTCAATAACCATAAAAATTTGAAAAACTCAAAAACTCAAAAAATCAAAAACATTTTTCTTTTCTTTTCTTGTTTCTCGTTATGTTTCGTGTCCCGTGTATGGTTTCGTTCTCTTCTCTTATAGGTGACCACCACCTTGATAGCGCGGACTAAAGAGATTATGAAAGCACTCCGCTTGGTAACTTCCTACCTTTTTTCTTTAATTTTGTAGAGGAGTTAGGTTGTTGCAATTGGAGGCTCTCGAGTTGAGCATTTCGGTGTTGTGGTTGATTTTGAGCTTAAATATCGATGGAGTATGGAGTGCATGACCTTACTTGTGTTTTCTTTTATTTCTTTTTCTTTTTCGTGTCTTTCTTTCGTTCTTGTATAGAGTGTCTAGGACTAAACTTTTCAAAAACCTGATTACAAACTTATTAAAAGAGTTTACATTCCATTGTAGATAACTCATTGTAGATTTTGGACCTTAATCCAGTAGAATGACTCTTAATCAATGAATTTGTTGATCCTTTAGCTTGAGTCCACTTTTTCTATTAGAGGTTTACTTCGGGGTTTGCATTTGACCACCATGACCACCCATGGAGGAGTTAGGCCTTGTTTCCCGCATCCCGTTTTCTAGGTGACCTTGCTCGAATGAGCATTGCACCTTTACTCCAAATTCTTTCCGCCTTTTTATGGGTTATACGGGAATGGGGCACATTCTCGACTACCTATTTTTCCCTCCACCTATACATCACCACAATAAGTTTACACAAAAATAATCTCCAAGCTTGGTTTCGAACCACATCAAAGCCAAAATAAAAGGGCAAACCAAAGCAAAAGAAAATGGCACAAAAATATGAAAAACAAGGAGATAAAAGGAGCTTCAAATGAAATCATATCATCAAAAACGTCTCCTTAAAAAAAGCCCTTTGATCCACCCTATGAAGTGCCAACTAGAGGACCGAGTCCCGAGGAAGGAAGATAGCGGTGATTATTCGATCCACCCCAATAATTGTAAACACTCCACTTTTTTGTTTGGGCTAATTTAGGAAATTCAAGTTTGGAACGACCCTCTTGGCTTAGCCAAAAATAGAGTGGGACTGCACCTACCTACGGTGTCGAACGAATCCGTGGTTCACTTTTTCCACTCCGTTATACGCCCCGTCGTACCCCTTTAGAAGACTAGGAGGACCTAGGCTAAGTTATCAACATTTATATTGCTTAATTGTCATAGTATTAGGCTTTGGTCCTTGTTTATGTGGGTCATTTATCTTGGAAGTTTATTGGTTTTTTAGGTAAGTAATCGGTGTCTTCCCCGCCGTCTCGATGAGTGATTCGGTGTTTTATTTTTGCTTTGGATGCGTCTATTCTTTCGTGTTATGTGTTTTTGTGTGTTTAGTCGCATCCACCATTTTGAGCAAGCCCCAACTTGCCTTGCATGGGACTACTCTACCTCATGAGTATTCCGATGTGAGTTGAAGAGACAAAGCGGGCCCGTTAATTGCCCCTGTATCGGCTTAGCATAGTATAGCTAGTAGTAGTAGTTGTAATTTCTTTTTGGGTCTTTGCTCGAGGACAAGCAACGGTTTAGTGTGGGGGAATTGATGTGTGCTAAATTTAGACCGTTTTTCCTCTCATTTAGACCCGTTTTCCCCTCGTTTTACGAGTCTAGAGTGCGAATATCGCCATATTTTGAGTACTTCTCACATTAGCGTCCCTCTTGTGCATTTTACGTGTTTCTGGTATTTTTTTTATCAATTTTGATAGGATTTGGCACCGAAATCACGATCGAGCTTCCACTAGCGCAAGAGAAGGGAACACCGTCCAAAAGAGCAAAGCACACAACTTAAATTTTAAAGTCATCCAATCAATCGACGAAGAATGAGACAAGGAAAGAGGCCAGAAGAATGACCGGGTGAAATTTCACTCGATGAAATAACACTGGGCAAAATTTCACCCGACAATAAAGCACCTCCCCGAAAAACTTTCCGAGCTTCCTCACCGGGCGAAGTCGCCCGACGGTGAATAGTACCAGAAATCGCAAATAGTGAAGAAAATCTCACCGGGCGAAAACTTCACCCAGTGGGATTAGTCCATCAAGCCGCAAGGCGAAGCTTCACCCTATGAAGATGCAAAGGATGATTGCCTCACTAATGAAGCAAAAGTTGGATTTGGGCTTTAGGTTAAGAGACCCATTAAGGATTACTATATATATGTTACCCTAATTTGTTGCCCAAGACACCATGCATTATTCCATCATTAGGTTAGAGGCCTCCATTAGTGTAGTTACGCATCCATTAGTAGGAATTTAGTAGTATTCTTAGTAGTTATCTATAATTCTAGTAGTTTACATAGTAATTAGTAGTAGATCTACTTAGTTTCCATCAACAATTCTCTAGATTTCAAGTTTGTAGAAGATTATTTCAAGTTTTATTTGAAGATTTGTGGGTTTATTGAAGAATTAGTGACAAGTTCTTCATTCTCTCCATCAAAGATTCAATCTTTATTTATGCAACCTTCTTATTTCTTCTAGATCTTCATAGTTGGTACATTTCTTTCCACTCTCTAATCTCTAGTTCAGATTTATTTTAGTTTTCTCATCATTGTCTTGTTTAGATCATCTTACTGTTGTTAGTTTATCTAGACGTTATTCACGTTGTTCTAGATTAATCTCTAGTTTAATTTGGTAGTTCCATAGTTTAGTTGGTAAATGTTAGATCATCGTTTTCTCATTATTTTGTAGTTATTTTCCTTAGATCTAGTTAATATGCATGCTTTAGTTAGTTTCTCCTTGGTTAATGTTTTGTTGCTTTCCATTATGATTAGTGAGTAGATTTCTTGTTGGGGGGTTTAGGGATGAGGACTTGGATTATTTGAATTTAGGGGTATTGGTGGGTTGCTTTCTTGTTGGTTTATCTTGTTTGTGGTTGTTGTGTCTTTGTTGTTTTAGTCCGGCCAACTAGACCGACCTTGACTCATTTCTATCAATATGGGGAAACTCAGGGTAGAAATTACCACAACTAGAGTCTTACCCTTCTTCGCCGCGAAAGCGGGTTTTTAGGTGGGTTGGGTGAAGAAATCGAAAGGTGGCTTTCTCCCATTATCAATGTTGCGACAAAAACTCGATACCGACCATCTTAAACCCCATGTTCCGAATCCCGACTTCCCCTTAACGCCTTTCCCTAGATTGTTCATCTCTAGCTATTTTTATCTTTATTTCTCTAGTATAGACTCGACCCTTAGAAACCCCCCTTCTAGACATCAAACGCATCACTTTTAACTCGTCAAAACACTCTGTTCCATTCCCTGTGGACCGACCTCAACTTACCACGATTACTCTAGTAGTTTTTGTGTTATTCCGAGTCTATAAATATTGTTTGACCCCCCGTCCTTCGCAAAACGACTGATCCGATTGGGGTGCACGTCAATTTTATCACGCGGTCAAGCGCGAGCATTCTTATTAATCGTGGTTCTCGTGTTCGTTTATTGCTGGGGGTCGATTTCGACTAGAGGAGGTTTTAAGGCTTACTTTACGGGTTTGAATTTACTCCTAATTCCCTCGATTGGCATCTAAGACGGTGTGTGCTCATCCGGTTAGGTTTTCGGCGGGAATTGAATGGAGGTTGGCTCAGGCTAAGAGCACGATGAGTCATTACTCGTTGGAGAATGTGCTGGTGAACTAGCTGCGCCTTGCAGATGTAAGTTTCTTTCTTACAGTTTGTTTTATTTAGTAGCCCCCAAGGTTTAGGATTATTGAAGTGTCGGTTTTGGCTTTATCGTTTGTTTTGTCCTATGGTCTAGTGTTTGTTTTCATTTTAAACGGTTCGCTTTTCTTGTAGTTGGCCGACTCGGCTAATGCTGTTCAGCCCCCAGACTTCCCCTTGACACTACTCAGGGTCGATGTAGCTGGGGTAGCCTTTACATAGCCTCTTTCTCCGTGTTCCGCTGAGGAGATGGAGGCTGGGATGGAGTGGCGTGACCGGGTATACCGGGTAAGTTTCGGTTTCTGTTTTGGATTCTAATGGTTAGGTTTTGTTTGGCTAACTTGCGTGGTTTCACCTTTCAGGTTTCGTTGGCTTGCCATCAGCGGTTGTGGCAGGCTGCCAACTGCTATAGGGTCAATGCCTTGAGGGTCTCCCGTGATACTTCGGGACCTCAATCGGAAAGTGTGTGTACCTAGGGTTGGCTCTTAGATTGTTTCTATGTTTTCCTCAAGTGCGGGTTATGTTTGCAGGACATTCCCGATATGGTGGGACAGCTGGAGGCTCGGGTGACCGAGCTTGAGGCGGAAGCGGCTGAGGCGCCACAGCTCCTGCAATCTCGGGCCGACGAGATTGCTCAACTTAAGGAGCGGCTGGCTTGGTCTCAGGGCGAGAACTCCGCGCAGGGTGAGGCTAGGCATCGGTTCGAGAGGGAGAGAGAGGCTGAGACTGAGGCTACGGGTCGTTCTACGGGTGCTACTGAGGAGGTTGGAGGAGTCCCCGAGATGGTTACCTTAGACATGTTGTCGGGAATGGATGGTAGCAAGTCTCCTATTCTGGATCTGGAGGATCGAGGTTTGGACGACAACATCTGTGAGGTTGTGATAGCTATTAGCGTGGCTTCTAAGGGTCCTCCCTAGTCTTATGAATTCCATTTGTGTATGGATTTGTATGTTTTGTATATTTTCTTGAGATTTTTAGTATTTGCGTTAGTTGGATTAGTCTTGTGTTTTAGTTTAGTGAACTTTCTGCCTAGATTGACAAGTAATCACTTCGCGTTCATATATTTGCGATTTGATCTTAGTTTAGGATGCGTTGGAGTGGCACGGGAGTACGAAAACAGTTCCTTTTGGATGTTTTGAAATGCGTTAGTTTGAGCCGGGAATCGGATCGGATAGTACGTCGATTAAAATGTTTGACCTGACATGATGTGACACGTAAAAAAAAGTCGACATGTTTTGACCGAGTGCGTTAGAAGGCAAGTGTAGTTGTCTTGACATTTATATTTATGATGAGGCAAAAACAAAAAGAACTAGGCTGCCTTCTAAAAAGTTAGACCACTTTTGTGTATTCATGTTACAGACGCGATTTGACAATAACCGTTAAAGGCTACAACACGCCTAGGTGGAGTAGCTTATTCCCCTAAAAAAATGAAAAGACGTCTAAGTTCGGTGGGTCCGACGGGTGAAATGTGATATCCGCGTGGACCTGTTACTCTTGCGTGGGCATTTTGGCTTTTGGAAAGGGGTTTAGCGACTTCAGGAGGTCGTTCCTGACGTTCGGGGTTGTCGGATGTGAGAGAAAGGTTAAAGATTGTGGAGATGACCGTACTACAGAATAAGGAAGCTATGTGGGCTAATGTCACTAAGCGCCCGACCGAAGACGACGTTACCGATCCTAGTATTCGTTAGTTCATCTAAACGGGCCGAGACCGACAAGACCCATATTGAGAATGTGAGTGAGGAGGGGAAGTGGGATTGGCTGGGCTCGCATTTAGCTAGGGCGGTGGAGGCTTGTGTTCGGAGGGGCCGATGGTAGGAGACCCGAACAAGCACAGCCAAATGGCAAGAAAGGGGGAAAGTCAGACCGGTAGAGCCCAGCCATTTAGTAATATGTTCTATTAATTGATATTATGTGGCGTATTAGTACTAGTTTTTGTGGGGTTTGCTTGACATGTAGTCATTTTTCGGGGTGGTCGGATGTTAGATGCTCGATGTAAAGGGCCTCGACAAAGGCTTGATTTGACTAATTTTGCATTAATGACAAGCACGTTTTCTTTATTCATATAAATTTTTTTTTAATTTTTTTTTGTGGTGGCTAGCAACTCGATTCTTCCTTTTGCCTGGAGCACCCTTTCGGGTTTTCACTCCGTCCTCGGCTCACCTTTTTTTGCTTTTTTCTTTTCTTTTTCCTTTTTTTTCTTTTTTTTACGACGGCTCGCAACTCGTTTCTTCATTTTGCTCGGGGCGCCCTTTCGAGTTTTCACTCCGTCCTCGGCTCGTCATTATTATTATTTTTTTGTCAGACTAGCACCTATGGTAGGAATTGGTCGGTCTTAGTTCGAGGGATGTTTCTTGTGGGGAATAGGTTTGCCTTTCGTCTTTGATCACAAGCTAAGAGACTATCTAGATTTGTCATAGGATTCAGTAACGCTCGTTCTAAGATATAATTATGTGGCTTTCTATACCAGACATGGAATAGGTAAAAAAACATGGGATCTCAGTTCTTGTAATTCCTCGTTGTTTCGAGGTATGTTTGATTGTTATCGATAAATGGCATAGTACCGAGTTGTAAGCAAGAAAGTGCATTATTAAATCAAGCAATTGTCGTGGCGGATTATAAAGGAAGAAAAGTTTATTTCTTTTTATTGATAGTAATAAGCGGGCTATGTTCCCGAGATATTGGTTTCGGGGAGGTGGAGAACAGATCCCCTCGCACCTTCTGACTCGATGTAAAAAAATAAGACATTTGTTATACTATTAGGTCTACGCCCTAAGACGAACTAGACTCTGACTGGGGCCCGCGGGTTGTCAGGATCTTCCTCGATATTCCAGACATTCTCCTCTATAGGGTCGAGGTGGGAACAATCGATGGCGTTGTCGAAAACCACGTGAATGCTAAAGGGGTTTGTGGTATTGTTAGGTTTTTCGGGTGGAGGGACAGGGATAGTCCCATTTTCTATCATATCTTGTATAGTATGCTAGAGCCAAAAACAAGATTCGGTATCGTGACCCTTGCCACGGTGGAAGTGGCAATACTTATTAGCATCCCCTGCCTTCGATCTTTTGTCTGTGGGTGGGTCTGTAGTGGGATCTATTGGCTCGAGCTTTCCTTGCTTAGTTAGTCTTTTTAAGGCTTCGGTGTACGCGATGCCTAGCTTGGAAAATGTCCTAGTGGTGGAGTTCGTCCTCCCTCTAGTGGTTGGTTCAACAAGGTGTACTTCCTCGGCTTTGTTATTTCCGGATGTTCCATAAGACCGGGTTCCCGTGGAAGTGGTTGGCCCCTGATAGCCTTTCCCCATTATCTTGGAGAATAATCCCTTCCTCATATCGTCCTACAGACGTATTCCTAAGGTAGACAATTCTTTGAAGGTATGGATATTTTGGTATCCAAGGTGAGAGGCGTAAGGGGGCCTAAGGTTATTGATAAATTTCTCTACTAAGCTGGCTTCCTCAGGGCGGTTTACTAATTGGGTGCTGAACTTCCTCCACCTAGTCAGAAATTCGGAGAATCCTTCCTTCTCATTTTGGGAAAGGACCTCGAGGCTTCGGATGGTGACTTGTGTTTAGGAATTATCCACGTATTGCTTTGCGAATTCTATGGAGATGTCATCCCAGGTGGATATCGTTTTAGGGTCGAGGGAATAAAACCAGTATCGTGGTGTGGCGCCTAAAGAGGATGGGAATATCCTAGCGAAAAGGCTGGGTTTGACCCCCTTAATGGCCATGTAATCCTTAAAGGCTCGGATGTGGTTGAGGAGGTCCTCAGCTCCTTTGAACTTGGGTATGTCGGCTAGGGAAAAGTTTTCTGGTAGTTGGTTGTTTACCAACTCGAACTTTCTATGGTTTTCGAGGTGAACAATGTTGCCTTGGTTTACGCGCATTTGGTTTTCAAGGAAGTCTATACGACTCACAGCGGACCGTAAAATGTCATCCTTAGGTGGTGTAGTGGGGTCATTAGGGGTGACTTCGGCGGGAACACCGCCTAGCGGCGTGGAGTTTAAAAGGACCTCGTTGAGGATCTGGTTATGGTGTTCATCAAAGGCCCTATCCTCCAAGTGGCCTAAACGAGAGTCAATGCTGTTTACGGATGCGCTCACGGTAATGACGGTGGCCTGTCAGTCTCGGATCAGGTTGGTTAGGGTTTCTATGGTGTTATCCGCGGATTGTCCAGCGTCGTTCCCGCTATGGTTACTTGTGTCTACGCTTGAATCTCCTGACATGGCTGCGGAAAATGTGGTTTTGATGAGGGTGGGTTTACCAGATGTCCTAGAGACTCAAGGAGTCCTCATGGCCAAGCGATACGGAAATGAGACCCTTGACTTGCGCGTGCTTGTGGTAATTGGTTTAGGGACTCAGGTGCTTTAGACTCTTGGTGTATTCGGCGAAGCGCCTAACGAACTTATGTCTCTGGGGCGAGACGATTTGACACGAACCTCGGAGGTGAGATTTAAAGAGTACTTCTCAGGATGAGACGACCCAAAATGTAAAACCTCGGTTAGAGGCGACCCTAGTAACTAACACAGCCAGTTAATCACGTGGTTGTGTGACGTAAGGAATTGATCGCGATCCCGACTCAGGATCAAGGAGTTTTGAAAGCGATAAAGCTTTTGAAAAAAAAAACCGTTTTTTTTTTTCTTCGAAAAGAGGAGGTTTGCAAAATCGGTGCGACGACGTGACGTGAAGATGTGTTGCTACAAGAGCTTCGGGAATCCGATGGTAGAAAAAAAATGTAAATAACGTTGCTGTTTTTTTTTTCAAAGGAAGCTCGGTTCTTAAGGAAAACGGCTTTGAAAGTGTGTCATTGTAATTTTTTATTGAGACTACTATTAATTAGTCAGTTCGACATTTATGGTGTAGACGGTGTTTGCGACAGGACGTGGTGTCCGTGACGGTGCTTTGGAAGGTGTTGCTAAATTCTTATTAAGGAATTTAGGTAGTGAATAGTGTTTTTAGAAAAAACTTTTAAAACTAGTGACCTACGTTCGTCTGTTGCATTAACTAGTATTTGACGGTGGGGGGTGATGTATTGTGAAAAGTGTTTTGAGGGTGTAACCGTTTTGGGTTCCTTCACTTCATTGATTGAAGTTTCGGTCGTGTTAACGGTATGTGCAAGAAAACATTTTTTTGAAAATAAGATGTAACCGTTTAAGGTACCTTGATCCCATTAATTGGGAGTTTTGGTGGTATCAATGGTATTCTTTGTTTACAGATTTTAATTTGGCCAAGGTGATGGCGCTTAGAAAAAAAGGTTTTTTTTAAAGTAGTGAGTGTAAAATTTGCCATGATGACAGCATCTAAAACGTTTTCTCTTTTCGGAAATTATGATTTGACTGGAGTATCAGTGTTCAAAAGGTCGTTTTGAAAGAGGAGGTATTTTTTGAAAACGGAGTTGGGTGCGGTAGAATATGTTGGCGTGGTTGAATCCAGATTTTAGTGTTTTATTTGGGTTGTTCAAACACGCTATACATAACTAGGAATGCATACACTCATGCAGGATGCAGACACGGGTAGGTTAGGGTAGGCTGCCGCCCACGAATAGTCTTTACTTAGTTATTGGCAAATCATCTGGGGAGACGAGTGTCATACCGTCCGTTCAAAATTATCCGTTTAGTATTCCCGCGAGGTACGCGTTAGGTGGCCGGAACGTCAACCGAGGATCTCCCCGCGTGTCCATAAGGATCTTACCGCGAAGAGGTCGATTGTTCCTGATATTGGTTAGGGTGGGCTTTTTAGGGCCAAAACTTGTAGTGACCACAACTAGGAACTAAGAAATGAGCTTCACCGACCTTGTTCAAGTTACACCACCGCTGGAAATTTGTTTCCAAACTCCCCAGCAGAGTCGCCAAAATGTGGACGTCCGTACGCATCGCCCGGCGCCCCGCGCGGGACTGTCCCGGTTTTTTAATGTATGGCGGCGGCCACCAATGCGGCCCCCTCTCGGTCGGGGGCCGGTCCGATCTCGCGTACGGGGCAATGTTTCGGATCTCTATTCGGATGACGATCCGGACTTGTACTTGACGGGTGCGGGCACCCGTGTTTCTGTTTGGAATCGATTGAGTCGTGGTTGTAAATGTTTAAAGGCCGATTCGTTTGGTAAGTTGACCTTTTTAGTGAATTGGATTCGTTGTTGATTTGTGGAGTCGCCACCGAGTCAATTATGGGGACTCGGAAACCATTCAAGTCAACTTTGATCCCTAGCCGGCTCAAAGTTGAGGGGCACGGGACCTAAAGATAAAGACTTGTACCCTTAAGCACTCCATGCCTAGAATGACTCTCATTGCTAATGGTTTCGGACATCCGGAAACCGTCGATTCTGAGTAAGGGGTGAGGGTACGTATTGGGAAGCCAACATCCGATATATGTCAACACCCAATCACGCCCGCACTATAGCGGCCTCTACTAATCAATCGGTGGGCAGATAACTATGTTCATTTGTTGTGGCGGAAGTACTGTAACATCCATTGTTTTCACCCTATACCTTTTGCTACGTCTGTTGTTTAAGGACAAGTAAGTTTTTTCCTCGAAGTAGTTCTGTTTACATTCTTTGCATGCGATTTCACGTGACAAGCAGGCCATGAAAAGGTGCACATAGGAGAGTAGAGAGTACTAGCATTATACGTATTAGCAAGTCAGTTTTAACGCGATAATACGGATATTAGTCATTCTCGTGACATACCTTACCTGGTATTCTGCTTAAGATGCGTCGGTTCGATATTAATAAAGATGCGTCGAACCTAGTAAGGCGATCATCCGGACTAATACGGAACCCGACCATCGCTTTGTTCAATTTTAGTTGTTTTACATTTTGAATTCCGTGTTAGGTGATTTAACAAGCGATTATAAGGTCGTAAAAGCGATAAATCATACGAAAGCTGTAATGCGAATATAAGTAAATCACATTGTGAGGAGTTGCACCCTCGGAGTATACACTAAACGGGACACGATGCATAGATAGTTGAGAATGGATCTCGGAATTACTCGGGTCTATTTAGTGTATTTTGGTGTTTGCGGTTGAAGTTGGGACGTTACGTGTTTTAGTAAGTGTCGTGGACCTAGTGTCCACATTTAGTATTATCGTAGTGCATAATAAAAAAGGTGCGAGAATGTAAAGTTTTGTTTAGATGACAACCTAGTGACGACTCGACTTCAAAGGCGGATACTCCTAGCTTGCCCAGTGATTTCGGCAGAGTTCCGTTACCGTTGGCCCTTCCTGTGGCTAATCCAGCAGAGCTTCGCTACTATTTGCTAGTTCTGCAGCTATTCCGGCAGAACTTCGTTGCTAAACTTGGTAGCTAGTCGAACACAGGCACCTCGGGATCGAGTGGAGTGCTCGAAGCTGAAGAGTAGCGTCGATTTCGCTTATCGGAACTACGATCGAGTGGATCGTTTGCCTCGGGTGTCGGAGTGCGAGCCCTTAGCGAGAAAAGAAAGGAAAGAACGAGTTGTGTAGAAGTAGGCACGAACTCGTGATTGTGTGTCGAATGAATGAGGTGGGGGGTATTTATAGGTGTTTTCGGTCCTTGTTGCCTATATGGACGCCCGGTGTCCAGCGACTCGGACTTCAGACACCTGGTGTGAGGCAGTTGAGTCTTCAGGCGCCAGAGGTCAAGCTGTCAAAGTTTTGAAGATCCGATATCAAAACTTTCCAAAACGGAGAAGATGCATATCTTAGTCTTTCTTGAAGGTTAAGGCTTCCCTTTAACCCTAGCGCGTTGAGCGCCGGGTGGGCTTCGGGTGCGCATCCCAGGTTCGCTCGGCCCGACGCGTTGACTCGGGTTTGACTTTGCATATTTCGGCGACCGTAATGACACGACTAAGGCTACCTTGATGTTAATTTAATTTTTCCGAGTAGTTATTTGATCCATTCTATAGAAAAACTATCTAAAACATTGCGAACTCGCGTCGCATTGCAGTCCGATCATCATCGGGTGCTTGCTGGGAACTTCTGCAGCCACCAGGTCCAAATCTGGGTGTCTACACATCTCCGCAAAACCTGTCGTCACCTAGTCAAAACGGCCCAGCTGACTCAAGACAGCCAGGAAAGGCAAAATCCTAGTGTTAAACCTCTCGCCCTTGTTCAAGAAGTGGGTCGAATCTAGGAAATACCACAACCACATACGGGCATCCTGCACCGCCTTGTTAGGCTCCCGACCCTCTACGACCGCCACTCTCTCAAAGTGGTCGGTGATATAGGAACTAGCCAAGGCATGGGGCGAGCTATAGGCCGAAGGCTCCAGACAATCCCCGATCTAGCCCCTAACCTCCGCACTATCTAGCTTAGGGCCCTCTGACGCTCCCCTAATAAGTTCGGGACCCCAAGGCAGTCCCGTGATCACCTCAAAATCCTCCAATGTCATGCCGACCTCACCGATCAACAAATGAAATGTTGCGGTCGCGTCGTGTCATGAAAGCGATCTACCATCGCTCTGATTACCATTAGGTTGCTCTTGGTCTGGCAACCTATCAGTTGAACCCATTGCCCGACTAGGGGAGCCAAGATCGCCCCCATGACCACCTCCTTAGCCTCAGGACTAATCTTTTGGGATTATATCTCCAGGCACGTCGTAATGCCCGAAAAGGTCCTCATCGGACCTGGGGACTGCAAGTCACGATGATACAAGTATAAACAGACCTTACAAGAACAAATCGATATCAAATGCAAATCGATAACAAGAATAATAAAACTATTCAGCTTGCCGTTAACGGTATGGCTGGACAGATGCAAATCTGGACGAAGCAGCAGTTGTCATCTATCCCAGCCTCGAGCCCAGACGGGATCAACGAAGACAGCCTCCTCGGCCTCGTTAGCAAGCCTAGGAACCTGCCTTCTCCTCTGGATCGTCACGAGCAAGACACGCCTTGTAACTCGGTCAAAATCAGCTTCGTTTACCACCCCATGCTCCAGTTGAGATGAAGGGGCACTTCGACGTCTCTTGCGGACCATCCGAGGAGTCAAGGAACTCGAACCGGAAGGCGCGTCTGTAGTACCGACTCTAATGACCTTGTCAAGACATCTCGTACCATCTCCGGCTGAAAAACAAAACAAACAAACGCCTCTAGTTTTCGAGCAAGGTATCAAAATTCCGAAAAGCCCAATAGCACCCATTTTCGACCCTAGTCGCAATAAAAGTGGTTTCGGGAAAACCCATCATCGTTACGGTCTCATTTGGTCCGTCGTAAGCCTCACAACCTCACACAATGTAACCTAGAGTGCATTCAGGGTCACGAAAGTTGACATACAAGCTACACACAATGCCACAACCAAGAATCTAGCAAGTTTACAAGAGTAAAGTACGGGAACAATAGGAAAATTGGTCCCCAAACCCTAATTTTTGAGGTATGGCTATGGGAGGACATTAAAGGACCTTCAAGCTTCCATTTCAAGCAAATAACTACACTTAAAAGTTCTATACTTCCCTAATTCGAAAAGGGAACAATGAACAAGCATCAAAACGTAGCAAGGACAAAACACACAAATCGATTTGTAGGGTTTAAACAAATTCAATCCAAAATCAAACCAACCAAGTTCAAATCGACAATAGTGAGTAAAGGACTCTTACTAGGGTTCGACATTATTGAGATTGAGCGGAAATCGAGCTTGAAATTGGTAATAATAGAGGAAAGATGAAAGTGAGACGAGCGAGCATAGGCGTCGGGTTTTTGAATGAATGAATTGTCGCCACTTCAATCGCGCTCTTATTCTGGGTCATTAAAACAAGACTTCAACCGCCTCCTTGCTAGGGATGGCAATGGACCGGATCCGCATGGATCTAGATCCAGATCCGCACCTGTGTCGATGGATCCAGATGCGGTCCCGATCCACCGGATCCCAAGTGTGCAAATCCAGATCCGTCGGATCTGGACCAGATCCGGATAATCCACAGGTCTAATTTCTAACTTAATTAAATTTCAGATTTTTCCAACATTTTGATTGACGAGTATTGTGACCATATTAAATGTAGTTCGAGTTTTTTTCACGAAGAGAAAATAAAACTAGCTAGTTGTCATAGACTTATTTGATGATGAGAGTAGAGGTGGATCCGGTCCGGATCCGCACCTGTGTCGATGGATCCAGATGCGGTCCCGATCCACCGGATCCCAAGTGTGCAAATCCAGATCCGTCGAATCTGGACCAGATCCGGATAATCCACAGGTCTAATTTCTAACTTAATTAAATTTCAGATTTTTCCAACATTTTGATTGACGAGTATTGTGACTATATTAAATGTAGTTCGAGTTTTTTTCACGAAGAGAAAATAAAACTAGCTAGTTGTCATAGTCTTATTTGATGATGAGAGTAGAGGAGAGTACGTGAATTCTAATTAAAAAATGTACTACCAAGTATAAATTCTCATCTTTTACTCTTCAAAAAAGGCCACATAACATTTATTATAAAGAAATTTTAAAAAAAAGATTATTGAGTTGTATACTCCCTAGCTAAGCAACAAAATATATAGTCAGTGTATGAAATTATGAATTGGGTTAGTTTTTTTTGCTTTGTTTTAATACGGCCTAACACTTAGACAGTTACATGTATTTTTTTTAAAACGGATATGCGGATCGGATCCGGATCTGCTTAACAAGATCCAGATTCAGATCTGTTTAAAAATAACGGATCTGAATCCAATCCATATCCAATGGATCTGAAATTTTAGAATCCATATCTGATCCGTGTGGACCGAATCTTGCGGATGTGGACCGGATCCAGGATCCGCTGTCATCCCTACTCCTTGCTGGCACCCCATTTCTGCAACGCTGGCACCTTGGCGCCTCTGTATTGGGTCACCCTGGGACAAGCGCCTGACCTTGTAGCATAAGGCAAAGTCAGGTTAACCCAAACACATTCCCCAGTACCCGATAGAAGTATGCTAATCAATTAGCAAAGAAACAATAAGCAAACCACATTATCATACCCAGCAAAGCCACCCGAACTATACGACCTCCCCAGCGGAGCACCCCGTAAGCCGGCACAGCCCGTTATGCAAACCAACATATATCCCTAGCGGTACCCATCAATTCAGAATACCAAGTTCAAATAACAAATCATTCAGCAAAATTACGAGAACAAATCAACTACCCAAGCAAATCCTCAATTCGAAGTAATCAACTTACATACCAGCGACAAGTTATGAACCCCAAACCAAGTACAAAGGGCAAGAAGCAATACAAATAAAATTATGCACTCGCCGAGAGTTTATGCAACGATCCCCAGGAAACATCAAAATACAAATACGACTACCAAAAAATCTATACAACCACTCGTCGATATGCAAAAGTCTAGGAACAGATAGAAATCTATTCCAAAAAATACAATATGCAAAAGTCCAGGAACGGACAGGAATCTGTTCCAAAGAATACAATATACAAAGTTCAGGAACGGACAGGAATCTGTTCCAAAGAATACAATATGTAAAGACCAGGAATAGACACTGATCTACTCCAAAGAATACAATATGCAAAGTCTAGGAACATACAAGAATCTGTTCCAAAGAATACAATAAGTAAAGTCCAGGAACAGGCAAGAATCCATTTCAAAGAATGCAATATGCAAAGACAGTCACCCGGAAGGGATTTATACAATATGCAAAGATAGCCACCCGGAAGAGATTTATACAATATACAAAGATAGCCACACGAAAGGGATTTATACAATTCAAGACAGTCACCCGAAAGGGATTTATACAATGTAATGCAGCCACCCGCAAGGGATTACATCAAAACCAAGATACCCAAGAAGGACTTATTACAAGGGGTTCCTCTCACCAAGTTTTAACTACTCAAAAGTAGATTCAAGCATGGGGTTCACTTTAAGCAAAACGCAAAGACCAGGAATAGGTAGGGAATCTATTCCAAAGAATACAATTAGCAAGGCCAGGGACAGCCTCAAACATGAGGTCTATTCCGAAGATCAAAACACTTGTCAACTGCAACAACTCTTCAAACCCAAATTAAAGTGAGTGAATCCAGATCATACTTCAATAAGCAACCACAGGCCAGGAGGTCAGGTATGATTTCTAAACCTTGACTGACGAGGCTTAGTACCTAGTCCAACGGAGTTAAAACGACCCGAGCGGACAGCCACCAGGTCGTAATCCTCGATTGACCTGACAGCTATACATTGATTTGGACTCAATCAAAGTGGAGGCTTTTGTAGACACCCAGATTTGAACCTTGTGGCTGCATGAGTGTCCGACAAACACCCGATGATGATCAGACTGCAACACGACACGATTTTACGATGTTTTAGACGGTTTTTCTATATAACAGATCAAATAATTACTAGAAAAAATAAATTCAACATCAAGACGGTCTTAGTCGTGTCATTACGGTCGCGTCAACACTAAGTAGAGTCAATTCCAACTCCAGGGCTACGAATTGGTCGCGAAACACGAAAAGTCAAATCCGAGTCAACGCGTCAGGCCGAGTCGAGCCTCGAGACGCACGCCCAAGGCCCAACGGCGCACGCGCTAGGGGATAGGACGAAGTCTGAACGTCCGAGCAATGCAAAGATCACGTATAATCTTCGCTTTGGAAACTTTTTGAATCGGATTTTTAAAATCTCAACCGCCTCCCCGCAGGCCCCTAAATTCTCCACCGCCTGAAGCAAGACGCCTCACTTCTGGGTCGTACGACGTGCGGCGCCAAAAATCTCGGATTGAGCTACGAGAAAAACCATAAATACCCCCCTCCTCCGCTCATAATCGACACACCAAAATTTCTTCTCCTCTCTACGAGCTCCACACAACTTGCAGCTCTTCTCTAGCGTCGCACTCTGACATTAGGCACAACCTACTCAATCGTTTTCCCTATGATTCGCATTCCACAAATCAACACTACTCTTCGTAGTTCCTCGAGTTCCTGACTCAACAAGAATGAAAAAGGGCACCTGTGTTGGCTCGTCGACTTTCCCCACCGTAGCGAAGCTCTGCCGAAATCACCGCAGGACGCTAGGAGGATCATCCCATCGAAGTGGATATCGTCACTAGGTTGTCATCTAAACCAAACCTTACATATCGCACTTTAAATTATGTATTTCGATAACGTCGAGTCCGACCTATGTGGGTAATAATTCTAAGATGCGTCCATCACTTACACTCCAAGTGGTGTACAGGCCTTACTCTTGTTCGGCCCAGTCAAGACCAACTCGTATAGCATATATAACGTCCACAACTTCAACCTAAAGTACTAAAACAACTAAATCGAATTCGATTAGTCTTGAGATCCATTCTTGATTGTCTAGACACCGTACTTTATTTAGTGTACATTCTGAGGGTGCAATTCCTCATACAATGTGATTTACTTATATTTCGCCTTTTACCGCTTTTCGTATGATTTACCGCTTTTATGACCATAATCGCATGCTAAATAACCGAACACGAAA
The DNA here is from genome assembly GCA_958450325.1 of Agrostemma githago. Taxonomy (NCBI): domain Eukaryota; kingdom Viridiplantae; phylum Streptophyta; class Magnoliopsida; order Caryophyllales; family Caryophyllaceae; genus Agrostemma; species Agrostemma githago. The sequence continues at coordinate 23,831,133 of OY288240.1, read as the reverse complement.
TACAAAACGTAAACAAGCTAATCTTAAACAAAATAAGCAGTGGTTCAGTCCCGTGTTAATCTCGATGCTCACCCCTCACATGCGGTTCGACGCATCCTTATTAATACCATACCGACGCACTTTAAGCAAACTACCAGGAGGTAAGGTATACCACGAGAATGACTAATATTTGTGTTATCACGTTAAAATTGATTTACTAATACACATACTATCTAGTACTCTCTACTCTCCTACGTCATCTTTTCATGGCCTGCTCGTCACGTGGAATCGCATGCAAAGAATGTAAAAGCACTTACTTCGACGACAAACTTACTTGTCCTTATAATAACTGACGTAACAAAGGCATAGGGTTAAAATAACAGATGTTATCGCATTTACGCCATAATTGGAATAAACTTATCGGCCCATCGATTGATTAGTAGAGGCTGCTACGTGCAGGCAGGATTGGTGTTGATTTCTATCGGACGTTGACTTCCTAATACGTACCCTCACCCCTTACTCTAAATCTACGATTTCCGGATGTCCGAAACCATTGGTAATGAGAGTCATTCTAGACATGGAATGCTTAAGAGTACAAGTCTCTATCTTTCGTTCCCCATGTCACTCAGCTTTGAGCCGGCTAAGGTTTAAAGTTGACTTGAACGATTTCCGAGTATCCCAAAATTACTCGGTGGCGACTCCACAAATCGGCAACGAATTTGGTTCACTAAAAAAGTCATCAGACCAAACATATCGGTCTTTAAGCATTTACGACCACATCTCGATCGATTTAACGGAAACATAGATGTTCCCCTGTACATCTATCTAGTACAATTCAAATCGTCAACCAAATCGAGGTCCGACACATGGCCCCAAATGCGAGATTGGATCGGCCCAGACTGCGAGCGTCTGACAGGCCGTGTGGGTGGCCACCGCTACGGTCCTTGCGTGTGCGCGCGGCGAGCGGTTGGCAATAGTAGAGAGCATGGATAGGATATCCGATCCGAAAATCTACAATTTTTGCTATCCGATCCGAACAGTGTCGGATATCCGATTCCAGGTATCCGAAAATAACAGGTCGGTGATGGTGGAGATTTGTCACGCCCCACCGTCAATAATATAACCGGCTAGACCTAACGGTAGTTAGGGTAAGTCGGGATCGTATCCACGGAGACGATGTTGCAAAGTTTAGACTATGTCCACCTAAAACGAGACTATGCTACCAAACAAACACAAAGGAAGCGATAAATGGTAAATCATGGTGGTTGGAGATGAAGGAAGTGGAGTAACAATGACTAGACTAATACAATGCTAAAACGAAATAACTAAAGATCAAACTAACAAGAAAACTAAAAGAACCGATGACTAACTAAGAAGTTGAAATAAAATATGAAAGGAAGTGGGGTAGGTCGGGTTCATAAGTGTAGTAGGGTGATTGGGGTGATCATGGGTATAGGTGTCTCCTAGTTGCTAGAGTCGGTCCGGGCTCTCGCTACGTAGACCAACGCCGAGGTAAGTTCGCGCTCTCGCGTCTAAGACTAACCTCAACACAACCACAAAATAGACAAACAATGAGAAGATGAGCACAAGTATGGGGAGCATTGGCCACTACTACTCACACAAGCAAATCAACAAACACATAGAGTGCCCATTATGTGACTAACAACAAAAGAGTCACCTTTACCCCTAATCAAACCGTAATCATCCATAATCTACCCTTAATCCCCCTACTAACCCCACAAGGAGACTACTCACTCAATATTAAGAACAAACTAACAATAATAAGAGAAAACAACATGAAAAACCAAACATCCATTATCAAGAACAAAAACAATAACAATAAACACTAAGTAAAGATTCAAACTTGATTAAGTAAACAAGAACAAGAGTACAGAAGATTATACCAACAACAAGATGAAGAAACAGATATAATTAACATGAGGATAAAAGAAGTAAACATTTATATTCTAAAAGAGGAAACTTTCTATTTCAGGAAACTTCTATTTTCAGAAACTTTACTAAAAATAGCATTATATCAAAATAGTGAAAATACTAGTTCATACTAATACCACATTTTAGTAAACGATATAGATTTATAAAATTAATACTTTCGGCCTTAACGATATTAATTATTAAAGTAAGAACATTTGATTTTATGAAATTATTAAAATATCGTATAAGCGTTATAAAATGATTAAAAACGTCTTAAATATTTTAATATAACTAATTAGGGTGTTTTCAAAAGTTAAAAAGCTAAAATTCCCTAATTATTATTAGTTTCGACAATAAAATTATAAATAAGATTTTACGGTAAACCCAAATTAAATATTTGAACGTCTTCATTTAATTAAACCAACAAATATATTTAGAGTATGTTAAGGGTTGATTTGACTCTTAAAGTTTCAGGTTTAAATACTTTCAAAATTGCTGGAAAAATAATTCTTTTAGGTAAGACGAAGCATTTTAATGATAAATCACAATTTGTCCGAAAATCAATACTTATTAATTAAAGACTTTAATAAATAGTACAAAAATTACGTAAAATAGTTAAAATATATTTATGGACATTCTGTCCAGAAAATAAAATTTCCAGAATTCTAAAACTCGGTTTTTAAAGCGTTTTCTCGTTAATCGTCCAATCTCGATAATAACGATTAATAAAAATAGTAATTACAAAACGATTTAAGTATTAATATCCAAAAATTATTATTAAACCTAAAATTCATGATTTTCCTGAATCTACCCTTTTCCAGATTTCCAAAAATTCCAGATTTAATAAATCCCGTCAAAACCGTCTTTAAAACCCGTTTTCTCAATTAACGATTCCATTAATAAAACTTATCATTCCTAACATTTTATTAAGGCACTAAAAATCATAAAATTACATTTTAATATGAAATCATTAGAATCATAATTTTTCCAGATTTAAACCAAAGACCAGAAATCGAGAATTTAAACAACAAACACGGTTTTAACGATAAACGATGATTTAAAGTGATTAATTAATTCATCCACTTAACAATTCCGAAAAATTATGAAAAGAATCAGAAAATTCTATTTCACCAGAAAGTTTAACCACGTCAAAAATCAGATTAAAATAAAATGTTTAAGTACTAGAACTTAAAATCGGCTTTTAATCGTTTTTGTCAGAAAACGGTAATAATTCAATAATCGATATCAAAAATATCAGAAAAATACTAAATTATTAAAAACCATCAAAAACAACATTTTTCCAGAATATAAACATATATTACATGTTTAGGCCGATTATTAAGATTTTACAAATTAATATAAAAATTTAATCGTTAATCTCGTAAAAGCGATAAAAATACGGAAACATGCAAATTTTCAACTTTAAATTTTTTTCCAGAATCCGTGACATACATATATTGCCAAAATAAAACATAAAAATATATACATGCAAATACTCAATTAAAATCATGAAATACCGAGTAACATCGACGTTACCTCTACTCCAAGTCTGAGTCGATAATATATTCATCGGCTTCGGGATCGTCCAAAAATCCTACCAAACACGGAAATCATGGTAGAAAAATACCATGAGAAAACTAATAAAAATCAAGGTTAAAAATTGATCGAAAACGACGTTGATTAATACCTTAACGAAGAGAACGGAAAGAGGATTATTTGACGATGAATTTAAGTCGATTAAGACTAGAATTGAAGCAAAAGTAATCCTAGAATAGAGGAAGGTGTCACGGCCAAATGAGGATGATGATAGAATTTTTTTAACTTTGACGAATGAATAAAAATGAAGTATGGAAATGGATGGTTTCCAAAGTGTAAATGAGATTAAAGTTTGATGAAAACTATGCACAACTAAGATGAAATAGCCGGCCAAATGAAATGATGAGGAGCATGAAAAGTTTTGATAATAATGCAACAAATAAATGAAAAGAAATTATCTTATGTTTACGTTTTAACGTGATAAAATGAAAGGTTTAAATAAAACGTAAACAAACTTGTGACCAAGAGCTTAGTCGGTCCAAAATGTGAGGAAATGGTCTCAAATAATTTATAAGTTGATAAAAAGTATGATTGTGAAATAGGTAAAGGCATTCCAAAGTTATTTGAGTAAACCTCGCGTAAGAAAATAATTATTCGCGAAACTTCGTAATAAAAATCATTAACCACTAATTTTTTGTAAATAAAAATATTTACTAGTTGGAAATATTATAGAAACGTATCCAAACATTTTTAGGAAAAGGAATAACTTAAATCCAAGCTTAAATGTCAATTCGAAGAGAAAATAGAATTCCTTGCGTAAAATTAATTAGTTTACGAAGAAACCAAATAAATGGATTTAAAAAAAATTTAAATCTTTAAAATTAAAAATAAAAATTATTAAACTCAAGAATTAAAATAGAGCTTAGTAAAATGATGAAATATGAGGCCAAAAGTGACAGAGTTAAGACGGAGTCCTAACGGAAAGAATAAAATGCTTAGAAGAAATAGCGGGTGTTACAATTCTCCCCACTAAAAGAAAGTTTCGTCCTCGAAACTAAGAATAAGCAGATAGGAAATCGAGGTTTACCTTACTCGAAGAGTTGAGGATGCTTAGCTCGCATCAAAGACTCGGTTTCCCACGTTTCTTCCTCAAACCGATTACAGTGCCACAAAACTTTTACCAGAGGTACAACTTTGTTCCTTAAACGCTTCTTGCGGCGATCAGTGATCTTCACCGGCCTTTCTTCATAAGTCAAATCCGGCTCGAGATCCACAATCTCGGGCTCCAACACGTGCTCGGGATCACTAACATATTTCCTTAACTGAGAAACATGAAAGACATCGTGAACCTTACCCATAGATGCAGGCAATTCCAGTTTATTAGCAACTTCGCCCACTCTCTCGATCACAGGGTACGGGCCAACGCACTTAGGGCTGAGCTTGCCCTTAATCCCAAACCGTTTCACCCCTTTCATAGGTGATACCTTCAGGAACACAAGATCACCAACCGAAAACTCCAAAGGTCGGCGACAAACATCAGCATACGACTTCTGTCGATCCTGGGCAGACTTCATCCTAGATCGGACCACATTCACTACGTCAGTAGTCTGAGCCAACAAATCCGGGCCCAAAATCTTCACTTCACCGGGACCATCCCAACAGACGGGACTACGGCACTTTCGACCATAAAGTGCTTCGAACGGGGACATCTTAATAGAAGCATGGTAGCTGTTGTTATAGGAAAACTCTACCAGCGGAAGATGTCGGATCCAACTCTCTTGGAAATCCAAGGCACAAGCCCGCAACATATCCTCCAAAGTTTGGATCGTTCTCTCGGACTGTCCATCTGCAGCAGCATGGAAAGCGGTACTCATCAATAATTTGCTTCCCAAAGCATCTTGCAAAGCCTTCCAGAATTTAGAGCAGAACATCGGGTCTCGATCCGAAACAATCTCGAGCGGTACACCATGATGACGGACGATTTCGGCAACATACACTTCTGCAAGCTTCTCCAAACTCCAAGTGTCGCGAATTGGGACGAATCGTGCACACTTGGTCAAGCGGTCCACAATAACCCAAATACCGTTTCTACCATTCACGGTTCTTGGTAATGCCATCACAAAATCCATCGATATGCACTGCCATGTCCACTCTGGAACAGGGAGTGGTTGTAGCAAACCTCCAGGCTTCTTGTGCTCGAATTTCACCTGCTAACATGTCAAGCACTTACTTACAAACTCTGCAATGTCCTCTCTCATATGAGGCCACCAGAAATGGAGCTTCAAATCCCGATATATCTTGTCACCACCAGGATGAATAGAGTACCTCGTCTTATGTGCCTCGGTTAGAACTTGCTTTCTCACCTCAGCATCACCAGGGACAACCCAGTGGTTCTTAAATTTCAGTGCTCCACTGGAATCCACAGAAAAATCTTGAGCCTTACCAAGATTCATCTTTTCTCGGATACCGGCTACAAAAGGGTCATCCAACTACTTCTCACGAATCTCACGGAAAAGAGTTGGTTCAGCAACTAGGGCACTAAGGCGACCATCATAACCTTCATCAACAACATCAATAGACATCTTGGCAAAATCCTGGGCCAACTTCTCAGGCAAGCCAGAACACGGAGACAAGGAATGGAGGGTCTTTCTGCTAAGGGCATCAGCAACCACGTTAGCTTTTCCCTCACAATATACCAATTCAAGGTCATAGTCGTTCACTAACTCGATCCAGCGTCTCTGTCTCGCATTCAGATCTTTCTGCGTGAAGAGATATCGCAGGCTCTTAGGGTCAGTGTGAACCTTGCATCTTACTCCGTACAAATAATGCCTCCAAACTTTCAAGGCATGCACCACAGCTGCTAGCTCCAAGTCGTGGGTAGGGTAATTCACCTCATGAACTTTCAACTGTCTAGTGGCATAAGCGATCACCTTACCGTTCTGCATAAGGACACAACCCAAACCATTCTTAGAAGCGTCACAATACACATCGAAACCAACGTCTTCTTTAGGTAGGGTCAGGATAGGAGCAGAAGTGAGCTTTCTCTTGAGCTCAGAAAAAGCATCTTCACAGGCTTGACTCCACAGGAATTTATTCTCTTTCTTGAGTAATTGAGTCATAGGTCGTGCTAACTTAGAAAAATCTTGCACAAATCTTCGATAATAGCCGGCAAGACCTAGGAAACTTTGGATCTCGCCAACATCTTTGGGACTTGCCCAGCTCTCGATAGCTGAAATCTTAGCAGGGTCAACTTTAATACCTTCCTTTGCGATAACATGACCCAGAAAAGCTACCTCGGAAAGCCAGAATTCACACTTGGAAAACTTAGCATACCACTTCTGATCTCGTAGAATGCCAAGAATAATCTTGAGATGTTCTGCATGTTCAACCTCCGACTTGGAATAAATCAGGATGTCATCAATAAAGACAACAACACACTGATCCAAATACTCCCTGAAAGTTCTGTTCATTTGATCCATAAAAACAGCAGGAGCATTGGTTAGTCCAAAAGGCATGACTTTGAATTCATAATGTCCATACCTCGAATTGAAAGCCGTCTTTGGAATGTCTGATTCACGGACGGGGATTTGGTGATATCCAGACCTTAAATCGATCTTGGAAAACACAGAAGCACCCTTAAGTTGATCAAAGAGATCATCAATTCTGGGCAGAGGATATTTGTTCTTGATCGTAACCTTGTTGAGATCACGATAATCAATACACAGGCGCATCGAACCGTCTTTCTTCTTGACAAAAAGTACAGGAGCGCCCCAAGAGGAAGAACTTGGACGAATTAAATCTTTCTCAATCATTTCATCCAATTGCTTGCGTAACTCTTGCAACTCAGCAGGAGCCATTCTGTAAGGTGCTTTGGCGATTGGGCCAGTACCAGGCACGAGTTCAATAGTGAATTCCACATCTCGTTCGGGTGGAATACCTGGTAACTCCTCGGAAAAAACATTTGCATAATCACACACTATGCGCACTTCCTCGTGTTTAGGGAGTTCAGCAGTTACAGTTACCGTACATAAAAATGCTTGACAACCTTTTCTCTGCATTCTGATAGCCTTCATGGCCGAAATAATTTTGATATCCTTCTGTCTTCGACCACCACGGTAAGACACTCGAACATCTTCGGGGGTCTTCAGAGAAATTTTCTGATCTCGACACTGAAATCTTGCATCATACTGAGCTAACCAGTCCATTCCCAGAATAACGTCGAACTCAGCGAGAGGGAACTCAAGGAGAGTAGAAGGAAGAATAGTACCAGCAAAGAGAATAGGTACATTCTGATAAGCTTTAGAACAGTCAACAACTTCACCAGAAGGAAGGGAAATAGCTATTGGTTCAGCTAGACAGAGGGTTAAGGATAGTTTTGAAGCCAGAATAGAAGATATTACAGATGTGGAAGCGCCAGTATCAAATAATATATAAGCACTAACACCAGAAATAAGAAACATACCCGTAACCACATCAGGATTAGCCTCAGCGTCGGCACAGCTCATCACAAAGACGCGTCCCTTACGAGGAGCAGAAGTAGAGACAGCGCCAGCTGCAGTAGCAGTATTGGTTGTTGCTTTCTTTGGGCAGTAGGTAGAACGATGCCCGGCTTCTCCGCAGGTGTAGCAAACAACAGGGGTGCCGTCACAATTCTTGTTAGGATGCACGGGTTGTCTGCACTTGAAACATGCTGAATCCTTCTTGCTGTTGGGCTTCGAGTTGAAATTGTTTTTCTTGAAACCACTACCTGTAATAGCATACAGTAGAGTCAGAAATTTTAGAAGAAAAGAGAGTAAAAGAAGAAGAGAAAGGAAAAATAATCCAGACCTCCAGAGTTGAACTTCTTAGAAGAAGATGAAGAGTTATTCCCAGAATGGGTGAAAGGTCTTTTATAACCAGATGATGGGTTCAATAATTTCACCCGCTCAATCGAAGACTCCGCGTATAGCGCGGCATTATAAAGCTCATTAACAGTTGAGAGACTCCGGGGCATGTTGAGAGTGATATCGGCTCGAAGTCCTCCGTGATAAAAGAAAGCTCGGGAATTCTCATTGGGTAACAGATCTCCAGCATAATTCGCCAGAAAGTGGAACCGAGTGGTGTAAGCTTCTACCGACATGGTATTCTGGCGTAGAGCGTTGAATTCAGTCATCCTCTGATGCCTCAGCTCCTTGGGATAAAATCTTTGCTCTAAGAGAGTCTTGAACTGAGTCCAGTTGAATCCTGGAGTCTGAAGTGCAGTCGGGCCAACTTGGCTCCACCATCTGTCTGCATCGTCTGACAGGTACTGCACAGCTAGGCCCACCTTCTGATTCTCGGGGGCGGAGTAAATTCCAAACTGCCTTTCCATCAGTCAAAACCAACGGTTCATGACTTCGGAATCCACGGAGCCATCATAATAGTCCAATCTGCTTTTAGCCATTCCTTCAGCTGCGTGAGAGAAGCTGAAGGGCCTCTGTTGGTTCCGGTTGTTCATCTCGTTCATGGCCTGCGCTATGTTGCGTAGCGTGCCAGCCAGAGCTTCGATACCTCCCTGATCATTGTTGTTGTTGTTGTTGTTTCGGTTACCTCTTCCGGCCATCTGAAAGTTCACAAATAACAACATAAAATCAATGCTAATCATCGAGTTCAGGAAAAGATAATCTTAACAGTTAAGTCCTTGTCTGTTTCTACCCATTTCTAATAATATCTTTATTTACTGTTTAAATAATTTACTGGTATTTTTCCCTAATTTCAGGTGTGTAAGCGTCGGGAGCAGTGATGCTCTGATACCAACTGTAATCCCCTAGAAATTCTAACGCGATACAGTGGCGGAAACACTGTAGAGTCGTGATTGAAACACACTGTAACTATGTCTTATTAAATTAAATTGGTAAAGTCAAACGTATGGCATACATAAAAATGGCTAAAATTTAAAACAATCCACAAAGTGGTTAAACAATCCTTAAGACATAATTAAAAAGATCAAGCAGGATCCAAGACTGCTCGTTAGCCCACACCCACCGGAAAACAAACACGTATACCTGCCATGTTAAAACATAACAGCCACAATAAGTGGGGAGCAACGTCAACGTTCTCCCAGCCGTATAACATGATTTTAAAACAGTAATTACTAATATAGGAAAAATAGTAAAAATGGAAAACCGTAAAACAGCATATTAAAATAAGCTTTAGCGTAAAACAAATTAATCAAAAGGGTTTCCGAAGAAACATAAAAATATTTGCCAACCTGCAAACCAATTTATATCGATAATAAATAAAATAATCAAAATGGCGTTATGGATAGAAGTAGTGATGAATGCTAGACTTTCACTAGGAGAATACTAAAAACTAGCTTCGAGAACTTAGTTCAAACAAATCAAACTTCGGTCTCTAACTAGGCTACTCAACCATAATAGGACGGCGACTTATAAATGCGTGGCCCTAGTTTAAGATGATATGTACACCCCTCCCGAGCACCATAAATACTCAGTTCCACCCGACGGCGTCTTACACTGCGAGGCACGAGTTTAAGGTCAAAATGTTCACACACTCTCGAACACCATATATGCTCGGTTCAACAACCAGTGTGCCCCATAAAGATACACCAGCCTTATAGTTGATGGCAAAAACGTAAACCCCAGAATATATTACTCTAACCTCACACTTTTCCTTATTCCATAACTCCAAAACAAAGCCATTATCGATATTCAAAAGATGTAAACAATATAATTAACATGAGGATAAAAGAAGTAAACATTTATATTCTAAAAGAGGAAACTTTCTATTTTAGGAAACTTCTATTTTCAGAAACTTTACTAAAAATAGCATTATATCAAAATAGTGAAAATATTAGTTCATACTAATGCCACATTTTAGTAAACGATATAGATTTATAAAATTAATACTTTCGGCCTTAACGATATTAATTATTAAAGTAAGAACATTTGATTTTATGAAATTATTAAAATATCGTATAAGCGTTATAAAATGATTAAAAACGTCTTAAATATTTTAATATTACTAATTAGGGTGTTTTCAAAAGTTAAAAAGTTAAAATTCTCTAATTATTATTAGTTTCGACAATAAAATTATAAATAGGATTTTACGGTAAACCCAAATTAAATATTTGAAAGTCTTCATTTAATTAAACCAACAAATATATTTAGAGTATGTTAAGGGATGATTTGACTCTTAAAGTTTCAGGTTTAAATACTTTCAAAATTGCTGGAAAAATAATTCTTTTAGGTAAGACGAAGCATTTTAATGATAAATCACAATTTGTCCGAAAATCAATACTTATTAATTAAAGACTTTAATAAATAGTACAAAAATTACGTAAAATAGTTAAATTATATTTATGGACATTCTGTCCAGAAAATAAAATTTCCAGAATTCTAAAACTCGGTTTTTAAAGCGTTTTCTCGTTAATCGTCCAATCTCGACAATAACGATTAATAAAAATAGTAATTACAAAACGATTTAAGTATTAATATCGAAAAATTATTATTAAACCTAAAAATCATGATTTTCCAGAATCTACCCTTTTTCCAGATTTCCAAAAATTACAGATTTAATAAATCCCGTCAAAACCGTCTTTAAAACCCGTTTTCTCAATTAACGATTCCATTAATAAAACTTATCATTCCTAACATTTTATTAAGGCACTAAAAATCATAAAATTACTTTTTAATATGAAATCATCAGAATCATAATTTTTCCAGATTTAAACCAAAGACCCGAAATCGAGAATTTAAACAACAAACACGGTTTTAACGATAAACGATGATTTAAAGTGATTAATTAATTCATCCACTTAACAATTCCGAAAAATTATGAAATGATTCAGAAAATTCTATTTCACCAGAAAGTTTCACCACGTCAAAAATCAGATTAAAATAAAATGTTTAAGTACTAGAACTAAAAATCGGTTTTTAATCTTTTTTGTCCGAAAACGGTAATAATTCAATAATCGATCAAAAATATCAGAAAAATACTAAATTATTAAAAACCATCAAAAACAACATTTTTCCAGAATATAAACATATATTACATGTTTAGGCCGATTATTACGATTTTACAAATTAATATAACAATTTAATCGTTAATCTCGTAAAAACGATAAAAATACCGAAACATGCAAATTTTCAACTTTAAAATTTTTTCCAGAATCCGTGACATACATATATTGCCAAAATAAAACAAAAAAATATATACATGCAAATACTCAATTAAAATCATGAAATACCGAGTAACATCGACTTTACCTCTACTCCAAGTCTGAGTCGATAATATATTCGTCGGCTTCGGGATCGTCCAAAAATCCTACCAAACACGGAAATCATGGCTGAAAAATACCATGAGAAAACTAATAAAAATCAAGGTTAAAAATTGATCGAAAACGACGTTGATTAATACCTTAACGAAGAGAACGGAAAGAGGATTATTTGACGATGAATTTAAGTCGATTAAGACTAGAATTGAAGAAAAAGTAATCCTAGAATAGAGGAAGGTGTCACGGCCAAATGAGGATGATGATAGAATTTTTTTAACTTTGATGAATGAATAAAAATGAAGTATAGAAATGGATGGTTTCCAAAGTGTAAATGAGATTAAAGTTTGATGAACACTATGCACAACTAAGATGAAATAGCCGGCCAAATGAAATGATGAGGAGCATGAAAAGTTTTGATAATAATGCAACAAATAAATGAAAAGAAATTATCTTATGTTTACGTTTTAACGTGATAAAATGAATCGTTTAAATAAAACGTAAACAAACTTGTGACCAAGAGCTTAGTCGGTCCAAAATGTGAGGAAATGGTCTCAAATAATTTATAAGTTGATAAAAAGTATGATCGTAAAATAGTTAAAGGCATTCCAAAGTTATTTGAGTAAACCTCGCGTAAGAAAATAATTATTCGCGAAACTTCGTAATAAAAATCATTAACAACTAATTTTTTGTAAATAAAAATATTTACTAGTTGGAAATATTATAGAAACGTATCCAAACATTTTTAGGAAAAGGAATAACTTAAATCCAAGCTTAAATGTCAATTCGAAGAGAAAATAGAATTCCTTCCGGAAAATTAATTAGTTTACGAAGAAACCAAATAAATGGATTTAAAAAGAATTTAAATCTATAAAATTAAAAATAAAAATTATAAAACTCAAGAATTAAAATAGAGCTTAGTAAAATGATGAAATATGAGGCCAAAAGTGACAGAGTTAAGACGGAGTCCTAACGGAAAGAATAAAATGCTTAGAAGAAATAGCGGGTGTTACAGCCAAAACAGAACCTAGGCTAAATGCGCACCTCATCCCGGACGGGATGAGTTCCTTCCCGTCGGGGATGAGTCTTGTAAGCCTCCAATATGATCTTTAAGGTTCCTCCTTGCTTCACATGGACTTCTCATCGACTCTTGGGTCTCGGGATCGAGTCTAAGGGGCTCGGGATCGGGTCCCAAGGTCTCGGGGTCGAATCCAAGGCATCGAGTGATCGTTCCTCCGCTTCGTTGGCTCCGAAAAGTGTATGTATTGACTCGGAATCGCTCCAACTCTTCATGAATGGTCTCGGGAACCTGAAACGAGCTAGAGGAAGCATAAGTAGCCCATGAACCGCTCCGAAGGAGCGATTCCGCAAGGAAATGGGACCAAAACACAGCAAATTAGGCACTACAAACTACACTTATCAACTCCCCCACACTTAACCCTTACTCGCCCTCGAGTAAGCACAAACTAACTACTAAACTAGCCGAGCGGGTATTAGTGCACCCTACGCCCTTTCAACTCACGCGAGAACACCTAGAGGATAAGTGCTCTCCGCAAGGCAAGTGAGGTCTTGCGACAAAACTGTGGATGCAACCGGACACAAAAACACATAAATAAACAAACATACAAACAAACACACAAAAGGTTGCACCCAAAAAGAAACAAATACCGCTTCCCTCTAAAAAGCGGTGAAAGAAGCACCGGTTTAGGACTCGAGGCAAGTGACAACGTTCCCAAGCTAGCTATACAAACCAAAATGGACCAAACCCTAATAGTATGACGACAAAGCAACAAAAACGTTGGTAACTTACCTAGGTTCCTCCTAACCTTCTAAGGGACGTACTTCGGGACGATCGGCGGGATGGAAAAGGGATGAACCACGGTGTTAGTCGACACTGTAGGTAAGTGAGACCCCACCCCCTTTAGCAATGAGCCAAGAGGGTCGTCCCATGTCCAAAACCGCCTAACTAGTCCAAGTAAAAAGGTGGAAATAATTGCAAAGTGAGGGAAGACCGACTTTTGCCGCTATCATCCTTCCTAGGGACTCGGTCCTTTGGTAGGCTCTTCACGGCCAAAGTCGGAAAAAGGCTTATTTTTGTGGGGTTAGGATCTTTTTGTGAGACGATTTTCTTTTGGCATTTTCTCTTTTCTTTTGCATTTTTGATTTGTGTGTTGCCATGCCATTTCTTTTTCTTCTTTTCTATTTTCTTTTTGGCTTTTTATTTGTGCCTTTTCTTTTTCTTCAATCTTTTCTTTCTTTCTTTTTCTTTGCCCTTTTTGTTGTAGGCATTTCTTTGCAACAAGAAAGGGAGATTTCAACAAATTGCAAATTTTTTTGGTGGATATGTGTAGGAGGTAGGTGAATGGGTAAGTCGGGACGGGCCCTTCCCTTCAAACCCACAAAAAGGGGAGAACTTGGACTAGTCGAGCAATGTCAAACAAGGTCACCTAAGGGACGGGACTCGGCAACCAAGGCCTTTTCACACCATGGGTGGTCAAAATGGTCAAAATGCAAATTCCGTAGTGAATCCCTAGTAAGCTAGGTGGACTCAAGGTAAGAAACGAACGAAATCATTGATTTAGGGTCATTCTACTAGACTAAAGTCCAAGACTCGATTTATACCACTAGGAAGGGAAAGTAAACACTCGCACACTAGCCTCTAAACTGGGTTTTCAAAAACCGTTTACGCACTAGACACAAGTACACACCACAAAACAAAGACTCAACAAAGAACGAAAGAAAAAGAAGCAAAAGCAACAAAACAAAAACAAACAAAACGAACACATAAACAACTCAAACACCACCCCGAGCTTCCAAACAAGCCACCAACCAACACCAAACTTTACAAAGCTCCTCCCGAGCACACAACATCACAATCTCCTCCGAACATCATAAGGGGTAAAGAGGAAAAAAAGTGATAAAGGCGGTACCGGATGTCTTGAAAGCTTTCCAAAGTTAGCGGCGATTAGGCGATCTAAGAGGAAAAAGGGAGGCAAAACACGCACAACAAAACACATATACAATACAACGACGTAAAAAGGAAAACACACAAAAGGAAAATCTTTTTGATTTTTGTGAAAAAATTTCAAATTTTTAGGATTTTTAAAGATTTTTTGAAAAACTACGAAAATAAAACTAACTACGATAGAATATCGCGCCCCCACACTTAAGCCGAGCAATGTCCTCATGCTCGACCGTAGTGTATGGAGACACAAAAGAAAAGAAACTACGAAAATAAAGCTAAAAATCAAAAAGAGAAGAAAAGTGTAGAAAGTGTCTGGCCGGGGTGTAGTCAAGTCACCATGGGCCGAGACGAGAAAAGATATGGAAAGGGGGAGAAATAGAAAGAAAGAAATAAAAGAAAATGGGAGGGGAGGACTAGGTGTAATCAAGTCACCTAGCCCGGATTCCGCCCAAATCCGACTAAATCCTACAAAAAGGGTGAAAATCTTGCAAGTTTGGATTTTGAAATGACACTCGATGTAGTCACGTCATCGAGAGTCGGGAGCAACAAATACCAAGGCCCCGAGGACCACCATGACATGAAAGTGTATAAGGGGAGGGGAACAAACAAGGGCAAACAAGCTATAAAAGACGGAAAAGAAAGGATAGTTGCCTTACCATACGGTTAGCAACTCACTCGCTCCATCGTCTCATAAGTCAATATCGGTACGTAGCTAGTTGTCGTCATGGCTATTCCTCTCCAATCGCGATACGGATCCATGGTTGGAGCACACAGGTATAATGAGGTGGGTTTTGATGTGAAAGTCGGTGTAAAGTAAAGAGAAAGTGAGGTGAAAATGTGTATGTGAGGTGTGGGGGTCATATAATGAGAGTAAGGACATGTAGGGAGGTTGGGAGGGGGTATAAAGTGGTAGGGTGGGCTCAAATGATGAAGAAAAGGCCAAAGGAGGAACAGGGGTCCATCCCGGTCGGGATGGATGGTCCCGCTCGGGATGACCTGCCTGTCCCGGTCGGGAAGACCTCGTCCCGGTCGGGATGGCACTCCAGTAGACCCAACTTTTGTCACACCCATCCCGGACAGGATGACACCCTTCCCGGTCGGGTTGGCTCATCCTTCCCGGTCGGGATGCACTCTTCTCGGCCGGGAAGAGTCTTCTAACCCTCTATAGCTCCCAAAAGCTCATTCCAAGCTTCAAAAACCGACCCCCTTTCACACGATCCAAGCTCCAACATTAACCCTTCCTTCCTAGGAGACACTTTCACTTCACACCTTTCACAATAAACTAAAATACAACATCAAATTCCCTCCCTCACACCGCTCATCAATAATCCAAATAATCAAGAATTTCACAAAACTAAAGGGAATTACAAGAGAAAGAGATATATACAAAGAGATGGTTCTTGTGGAACTCCGTCAAACCAAGGATGGTGCATTCTTCAATCTTTTTCAACAATACTACAACCCATTCCATCTCCATCGAGGGCACGAAGAAACAAGTCGAAGGCCCTAGCAAAGTCTTCAATCAAACTAGTAATATAAGCATCCAAAAACCAAGGCTCTCCATGACCTTGTCTCGACGTTCCCGGGGCGTCCCGATCTTGTAAGTTCAATGGCTTGAACTTATACTTTTGATCCTTCGGGATATACCCAAACGTCCACTTGTCCTCATGCGGCCCCAAGGGAGGCTCATCTTGCTTCTTGCCTTTCAACTTGTCATCAAACCCATGACATGGGCACTCATCTTCCCCAATCTCGGAGTCATCATCCTCAAGCTCATATGAATTGCTCTTCAAGCTTTGTCCCAACTCAACCCCTAGATCGATGTCTTCCGTGTCGTGGATCATATTGCAAGACACATTGTTAGTCGACGAATTGTTGCCTTGGAGGTCAAACACGATCTTTTCTTCGTCTAACTCGAATGTGATCCTACCGTTCTTCACATCGATCATGGCACCGTTGGTGTGTAGAAATGGGTGCCCAAGGATAATGGGAGTGATAGCATTCTCCGGCATGTCAAGCACAATGAAGTCGACCGGGATGAAGAACTTTCTGATTCTCACCGGCACATCCTCTAGCATCCCCAATGGTCGGTTGAATGAACTATCGGCCATTTGGAGTGTAAGGGAAGTGCGCTTTAGCTCCTTCATCCCGAGTTGGCAACAAATGGAATAAGGAATGATGCTCACACTCGCGCCCAAGTCACATAATGCTCTCTCGATCTTGTAATTGCCTATGGTGCATTGGATCGAGAAACTACCCGGATCTTTCAACTTTGGAAGCGTGGAACCTTGAATAAGCTCGCTCATCACCCTTGTGAACGCAATAGTCTCTTCCTTGTCGATGGATCTCTTCCTAGCTAGGATTTCTCGCATGAATCTTCCATATGGCGGGATTTGGGTAAGTAACTCGGTGAACGGGACATTACATCCAATTTCTTCACAATGTCTAGGAATTTGTTAAATTGGATATCCACCTTAGTCTTCATTTGCCTTGTTGGGAAAGGCAACTTGATTTGAACCTTGTTTTGCTCAATAGGGGTGGACTTCTCACATGACACTTTTCCTTTACCCTTGTCTTTTCCTTGAAGAGGGGGAAGCTTGTCTTCTTGGGGTTTCTCGATCTCCCATAAGACTTGCTCCTCCATTGGATCTTCCATGCTCGAGTTTTCTTAAATTGGAGATGCAACTTTCTTTGTTGGTTCTTGCATTGGTTCTTGCTCACTAGGGAATGAAGGGGAGTCATAAGATGTACCTCTCCTCGTGGTAATAGCATTTACATGCTCAACTTTTGGTGTTTCACCTTGAGGAGGTAGTTGCCCCTTTTGTCTTGCGGAGCTACCCGAAGCAAGTTGAGATATTTGGGTCTCAAGCATCTTCATATGAGCATCTCTAGCCATGTTGTCCCTTTGAATAAAAGCATAGAACTCTTGTTGGTTTTTTGACATCTTCATTTGACCCCTTTACATCTCCAACATAGATTTTTGAATGTCAAAATCACGAGGTGGAGATTGTGGATTGTGCGGAGTATCGGTGAGGGCTAATGGAGCACCGTAATCATAAATAGGAGATCGGCTCCTAGGCTTGCTTTCTTGACGGTTAGCTTGAGTTGCTTGTTGTTGATGGTTCCCTTGGAACCCATGAGAATTGCCTTGATTAAGGCCTTGATTGATGCCATTGTTGTGGTTTTGTTGTCTTTGGAAGTTTTGGTTTCCTTGGAAACCACCTTGATTGAAGTTCCCTTGTTGGAACCCTTGATTGTTGTTGTGGAAGGTACCTTGGTTATTTTGCTTGAAGTTGTTTAAGGGCCTTGGGTTACCCACATAACCTTGATAACCTTGATTGTTGTCCCTTAAGGGAGGTGGAACATAGGGACGAGGTTGCATAGCTTGTTGTTGAGGGACTTGATTGGAACTTGGTATTGATTGGAATAGGAGGCACCTTGCTTGAACGCTTGAAAGGCGTTCACTTGCTCAATACTTCCTTGTCAATGCATAGGATCATGACCAACGATTCCACAAGTATCACACATCCCATAATAAGGCAAAGGAGGTGCAAATCCCAAGGCATTCACTTCTTGAATTGAGTGTTGGTGGGAGGAACTAGTGCCTTGGACTTGGTTGATGTGGCTTTGGAGCTTCTTGTCAATGGTCTCCATGTGTGTTTTCAATTGAGCTCCAAGGTCAATGCTTAATTGAGTAATAGCATCAACGTCGTGCCTACCTCCTCGATTTGCCTTCCTAGGCCTTGAGTATTGAGAATTATGAACCGCCATATCCTCGATCCTTGCCCATGTTTGGTCATCATCGACCTCGGTGAACCTACCATTGGAGCCCATATTGAGTATAGTTCTTGAGTCCTCATAAAGACCGTTCCAAAATTGTTGGACTAAAAACCATTGTGAAAGTCCATGGTGGGGGCACGATCTAACCAAAGATTTAAACCTCTCCCAAGCTTCATAAAGGCTCTCTTCATCCCGTTGTTGGAAACCGGTGATGGAGGCCCTTAGCAAATTAGTCTTCTCCGGAGGGTAGAACTTTTGGTAGAACGCCAATGCAAGTTTCTTCCAAGTATCAATGCCCATGGTTGCCCTATCGAGACTCTTGACCCGTTGCTTCGCTTTTCCAATTAATGAGAATGGAAATAATACCCATCGGATTTGATCTTGAGTAACTCCGGTTTGAGAAATAGCGTCACAATAATCGGAGAAAGTCTCCATGTGTTGGTGCGGGTCTTCGGTGGGCAAACCACTAAATTGATTTCTCTCCACAAGTTGGATGAATTGAGACTTGGCCACAAAATTTCCGGCATAAGCGGCCGGTAGAGCATTCGGTCCCGGCAAGACATCTTTCGTAAATGTAGAGTGAGATGAAAACTTCGGCATTATTGGATATGCGGGAGAAGATGGTGTAGACGGTGTTGATGTAGAACTAGACGGGGAACTAGGTGAAGAAGAATGGATAGATGAGCCAAAGGGGTTTATGAAGATCCCTTCGGCCGTCTCTCGAGATGCTTCGTCAAAGTCGGACCCTTGAGCTTGCTCTTCAGTGGTATTGCTAGTACTTGGTTGAGAGATTCTAACCCGGCCAATCATCCGTTGGCGAAAAGGCTCTAAAGAGTCTTTCCGGCTTTGGATTGAAGAGAAAGAACTCGCCTCTCCCCCTAGGCATACACTACACACTTGAGCAAACGTAAGACCACCTAGTGCTTTTCGGGCACTAGGCAAAGACAATAAACAGCACAATCGAAAGACAAAGAGAAAAGGAAGAAATAAAACTAAGGAAAGAAGAAGAATCTAGAGAATATGCACAAGAGATGATAGAAGAGGACAAAGAAGGGTAACTAAGTCTAGCTATAAGCAAACTAGTCTAAACAATGCACCGTCCCCGGCAACGGCGCCAAATTGATGGTGGAGATTTGTCACGTCCCCACCGTCAATAATATAACCGGCTAGACCTAACGGTAGTTAGGGTAAGTCGGGATCGTATCCACGGAGACGGTGTTGCAAAGTTTAGACTATGTCCACCTAAAACGAGACTATGCTACCAAACAAACACAAAGGAAGCGATAAATGGTAAACCATGGTGGTTGGAGATGAAGGAAGTGGACTAACAATGACTAGACTAATACAATGCTAAAACGGAATAACTAAAGATCAAACTAACAAGCAAACTAAAAGAACCGATGACTAACTAAGAAGTTGAAATCAAATATGAAAGGAAGTGGGGTAGGTCGGGTTCATAAGTGTAGTAGGGTAATTGGGGTGATCATGGGTATAGGTGTCTCCTAGTTGCTAGAGTCGGTCTGGGCTCTCGCTACGTAGACCAACGCCGAGGTAAGTTCGCGCTCTCGCGTCTAAGACTAACCTCAACACAACCACAAAATAGACAAACAATGAGAAGATGAGCACAAGTATGGGGAGCATTGGCCACTACTACTCACACAAGCAAATCAACAAACACATAGAGTGCCCATTATGTGACTAACAACAAAAGAGTCACCTTTACCCCTAATCAAACCCTAATCATCCATAATCTACCCTTAATCCCCCTACTAACCCAACAATGAGACTACTCACTCATTATCAAGAACAAACTAACAATAATAAGAGAAAACAACATGAAAAACCAAACATCCATTATCAAGAACAAGAACAATAACAATAAACACTAAGTAAAGATTCAAACTTGATTAAGTAAACAAGAACAAGAGTAGAGAAGATTATACCAACAACAAGATGAATAAAAAGATGCAATCTTGTATAAATAACAACCAAAATCCACTCCAAGGATGTCAAGCTTGGAGAAATCTTCAAGAACCCACTTAATACAAGATTATCTAAACTAGATTAAACTAAGATTAACTAAAGATTAACTAGAGATTAAAAGAAGTTAATTAGGGTTTTGAATTCTTAAGAGAGGCCTAAAACAATCTAGGGTAAGTTCTTGTCCTTAAACATTACAAAGGAGGAGTATTTATAGGGTTACAAGAATGAAGGAGGAAGAAAAGAAGAGGTGCGGCTACAGCGGTCTCGTCCCGCCCGGGATGGGTTGGTCCCGCCTGGGACGGGTTGGTCCCGCCCGGGACGGAATGGTCCCGCCTGGGATGGATTGGTCCCGCCCGGGACGGAGCCAAAACAGAACCTAGGCTAAATGCGCGCCTCATCCCGGACGGGATGAGTTCCTTCCCGTCGGGGATGAGTCTTGTAAGCCTCCAATATGATCTTTAAGGTTCCTCCTTGCTTCAGATGGACTTCTCATCGACTCTCGGGTCTCGGGATGGAGTCTAAGGGGCTCGGGATTGGGTCCCAAGATCTCGGGGTCGAATCCAAGGCATCGAGTGATCGTTCCTCCGCTTCGTTGGCTCCGAAAAGTGTATGTATTGAGTCGGAATCGCTCCAACTCTTCATGAATGGTCTCGGGAACCTGAAACAAGCTAGAGGAAGCATAAGTAGCCCATGAACCGCTCCCAACGAGCGATTCCGCAAGGAAATGGGACCAAAACACAGCAAATTAGGCACTACAAACTACACTTATCAATCGGATATCCAAATATCCGATATCCGATCCGTTTAACCAAAAAGTTGCTAAAATTTATAGAAAGCTCTCTACATTCTGCACTTTACAAATCCAAATCTTTGATAAAAATTCCTCCTTTCATCTCTTAAACCAATTATATAACATTCAAATAAAAATCGATCAGAAAAAAGAATTTTTCAGATCTATTTAGTTCTTAAGAAAATTTAAACGTAAGAACCCTAAAAAGAACAAACCCCAATTAACAGATGGTCCTTGACTGTAGTAGACTTTATTATCTTTGAGAAGTTAGGATGAGTAGAAGACTTTGAATGCAACATAGTATTTTTATACTGTTATAATATTAGTCTGCCATGTGACATTAAGAAGGTGTGAAGAGATAGAGACAGGAGAGAGTGAGAAGTTGAAATTTGAGTGATGGCAAAGAATGGCGAAAATGGATGAAGAATGAGAATAGGGTTAATATTTACTCCTTCACACTTATATCGAGTATGGTGTAAGAAGGCCCATGAAGTATGATACTCCGTACTCCGTAATTTAGAGAGATCAATTAAATGTAGGCCCAAAGTATTTTTTTTAGCTACAGATTAAAAAAAATTATTTATTTTGTTTCGGATCGGATCAGATATCCGAAAATTTGAGAACTGATATCCGAATCCGATCCGATATCCCAAAATTTCGGATCAGATATCCTATTTTTTTGGATCGAATTCGAATCGAATAATCGGATATTTTGCTCAGCCCTAAGTGGCAGCGTCCACACCTACCAAAGAGAATGGGAACAATATTTCCAGGATTTGGCTTTGTGATACCCCATATTTCTTGATTGTGGAACAATAAGCAAGGAATTTTCTTATATGCTGATAGGCATCTTCACCGGCAGTACCACTGAACTTACTCCGTTCGATCAAGCTAATGAAAGCTAGCTTGATCTCGAAATTCGGGGATGCAACTACTGGAGTCTCGACAGTGCACAACACGTCAACATTAGGCAGAGAGTGATCGGACAATTTTTCCACCATTGGAGGAATAACAGGAATGAAAGGAATAATAGGTTCCTCGGGAGGTGGGACTTCGTTGTTGATACTCTCTAGGTCGGTCTGAAGGTCCTCGTATAGATTATCAATCTCTTTGATAGATTCAACCTGGTTACTTTCTCTAATGAATCGTAACCGTTATCGCAAAGTTCGTTCTGGCTCGGGATCAAAGGGATGGAGCTCCAAGCGAGAAGACCTGGGCATATAAACAGCTACAAGTAAACAATAAGATCAGTCTCAATGAACTGCCGTTCCCTAAGACGAGAGACAAGCTAATCAACTAACTAATAAAATTGCGTCGCCTCCCCGGCAATGACCTCAAAATTGATATGGCTAAGTCGTGTCACCATAATCAAAGTAAGCCTAAATTAAAACTAACGGGTAGCTTGTAATAAGTAGGGTCGATTCCGCAGGAAGACAGATTGAATTTATAAGTTGGCCAATTAAAAAGTCTAAGTCAGAAGATGCGATTGGTTTTGGTTTTAAGCTAACAGACTAAAGATGACAGTAAAGGAAACCAAAGTAATGCTAATGACCGTAGAATACTAACAAAAATACGAAAGCAGGAAGATCAATGAAAGAAGGACACCAAGGATCATCATAAATCAAGACAAGCATAAATACGATATTCAAACAATCGATTAATGCGAACAAAAGAGTAATGACACGGTCCTCTCGGATCACCAGGTGCCTTAGTAGTCACCTAACGGGCTCTCGCTACGTATTAGGGAATTCTATTGATTACAACGAGTTTTATCCTTTCTCGAGCTCTCGCTACGTAGGTCAGGATTACAAGATACAAGCAATCAATCACGGCCTATAATCACTTACTCATCGTTATAATGTTGTAAGAGTGATTTAGTTCATAAAAGACGATTATTCAATTACCGCATAAATTCATGATTTGATTCATAACTTACCTATAACTCCAGTGAAATAAATTTAGCTATTCATAATTACAACGATAATAATCCTAATTACAATGTTAATAATGATTGAATAAGACATGGTTTTTACTAAGAGGAACAGGATGATAAAACAATGAGAATTGATGTAATTATAAGTAACATGATGAATGAATGAGAAACAGGTAAACAGAAAGATTAAAAGACTACAGAAACAGAAGAAGATAATTAAGAATTAAGAAATTAAAAAGAGATTAACAGGAGAAAACTAATTACGTTAAACTAGTAAAATCTGAAAAGAGAGAAAAATTAAAAACTAACCGTACTTGGAAGAGGGAGGTTAGGGAAGAAGAGAAAGATTACCGAAATAGGAATCAGTAGAATCGGAGATGAAAAATAAGAATTAATAAACCCGAATAATAATAATAATAATAATAATAATAATAATAATAATATCAGAATTCCGAAAAGCTTGCTAGAATTTAATTACCGAGAATTGATTACAAAAAGCTTGAAAGAAATTAAAACAATAGCTACTTGATGTGTTGATTGGTTATAGAGATGAAAGATGATCCAATTGAGGAATATGCAACCATATTTATAGTGATCCAGACCTCTCATTAACTACCCTCTAACTCCCCCACTAACTGTTAACCTCGATCCCCCCCCCCCCCACCACTAATTGTTAATAGTGCGTAAACACAAAAGTAGTGGGGTGAAGGAAGCTTGACGCGCAAGGAGGAGATTGTGGGGTAGTTACTAGAAATATCTAGGGTCGACTGACTTTTTCGCTCGAGTCGACTGGAGTTCCAGTCGATCGACTAAAGTATTTCAGTCTGGGTCGACTGACTTTCCTGTCGGTCAACTGGATCTTGGGTGAAGGTGGAGTATGAATCCAGTCGATCGACTGGTTCTTGGTTCTAGCTTCCAGTCGATCGACTTTGGGTGAGTGAGTGAGTCTAGTACACTTGCTATGCTCATTAATTTGGACCTTGTTTTGATTCTTCTTATTTGGGCTGACTTGGGTCATCCTTCTTCTCAATTTGATTTTCTTTCAGCTTTTCATTCTTACTCGAGTCTTATGCAACGACTCGGTTTAGAGCTTTAACGACTTTGACTTGTTTTTGAGTTCTTTCTCGAGCGAGCGGTGATGGATGCCAGCTTCGCGAGCGGTGATGGCTTGCTTTGTTTTTGAGTTTTTGAGTTGCAGTGGATGCCAGCTTCGCGAGCGGTGCCAACTCCTCTCTGGAGTTGGTGATGGAGGTGATAGGGGAGATGTTCCCTACCTTTGATGAGGACTCCTTCCGGAGTCTTTATGCCGCTAAGAATGAAGCTCGGGCGACCAGGCAGCCTGAGGCAGATGCCGACGCTCACCAGGATGCTACGTGACGCCCTTTTTTCTTATAAAAGCTTTTATCCTTCCGTGCTGAGCCAGTGCTATGGCCAGTTTGTTTGTAATATTTGCCACTTTGTTTTTTCTTCTCAACTTTGTAAAGACCTTCTACCCTTCACGGGTCCTGTTTGTGGAATATTTCTCTTTGCTTTTTATGGCAAGTTGTTTTAAAATTCGGGGAGTCTTTCCTTTAATCGCGCCTGCCACAGCATGTCCCTGGCCTTGCTTAAAGTCCAGGGGGCCTGCCCCCTGCCTGCCCAGAGGCAAGCAGGGAGGTCTGCGTTTTTTATACAAGGTTGGGGGGCCTGCCCCCAGTCCTTGTCAGTCTGGCCTGTCCCTGGCTTTTTGTTCAAAAGTCCAGGGGGCCTGCCCCCTGCCTGCCCAGAGGTAAGCAGGGAGGTTCTTGCGTTTTTTTTTATACCAGGTTGGGGGGCCTGCCCCCAGTCCTTGTTAGACTGGCCTGTCCCTGGCTTTGTTCAAAGTCCAGGGAGCCTGCCCCCTGCCTGCCCAGAGGT
The DNA here is from genome assembly GCA_958450325.1 of Agrostemma githago. Classification (NCBI taxonomy): domain Eukaryota; kingdom Viridiplantae; phylum Streptophyta; class Magnoliopsida; order Caryophyllales; family Caryophyllaceae; genus Agrostemma; species Agrostemma githago. Next base: position 23,806,088 of record OY288240.1, on the reverse strand, counting down.
AAGCAGGGTGGCCTTTGCGTTTTTTATACAAGGTTGGGAGGCCTGCCCCCATTCCTTGTCAGTTTGGCCTGTCCCTGGCTTTGTTCAAAGTCTAGGGGGCCTGCCCCCTGCCTGCCCAGAGGTAAGCAGGGTGGCCTTTGCGTTTTTTATACAAGGTTGGGGGGCCTGCCCCCAGTCCTTGTGAGTTTGGCCTGTCCCTGGCTTTGTTCAAAGTCCAGGGGGCCTGCCCCCTGCCTGCCCAGAGGTAAGCAGGGTGGCCTTTGCGTTCTTTATACAAGGTTGGGGGGCCTGCCCCCAGTCCTTGTCAGTTTGGCCTGTCCCTGGCTTTGTTCAAAGTGCAGGGGGCCTGCCCCCTGCCTGCCCAGAGGTAAGCAGGGTGGCTTTTGCGTTTTTTATACAAGGTTGGGGGGCCTGCCCCCAGTCCTTGTTAGTTTGGCCTGTCCCTGGCTTTTGTTCAAAGTCCAGGGGGCCTGCCCCCTGCCTGCCCAGAGGTCAGCAGGGTGGTTTGGATTTTTTGTTGGGGGGTTCATTTTTCCTGATTTTGGCAACAGGGGGGCCTCCCCCTATTGCCCCCTGCTCGTTTGTGTGTGAATGCGCAAGTTTGAACAGCAACGAGTATAAATCTGGATCTTTCTCATTTCTTTACAAAATTTGCGACATTTTTGGGTGGTCGGAGCCGTCGACATTCTTTGACCGTCCTCCGCCTTTTGTTTTTAGCAAAAATAAAAAACTATCTTCGAATTTTGTTTAGACGTAATATTTCTTCAAAGTGTCCGCATTCCAGTGAGCATGCAACTCCTGCCCTTCAAGGTTGGCGATTTTGTATGTGCCTGGTCCCAGGACTCGAGTCACTTGGTATGGACCCTCCCAGTTGGCACTTAGCTTTCCATGTTCCCTTGATTTTCCAACCGCCTGCGTTTTTCTTAGAATCAGCTCACCCATCTGGAAGTTCCTCTGACGGACTTTGGTGTTGAAGGCTTTCCTCATTCGTTGCTGGTAGGCAACGATGTTGATACTGGCTTCCTCCCTTAACTCATTTACCAGGTCCAAGGCTTCGACCATTGCAGCTTCGTTTTCAGCCCGGTCGTACTGCAGGGAGCGTAGAGAAGGGATCCTTGCCTCGATTGGTAATAATGCCTCTGCTCCATATACCAGACCAAACGGGGTCTGGCCTGTAGACTCTTTCCTGGTAGTTCGGATTGACCAGAGTATACTGGGAAGTTCGTCAGCCCACCTACCCTTGCAGTCATCCACCATTTTCTTCAGGCCATTTAAGATTTGTTTGTTGGCCGCTTCTGCCTGTCCGTTGGTTTGAGGGTGACAGACGGCTGAATAAGCGACTGCGATGTTGTGGCTTTCCCGCCAGATTCTTAGAGGATCATTATCAAATTGTCTGCCATGGTCAAATACCAACATTTTTGGCAGACCGAACCTGGTGATAATATTACGCCAGACCACTTTTCTGACCGCCGGCTCAGTAATGTTGGGCACTGCTTCGGCCTCCACCCATTTGGTGAAGTAGTCTATGGCGACAATCAAGAATTTCCTGCCCCCTGTGGCCACCGTGAAGGGTCCTAGTATGTCCATCCCCCATTGAGCGAAGGGGATGGGGGATAGGATTGGCCTGAGTTCCTGGGTCGGGGCATGGATCGACGGGGCGAAGAGTTGGCACTTTCTGCATTTCTGGGTCAGGCTCTTGGCGTCCGCCAGCATGGTGGGCCAGTAGTAGCCTGCCCTTAGGGCTTTGTGGGCCAGGGATCTCCCTCCGATGTGATGCCCACAAATCCCTGAGTGGATATCTTCCAACACTTCAGCAGCTTGATCTGCCCGTAGGCATTTGAGCAGGGGATAAGTAAAAGATTTCTTATAAAGTTCCTCCTCAATGAGTATGAACCAGGCTGCTTTAGTCTGTACTTTCCTTTTTTGTGCTGCGTCTGATGGTAGGACTCCATGTTTCTTGAATTGGATGAAGGGAGTCATCCAACTCTCCGGACCTTCTTCCACGGTGCTAATCGCCTGACAGGGGGTGGTAGACTTCTCATGCAAGACGTCGACCCACACTGACCTCCGTATGTCCTGCAGACTGGAACTTGCCAGTTTCGACAAGGCATCTGCTCGATTGTTCTGGGAGCGGGGGATCTGTTTGATCTCATATGATTTCAGGCCTGATAACTCTCCTTTCACCATCTCCAGGTATGTGGCCATTGCTTGATCCCTTGCTTCGTATTCACCATTGATTTGGTTGGCGATGAGCTGGGAGTCTGTCGCCAGGACAATCCGTTCTGCCCCTGCGGCTTTAGCTAGCCTGACGCCTGCGAGTACTGGTTCGTTCTCTGCTTCGTTGTTCGATGCGGGGAAGACAAACCTGAGGGCATGCTCAAAGTCAGCCCCCCCTGGGCTGGTCAGTACGACGTCTGCGCCTACGCCATTGGCTGTCGAGGATCCATCAGTATGCACGACCCACTCCTCGGCAGGGATCTCTTCCTCCCCTGAATGGGAACACTCAGCCAGAAAATCTGCTAAGGCTTGAGCTTTGATGGCTGTTCTTGGCTGGTAAGATATCCCTAGCCCACTCAGCTCGATCGCCCATTTCAGTAATCTTCCTGACTTTTCAAACTTTTCCAGCACTTTCTCCAGCGGTTGGTCGGTGAGGACCACGACCGGATGCGCGTCAAAGTAAGGTCTGAGTTTTCTGGCAGCAATTATGACTGCGTAGGCGGCTTTTTCGACCAACGGGTAATTTTTCTCGGCTGCCCCCAGCGCATGACTTACGAAGTATATGGTGTAACACCCCGTGCTTTTGACCATTTTAGTTATTTATAATAACGATTAATATTAATAAATCGAGTCTCGACAAAATATTTTATATAGTAATATTCAATTCTTGTGTCTTTGGAACCTTTCTATTTCACTTCATTGTTTGCAAAACTGAAATTTCTATCGTTATCGAAATTCTGCGCGATTTCGTATAACGGTTCCTATTTTCTCATACGGACTCCGATTGAGGCGTTTCAAAAGCCTAACTTTATTAATTTTCCAAAATTTACACAATGGTGATATTCAAAATTACAATTTATAAGTTCATCATAAAAATATTGTACTGGACAGCTCCTTTACTATGAAAATCGTCACCCGACGAATCGTTTCTCGACATTCGATTTCCGTACTTCTTTCCTAACCATGGTGTGACCAAATAAACTCAAAAACATCACCCTAAGGCATGCCATACCGTCACTTTGAAGTCCAAGCCTCAAAATATGCTTTTCTAATCAAAAACACCAAATAGGGTATGTACCTCTTAAAGTATGCTTAGCCACTTTTGGTAATTGTCAAGTTCTTGTCCACCCTTTGCTCCCCCATCTAATGCACGACTTGTGTGCTTATAACCAGCCATTTTCTCTTCATTTACTCATCCATTCACTCACTTAAACACTCCTTCAAAGATCCATCTAAAAACCAAAGAAAATCATACAAGTTCTTTTAAGTTCTAAGGTGTTTACACCACCATATCTCAAGAGCACATACTCTTTCTTTTCCTTACCTTATACTCTTTATTTTTAAGTCTTATTCCTATTATATTTACTAACTTACTTTGTTTGTGTGTCCTTCTAACTTATTCATGAAGAGGAGCAAGAGGAAGGGGGCTTCGATCTTTGTATATTTGATTTCATAGTTGATCCGGAAAATTGCTAATAGGTAACCTAACTTTCTTCGCCCTCAAATCTCGTAGTATAGTGTTTAGACTCTAACTAACATGTAACATCATGTTTAGGACTAAATCATTAGATCACCAAGTTTAAAGCTAACTATTTGTTGATTTATCACTTAACAATACACGCTGTAAAATGGATTCTGTGATGTATGATGTACGTTCACGATTTTTATGTGTAAAATATGTTTCGAATTAGCCTTAGGTTCCTTCATTAAAGTTGTAGATCTAAATGTCTAGAACATGTTAAAAATAAGAAAAGTAAGTTTTTATGAAAATGTATATTTAGTAATGATTTATTTCGTAAACTGGTACTGTATGTTTTTATGTACTGTCTGAGAAAATAGTGTATTTCGTGATGTTAATCGTTTCTTTTGGACATGGAAATATTATGTTACGTTCCTGATGATGCCTAAAATGTGCATGTAAAATTTCATATAAATCCATCATATATATTTTCATTTATAAAATTTGTACTAAAATGGGTCAGATCTGGAAAGAATATTTTATTTAAGAACTTTTATAAAGTATTTTAATCTAAATTTCTGGGTATAAGTTATGTACAAGTATATGTATCCAAAATAAAATTTTGGTTCACTTTAATGATGTTTAAGTATTTTAAACGATTTAAAAGAAAGTATTGAAAACCGTACTGTTTTCTATTTTAAATTGTTAAAAATAATAAACCTTATTATTTTTGAAAAATGACTTTATATCTGGAAACCTAACTTATAAAAGTCTGTTGAGTATGAAAATCGAAACTTAAAATAACATTTGAAAAATGACTCATTTAGTATCCTTAATAATATTATCGATTTCGTTATTACTTAAATTTATTTTTGTAAAACTCAATGTTTTGAGAAATATGATACCTAATAAGGTTAAAAATGATTTTTTTATAATTATTATTGATTTATTTGGTGTTTGAAATATTTTAATAAGTATAAATAGGCTTTAAGAGATAAGTATACTTGTACAAATATGAAACCGTATAAAAATACTAAATACGTACACTTGAACAATAAATGTACTAAATACTTGTGCCCAAAAAGTATAGAGTACTAAAAGACGAATAACCCAAAAATACTAAGTTAAACAATGCTTAAATATGCAAAACAACACTTAAACTTTATAATGAGCACTTAAGGACTAATTAGAGTCAAAACTAAGGGTTGACTAGTCCATTTTGGTCAAACTTTGGCTTTTTAAGTCAACATAGACCAAGTCAAGATAAAGGAACCCATCTTAAATAATGTACTTAGAAATAAGTGAATCTTTAATCAAATCTCAACTAATGAACACTTCAAATAATATATCTCAAATAAAATGTTCCAAATCTCTTACATCAGTATACTAAAACTATCAGTTAAGATAAATTTTACGACGATTGATAATGTTTGTTAATCTTAAAATCGACATACTTAAATTCCATAGGAACAACCGTACTTCTAGTCGGTGTGTTACCTAAGCCGGTGATCAGACACGTTTTCACGAACGATGTTATCAACACCAATCATGGTGAAAATGAACATGTGCCCTGGCAGTACCCTCTGAGTCGTCTTCACCATTCCATGTTGTAATGACTTGTTCCAAGTCAATACACAGGCCACAGACCGGTCATCCTTATGGAACCCGGTATTGTTTCATCCCTCTGGTTATCAGACATGTGCCCCACGATGACCGCTGAGCTCGATATTCCAGAGACTCTGTCTTTATAAGACACCCAAATTCAGCCTACGTTTCATGTTGGGCGCTATCTTGGTAAAGTTTAAAAGGCGATGCGATAGAAGACAGCTTCGAAAGTAGACTACGACACTCGGAGTCACTGCTCATGGGAGGCCATGATGCATCCTGCCGGTGCGAGAAAATGCTAAGAAGTAAATGGGCAGCCAACTCTTTATGAGTTTGTCGGTAGAGTAGTAGTCGTCCAGTTGCCATTGAGGTGCTCGGTTGTGTAAAGGTTCTCTTTCCCGAGACCAAGAGTATGGATTGGGTGTGTGCGCATACATAGACAAGGGCACTGATCAGCTCTCACTCTCTATATTGGATATCTTTGGGGGCGGAATACCTTCCGACCTTTGCCTTAGCAGTGTATGGGACATGTTCGGTTTAGCGGGGCCTCTGAGTCCATGCACTTGCAGTCCTTCTTCTCCGTATGTCAGTCGACTAAACTGAGTCAATTTAGGTGTTCGATCCTATTGAGCACTAGGGGTGAGATGTAAACCTCCTAGTATCGATATGATTGGCGGGATTGATGTTCCCATCCGCACTTATGGTGAGATGCAAGCCTTAAGTGTGCATGAGACATTAGTAGTCACGTCCCGTGCATTATGTGAAAGGAAACCATTGTTTTTAAAAGTAAATGACTACAGTTTTCTAAATCACATTATGCTTCATTACTGTTCTATACTCTTATGACTAATGATGTGATTGAAATGCTTGATAATGGGAAGTGATGTTTTGTTATATGTCTTGCCTGAACATTGATTATGATTGATATTATGTTTCATATGATTTGTATTATGTATGTCTTACTCTATTTTGACATGACACTTCTATGAATCCATGATCCATGCTTTACTGTATTCTATTCACATGATACTCAAATGATGTATGTATTACTTTATTCTATATAACCTACGTGTCTTATATATGTAAGTTGATTCGCATGTTAACTGAAATCACTTCATGTGTATCTCACATTGTATACATGTCGATTTGTAATGTGACATGCCTGCTTACCTGTTAATTAGATAACCTAAACGTTATACTACATTGATTATTCGGGGCCGTGTTAGAAGGATGGTTAGGTTACTCCCACTAAGTGGGACATGTATATTTAAATATGCATTCAGGTTGACGAACCCTCGAGAGTGGACATGGGTGCATGCTTGAGTGCAAGAGATACAACTTAGTAGATGAGAGTGTCAATCTATAAATCTTGTAACACAAATTTTGTCAGACTATTGTATTTAGAAATTTGTAATTCGGGTTTCAGTTGTTGTATTTTAACAAACGGTTCATTTATCGGTAAAAGACTCACTTGAGTCAACGGTTTTTTTTATTTTTACCCCTTTTTACGACTTAATTATTTTCCGCCTTGTTAATTAATGTCATTGGAAGAACCGGGTTGTTACATATGGGTTGCTGGGTGCCTGCCTCTTCTCGTAAGATGACCGCGCTGACAGTTATATTGGTCACTGCAATGTAGAGGAAAAGTTTTTCCCCTGCTACTGGCCTTGCCAGGGTGGGGAGCTTCTTAAGATGGTCTTCAATTGCTTGAAGGCCTCTTTCTGCTCGTTTTCCCACTTGAACTGTTTGTTTCCTTTCAGTATCTTGAAGAAAGGAGTAGACTTGTCCGCTGATCGGGCGACGAACCGCGCTAAGGGGGCCATGCGGCCCGTCAGGCGCTGGATGTCTCTAATGGTCCTGGGCTCAGGAAGGTCTAGGACTGCCTAAATTTTCTCAGGGTTGGCGTCTATCTCCCGAGAGCTGACCAAAAACCCCAAGAATTTACCGGAGCGGACCCCAAACGTACACTTTTTTGGATTGAGTTTCATCTTGTAGGCGCGCAGGGAACAGAAGGTCTCCTGCAGGTCTGTCAGGTGCTCTCTGTCTTATTTGCTTTTTACGATGGCGTCATCGACGTAAGCCTCAATGTTTCTGCCTTTTTGTTTCTCAAACACTTTATCAACCAAACTTTGGTATGTGGCCCCTGCATTTTTAAGCCCGAATGGCATCATCTTGTACATGTAGGTGTTTGAACTGGTGATGAACGCACACTTCACCCTGTCCGGCTGCCACAAGTATACTTGATGATACCCTGAAAAGGCGTCTAGGAAGCTCAGCATGGTATAACCACTGGTGGCGTCTACCAGCTGGTCGATTCTGGGGAGCGGATAACAGTCTTTCGGGCAGGCCTTGTTGAGGTCTGTAAAGTCCACGCACATTCTCCATGCGCCCGACGATTTTTTTGACCATGACTACATTCGCCAGCCATTCTGGGTAGTCACAGACCTCAATAAAATCTGCTTTCAAGAGCTTGTCAATTTCTTCCTTGATTGCCGCGTCTTTTTCTGCGGACATATTTCGCTTTTTCTGTTTTACAGGGCGTCCATGCTTACGTTCAGCCTGTGAACGATGCATGATGGATCAACGCCGGGCATCTCGTCTGCCGAGTAGGCGAATACGTCTTTGTTTTCTTTCAGCAGCTTGACCAGTTCAGCCTGGTAGGACTCCTCCAGGTCAGCTCCTATTAGGACCTGCCTCCCTGGCTCTAAGTCTACCAGCATGCTTTCGCCCCCTGGCTCCAGGTGGTCGGACGCCGGATGTTCGGCTGGGATTTCGCCTTCCCTGCTGGGGGAACTGTCAGCCTTCCTTTTTCCTTTTCTTTCTTTTTCGTGTTCTTGCAGGGCCACGGAGTAGCATTGTCTGGCTGACTCTTGGTCCCCGCGCACTTTTCCTTCTAGCCCGAAATCGGTGACATATGCTATGGTGAGGGCCCTGATGGAGATGGCCGCCTCGATTTTGTCCAGGGTGGCTCTGCCAATTAGGGCGTTGTAGGCGGATCTTGCATCCACAACAACAAAGGTTGCCCTGACGTTTCTGGCAGTAGAGCCTTCCCCAAAGGTTACGGGTAGGTCTATGACTCCCATGGGCAGCACGCCTGCTCCACTGAATCCGTATAACGATCCGGGGGCAGGTCGTAGGTGCCTTTTTTCCAGGCCCATTTTCTCGAAGGCGTCCTTGTACAGTAGATTTGTGTATGCGCCAGTGTCCACCATGCACCTCCGCACAATGTGGTTGCTGATCTCTAGGGACAGTACCAAAGGATCACTGTGCGGGTATACTACGCGCCCTGCATCATCAGGGGTGATGCTTAATGTCACTCCTCTTGGACTTCCTGCTTTCTCAGCATAGCAGATCTGGTTCCTTAGTTCACGCATTTGTCTCTTTTGGCCTCTTCGACTGAGCTGGCCTTCAGTGCCTCTTGAAATTACGTGGATCACCATGCGGTTCTGCACTGACCCTTCGGGTTTCTCAGATACTTCCTTCTGAGACTTATTCTTGGCTGCGTAGTTGGCTAACCATCCGTTCCTGATTAACTTCTCGATTTCGTCTTTCAGGTGACGGCATTCCTCGGTGGTGTGGCCTATGCAGTCATGGAAAGTGCAGAATTTCTTGGGGTCTCTTTTCGGGCTGCGAGGTTTGTTCGGGCGATTCCACTTAGCAGTTTCTTTTTCCAGTTCGAAGATCTCCGCCCTGGATTTGTTGAGGGCAGTGTAACTGTCAAACCTGGGCTGGTAGACAATGCGCTCCTTCTTGGGAGTGTCTCCCTCCTCTCTCTGCTTGCCTGGCTCACTTCTGCCACGTCCACCCTGCGGTCCCCCTTGCGGCCTTGTTTGGCCTGCAGGGGTATCCGTCAGGCCGTGGAACTCCTCCTGCAGAATAAACACTTCCGCAATTTTCCTGGCCATGGCCAAGGTTTCTGGCTGGGCCCTGATCATCTGGTTTTCATTTCCCCTGGAGGTAGGGAGATTGTCAGGGCGTAGGCGGCGGTGGAATCATCGATCTCCCTGACCTGCTGGTAGGATAGATCAAACCTTCGCAGGTATTCCCTCACACTTTCACCCTTTTTCTGCTTTAGGGTCATAAGATCGAAACGAGTAAGGCGTCTTCTTTTATTCCCAGCATATTGTTCGAGGAAGATCTCGGCCAACTCTATGAAGAACCTGATTGACCCCTGGCGAAGGTCCCTGAACCATCCTTGTGCGAGCCCTACCAGGGTGGTTGGGAAAACTTTGCACCAGATGGCATCATCTACGTCGTACATGCCCATGTGGCTCTCAAATGCTGCCAGGTGGTCTTCTGGGTCTATTGTCCCATCAAACTTAATGGTGGGCATTTTAATTTTTGGAATGGGGTATTCTTGTACCTCAGGATGAAGTGGGGTTTTTGTGGGCCTGCCCACCAATCGTGACCTGCTTTCCCCAGATTGGTTACCATGAGTATCCCATTGTTTATGGGCCGGTTTCCTAATACTGGGGGAGCGGTGCCTTGGGGGCGGCCTGCTCGCTGCTTCATCTTCTGTCTCAGGGGAGACTTGCCTGGGTCTCTTCCTCTGAGAGTGACAGAAGCTCTCACCCTGGTGATACTTAGATTCGAGCGGTTGCCCCCGGTTGAGCCTTGATTGCAGGCTTTGGGATAAACCAGGGGCTGACTGCTCTCTGGCTGCCGGTGTTAGCCTGGAGAAAACCCCGCCTGGCCTTTCTCCCAAGCATTTTGACATGGGCTCCCTGGGCCTCATTCGCTCCTGTAATCCTCGGGATAAGCCTCCCTGTTCTCCAGACGCTGATTCTGTTTTGTGAATGGAGAACGCCTGCTGGACAGGTGGCTCTGGATTGCCGGTGGTAATGCGCCTTTGCACATGCGCATACGCTTGTGTCGTCCTTCTTGCTTTCCTCTGAGCATTCCTGGCGGCGGTCCGCCTCGTGCCCCCAGCTTCATCCCTGCTGATTGGGGATGGTTGCCTGGGAGCCGATGCGACCCTGCCTACCAAGTCCTCAGGAGTGAACTCCTGGTTCAGCATCGCAGAGAAGAAAGCGGCTGTCTGCGCCATCTGAGCTGGGGTCAGATTCGGAGCGTGTCCTGGGTGTGCCCCCAACTCAGGTGCGACAGCAGTGTTAGGTCCGCCGAGGAGACTGGTTCCCCCTACCCTTAGGATCGTGGCAGGAGGAACCCTCTCCGACTGCGGCATACCATACAGGGGGGTCACCGGTGGGACCGTCGGACCCGTCCCTGCGTTGGCATCAATGATTTCTGGCATGATTGATTGTTTTAGTTTTGTGATTATGAGTGGTTGATTTTATTGGGTAACTCGTGAGCACAACCGTAAGTTCCCCACAGACGGCGCCAAATTGTTCCGGTTACGGAAACAATTTACCCGGCCTTGGATCCGGGCTATATAATTGGATCACTGGTGAACAATTGATGGTCCGACTTCCTTGAACCTCTCTTTCGTCTCACTCCCTGGATCGGACCTTCCCGGCGGAGTCGGCCTGCTCCTTGCACAATGAACGCACAAGGCCTCGGAGGTTGTCCGAGGGAACCCTCTCCGATGCCTAAGTCAGCCCGTGAAATGCCTTGGTGAACCTAGTTCATGAGGAGCTAGGTGGCATTTTTAGGAGTAAGAGTCTAGAGAGAGAAAATCCAACCCCTCTCTTGTGGGAAAGGGTTGAGTATTTATACCTTCCCACAAGAGAGAGAAGTGAGAGAGGAATGGTTGGATAAGGAAGTGACAAGTGGCGACTTCTCATCCATCCATTCCTAATTACCTTAGGCGAAATGACGGGAGGGCCCCTGGGGGTCCTGACCCTGTCGACCAGGGACTTCCCCAGGGCAGGCGGACTTTGGGCAGTGGCTGCTAAGTTCCAGCAGGCTGGGATGGCTTATGGTCCCAGCGGCCGACTGCCATCCTTAGCGTTTTTATGCTCTTGTTTGAGCTTCTTGCCAGAGACTGGCCTTTTGAGCTTGACAGGAATCCTCCTAGGGCCTGCCCAGCAGGCGATTACTTGACAGGCTGCCGACCCCAATCAGTTTACATTGTCAGAATTCTTTTTATTCCATTGTTGGACTAGAAATCTTATCAGGTTTGTTATTGAACAAATAAATACTGCGTATAGTTGTAAAACCTTTTACTAAAAAAGGACACTGATTCATTCATAAATGCCCTAGTTTTTTGTCACAGGCCAACGTTTTTGTTACGTATGGATGCAACGTTAGATGCAAATTTGGGTTCACTGAAGAGTTATACGGGCTGACTTAGGCATCGGAGAGGGTTCCCTCGGACAACCTCCGAGGCCTTGTGCGTTCATTGTGCAAGGAGCAGGCCGACTCCGCCGGGAAGGTCCGATCCAGGGAGTGAGACGAAAGAGAGGTTCAAGGAAGTCGGACCATCAATTGTTCACCAGTGATCCAATTATATAGCCCGGATCCAAGGCCGGGTAAATTGTTTCCGTAACCGGAACAATTTGGCGCCGTCTGTGGGGAACTTACGGTTGTGCTCACGAGTTACCCAATAAAATCAACCACTCATAATCACAAAACTAAAACAATCAATCATGCCAGAAATCATTGATGCCAACGCAGGGACGGGTCCGACGGTCCCACCGGTGACCCCCCTGTATGGTATGCCGCAGTCGGAGAGGGTTCCTCCTGCCACGATCCTAAGGGTAGGGGGAACCAGTCTCCTCGGCGGACCTAACACTGCTGTCGCACCTGAGTTGGGGGCACACCCAGGACACGCTCCGAATCTGACCCCAGCTCAGATGGCGCAGACAGCCGCTTTCTTCTCTGCGATGCTGAACCAGGAGTTCACTCCTGAGGACTTGGTAGGCAGGGTCGCATCGGCTCCCAGGCAACCATCCCCAATCAGCAGGGATGAAGCTGGGGGCACGAGGCGGACCGCCGCCAGGAATGCTCAGAGGAAAGCAAGAAGGACGACACAAGCGTATGCGCATGTGCAAAGGCGCATTACCACCGGCAATCCAGAGCCACCTGTCCAGCAGGCGTTCTCCATTCACAAAACAGAATCAGCGTCTGGAGAACAGGGAGGCTTATCCCGAGGATTACAGGAGCGAATGAGGCCCAGGGAGCCCATGTCAAAATGCTTGGGAGAAAGGCCAGGCGGGGTTTTCTCCAGGCTAACACCGGCAGCCAGAGAGCAGTCAGCCCCTGGTTTATCCCAAAGCCTGCAATCAAGGCTCAACCGGGGGCAACCGCTCGAATCTAAGTATCACCAGGGTGAGAGCTTCTGTCACTCTCAGAGGAAGAGACCCAGGCAAGTCTCCCCTGAGACAGAAGATGAAGCAGCGAGCAGGCCGCCCCCAAGGCACCGCTCCCCCAGTATTAGGAAACCGGCCCATAAACAATGGGATACTCATGGTAACCAATCTGGGGAAAGCAGGTCACGATTGGTGGGCAGGCCCACAAAAACCCCACTTCATCCTGAGGTACAAGAATACCCCATTCCAAAAATTAAAATGCCCACCATTAAGTTTGATGGGACAATAGACCCAGAAGACCACCTGGCAGCATTTGAGAGCCACATGGGCATGTACGACGTAGATGATGCCATCTGGTGCAAAGTTTTCCCAACCACCCTGGTAGGGCTCGCACAAGGATGGTTCAGGGACCTTCGCCAGGGGTCAATCAGGTTCTTCATAGAGTTGGCCGAGATCTTCCTCGAACAATATGCTGGGAATAAAAGAAGACGCCTTACTCGTTTCGATCTTATGACCCTAAAGCAGAAAAAGGGTGAAAGTGTGAGGGAATACCTGCGAAGGTTTGATCTATCCTACCAGCAGGTCAGGGAGATCGATGATTCCACCGCCGCCTACGCCCTGACAATCTCCCTACCTCCAGGGGAAATGAAAAACCAGATGATCAGGGCCCAGCCAGAAACCTTGGCCATGGCCAGGAAAATTGCGGAAGGGTTTATTCTGCAGGAGGAGTTCCACGGCCTGACGGATACCCCTGCAGGCCAAACAAGGCCGCAAGGGGGACCGCAGGGTGGACGTGGCAGAAGTGAGCCAGGCAAGCAGAGAGAGGAGGGAGACACTCCCAAGAAGGAGCGCATTGTCTACCAGCCCAGGTTTGACAGTTACACTGCCCTCAACAAATCCAGGGCGGAGATCTTCGAACTGGAAAAAGAAACTGCTAAGTGGAATCGCCCGAACAAACCTCGCAGCCCGAAAAGAGACCCCAAGAAATTCTGCACTTTCCATGACTGCATAGGCCACACCACCGAGGAATGCCGTCACCTGAAAGACGAAATCGAGAAGTTAATCAGGAACGGATGGTTAGCCAACTACGCAGCCAAGAATAAGTCTCAGAAGGAAGTATCTGAGAAACCCGAAGGGTCAGTGCAGAACCGCATGGTGATCCACGTAATTTCAAGAGGCACTGAAGGCCAGCTCAGTCGAAGAGGCCAAAAGAGACAAATGCGTGAACTAAGGAACCAGATCTGCTATGCTGAGAAAGCAGGAAGTCCAAGAGGAGTGACATTAAGCATCACCCCTGATGATGCAGGGCGCGTAGTATACCCGCACAGTGATCCTTTGGTACTGTCCCTAGAGATCAGCAACCACATTGTGCGGAGGTGCATGGTGGACACTGGCGCATACACAAATCTACTGTACAAGGACGCCTTCGAGAAAATGGGCCTGGAAAAAAGGCACCTACGACCTGCCCCCGGATCGTTATACGGATTCAGTGGAGCAGGCGTGCTGCCCATGGGAGTCATAGACCTACCCGTAACCTTTGGGGAAGGCTCTACTGCCAGAAACGTCAGGGCAACCTTTGTTGTTGTGGATGCAAGATCCGCCTACAACGCCCTAATTGGCAGAGCCACCCTGGACAAAATCGAGGCGGCCATCTCCATCAGGGCCCTCACCATAGCATATGTCACCGATTTCGGGCTAGAAGGAAAAGTGCGCGGGGACCAAGAGTCAGCCAGACAATGCTACTCCGTGGCCCTGCAAGAACACGAAAAAGAAAGAAAAGGAAAAAGGAAGGCTGACAGTTCCCCCAGCAGGGAAGGCGAAATCCCAGCCGAACATCCGGCGTCCGACCACCTGGAGCCAGGGGGCGAAAGCATGCTGGTAGACTTAGAGCCAGGGAGGCAGGTCCTAATAGGAGCTGACCTGGAGGAGTCCTACCAGGCTGAACTGGTCAAGCTGCTGAAAGAAAACAAAGACGTATTCGCCTACTCGGCAGACGAGATGCCCGGCGTTGATCCATCATGCATCGTTCACAGGCTGAACGTAAGCATGGACGCCCTGTAAAACAGAAAAAGCGAAATATGTCCGCAGAAAAAGACGCGGCAATCAAGGAAGAAATTGACAAGCTCTTGAAAGCAGATTTTATTGAGGTCTGTGACTACCCAGAATGGCTGGCGAATGTAGTCATGGTCAAAAAAATCGTCGGGCGCATGGAGAATGTGCGTGGACTTTACAGACCTCAACAAGGCCTGCCCGAAAGACTGTTATCCGCTCCCCAGAATCGACCAGCTGGTAGACGCCACCAGTGGTTATACCATGCTGAGCTTCCTAGACGCCTTTTCAGGGTATCATCAAGTATACTTGTGGCAGCCGGACAGGGTGAAGTGTGCGTTCATCACCAGTTCAAACACCTACATGTACAAGATGATGCCATTCGGGCTTAAAAATGCAGGGGCCACATACCAAAGTTTGGTTGATAAAGTGTTTGAGAAACAAAAAGGCAGAAACATTGAGGCTTACGTCGATGACGCCATCGTAAAAAGCAAATAAGACAGAGAGCACCTGACAGACCTGCAGGAGACCTTCTGTTCCCTGCGCGCCTACAAGATGAAACTCAATCCAAAAAAGTGTACGTTTGGGGTCCGCTCCGGTAAATTCTTGGGGTTTTTGGTCAGCTCTCGGGAGATAGACGCCAACCCTGAGAAAATTTAGGCAGTCCTAGACCTTCCTGAGCCCAGGACCATTAGAGACATCCAGCGCCTGACGGGCCGCATGGCCCCCTTAGCGCGGTTCGTCGCCCGATCAGCGGACAAGTCTACTCCTTTCTTCAAGATACTGAAAGGAAACAAACAGTTCAAGTGGGAAAACGAGCAGAAAGAGGCCTTCAAGCAATTGAAGACCATCTTAAGAAGCTCCCCACCCTGGCAAGGCCAGTAGCAGGGGAAAAACTTTTCCTCTACATTGCAGTGACCAATATAACTGTCAGCGCGGTCATCTTACGAGAAGAGGCAGGCACCCAGCAACCCATATGTAACAACCCGGTTCTTCCAATGACATTAATTAACAAGGCGGAAAATAATTAAGTCGTAAAAAGGGGTAAAAATAAAAAAAACCGTTGACTCAAGTGAGTCTTTTACCGATAAATGAACCGTTTGTTAAAATACAACAACTGAAACCCGAATTACAAATTTCTAAATACAATAGTCTGACAAAATTTGTGTTACAAGATTTATAGATTGACACTCTCATCTACTAAGTTGTATCTCTTGCACTCAAGCATGCACCCATGTCCACTCTCGAGGGTTCGTCAACCTGAATGCATATTTAAATATACATGTCCCACTTAGTGGGAGTAACCTAACCATCCTTCTAACACGGCCCCGAATAATCAATGTAGTATAACGTTTAGGTTATCTAATTAACAGGTAAGCAGGCATGTCACATTACAAATCGACATGTATACAATGTGAGATACACATGAAGTGATTTCAGTTAACATGCGAATCAACTTACATATATAAGACACGTAGGTTATATAGAATAAAGTAATACATACATCATTTGAGTATCATGTGAATAGAATACAGTAAAGCATGGATCATGGATTCATAGAAGTGTCATGTCAAAATAGAGTAAGACATACATAATACAAATCATATGAAACATAATATCAATCATAATCAATGTTCAGGCAAGACATATAACAAAACATCACTTCCCATTATCAAGCATTTCAATCACATCATTAGTCATAAGAGTATAGAACAGTAATGAAGCATAATGTGATTTAGAAAACTGTAGTCATTTACTTTTAAAAACAATGGTTTCCTTTCACATAATGCACGGGACGTGACTACTAATGTCTCATGCACACTTAAGGCTTGCATCTCACCATAAGTGCGGATGGGAACATCAATCCCGCCAATCATATCGATACTAGGAGGTTTACATCTCACCCCTAGTGCTCAATAGGATCGAACACCTAAATTGACTCAGTTTAGTCGACTGACATACGGAGAAGAAGGACTGCAAGTGCATGGACTCAGAGGCCCCGCTAAACCGAACATGTCCCATACACTGCTAAGGCAAAGGTCGGAAGGTATTCCGCCCCCAAAGATATCCAATATAGA
This sequence comes from Agrostemma githago, assembly GCA_958450325.1. Classification (NCBI taxonomy): domain Eukaryota; kingdom Viridiplantae; phylum Streptophyta; class Magnoliopsida; order Caryophyllales; family Caryophyllaceae; genus Agrostemma; species Agrostemma githago. The sequence goes on along the minus strand of OY288240.1, from coordinate 23,789,469 downwards.
GAGTGAGAGCTGATCAGTGCCCTTGTCTATGTATGCGCACACACCCAATCCATACTCTTGGTCTCGGGAAAGAGAACCTTTACACAACCGAGCACCTCAATGGCAACTGGACGACTACTACTCTACCGACAAACTCATAAAGAGTTGGCTGCCCATTTACTTCTTAGCATTTTCTCGCACCGGCAGGATGCATCATGGCCTCCCATGAGCAGTGACTCCGAGTGTCGTAGTCTACTTTCGAAGCTGTCTTCTATCGCATCGCCTTTTAAACTTTACCAAGATAGCGCCCAACATGAAACGTAGGCTGAATTTGGGTGTCTTATAAAGACAGAGTCTCTGGAATATCGAGCTCAGCGGTCATCGTGGGGCACATGTCTGATAACCAGAGGGATGAAACAATACCGGGTTCCATAAGGATGACCGGTCTGTGGCCTGTGTATTGACTTGGAACAAGTCATTACAACATGGAATGGTGAAGACGACTCAGAGGGTACTGCCAGGGCACATGTTCATTTTCACCATGATTGGTGTTGATAACATCGTTCGTGAAAACGTGTCTGATCACCGGCTTAGGTAACACACCGACTAGAAGTACGGTTGTTCCTATGGAATTTAAGTATGTCGATTTTAAGATTAACAAACATTATCAATCGTCGTAAAATTTATCTTAACTGATAGTTTTAGTATACTGATGTAAGAGATTTGGAACATTTTATTTGAGATATATTATTTGAAGTGTTCATTAGTTGAGATTTGATTAAAGATTCACTTATTTCTAAGTACATTATTTAAGATGGGTTCCTTTATCTTGACTTGGTCTATGTTGACTTAAAAAGCCAAAGTTTGACCAAAATGGACTAGTCAACCCTTAGTTTTGACTCTAATTAGTCCTTAAGTGCTCATTATAAAGTTTAAGTGTTGTTTTGCATATTTAAGCATTGTTTAACTTAGTATTTTTGGGTTATTCGTCTTTTAGTACTCTATACTTTTTGGGCACAAGTATTTAGTACATTTATTGTTCAAGTGTACGTATTTAGTATTTTTATACGGTTTCATATTTGTACAAGTATACTTATCTCTTAAAGCCTATTTATACTTATTAAAATATTTCAAACACCAAATAAATCAATAATAATTATAAAAAAATCATTTTTAACCTTATTAGGTATCATATTTCTCAAAACATTGAGTTTTACAAAAATAAATTTAAGTAATAACGAAATCGATAATATTATTAAGGATACTAAATGAGTCATTTTTCAAATGTTATTTTAAGTTTCGATTTTCATACTCAACAGACTTTTATAAGTTAGGTTTCCAGATATAAAGTCATTTTTCAAAAATAATAAGGTTTATTATTTTTAACAATTTAAAATAGAAAACAGTACGGTTTTCAATACTTTCTTTTAAATCGTTTAAAATACTTAAACATCATTAAAGTGAACCAAAATTTTATTTTGGATACATATACTTGTACATAACTTATACCCAGAAATTTAGATTAAAATACTTTATAAAAGTTCTTAAATAAAATATTCTTTCCAGATCTGACCCATTTTAGTACAAATTTTATAAATGA